>OX454526.1:14796757-15477683 GCA_949715645.1 Portevinia maculata
GTGGAGTCAAATGGAAGATATTGATGTGCAGAATATGTGGTTCCAACAGAATGGTGCAACATGCCATTCAGCAACGAACTCAATCGATCTTTTGAAAGAGAAGTTTAACAAGCGCAGAATTTCCCGAAGAACAGACGTGAATTTGCCACCAAGATCATGTGATGTAACACCGCTGAATTTTTCCTTATGGGTTTTCTTGAAGATTAAAGCTTATGCCGATAATCCTCAAACTTTTCAACACCTCAAAGACAACATCATCGAGCAAATATCACTTATTGAACCAACATTATGCGAAAAAGTGATTCAAAATTCGGGTAAAAGGTTGTCAGTCTGCCGAGCTAGCAGAGGAGGTCACTCGGACGACATTCTTTTTCATTATTAACCGGAACCAATTAACATTAATTTTCAATAAAAATCAATACAGATTTCACACAATTTATGTCTTTCATTCCATATTTAAAATAATACCTCAAATTTCAACACCCTTTAGTATAGATACATAGAATCGCTTTCAACTCTACACTTTCTTCATTATTGATCGTTAATAAACAACATTATTGTTAAAAATATACAAATGAAATCCCCAAAAAAACGCGAAAACGTCAAGGAAATAGCCGAAAAATAATTTCGTTTTTCAAGTAACATGAATCAAAATAAATGAAAACACCAATGAAATAATGTTGGCTTTTTTTCTTTCGCACAAATTGAAAATCGTTTCTTTCTTGATGTTACATGATCCAAATCGTTCGATCACACGCCTAACAGGATCCCACCTTGGTTTGTTCATTACTTGCGCCTTAAACTGTGTCAATGAATCTTGGCCGAGGTTTTCTTTCAGATCGAGAAGTTTCTTCTTGGAATCCAGGAATATCTTCTCCAACTTGCTCCACATGCACGTCAAATTGAACAGAGCTATTTTTGCGATCTTCGTTTTCAAGTATACATCTGTCCAATTCAATCTTAAGTCGTTCGAAATATTTTTTGGAAAATCGAAGCCAGGTTGCACGACATATATGCTGTTAATATCTATAAAAAAAAAGATTGAGGAAACGAAATTATACAATTTTCTTTTTGGAGAGCTTTAGCTGCCAAAGTGTCAGTTTTTTTTTGAAAGAACTAATTGTCTCGCCAATGTGAACCGTATCCGGACTTCCCCGCTTATCAGTATGTAGGTAACACGTTCAAGTGTTCAAGAAAAATTCGGCCAAAAACGACCGTTAAGCGAACCAAGCGTTGTCATCAAATTGTGCAGCCAACGAATATTTTGAGAAAGATCTCAATTTCCATGGGATGCGTCACAAAGCGAGCTAGTTCTTTTCCTTTCCACGAGAAAACCAAAAGTCTACAGACTGATAAAGCAAGTGGGTGTATTTTGTAATATTCCGTAATATTTAGCGCAATTGGTTTTATGAAGTCAACAACATGATGAACATCATTTAACACAGCGTTGCAATCAGGTTGAATGGCGTTTGTGATCAGATTTTCTCGATGCAAAAAACAGTGGACATAACAACATCACGTCTTACTTATTTTACTTGGTATACACTCCTTTGCATTCAGCCCATAAAATATTATGTTTTTTGAAAAAAACGTGTCAACCATTTCAAATATGTACAATTCAGTAAATTAATAATTTGAATTGGTCTGTGTTTATACAGTAGACTCTCGATAACGTGAACAATTAAAAACCAAGGGAGTTCACGTTTGCGGGAGAGTTCACGTTTACGAAGGTCTAATTTCAATAAAAGAATATTGCAATCCCACTGTAGATTTTCATTTTAAAACGTCTTATGTTTAACAAATTAAAAAAAATGCGCTTTTACTATTACATTCCATTCATTTATTTAATTTTAAACAAAAAGTTATTGCATAGGAACATATAAAATAAAAGGTTATGGCATTAAAAGTAACATTAAATATTGACTGAGCACATGCATTACCGATACGAAAAATGGAAAAAATCCGTCATTTATTTTTGCATCTTCTTCTTCTTCAAAAGCATTCTCACTGATTTTTCCCGAAGGCGCCTTAAGACACTTTTTATCTAACCAGCTCACCTTCAGCTCCCTGGCCCCGAAAATGTGTTGTTTACACACTTTAAAATGTGTTCACTCTTTTTGTTACCGGCACAAATAGTAGACTTTGCAACGTCGTATTTTTTTGCCAAACTTGTTACATTGGACCCACTACGGAATTGCTCCATTATCGCGCATTTGTCCGTAAGTGACAAAAACTTTGGTGTCTTCGAGGACATGTTTAAGCCAAGAACTATAAAACCAAAACTGTAACGCGTATAAAACTTATGATGACAAAAAACAAAGAAAATCGCGAAAATCGAGCAGATCAATCAAAAACAATTATTGGAAGGAACAACGAGAAACAAACTGACACGAACTCACGTGCAAAAAACCGGAAACTGTACAAGACAAAGTATTGTAGGTACTAAGAATAAGGAATTTCAAGCTAAAATACACTTGCTCAAACAGTTTACTGATGCAAAAATTGTTGTTCACGTTTTAGAGTGTTCATGATTTGTTCACGTTTTAGAGATGTCAAGCAAAAGAAAAATCTGTTCACGTTATCCGGTGTTCACACTAACCGGTGTTCACGCTAACGGGAGTCTACTGTAATTATGTAATTATACTCTATTCTAATGGTATATTAATTTTGACGCATAGTTTGTAACATACCTTAATATTGCCCGTAGACTCCTAAAAGTTACTATATTTATGATCAGCATCGATAGTAATGTCGATCTAGCCATGTCCGTCCGTCCGTCTGTCGGCAAAAATTAGGCTATTAAATTGGACGTAGAGAGCTGAAATTTCAACCATATACTCTCTTAGGTCCCGAAATAATCAAGTTTAAGGATTATTGAAATCCGCCCACAGACACGCCCACAAACTCAAAAAAACAAATTTTTCGTAAAAATCGAATTTTGAGCTAGAAAGCTGAAATTTTTTATATATTATCTATGACTCCTAAAACTGCTCGGGAGATAAAATTTTCAAAATCCGCCCACTGACACGCCCACAAATAAATAAAACAATTTTATTGAAAAATCAAAGCATGAGCTAGGGAGCTTTTTTTTACAAAGGCTTCGTTTTTTTCGATAAAATCCTTTAACTGTTATATAGCAAAAAATGTAGAGCGTTTTTAACAATTCAACCATACTTAGACTTTTTTCACGCCCACTTATGAGGGATAGGAATAAGAATAGGGTATCAGTTCGCCCAAGCTGACTGTAGTCCGTCCCTATGTTTTTATAATGTATTTAATTAATTGTTTCTTGGTCCGCAATCCATACCTCAACTCAATAGATTTGGGTCGCGACCTGAGGTTGAGAAGCGCTGCTGTAGGTACTGAGTCACTATACCCCTGTTCTGTTGGAAATGCTATCCGTATTTATTTCACAACATAGTACCTAGTACGCGTACTTATCAGAAATATAAATGTATTTGTACACACAGACGTAAACACACAGCCTCATCTGTCTCTACAGTATTGGAATACCGTACTATGGTCGTAAGATTATAACGAGTTACTTCTCGAATAGAGTTCTCCTCTATGACTCTGATGAGCGAATAAAGGAGTATGAAGTAACGGGCGGTGTGCCACAAGGTTCAGTTCTAGGCCCCTTGCTATGAAACGTTATGTATGACGAAATTCTGCGTCTACTAATGCCAAGAGAATCGTCCATTGCAAATGTACCTACCTACATGGCTTTCTAGCCCAGGTTTGAAACTCGCCGACCACAAAACGGAAGCAGTACTTATTACGAGTTTCGAATAGTTTCGAACGATGCTATACTCGTATCTTCAATGTTACCTATCGATATACTCGTACTTTCTGAAGGAATAGTAAAATTAAAAAGCGAGTGAGTCCGAAATGGTCGGGTAGATAACGACAAAAGAAATTATGAAAGGTCTGAGTATAGCAACTTGGCATAATACCAGTGATCGATGTATGGATCAAAAGAGAATATGGTGAAACAAACTTCCATCTGCCTCAGTTCTTGACTGGTCATGGCTGTTACAGAGAATATCTCTTCAAACGCGGACATGCCCGCATAGCGAAAATGTTTCTGAAAACGCGGGACACGTGTTTTTCCATTGCCAACGGTACGAAACCGAGAGGATCTCACTAAGGGACCAATTCGGAGAGTGGTCCACTCCCGATAATGTTGTAAACTATATGCTTCGGAATGACGAAAACTGGACCACTGTAAGTATCGTGGCGGTTCATATACTCAGCGATCTTTGACGCTTAGAACGCCAACGGAAAGCTAATAGTTCCAACAATAGAGCAACAAACTAAGTCTTCATACCGACCCCCGCGAAGTAATGTCTTACGGCGGTTCTGCTGGGGAAACGAATCGACCTATTCGGGAAGGGAGGTCGTTTTAGCCGGTAGGAATCCGACACTACCAATGGACGTCGGACCATTGGTGCCTCATGCAAGGTTCCCACCTTACATCACAAAAAAAAAATACATACTCTACGGATATACTCCCCTCACTTTGGTGGTATTGTTTATATAAAACAGCTGATATCATTTCTCGAAAAAATGTCAAACCGGAAAAGGGGAAAAAGTATACAAATTATCCAGTCTAGTTGAATAAAAATGTTAGATTTTGTTTATTATTGAAAATTGTAGCTAGTTTCGGCTTGGCACGAATCTACTCGTATTTGTTTGTTTTGTTGATTTGTTCTGCAAATTTTACTGACAGCTCGAAGCTGTTGTCGTAGTAAGAGTAGATACCTAGCAAATTTGATATATTTGGGGATGGTTTTGGTGGAAATTCCTACTTCACTATGGATAGCATTCAGAACAAAACAGGGGTAATGTTGCTTTTGACGTCGGTACTTGAATGCATGAAACTGTTGCCAAATGCTCTCAGGCTTGTGAAATGGTCCAAGTTATGATAAGATAACTGTGTCCCTGAATTAATGAATATTTAGTCTATTATTCATGACGACTGTCCTATGCAAACGAACACGATTTCCAACACAATAATATTTACGCAACCTTTCAAAGAACATGAAACTTTGCTGACTTTTCCATGATACCCCAAAGAATATGTTTCCTTACGGTCCTCTAATTTAATTTTAAAGTTTAGCTCTTTTATTTGCATAATTTGAAATCATACGCATAATCATTCCAGCGGCACAATGCATGTCTTAAAATCATTGACTTGCAAAAAAACCTAATATAATCCCATAAAGAGTCCCTTATTCAGCTTATTCCCCCCCGTCAATTGGCATATTTCAAACTCAATGGATCGGAAAAGGGCCAATCAAACTAGCCTACTCTGATAAGGATAATGATCACCTGTACCATATAGTTCGACACAGACCAAAATAAATATGCTGACAAAAGGGACAAAAAAAAGGTATATTAGCACTAAGTGGGGCAAGAAAATCCCATTCAACTTCGATAGGTCAAGTGTGTCTTTCAGAAGCCAACCGAAAATGATAGCGGCAGCATCATTGACATTGATTGCCTACCCCGACAGGTGAAAGGTGTCATTGTCAGGGCAAATAGGCACTCGTAGCTGGTAATATATATTTGTTGATTGATTGTATTTGTTGTGACATCAAACGAGGTGAACTGTTTTCACCGGCAAATGGGACATATAAACAAAATTAAGGCGTTTTCTCTTTCTAATACTGTGTATGTCGTGGCGGATGCAATAAATTGATGTCAAATGTCAAATGTCAGCGGAAAAAATCGAATTGTCCCTTCATCAAATGACCCAGATTATGGACGGTTTAAAAGGTTGGGACATGTGATTTTTTGTTGTTGTTATGCGGGACGTTCTACCATGGAGCACTCAGTGTTTTCCCAAGAAAAACGAGAAGGCGTTTTAGTGATGAGTAGTCTAGGTTTACAGCACACATCACATCAGCACCAATTACCTGAAACCTGATACGAGAAAAAGCAGGAAATCACAGAAGAAATGTTCCGCAGTGTCTTCGCTTTTATCCAGTGACTTCGCAGTTGGTGGTATCGCTTAAGCCTAACACCTTAAGATGGTTGGCAAAAGAGTACGCCAGTAATTTGTCTGCAGTCTTTCCCTTGAGAGACAACAAGAATGCCGCAGATTTTTTTCCGATTCGGGAAAAATTTGTTTAGTCCGTTCTGTCTGCACCCTGAAGAGTCATGACATCTGCGATTTGTTCCTATGAAACCTAACCTGCAATGGAATCCCTGACCGAGGACGCAGGCAGACATACCGCCGGGTCAGGTTCTGAGAAGTCTTCATCTGAGCCTTGCAAGTTCATAGGAGATCTCATTCCCTTTGATGCCATTATGTCAAACTCTGGAATGATTTACCCAATAATGTGAGGTCTATACCGGAACACAACAAATTTCTTAGAGCCTGTTTTGAACATCTTTCCAGTTTGAACTGATGAAGCTTAGGGTTTTATTTTAGTTTATTTTTTATGTCTACTTTAATTTTTTAAAATTGTACTTGGTTGCGCTTTTTTCTGTTAAATTTAATTTTTAACTTCTTTTTTTTAAGTTAAATTCAGCTTTATTTTTATATTCTTCTTTTTTTTTTCTTTTTAAATATTTTTTAAATAACTTGCCTTTTGTTTGCACACTATAAGTGTAATTATATGTAATTTATATCCTGTACTAGCTATAAGTTTATCTTAATGTACAGCGTTGATTTATAATAAATATCAAATATCAAATATTGCTATCTTATCCAATCTATTGACTTAAACGTCCTGGTCCATTTTATACAATTTTGTTTAAACAAAATTGCCAAAATTTAAATATTTGGTTCAAACGCCCCCAACCACGGGCTGGGAGTGGACAAACATATTTTAGGTGACTTTTGAAGAAGGGCATTATCTTTATATTTTGTGAACTGTCGTTTTCCTTTTTTAAGAAATTAATCGTATAATACCTTTTTTTCAAAAACGCCCTCTAAGCCATTTTATGAGCGACTTTTTAAAAATGACCTTGTCTACATAATTTGCAATAACCATGAACTGTATTTATATCGACTTCTTCGTTCTTCGAAGGAACGTTTTTTCACAATTTGAGTGTCAATGGGCGGATTTGAAATTCCTTTTCCCTTGATCGTACAAAGTATATAAAGGGTCTTTCATTAAGGACTTGACAACTTCTTTTTCAAATAAAATGCACACTACTTGACATATCTCAAAAAATATTTTATTAGATTAAATTACTATCACACATTTATGAATGGAATTCGACTTCGTGCATATCATTCGTCCACCACAGGAACGTATGCAGCGGCCAATAAGTTGAACCCGCACATTTCGACCTATATGGCCGCTATTTCCCTTTCAATATTCGCTTTGAGCTCCTTTAACGTCGCCGATTTGTTGGCATAGACCAATGATTTAATGTAGCCCCATAAAAAAAATCTAGAGACGTTAAATCATACGATCTCGGCGCCAATAGACATCTCTCGAGATAACACGTTCACCGAACTGAGACTTCAATAACTCGATTTTTGCACCCGCTGTGTGGCTTGTGGCACCGTCTTGTTGGAACCACATATCACTGATGTCCAAATCATGCAATTCCTCAAAGAAATAACGTTCCAATATGTCTTTGTAGCGAATACAATTTACCGTAACGTGACGGTCATTTTCAACGACGAAAAAAAGGTCCAATGACGCCACAATGAAAACCGCACCAAACACGACTTTTTGCGGATGGAGTGCTGTTTCAAGAAGCACATGAGGGTTCTCACCTGTCCAGTAACGCATATTATGCTTATTGACGAAGCCGTTTAACCAAAATGCGCTTCATCGCTGAAGATGATTTTGCGATGAAATTCTTCATTTTCTTCCATCATGTCCAGAGCCCAATTCGAGAACGTATGTCGCTTTAGTTCTTGAGTCAGCTTGATCTTGTTCGGGTATAGGCCAAGATACTTACGCAAAATTCGCCATAATGTGGTCTGGGAGAGGCTCAATTCTTGAGAACGCCGTGAAATTGACTGATTTGACTGACGCCTCTACGGCAGCAATATTCGCCACACTTCTTGCATAACGTAGTCTCACTGCCACGGCAACATCAAGCGCGAATATTTTTTCACTAGACTATGAATTGCTTGTCTACTTTGACGAGAATTACGGCCGAAAAATGGCGTTAACGCTCCTAAAGTTGCGACCACCGACTCGGATTTTCGGTTGAAAATTTTAATTATTTGTAAAGGTTGTTCCTCCGTGCACTTCACCATGATGAAAATCATGATTTTACTGAATATTTTGGCATTAACAGTTTGGTAATCGGTTTAAGGGCGCATTCACACTGAAAGTTTTAAATTGTCAAGTCGCTAATGAAAGTCCCTTTATATTAAATTGCAACCTTCTAGCACTGACGAATGGACAGATATGGCTAGATCGACATAACTGATCACATATATAGTAAATTTTAGGAGTGAACGACTGATATTACTTCATGTTTTGAATAATAGCAGAGAGAACGTCGTGTTAAGTCCAATGGCTTCAAGTCTTGTATTAATTGAATCATATATGCGTGTAAATGTCGATAAATGGCAGAAATCCTTCGTACTAACACTAGCAATGCCCAATCCGACGAATCAAGAAGCTTAGCTAAGTTCGAGCATTCGTGATGTACGTGTTAAACAGTTGCTGGACCGGCGACTGAACCACTTTCTTTGAAAAGGTTTAACTATCAAATCGAATCAAGAGAAGTGTTACTTTGACAGAATACTCTTTTTCGATATAACTTTGAATAACAAAAATGGGTTGTTTCCAAAGACTAAAATAAATGGCCTAGATCAGCCATGTAGAACACATGAACTCAGTGAATGTCATCTGATGAATCACCCCTTACAACCAACCGCCACCAAAGTAGTTACTTATCGAGGGGTTAACTCCAATTACTCTGTTTTAATTAATACCACAGATAGAGTAGTCCGGTATAACTCTTCTCTTCTAACTCATCTAGATTAGAAAGAAGAATGAGCATTTTTCTAATTGAAATGTATCTATCGATATTAATTTCAATCGGGAACTCATCTCGGTCCATAAGTCATCGTTCGCCTGGGTGTTTAATTAAAACTGCAACCAAGAGTTATATCCACCAACTATTCCATTTAGCTTCTAATAAGTTCCGTGTTTTTTTTTCTCCTAAACGAAGGGTAACAGATGAAAGCAAACTTTCATTATTACTACTTCAACATCCTGTGTTATAAATCAAACATTCTCGCCGGGAAGCAAATCTCTCTGCTACTGTTTTAACTTGGTGAATATTTGCTTTGTGTTCGTTATTCGTTAGTAAAACATAAAGGATTATACACCTCTCAATTGAAATGCATGAGTCTTACATGTGAAATCGGACAAAAGAGGCTGGTCATTTCATCGAGGATATCTAGATCGCGGGCTATGGTCTATGGCTAGTGAACTGAGCAGCTTTAACAAACATTGAGATTGCCTAAAAGCAATTGATTTCTTTGGTGCCTAGCTGAATACGAATTGACGTAGACTCATTTTCGCTTTTGTAAATCAACCCCGTTTATTAAGTACTTCCAAAAAGTAAAGTTACGAGAAAGGAATCATTTGACAACCACTTGGAGATACTCAACTAAACGTCGATGTATTTGAAATAAATTCATAATAACTCTTCACAGAAAGCCAGTGTCCAAAGAGCACCTGACCTGAAACGCCCCTCAACCAGATTGCAATCAAGCAGACAAATTAACTTCCGTCTGCGCCATTATTTTGAAAAGGAATAGAGACAACAGAAGAACACCACCATCCACCACAATTGGGAATGAATAAATGGAATCTCTATTAAATCTCACCCTTTGTCCAAGTGAAACAGTTAAACTGTCAACAAAATGATAGGACATTTAAATGCCGGAGGAAGTTGGCGGCAGTTAGCTCCTCCGTTCAGAACTTGTTAACAGACAATTCATCGGGATTAAGATCTCTAAATGACAGATACGTAAAAAGGATTTTGAGGATATTGTAGTATCATCAGTTTGATGGTTGTGCTGAATGCTGAAAACTGAAAAAATGTTTTTGTCATGGATTGTGCGGAGAGTACTGTCTAAACCTGATTGTAATTATCTATGAATGTTTTGGCTTCAAATAAATGATTTATATTATCATATAAAGGGTGTCCCAGTTAAGCAGTCTAATCCTAGGGAAAATCCTGAAGTTCCAACGAACTAAAAAAATAGTACGGGTACGACAGCCGACAAGTATTTTGTACATTTTGGAAAGATAATTTAGTAGGGCATACAAGTCTTGAACACTTTGGGCACATTCGTGCAGCTTTAAAAAAGTTATGGCTCCTCAAACTCAAAATTATGAAAATTTGTTCTTCTATTTTTTTTAATGAAAATTCATTGTACTTAGCTAACAGTTTTTTTTGTTGAAAGTTTTATCGTCGGAAAAATTTTTGAAAATTATATAGAGCAACTTTTTTCCGTACGATCAACAGATGTTAGGTATAGAAAAAGCCATTTTTTGTTAGACAAAAATTGTCAAAAAGACGTGTTCCTACTGAATTACTCTTAAAACCTCTCAGGCATTTTTTTTTTGTGGTCCTGAAAAGGACCTTTATGGGGCTTTTGGATGCCACATTAACGAACATCAAACTTCTTCTCATCTCTTCTGAAACGGCACTAATTTTTTCTTGAGGTAGTGCCCGTCATCTGCCTGTTTGTGCAGTAGCCCTTGGCGAAATTCCACTCTTCTTTGCGCCGCGCCGGATCTCCCGGTAGTAAATTTTGTTCCGGTGTTAAATGGAAAGGGTATTATCTACAACTCTGTAGAGTTCTGTGAATCCTGGTTCTGGGAAGTTCCAACTGCACAGCTAGTCTGCGGACGCTGACTGAAGGCTGAACTTCCATAGTACGCAAAATCCAACCCGCAACTTCTGCCGCCGGTGCGTCTGAACATCGTTTCTTTTTATTTGGTGCAACTGACCCGGTATCAAAAAGGCGCTGATACGCATAACCGAATTGCCGGCTTCATGGTGTTCTACGATTTTGGATTTTAAGAGTAATTCAGTAGGTACACTTCTTTTGGACCATTTTTGTCCGACAAAAAAGTTGCTAAACATAACTTTTAGGAAAGTTTTCATTTTAAAGAAAAAAATTAACCAACAAATAATTTGTAGTTTAAGGAGCCATAACTTTTTTGTAGCTGCACAAGTGTAACCAAAGTGTTCGAGACTTGTATGCGCTACTAAATGTACAAATACCTTTTGTAGATATAATAGTTTGGAAGCTATAGCGTTTAATGTGGTTACACCTCCGAATTAGAGGTCATTCCTATTCGAGGGCTATAACTTGAAATGGGGGATAATAACCCCCAATCTCCACCGTCATACAATTTTTTTTTCGGCAGAGTTTCAGGAATCTCCCCTTTTAGGGATTATAGTGCTTAACTGTGACACCCCCTATTAAATCAACTACAAAACTTCACGTGAGTTCTTATTTGTCCTATACGCCAAGACTAAACTTTTAAGGAGAGCGTTTTTTTAACTTCGATCTCATGGTTAACTGACTTTTGTTTTGATAATTTTGGGTTACTAAACCGTAAAGCGATTTGCGTATTATTTATTTAGAACACTGAAAATAATGAGTTTAAAAAAATATTAGTAAAATGGATTAAGCAGGATATAATGGATTGCATAAACATTAAAAATAACTGTACATATGCATATCAAATTCTATTGGGACTTGGATTGGAAACAGGACACAAAAAAGTCACAAAATTGATTGAATACAAAGCCAATGGAAAATTCAATTTGATTTAAAAAAAAAACAAAGGGACGGGCTACAGTCCGCTTGGGTGAACTGTTGGATACCCTATTCTTATTCCTATCCCTCATAAGTGGGCGTGACAAAAGTCTAACTATGGTTGAATTGTTAAGAACGCTCTACATATTTTGTTATATAACATTTAAAGGATTTTATCAAAAAAAACGCTCCCTAGCTCAAACTTGGGTGTTTCAATAAAATTGTTTTATTTAATTGTGGGCATGTCAGTAGGCGGATTTAAAAAAAATTAACACATGAGCATAAAGGGCCCATAGAGAGTATATATTATAAATTTCAGCTCCCTAGCTCAAACTTTGGATTTTCTAAAAAATTGTTTTATTTATTTGTGGGCGTGTCAGTGGGCGGATTTTGAAAAAATGTTATCCCGAGCAGTTTTAGGAGTCATAGATCATATATAAAAAATTTCAGCTTTCTAGCTCAAAATTCGATTTTTTCCAAAATTTTGTTTTTTTGAGTTTGTGAGTTTCGTAAACTTCATTATTTCGGGACCCTAGAGAGTATATGGTTAAAATTTCAGCTCTCTAGGTCCAGTTTAAAGCCTAATTTTTGCCGACGGACGGACGGACATGGTTAGATCGACATTACTATCGATGCTGATCATAAATATAGTAACTTTTAGGGGTCTACGGGCAATATTAAGGTACGAGTATGTTACAAACTATGCGCCAAAATTAATATACCCCTAGAATAGGGTATAAACATAACAGAAAGTATTTATGTATGTATGTACGTACTTCGTATGAAAATAAATGCTATTTTAAATATTGAGAAGGGAGGGAGGGTCGAAACAGTAAGTCACCTTTTTATGAAACGTATCTCTTGCACAATCGTATTCAGTTTGACGGATTAGCAAAGATACTAGATTTTAGTTACATTTATTTCACTCCGTCTTCCACCCCATGCTGGTTCAACTTCGTGTTTTAAATTTACAACACAAAAGGAAATATTAATGATTATATTTGGAAATGGAAACACTTAATAAATCAAAGGCATTAAAGAAGGTTAGGTTGGGTTGAAGTGGCAGTCGGCAGACGCCCGTAGACCAATGAAATGTCCATTGTGATACCACGTGGATCTATCATCTTCCTACTCGTTGAACCAGTTGCAGCTTTTATTATTAAAAGCTTGAAAGACTTTAAATCCCAATGCTTGTAACGTCGTTGAGATTTTTATAAAGGAAAGCTCCCCAATGTTGTTATTGTCTTTTAGAAAGAGCAGCGCAAGTGCGGAGAAGGTGAAGAATAGTCTCCTCCTCTTCCTCGTCCCAACAGGTTCTGCAGAAATCATTTGTATGGACACCAAGCCTTGTTGCATGCTTGCATATGAGACAGTGTCCGGTGATGACACTAATTGTAGAACCAATGTGCAGTCTGTTCAGAGAGATCAAACACTTATAATAGTTCAGGTTCAGTTTTGGCAAAATCTGTTTTTTCGCTAGACAAGTGTTGCAACTCTACCATTTAAGGTTAGTTCTCTCGATGGTATCCCTCTTAAACATATTGAGATATTCTTAGATATTCTTAGCCCGTCCATGCACGGGTTGTCCTATTGCAAATTAAGATTGTAAATAATACAAATAAGCATAAAGTTTATAGAAAAGAATTGTTCTGTAGGAGACTTCGATATCTTTGTATCTCGTGAGCTTAAATGAGATAAGGCCCAGCAAGTTGGGTCTTATTTCATAATGAAATAAAGACCAGTTTTGTCTGTAAATGTTAAGCCCGAAAAAATGAAAAAAAAAATTAAAACAATATTGTCATTGTACCTCTACAACTTTTACGTATTTTAGTAATATATCCAACATTGCTCCTATTAAAAACTCAAAAGTGATCTCAAGCAGGGGGTTTCAGGGGGGCAGCATGCCCCATACACATTGCTCTGGTTATGGGATTAACTGATTATACTTACGGTGGTAGTTCCCATATAAAGTGCCATGCGTATGGGGGGGGGGGGGTCATGCTGCCCTCTGCAATCCCCCAGCTTGGGTTCCGAAGTTGGGGTAGGGGCGAGTATATTATAAAAATACTTCAAGTGTTTTGTAGACTTGCGTTAGTTAAAGAATCTCTTTTTAAGTTAATGCAATCAACAAGGCCCACAAAATATTCGTTGCGTCTAATTTCATTCTCAGAAGTTTGGGCCTAATTTCAAATGAAATAGAACCCAGATTCTCAAAATAAAATAAACCAAAAAAATATGAAATTGCACCCAAAATACGCCGTATTTTTGTTGTTGTTGCACTGCGAGTATAATTTTTGGCATTATTTAAGTTTTTGTTTTTCGGCTTGATTTCCTTTGGCGTAATTTCGCAGCGCCCCCAACATAAGATGTCATTAAAAACTTATTTTTGATAGGACAAATAAGAACCCACATGATGAAATATAAATCTACAATCCGAATCTTTGTTTAAATGTCCACAAGAAGCATTGCTGCAACAACACTTAATTCAATTTACCTTGAAGAAATCAGCTTTTTTATAGCTTGCGATGCCTGTCACTTAGACAAACAAAATCGACACAACCTGAAAAGTAAAATAATTCGTCTTCATAATCTAGCAATGACCCGAAATTGGAGCGATTTATTATCCGGCTAGGAAAATTCCAGTTTTCATGAGATCATTTTCGTCTGCATGTCTTGGTTATAAAATGTAGGGTGAAAAAAAAAACACTTGCTCTTGAAGGTAGTTATAGAGTGAGGGTTTCGTATATCTAGTCACGTTCCAGGAAATGTTGTTCTATCATCCTTTCAAGAGAACGACGTGTCATAATATTGTCTATCCTTTGCTTATGTGCTGGATATACTTTCTGCTGGATTAGTAGTTATGCACTGGGCTTATAATTTGAAAACTAATTATTGCAATATAAGTTGGTAATCTTTTTGGCTGTATCTGTTTCTATTAGGAATGAAGAGTTTAGCATTTCAATACACATACAAATTTAATTGTAAAAATTCCATCTGGAAACTGAGATCACATTAATAACCGCTCTTTGAAAATTTCCCCTATCCATCGATTCACACACTCATCCAGTCAACCTTATCTACTCGAACACTACTTGCTTCAAGATTCCTTACCAAGCCAGCTAGTCTATTAAATTGTAATTTGGTTTTCTAATTCGGTTATCCTTGTGGAATACCGTGATTCCGCGTTCTTCATATTAACACCCAAAAATATTATTATCGCCACCATCCTCGCACTGAAATTCCAGCCCGCACCCATTAAACCAAAGTTCATTTTGCGGCAGCATACTATCTACCATCCTAATTAAATATTTGCGTTCGACTAAAATCATGTTGCTACATTGTCGTTTTAACAGATAAGCTATCATTTTCCATGCAAACACACGCAAATCCTGGCAAACCGGTCATAAACAGTATTCAATTAAAATTTACGCAAGAGCCGTGTGCTGCCAAATGTCAATTATCAAAAAGGATTAAATGAAATACACTGCCTTGACGAAAACTCAAAGGGAACAGTCGCTCCTTGGGCGCAAAGCTCATTTGATACCGACACACTGGGAAATAATAATTGAACAATGCCTGTGTGCGACATGTGTGCTTTGTATCTGTTTTATTGTTTTATCGCTTTTCATCGTTATTTTGTATTTAATTTAACATTAAAGACGGCATGGCATGTACCTACCTAGCTTGCCTCGGCATGTTATCCAATTTTGCTTTATGGCGGATATTTTGTGTGGCAGCTGGCGTGTGTATGCGTCAGGATGGTAGATTATGTACCATAAGAGAATGAAGGGAAAAGATAATCCGGCATAAATTCATATGGGATTAGATATGGCTCACATAGCCTGTCGTTGGGAAGCAAAAACTCTCTCCAAGTAAGAAGAGAAATATGTGAAATTTCATACTAAGCCTTATATCGATGTTTTCGATGAGGGATATCCTAACTTACCTGACTTATTTAGGGGAGTGGGTTGATACTGACTTAAGTGGCCAATGTAGGAGTTGGAGAAGCGATTTTTCTTTCGGTTGATTTGGTTAAATGCAATTGCTTAACCCGCCAATGGTGACGAAAATTTGTCTCACGCACCGGGGTTTTCAACTGACGATTTTTCGAAACGTGTTACTAATAGTTCATGTTTTTTTTTTAATTATGCTCTTTGACAATAAAACAAAGATATTTAATCAATTTAAGCTCTTTTATTTCAATAATTAAATTCACAAAAAAAAATTATTAGAGTATTGAAAATAACAAAGTTTTTAGTAATATATTTTTCAAAATTAAGAAAAAAATAAAAGATCACATGTCCATTAAGGAAAATAACGTTTCTTAGTCTTTCGATATTTACAAAATAAACAAAAATTGGTATCCTTTCAAACAAAAAATAACAAAAAAATACATCTCAAAAACTAAATTTCTACAGGTAAACAGCTACTGCAATACGGCACTACGTGTTCAAGACACAAATATTTTTGACATTTGTGGCAAGAGTACTTGGTTTTTCTGTTTTTTTTTTCCATCCACACTCATAGCACCGACCAATTTTTGAAGCACCCGATGTCCCGCTTCATCATCTATATGTAAAATACGCGAATAATAAAAAATATTTTACTTCCATACCTACATGGTGACACACGGTCTCACCCACCGGTTAGTAAAAACAACGCGTGCTCACTAAGCAGGTTCGACGTGAACTGATGGTGGGTGATTTTTTTAACGCACCCGGTCTCACAGACCAATAGGTCACCATTGGCGGGTTAAGATGATTACGGTGGTGTTTAAAAAATATTTGCAGATTCTGCCTTGTAGCTCTGTGCAAATAGTTTGGAGTTAAGACTTTAATTTCCAACTTAATTAGATAGTTGCTGTTGAGGATGAAGTGGATGGAATTAGTCGCTGAATTTGTATAGGCACACTTAATCCGTGCAAATAGGGGTAAATATCATACTAACTAGTTTTCTTCCAAAGCAAACATGTTTCATACTGAATGATGAAATGTATATGTTAAAACCTTTTTTTAAGACAACGCACGAGAACAAAGGACGTCCAGGGAAAAAAAACGAAAAAAACCAAATAATCAACGAAATATTTATCACATTGGTAGGTACTTCCAAATACATTTTAAAATAAAAGTTACTTAAAATTAAGGACTGTCAGAAAAAGACTACGAGTAGTTAAGGTTAAGTTCCACATCTTGCAAAAACATGAAAGTCTGGAACACCCAAAAGTTGTGAAATATTCCAACAATTTCTATGCTTTATTTGTTTCTGTGATTCTTCATGACGAGTGCTCAACGTTCACGCAAATGACTGTTCTCAAAGAACCACGCTCGACACAAAAAAAATGGCGGTAAAATCAAAATAGACGGTCTAAATGGAGACCCCTTAACAAAAAAAAAAGACAGTGAAACAGGGTGATATAAATAACAAAAGTAACGTTTGGTCTTTTATATCCTTTTTAAAGGTTTTGTAATGTTGACTCATAGTTTGTAATATACCTTAATATTGATCGTAGAAAACGACGTAGGTATCTGAGATTGACTTTACTTATGTGTTTCACTTTCATCTTGCATTTTTAGAAAACGCCGGGAAGAAGTTTCACTCAAATTCAAAACATTGCATCGCACAATACTTTCGGAAGTGAAAGATTCACCATTCGGTAAGGTGAATACGTTTTAGACCATTGTGCGAAATGCTCGAGGGGAAACTCCCAATACATACTTTAAGGTAGCAAAATCGATGCGTATCGAATTTAACTGAAAAATGTATTTAATTGATTGAATTTCTATTAAGCAGAGTTAACACTGATAAGGCTCTCCATTTTTCTCACATTCAATTGAAAATCTATAAAAGCATTGCATTGTGTCAGAAGTGCTGTATTGTGGACTTAAATCCTCGATCAGTTACACAGTTCTTACGATGTTTTCTACGATCCATATGCAAGGTGTTAGTGAAATGCGTAGGTGAAGTGAATCCCAGGTACGTCGATTCTTACGATAGGGCTCTGTTTGTGATCAGCATCGAAAGTTATGTCAGCCTAGCCATGTTTGTCCGTCGATTCTCCACTTTGAGAAAACGATTACGGGTACGAATTTTTGAAATCCGCCCACTTTACACAATTTAAAAAAATCATTAAAAAAAAAAAAAAAAATCGAGCTAGAAAGCTGAAATTTGAAAAATTACTCTTTAGGGGCCCAACATGAACAAGTGCAAATATTTTTTTTAAATTCGCCAAATGATACCAATATATTAAAGAAAAAAATGACCGAAGAAACCAAAAATTTAGCTAGAAAGCTGAAATTTGGCCGAATGCTCACAAACCACTTGTTCATTACCCTGGATACATGTATGCCCAGGTAAGTGTGAATCTAATTAAACTCTATCCACTTGTTACGCATGTTTGAAATCCGAGTAGCTCCCTTTGACATCCCTGCTACGGTCTGTATGGAATTCAACATTGAAA
The DNA here is from genome assembly GCA_949715645.1 of Portevinia maculata. NCBI lineage: Eukaryota > Metazoa > Arthropoda > Insecta > Diptera > Syrphidae > Portevinia > Portevinia maculata. Next base: position 14,814,985 of record OX454526.1, read on the forward strand.
ACTCAACGAAAACATTACAGTCGGCATTTTGCGGAAAGTATTACCAACCTTTTTTTCTTTTTTTTTTATAATAAAAAGGAAATCCAAATCCCAGAGCACTCAGACTCGGTGTAACGGTCCATTGTACTACCAGGCAGAAATCCTTCTTTTGGTGTAGAGGCATGTGAATGGGTGGCGTATGTTGTTGTTCCCCGTGGGGATTGAACCTGCACCGCACGGGTCACAAGCTAACACACTAACCTCTACACCGTCGCCACCCTTATTACCAACCTTACAAGCGACTCTGAGAGTTACCTTGGAATTTCTTTCTGAAAACTAGTTCTTTTGCTCGTGGGCTTTCATTCCGAAAGAAACTATTCAGTAGATCTGCTCAAAACTTCTTCGAGGTAACTTCGACCAATATTTTGTTCAAAACTTGCGCAATCAATCAATTTATTAATTGATATGCATTCCGCAACCAACTCTAGGGGAGAAAATAATATTAACATATCAAACGCCACAAACTCAACCAGTTACGGATTAAATTTAGTACAAAGGTAATAATTCGGTAAATACGTTCGAGTAATTCAATTTATCTGTATTTGTGCAGGTACATATTTAGGCAAACTCAATAGAGTTAGTGGCAGTCAATATACATTCCCCTTCACACAAGAAAAAGGACAAGACTTTTCTTAAAAATCTCCCGCCCGTTTACGAGCGGACAGGTGAACACATCATTCCGAGTCAGAAAATCAGATTCTGCAGCACCCTGTCACAGAAACTGTCACTGTCGTTGGCCATCCGAAATCACCGTTTTCATAACCACAGATACCGACAACTCTAAACGTCATCATCCACCGTCACCCACGCCCCGTTCACTCTTCCAACCAGTCAGTGCAGACTTTTTGGCTCACAACACTGCCTACATTAATTCACCCACACACCCGCGATCGTATGCACCGTAAGATAATTAGCGCAGCGAGAGGAAATCAATCAATCGGCTCTTTCTTAAACAAACCACGGTTCTTCTACGCCTGATTGCGAAAAGCGGTTTCTTGCAGTGATTGGGGCAGTGTCAGTTGTACCGAGAATCGAACGAAGGTTGAGCGTGCGGAAAAGTGTTTGAGCGGGGGTTTTATGCATTCCGGTTACTGTCCGTAATTAAGTGATCCTTTTGCAAAGTGTTTGAGATATACGAATTGACTTTATAAAGTTAAAGTTCTTATTTAAAGTGCTAAGGCAACACTGAAAAAAAATACAAATAATAAAGTGTAGTAATACTAATAAAGTAAATATACGTAAGTGATAAAATTAATAACGAAATAACGCAATTAAGTACAAAACATCTTAGGTGATAATTTTGGCAGCCTAAGTGGTAAAATAATTTTGTTAATGGTGGTAGTTTGGCCGCATCTGATAAGATATATAAGTGAAAATATAATCCCAAGCATTATCATAGAGCTACAGCAGTGAAACCCTTCGGAAATTGTGCACAATATCTGGATAAGTGGTGAGTTTTCCTTTAACCCTAGAACACTAACCCTAATTGTAGGTACGTTATTACTGAACATGAGTCGAATCGACTCACCCATACCCAAAACAAGTAGTGGAATTGCGTAAATCAAAGGCATTTTTGTTCAATATTAAATTTTGTATTTAACCAAAGTAAAACAGAAAAATAAACTTTAATCATTTTCGATCATTACAAAATAAATTCAGCACACTTTCGTTTTTATAAAACATCACTACTTTACTTAGTGTAATCAAAAATTAAAAGAATAAATGTTTTTCAATCACAAAATTTGAATGATATTTCAGTCATCAGTCGTATACATGAATGGCATATTTTTGTCATAAATGTACTTTACTTATAGTTTAGTCTATAGTCAAAAACTTAAAAAATTAACATTTTTCATGAGTCATTTCGTCTCAATTAACCTTTCAACCACACACTGGGGTGTGAGATACCCCACACAGATTTCAAAAGTGTGCAGGTCCCGTTAAAATTTTTTCCTAAGCATGCCATGCCTGTGTATATTCAATTTTAAACTCTCTGCAGTAGTAGGCGATGGTGTTCAGTTCTCAGATTTTTTAAACGTGGTTAGTCGTGGTTCGAAGTTTTAGCTTGGGTATCATACACCCCAGTGTGCAGTGCGTGTTAGTATTATTTTGAATTTTTGAATACATTATTTTAGTGAAATGTTTTCTTTTTTAGTTATTTTGGAATAAAAATAATAAAACAAGTGTGAGGTTTGTTCAGCAATAAAGTAAGTTACTGTGTGACATGCCGACTTCCCATGTGCGAGGATCATCGCTCACTGCAATGCATAGAATGCAGTTCAAAAAATGTGAATTTTTGGGTTTAAAAAAGCTACAATATATATAAACTATTTTAACAGTAGATGAAGTAAACATTATAAAAAGAGTGTTAGAAAGCGTAATGTGAGAGTTTTTAAAAAAAAAAAAAAACTTTTTATGAATTTGACTGATTTTAGTTGACAACTATAATTAAATTTTTTTTGTATTTTTATATTTTATGTTAGTAATCGTATAACCAACGACCATACCACGATCGGTTCTCGTCAGATCACCGTAATTAAGCGACGTTGGGCGCGGTTAGTACGTAGATGGGGGACCGTTTGAGAACAACCGCGTGTCGTTGGCCAGTCCCATCTACAGAGTTGAGGTAGATAATATACGTGGTATCACAATGGACCTAAATTGGTCTAAGTGTGTCGGCTTCTGCCGACAGCCACATTAACCTAACCTAACCTAACCTAGTAATCGTATTGAATTTTGTTTTGATAAAGTTAAAATATGAATTAAAAAAAAAAATATATATATATATAAAATGGCAACTTTTTTTTAATATTTGCGGGTGGGGTATGTGATACCCCAGTGTGAGAAGCGCGTTAGAAAAAAATATGTGTAAGGACGGAAGGTTAACTTTGCTCTTGATGATGTCACAGGATCCAGACTGACAGCAGTGACACAAGGTACAACAGGCACTAAACAGTGGAATCTTAGGTGGCGCGACAGTGCGCTAGTGCATCACGCGAACTGCGCATGCTCAGTTATGTGTACCTTGTGAGTCAATTCGACTCGTGTTTAGTGTTCTAGGGTTAAGAGTTTATTGACTTTTTTATTGCCAAACTATCTCTATATATTTTGTTTTTGTTCTTCAAACTTTTTTCTAATTTGCATTAATTGATTTATTACCTATCTTATACATAACTAAATCTATCAGAATTACTTAAAAGTAAATATGGCTATTTATTTAGTTAGGATTAAATAAAAGATGAATGTATTCACATATACATTGACATGTTCTAATTTCGAATTTGAATGGGGTTATGTGTGGTCGCGTTCGAGTTGATTAGAAATGACTTTATAGATTAGATGTGGTATTGGTCTTAAACAAGGGACAGTTTCTACTAACATCATGAGTACGGAGGCTGTCATGGCGTTCACTAATTTCGTGAGTGGGGGGGAACACAGCGTACTAAAGGCAACCTAACACCTGTTGGTACGTAACGACTAGGGTCCGTCCGTTAATTATTGAGTGTGGAGTGTTTGCTCTTAAATCTTGGCATGAAGACAAAAAGTTCTTTTGTTGCGTCTGGCTACCGTAGGACAAAACCCATGACCAGTCCGACTTCACCTAGCTTTGGATTATGCAAGCATGCCAAGTAACTGTCCTGCAAGGTAGTATTCAAAGTGTCCTCAAGTGCAACACACTGCTAAGAGAGTAGTAACCAACTTAAAGTGAAAGCCATTGCTTAAAATTGTATCTATTTATCTAGCAGGTGGCAATGAATTATAGCATTTCTCTTCCCAAAATCTAAGGAAAGCTATGGCCAGGGGGTAAGGCCAAATAGGGAAAGTTCGAATTTATTGACTAAGCTTCATTTTAGCTCGTGTATTAACCTCGCCTTAGAGACAGCTTCTATTTGTTCGAACAAGAATTGCAGGGAAAACAAGACTTCGCGCTACGTCATACTCTCCAGCATCGAACCACATAATTTGACTTCTTTCAAATATGCCGCGAAAATTCCTTATTCGACAATTAAGACCTCCCTCCACAAAAATATAAAAATGTCTTGACTTTAAAGTTCCTTAACGAGAGGCCAATCAATATGAACATTGAATGTACCACAATCTATGTCAGATTTGTTCAACCGCTCATTCAGTTCACACAAATAGATTCCCACACAAATCGGAATACAACTTCTTATATCCCTTTTGCATTTCAATTTTTATGATAAACGGTTCAATAATAGCACAAAACTCCCCACACTGTGCCCATGGAATTAAAGGATATTTCTCAGTATTCACTCCCCTTCTACGGTGCCAAGAAAATGTTATTTTAATATTGCTACATCCGCCAAGCTAAGAGTTGAAGTGGAAAAAAGTCAACAAACGCGTAAGGCGCCAAAATTGCCGCCTCAAATAAAGTCTGCACACATGCTGCCACACACAAGGAATTATAGAAAAATCTCCTCCTTGTCGGAGCTTGGCATTTTCAAGGTCTATTAAGCGATTGATGTATGTTATGTCGATGGAAACACATATGAGTCACAAGGAGTAGAATTTTCCAATTGATTGAGTGAAAATTGACTTCACGAATGTGCTCAGCGAAGAAACAAGTAATTTCCTGTTACAATATTTGATAAAGGATATTGATTTAATTTGATTTCTTTTTGTGTATTGCAGGATGTATTTGCATTTGTTTTTTTCTTTTCCAATATGTTATTGGCTTCATTCGTAGGGTAGGCTTTTCAAACATACGACAACGTTACAATCAGTATGGAATAGAAAGATAGAACATTTGTATACGTTTATCCATCCATGCTTAGGTGGTAGGCACATTAATCCTTTGAACTACGGAATATGCTAGGAAAAATCCAATAAAGGAGTGGAAATAAGTATCTTCGAAGTATTTTTTTAAAGTCCATGATTTGCAAGCAGGCTGTTGAAGTGTTAAAAAGTATCATGCAATAGGAGAAAAGAATATTTTTAATCGAGGTTTATCCTTGTGTTTTTCTAGGTAAGTAGACTCTTCCGATTGCAAGGGCATATGGTACAAAAAGTTTATCTGTGTCCATTTGAAGCATTGCGTTTTAGTATTACATATTTGTGTGATGAAACTTTGGAGTTAAACTCCTAGTTCTATTGGATTTTAGAAGGTCCGTAACAATAAATACTTACTTCTAGGTATTTACTCTAAATGCTGTCGACATTTATTTCAGTTAATCCATTGTTACTTCCACTCATTGTCACATAGGTAATCTCTATTCAAGGTCAACAGTTGTTATCACCCCTTTGATCCCTACTTAAACCCTAATCATAAGAACAAACATTTAGGAGAATACAAAATCAATCAAATGTTACGCATACGCCCTAGAAAATTAATTCAAAAATAAACTCTTAACAGGGCATTGTCATATATAAATAATCCAACAACGTTGCATAAAACCTGAGGACTGCAAAGATTACTTCCAATGCCATGTTCAAGGTATACTCTAGCTGAGTATCTTTTGCCAACGTGGATATGTGCCCAAAAAGTCTGCCAGCTGGTTCATGTTTATTTATTTTGTTTTATTCTCTCTGCTTTATTGACCTCTATTTGTTTACCCACGTGTTGCCGGAGGGGAAACTACTGATTCAGAGATCCTTTGAATCAAAGAGAATCCTTTCTCCTTATATTTAGTACCAAAATTCATCCGCTCACCGTACAACAGCCATTATACACCACATTCAAATTCAGATTACTCTTGGTCCTGCGCAATAAAAACTCAATAAAATTCTCATTATCGTTGATATCGAAGACTCAAATTAAGGTAAACAGTTTGTGAAGTTCCACAAAAGGTCAGTAGTGTTTGGCTGTTGGTCGTGCACGGACGAAGAATACCCGCATCTTTGTTTCAGTGAAAATCCCTTTAGCTTCTCTACCAGTGTCAGTGGAGTTCTGAGTTTCATACAGTGATAGTGAAGTGCAAATACCACCTCCAAAATGCCCCCAACAAAATAGTTATGCCACTTGAATTTAAAAATTAAAACCATTTCGCTTCCAAATTGAATCCTCACAGTCTAGCCATCCATTCGTTTCGTCGGCTGAAAAACCAACAGCAATTCAATACAAACAAAGCGGTCTTAATATCGTCTGGGAACTTGAAGCCTCCACTCTTACCATTCACTTTGATTTCGGCTTTCTCGGTTTTTGCACGAAAGGTTCTTAATGAATTTAAAATTCATTCATTATTGTTTTCATTTGTGCCACCCCAACCATCATTATATCCTCGCCGTGCCGCGTTTGATAACGAAGTGCTTGCGCCTTAAGCGCCAAGCAATGAAAATAAAAGTCTGCATGCTCGATTATTTTAGTGCATAAACCGTGTGTTAATAACAGATAGTTGAAAAAAGGAAAAACGTAATATAAAAATAAATAAAGGAACGAGCGGATATCCTTTGAGTTGCATTCAGAATACACCTGCGATGCGCCTTTTTTATTTGTTTTTGCTCAGCCTGGCGGGTTTTTTTCAGAACACACCTGCAGCGGTGTGCATCGTAAGCCAAGTAAATAAAAAGTAGTCATCGAAAGTGAGTGTTGGAGTTTACGAGTTACGTTACTCTTATCGATGCATGGCTCTTAACGAAGTCACAACTTTCTGCAATCTGGATGCATAGAAAGTCCAAACACAGGTATGAGGGCATTCTTACTATAAGCGTACCAATACCCGTGAATTTAGTCAGGTGAGGCTTCAAGGGCGGGTGGTTTAATTAAAATTTAATATCGGAATACCCATCAACAAACCCTAATTCCTTGATGATAGTAAAAATGATTTTAATTAGGGTCTAGATGACAATTTTAAACTCATTATTCGTCCTTTGGCCGACTGCTGCGGCTATGTTGTTTTATGACTCGTTAATATTTTTTCTCTCGTTGCTGTTGTTTTTGTATTTCATTTCTAAAAAATAGGCCGATAAATCAGAAAATTTGAATTGGGAAGACTTCTCGGTTGGTTCCTCCTCTTTAATTGCTAACGTAAATTATAGGTAAAACTGTTCGTGGGGTATCCTTCGCAACGCAATCAACCGCCCTCACTCTGAATTGGAATCTAATGAATTCGGAAATTTCAAAGGTGGAATTTCAAACGTGAAGTTTTTTTTATTCGCACTTTCATGGATTCGCAGAGAGAAAGGTTAAATGCCGGCAAAGCAATCTGTTCTGATTTATGTTTGTAAGTATTTCAGGGATGCATTTTGCAATTGGAATTATGCCATTTCAGTATGGATATATAACACTTGTGCGTCGTGTGTCGACTGAAGGACGTTGTTATAGTTACCTAGACCAATATGGGTAGAAAGTAAATTGATTGTCGAAGACATACAAACATCTTTCTTATGAAATTAGTAGCAGGGCTATAGAATGTCGGCAAGAAAATTTGTATAAACAAAGGAGGCAATTAAGAAGTTGCATTTGGAAAGTCTTAGGACTTGTTGATAATTTTAGTTGCAGTGGGCATTTAATTTTTTGAAAATGAAATATTTGCTTTTCTTAACCAAAAATAAAAAAAAAGAAATAAATATTTTTTTTTCCTTACCAGAATGGGTGGGCGCACACGTTAGGTTAGGTTAGGTTAGGAAGGGTTGCATACACAATTGTGTAAGTATCACCCAGAGGCCAAAAAAGGCTCATTGTGGGTATCCTTCTCGTGTACATAGTACGACACGCAGCTAACAAATACATATGGATCTGTTTATAAATCGATTTATATCCGTTAGAAATATCCCTCAAGAACCGTGTTCCCATGCAGGAGAACCGTCGTTTTTAAAGTGCCGGGCATTGGCACAGGAGGTGATTCACATATACTATTTCCTCCTAATCTCTGCAGCTTCTTCATTTGTTTGAATCCCTAGATTTCTGGCAATGTTCCGGATTATGCAGTGTCCGGTTAATACCCTTTCAGGAGAGTAGGGACTTAGTTTTCTTTTTGTCAATGACGGACCACAGACTACGAGTTATGACACAACTTTTAGTGCTGTCCCCACATTTCCGTACATAGCCTTGTCGTGATACCGTCGATGAAGCCCTTAGCTGTGGCTAAGGCAGGCAGTACCTGCACATCAGCCTCGAGTGGGTTTATATCAGAGCCGCATCTGGCCAGCATATCTGCTCTCTCGATTCCTGACACACTAGAGGGCGCAGAGGTAAGAGTGTTGGACTACTAATCTACTACTAATCTCTACGTTTTTTTTCTATTGTCCCATTGAATCAAGGTTTTAGGCCCTGTATTTCCTACTACTCGTATTTATTAAATTTCATATTTTTTGACCAGAAATGGAGCACATAACTTGACAAAGATTTTTTTGCAAGAGAGTTAAGTAATGGATTCGGTCGCGATTTTGTAGTGAATGAACGTTGTCACAATTCAATTGTTGTTGCTCTGGGGCTATATAAAATTACGTTCTGAAATACCATGAGATATTTGTTGCACCTGACTTGGAATAATTGCAAATTAATTATTTAAAAATAAATGTAACCCTGGTGTTACTAACAAACCGTGGTTTAATAGTAGATGTTTATATACGAACATTATGAGGATACAACTTGCTGGGACGGCTCATGTAATAAAGTGCTACAACATCTATGTAAGATGTTACAGACGGAATGTACTTGCGATATATTGGAATAAATGCGAATAAATTTGCACGGACAGGGAACATTAAGAATGGAAGCAAGTTGTTATGCAAGGAATGTAATGTTGGCGAAATGGATCTGCGGTTAGTGCAATGGACTACCAATCTACGGGTCACAGATTCGAAACACGCCGCAGGGGCTAAGTACAACCTATTTTTTTCCGCTGCAACACTATTGACTAATTTTCATGAGAATCTTGTCAAATTTTCCGTTCGGAATCGGCGTTACTTTGTAGGTCCGTTCCACTACCCAAATGCAAATGGTTGGGAAGTTAAGTTGTATGCCCTATATTGGCCATTAATGCCTTATATTCATGTATTTTTGTTTTTGTAACTAGAGGCTTATGTGTGTCTGAAAAAGATATTCGAATTGGACATATGTACATATGTAACAAAATAAAAAAGATGAAAAACTATTTTCCCAAAAATAGAAGCATAGTACTTTAAGGTAAAATTAAGAATAAAAATATTTCGAGAAAAGCACCGTTCAGAGTAAGGATCACAAATTTATTCAGTGAGCTTTTTGTGCCTTATTTTCTTCTTTGTAATAATTGAACATTCATTACACTTTTTAACTTGTATACTTTAGTTTACTTAAGGGAAAGATATTGCAATCGTACTGAAATTCTGAACTCACATTCAGCTCGGGGTATAATATTATGACTTAATTCCAAAAAGTCTGTCATGAATTTCCTTCCATCGGCGGTCCATCTGTCACCGACTCTCCAGCCACATTGGGTGTACAGATTTACATCAAAATTGGTTTTCGGGGTTCGCAGGCCTATATATCGCTGGCAGTTTTTTTGTATTCTTTTACTTTAACAACGGTACCTACCATACAAACTGTTTTTTTTAACACCGATTTTCTCAAAAATGGCTCTAACGATTTTGATCATTCATATTCCTAAAGGCATATTAATTTCAACTCATAGTTAATAGTTACTATATTCGCGATCAGCATAGGGTAATATTCGTCTATCCATCGCCAAAAATTAGGCTTTTAAACTCGAGCAAGAAAGCTGAAATTTAAACCATGTAGTCACTTGGCGCTCAAAATAATCAGGTATACGATTTTTCGGAAATCTGCCCACTGACACACCCACAATCTCAAAAAAACAAATTTGTCGAGAAATTACATTCTTAAAATCCGCCAACAATAAAAAAAAACAGTTTTAGCGAAATTTCAAAGTTTGAGCTAGGAAGCTGATATTTATAATAAACTAGGTGGCCTTATTGCTCATGTGTAAATATTTCTAAATCCCCAAACGGACGGACGGACGGACGGACGGACATGGCTATATTGCCATTACTAGCGATGTTGATAATGTTGATAAATATAGTAACACTTTTAGGGGTCTACGGGTAGTATTATGGTATGTTACAAACTTCGAGTCAAAATTAATATACCCTTAGAATAGGGTATAAAGAAGTTGTCAAGTCTTTAATGAAAGACCCATTAAAATGTTTTCTGCCATGCCCACTTTTTAGAGGCGTGTTTTGACAAAAACCTTGTTTTATAATAAAATGACTTAAATGCTGTATAAAAAAATATGTAGATCGTTCTTAAAAATACACCCAAGCTGAGATTTTTGCCCTGCCCACTTAATGAGGGATAGTTATTGGAATAGGATATCCAAAAGTTCACCCAAAGGGACGGTAGCCTTTCCCTATATTTAAAATATAAAAAAATTGAGGTTATCGTAAGAAAATGGCGTTCTCGGTTTTTTTGCGAATAACGATACCTTACAAAAATGTTAATATCAAAAACGGGACATGTTTTTTTGAAGAAAAACATTGTGTACATTGACCACGACTATTGTGATCTATTTTATCATCTTAAATACTTCGCTGGAGTGGCAGAAGATGACAAATTCAGTTGTTCCATAAGCCTCGGTTATCGGTACTTAAGGAAACCAACATTATCTCAAAAATGGCGAGTAGATACAGATTTGTTGAAGATGCGTACTCAAATTTAAAAAATATTTTTTTTAACTTTTTTATAATTTTTTTTTTATTATACATACTCGTAGTTGCTGAAACTTTGAAAAACATCACTTTCCTTTAAAACGGCTCTAAACATTTCGCTGATTTTTATGGTTTTTAATATGTAGGTACTCGTATATACTTGGAGCAAATTTTCTAATCCACCACGTCATTAAGATAAAACGTTAGTTATTCGCATAACGTTTAATTTTGATTTGCGAAGCATTTCTTCGCCATTTGCAAACAAGCAGTCTACAAAAAATCTAATTTTAAAAAAACAAAATTAATATTTTGGTGGCATAGTGGTTCTCACAATCATTGTTTATAGGTCTTGTAAACATTCATTACTATTTAACCTTTTTACACTTGAAATTACTGTTAAAAAAAAAATATATCGTATTTTTTCTAAGCGATATGGCTGGCATAAATAAGCCATTAACTTTTATTGTAAGCAAATGCTTTTGGTTTATTATATATTTTTTTTAAATACTCTTTCTCTAAAACGACAAGGTTATGATCTGAACTAAAGGGATCATAACCCTCGCACCTAACTGCATCTCTACTGGTCCGACTGTGAGGTTTTCCGATTTCACCACAAAAAATAACGCCAGGCCTCCCGATTTGAATCACGAGTCATCACTGGGGCCAATCAAATGCTGGTCTCGCTGCATTTGTGTGATCCAGGAGTTTTTAGGTCTGCCTCTCTTTTGCGATTGTATGGGAACGTTGATATCGCATTATTGACAAGGTCCGTAGGATTTCTCCTTTGAAAATCAAAAATTAAATATGCAACTGTCTTACTGAGATTCAAACGCAACACTAACAGGGAGATAAAACAATGGCCGTCAATAGAAATAGATTAAATTTTAAATTGTGTGGCGAACTTTTAAAAAAATACCGTCAAAGTTAATGTCCCATAAATGGAACAAATCACCTGAAAGACTAAAGGAGTTCATAAGAATAAGAGCCATTTTGTTTTTGGGCTGTATACAAACAAATGAAATCAAGTCGAAGAAATGAGCTCCATCGCAAGACATTCGATTTGATTCTTCTTTTTCTTTACGTCGAGGTTGCGATCAGAGTTAAGCATATGTACTGGTTCACCCTCAATACACATCGGCAAGCTACACGGTTTCGGATAACTTTTTTAAATAAAATTCAGGTGTTGTCCACTTCTATGATCCCGACCTGCCTCTTTATGACGATTTCGATGCGTGCATGATTCTGTTATTGGTTGTTGTTTGCTCGTCATCTTACGACACCGGTTATTTCCAGTCGTTCCAACCTACGCATTTGCATGCATTCTCGCGGTAGAGTTTTAAGATGATAAATGCGTCGCAATGCTGCCCACCAAACTAAAAATGTATATACAATTTTAATTGTTACATAAGGACCGAACTCTGCCTAATCCTTCTTTAAGGACAATCCCTTACCCCCAACACCGTCCTTAATAACGATATTGATGTCACCGCATCACCAGTATGGATATCACGCTCAGCAGCCGAAATAAATTTGTCAATGTCCACAGCGCCACTGCATTGTTCCTGTGCCGACTTTGGTTTTTCATCGGGGCTGCATGTTGTTGCAGCCGATATATGTAATTGTCCAACACCGGCTGCAACAAAGATCCCAACGATCCGCCAGCACAATCTAACACATTCTATATCCAATCGGATCATACCTACACCCTTACTCGCTATCCACATTCGACTTTCACATGGGTGCTAAAATTGCCTAGATGATTTGTCCCCTTAATTGCCTTTAACGACAAGTACTGTTTTTTTTTTCGGGCGCTGCACAGATATTCTGAGCCCATCCCGGCAAGAGGAATTCCATTCGACTATATTAATTTCTAAAAAAAATATCGAAACAATAAAAAGGTGCTTGGAAATTGAATTTCTATATATCTCAGCTCCAGGCTAAAATACTACATCTGCGACATCAATAGAAAAATATACCTTTGAAATACTTTTAAAAATACGAACAAATTTCTTGACCAAAAATATTTATCCTACCTCTACTCGATATTTATTAGCCTTGAGCTTTAAATATCTGTTTGCTTTGATTTTTTATTTATTTTTTCAAAGGATACGATTCTCAGCAAAGAAGGGAGAACATTTTCTTCTTTCTCGTGTACTTTAATATACTAAAGAGAAAGATATAGCAATCGTGCGAAAATTTCAAACTTAAACCGAGTATGAGATATAAGATTATATTACGAGTACGACCGAAGAGAGGTTCTTAAAAGTTTGTCCAGCATTTCCGTCCGTCTATCCGTCTGAGAACGAGGCACCTGCCACAATAGGTAAAGGAATTGTCTTCAAACTTCGTGGCTTTTTTTATTCTACCATTTTAAATAACCGTATGTTAGACAAGTGGCTTACTAAACTCATTTTTGATTGATTGATTGATTGGTATCAAATAGTTGAGGTAAACGTAATAAATGGTGGTGGGTATAACGATGTTTTCCATAAATGCTTGTATCTCAAAAATAGAAGTTAATTCTACAACTCAGCTACTCGAACTACTTGATATTAAAAATATGTTTTTTTTTCTTAAGTTTTACTTCAAATGATTTTCTTCTTCTTCTTCTTTCGGTTTCATGTTTGTCGTTTTGATCACAAAAAGTATCGGCAGGGTTCCCGATTTTGAATTACTATGTCACTGAGGCCAATCAAATGCTTTTTGTGTTCCAGGAGTTGTTTGACCTGCCTGTCTTTCGCGATTTTGTGGGACCGCTGATTGATATTGCCCTTCTGAATGGGTTAATATGATTTCTTCCCTGAACATGGCAGTCCAACTGAGGCGGAGGCGCTTCATTTTCTTCGAGATAGGTTCTTTGAAGTTAAGGCTTTCTCTGATCTTTGAACTTCTTATAGGTTTGTACGCTATCCAACTGCAGTGTAGAGCCTTCCATTCAGCTTAAGGGTTTTTTTCCGGTCGCAAAAGGTTTCTGAGTTTTCCCGCCACTTCATCCACCCTACGCTTACGCGATGCTTAATGTCGTCATCACAGCTTGCTCCGCTATTGGTCATAGATCCCAGATATTGAAACTTGTCGCACCTGGTGATCCCGCTTCCATTCAAATAATGTTGGGAATAGATCGGAGTGAGGCTAAAAATGGGCAGCACAAGTATTCTGGTTTTTCGGACTAATACCACCCCTCTAAAAAATCCACCAATTCGTCAAGTGCTCGTTGCAGTAACGCTGGGTCCTCGCGTATGATGGGTCCATTGTCAAAGAACAGCTGATGTACTTTGGAGTCCCTCACTTTTCCTTCATGCAGATAATCAAGGACTGTAATGAATATCTAAGAACTTGAAAAGCTTCCTTGTTTTACTCCGGCTTGATTGCGAACTGCTCGGTGGTACCAGAGAGGCATCTTATTCTTCTCGTTTTCTTAACGCCACCTATAACAGATTATTCGTTGTCTTTCAAAAGCCTATTCAAAATCGATCAACGCGATGAAAATCGTTTAGGGAATCATGATGTTTTTCCATCATGATCCTTAAACTTTCGTTGATTTACCAGCGTTAAACCCGCACTGGTCATCAGATTAGCCGTATTATTTTCCTTAATCTGTAATCAAATAGCCACTCAACGAGCTTCATGGTTTGTGACATCAGCTTGATAAATCGGTAATTATCACATTCTCCCGAATAGTCTTTTCATTTGTACGGAGAAAGAACATAACTTCCCTCCGCTGGTAAGGCCTCTCATCAGATTCGTGATAAGAATTATGAGCCTTTTGGACCCCAAGTCCCCCATCTTTTTCCAGAACTCAGAATATCGTCCGACCAAACTGCTTTTTGGTTTTTTTTTTTTGAGTCTTCAACCGGCTTTCGAAAGTAATGCCGGGTACTGCTTCATTGCTTGGAACGGCTTTTTGGCAAGTATATCCGAGGAAATTGTTCAATAAAAAGTCCTTTAGAATCCTGTTCCCAGCTGTGTAGTATTTTTTTTTTCATCCACAAGAAGCACTCCTTAAGCATTGTTGATGAACTTTGGCAAACGGATTGCCTGAGCATTTCTGCTTCTCTAAAGATGATAACATAAATCATATAATACTTTCTAAAAAGCGCGTTCACAATCTATCTCTTGTTTAGCGTAAAATTGACAACTTACATAATCATCAATAAATTAAGTCAAATCAAATATATGTCAGTCTAACAATTACGTGCGTTATGGGCTCCCCCACGGAAATTTAAGCCAGTAATTCAGGAGCATCTATATGACCAGCTATAAGCTGCTGCAGAGAAACGATATCGCTATTAAGCCTTAGTTGAGAAAGGGGTGTAATTTTAAGAAGCTTGATGCGTTTACTGTAAGGACTAAGGTTAAATGGAAGGGTGGCGACGGTGTAAAGGTTAGTGTGTTGGCTTGTGACCCGTGCGGTGCAGGTTCAATCCCCACGGGGAACAACAACATACGCCACCCATTCACATGCCTCTACACCAAAAGAAGGATTTCTGCCTGGTAGTACAATGGACCGTTACCGAGTCTGAGTGCTCTGGGATTTGGGTTTCCTTTTTTTATAAAAAAAAAAAAAAAAAAAAAAAAAAGGTTAAATGGATCTTGCCATGGAAGTCCTCTTAGGGCAAATGCAATAAATTTACGTTGAATGGCTTCGATTTGATTTGAATGAATGCTGTAGAACGGTGTCCAAACTTGTGATGCAAACTCTAGATTTGGACAGACAAAGCAATTGTACAAAGACGAAGAAACGTAAGGGTCATAGAATGCCTTAGACCACCTTCTTACGAAGTCCAGCATTGAATTGGAGTTATTAACAACAGAGTTGATATGCTTTGTGAAATCCAGTTTGGGATCGAAATAAACTCCAAGATCCTTCAAACAATCAATATGACAATGAGTATGTTGTGATAATGAATAGTGAAAGGTGGAAGTGACTTTCTTTCTGGAAAATGTCATACGTTGACATTTAGTAGGGCTTAGGAGCAAACCGTTTTTAACACAACAAGTGGCAAAGCCATTAACCTCGGTTTGAAGCAGAATTCTGTCTTGCTGGTTAGTAACCAATTTATACACTTTCATATCATCAGCGTTGATCAGAGAATATTACTGTGATTTAAACATGACCTTACATATGAAAAGAATTGGACCTAAGTGTCTTCTTTGAGGAACTCCAGATTGACCTGTAAAAGATTGTGATAGCGAGCCTCTAAACTTGACTTGATAAACCCTTGATATAAGATTAGAACATGCATGCAAGAAACTTATCAGATTAGTGAGAGTGGGACTTTTGTTTGCTTTATGCACTCCACGACTCAAATCTGATAGTGTAAATAAAAAAAAGGTTTCGTACGACCCAGTCGTGCACCTATTTTTGTTAAACTACATATTCGTCAACATGCTGGTGTGGTTGATAAATAATCTAAAATTGATGACTTTAGTTATGTAGCTATAAATAGCTCATCCTGGGGAATGTTGAACTTTCTGGTGTGACATTGAGATTGCAAATGCTCTATTTGCGAAGCGTGAAATATTATTTTCTAGGAAGCACAATCATTTCGATTCATACTTCCAGTCAATCGTTAAAATGTACTGGTTGAACAGATTTTATACTTACTATGTTCTATTTTAGACTATTTCCTAATGCTTGCCCTGCAATTATTTTATATCAAATAAAGTTTGAGTCAGTGTGTCTGTATACTTCGACGGGTGCGTTTCATATCTTTTGCTCTAAGCGTTTTCACACTTCTTAAATTCCATTAAATTTGCAGCTTTATAGAAAACCCCTGGACCAAGTTTTATTTACCTTCGGAATTTTAAATTATCTTTTTGCCTTGATCCATGGCACTCAGAATGAGACACAAATAAGTTTAAAATTCTGTTATCTGGAAAAATATGTAATTCCAAAAATGTCTTCTGATTATGCCAGGCGCTTGTGTGCAATTTTCGTTGTGCCATTATTAAGTAAATTTGAGTTGATCTAAACTGTTGTGTACAATTAGCAAGGAATATAAGAGGTTATGCAAGTTCGGTTGCTGAAAACTGGTGGTCAACGATTGCCAGTAAAAATATTCATGAGATAAAGCTAATAATGCCATTATCGAGGTTGGTTGAGTTTGTAACTTGTTTGAAAGCTTTACGTTGCGTCTGTTAAGTAATGAAGTATTTTGCATTAGCAAAATTAGTTCACCGTTGAATTTTTTGTTTACATCAGCGCTGTGAAAATTAATTGCTAAATTTGATTACCTTAATACAACATAATTTCTCTGCTAGTTGCGCATTGAAATGTGTAAAATAGAAATATCTAGATAATTTCTTGCTTTCTAATTATATGCACCGAATGCAGTTTCCGAGGATGAATGTATTTGCAAGCAATTCCAATACTGCTCATTCATATGTACATGCGGAATGCGGTCAGCTTTATATTCAGGTCAATCGAAAATATTTTTTCCTATAGAACTCTTTTGAAATTCAATCGGAATCTATTTCAGCCCCGATTTTTTTTCTTGCATATTTGTTTGCGTGCGCGACAGCACATGAAGATATAAGTTGACCATGCACCAAATATTCGTTGATACATTTACGAAAACAAACAAAATTGCATGCATACGTTAGTTATGCATATTTAATAACGAGTTCATGAAAAAATAACCATTTCAAAGATCAGCAAATGAATTTCGAATAGGTATTGAATAATTCAATGCGCCATTTTTTGTTCAGCTCCTTTGCGGTGTTTACAATGCCAATCAAATATTTATCAATACCCATTCAAGTTAACCTTCTCAACCAGTTCAACCCTCTAACAAGTTTGTCTGCCCTGAAGTGGCTTATATATCAACATTATTAAATATAAACCATTGAACATTTTGAGCTGAATCAATATATTTAGCTCTTAAGAAAATATGACTGAATTGCTTAATGCAGTACTGCAACGTCAAGTGTTCCTTAACGCAACATTATCAATCGCAGTGCAAACGCATGTACTGCGCAAAAAAAGCAACTTCTGCATCAGATGTGATGCAATGCCATGTGGCTGTCACTTTGGTTTCTAAAATCATCCAAAATGGAAGTGCCGCCGAGCGCATAAGGATTTTTTCTTATTAATATTGCATTTGGACTTATTTAAGTTTAATTTTAATAGAAATTAAGGTTCGAAAATTTAAAACAAAATAAAAAATTAACACAGCGGAGACAATTCTTTTTATACCCTATTCTAGGGGTATATTAATTTTGACGCATAGTTTGTAACATACCTTAATATTGCCCGTAGACCCCTAAAAGTTACTATATTTATGATCAGCATCGATAGTAATGTCGATCTAGCCATGTCCGTCCGTCCGTCCGTCCGTCCGTCCGTCGGCAAAAATTAGGCCTTTAAACTGGACCTAGAGAGCTGAAATTTTAACCATATACTCTCTAGGGTCCCGAAATAATCAAGTTTAAGAATTTTTGAAATCCGCCCACAGACACGCCCACAAACTCAAAAAAACAAAATTTTGGAAAAAATCGAATTTTGAGCTAGAGAGCTGAAATTTTTTATATATGATCTATGGCCCATAAAACTGATTGGGACATAAAATTTTCAAAATCCGCCCACTGACACGCCCACAATTAAATAAAACAAATTTTGGGAAAAATTGAATTTTGAGCTAGAAAGCTGAAATTTTTTATATATGATCTTTGGCTCATAAAACTGCTTGGGACATAAAATTTTCAAAATCAGCCCACTGACACGCCCACAATTAAATAAAATATTTTTTTTGAAAAACCAAAATTTGAGCTAGGGAGCTGAAATTTTTAATATATACTCTCTAGGGGCCCTTTATGCTCATGTGTAAATATTTTCAAAATCCGCCTACTGACACGCCCACAATTATTTTTTTTTTATTTTTGAAAGTCCAAAGTTTGAGCTAGGGAGCTGAAATTTATAGTATATACTCTCTAGGTGCCCTTTATGCTCATACTTAAAATTTGTTTAAATCCGCCTACTGACACGCCCACAATTAAATAAAACAATTTTATTGAAAAACCAAAGTTTGAGCTAGGGAGCGTTTTTATTTACAAAAGCTTAGTTTTTTCGATAAAATCCTTTAAATTTTTGTCACGCCCACTTATGACATATAGGAATAAGAATAGGGTATCCAACAGTTCGCCCAAGCGGACTGTAGCCCGCCCCTATGTTTATACCCTATTCTAGGGGTATATTAATTTTGACGCATAGTTTGTAACATACCTTAATATTGCCCGTAGACCCCTAAAAGTTACTATATTTATGATCAGCATCGATAGTAATGTCGATCTAGCCATGTCCGCCCGTCCGTCCGTCCGTCCGTCCGTCCGTCCGTCCGTCCGTCCGTCCTTCCGTCGGCAAAAATTAGGCCTTTAAACTGGACCTAGAGAGCTGAAATTTTAACCATATACTCTTTAGGGTCCCGAAATAATCAAGTTTACGAATTTTTGAAATCCGCCCACAGACACGCCCACAAACTCAAAAAAACAAAATTTTGGAAAAAATCGAATTTTGAGCTAGGAAGCTGAAATTTTTTATATATGATCTATGACTCCTAAAACTGCTCGGGATATAAAATTTTCAAAATCCGCCCACTGCCACGCCCACAAAAAAATAAAACAATTTTATTGAAAAACCAAAATTTGAGCTAGGGAGCTGAAATTTATAATATATACTCTCTAGGGGCCCTTTAAGCTCATGTATAAATATTTTCAAAATCCGCCCACTGACACGCCCACAAATAAATAAAACAATTTTTTTGAAAATCCAAAGTTTGAGCTAGGGAGCTGAAATTTATAATATATACTCTCTAGGGGCCCTTTAAGCTCATGTATAAATATTTTCAAAATCCGCCCACTGACACGCCCACAAATAAATAAAACAATTTTTTTGAAAATCCAAAGTTTGAGCTAGGGAGCTGAAATTTATAATATATACTCTCTAGGGGCCCTTTATGCTCATGTGTTAATTTTTTTTTAAATCCGCCTACTGACACGCCCACAATTAAATAAAACAATTTTATTGAAACACCCAAGTTTGAGCTAGGGAGCGTTTTTTTTGATAAAATCCTTTAAATGTTATATAACAAAATATGTAGAGCGTTCTTAACAATTTAACCATACTTAGACTTTTGTCACGCCCACTTATGAGGGATAGGAATAAGAATAGGGTATCCAACAGTTCGCCCAAGCGGACTGTAGCCCGTCCCTATGTTTTTTTTATAATAATATTTCAATTTCAAGTTCAATTTCAATTTATTAACATCTTTAGTTTTGAGTTGTACAATAAGACACGGTTTTTATAGTACGAACGGTATTTGTAAATTGAATAAATATTAATAAATAAGGCAAAAGTAACAAATGAGAAAAATAATGATTATCATAAAAATACAAAAATTCAAGGTGAAAGGTAAAAATTGAGAAAATTATAATTGTCTTGAAAAATCTTTTTTACTATTATTATAATCATTGCTGCGCTGAAAAGTATTTAAAAATATTACATTTGAAGTTCTTGGAATTGCGAATCAGTTTAATATGTATAGGCAAGGAGTTCCAAAGCCTCGCAGAGTGGACGAAAAACATAAGGGAGGAATTTATATATTTAAAAGGCGGAATATAGATATTAAGTGTTCTCTGAGATAGTGAAAAAGTTAATCTATTGTAAAGGTACTCGTATCTCGAGGTTTTGCTATGTAGGAGTTTGTGAAAAAATATGAGATTACGAGCGTTAAAAAATTGGTATAAAGTACAACCTAAGACATTTTTAGATAGAAGTGAGATTCGATCATATCTCTTCAGTCCATAAATGTATCTAACGGAATCATTAAATGCTACTCGTAGTTTATACTGAGATAGAGAGGCTTACAAGTTTCCGACGAGTTTCTTTAGGAGTAAAACTAGCAGACAGCCAAGTTTTCTAAGAAAGCCATAAATGCGGCCAACAACAAAATTAACGTGATCGATCATAAGACGATAAGGTACGGTTCAGTTTGAAACCTAAGCAAGTAACTGTATTAGCGTAACTAAGTATTCCATTTGAGAGATATAAATTCGGCAAGATGTTTGCTTCAATTAGCTTATTCGCAATTGCAATAATCTGAGATTTTGTCGGATTTAAAACAAGTCCATTAATAACGGACCATCTAAAAATCGCTGACAAGTCATCATTACATTTAGTTGCAAGATCACTGACATCACAAAGAGGACGAGACAAGCACAATTGAACATCATCAGCATAAAGGTAGGTAGTTACGTATTTACAGACAGTTGGAAGATCATTAATAAACACACAAAACAAAATTGGGCAGAGAATTGAACCTTGAGGAACGCCCTTAGTGATAGACTCGAACGAGGAGGACTTACCTCAAACTAGTACTTTTTGTTGCCTGTTACCTAGAAAACTCTCAATTACCTTTGTAGTACTAGGGCTAAAATTGAAAAACTGTCGCAACTTCCAGAACAACAGTTCATGATTAACCGAATAAAAAGCCTAGGAAAAATCAAGCAGACAAAGAAAAGTAACATGGCGCTTATCAATATTTAACCTAATATCATCCATAATATTAACCATTGCTGTAGAACAGCTATGACCTTCTCTAAAACCAGACTGAAGTTCATGGAGTAAGGAGTTACTTTGAAGGTGATGAGAAATTTGGCTTGCGATTACTTTTTCAAGTACCTTTGATAGGCAAGGTAGTATACTAATTTGACTAAAATCCTCAGCCGATTTGGCGTTACGCTTTTTAGCAACAGGTAAGACCCTAGTAGATTTCCAAACTTCAGGAAAAGTTCCTGGCATTAAACAGAAGTTAATTAATTGTTTGAGATGACTAACTATGTGCGGTATCCCATCCTCACCAATAGCATTATACTTAATTGTCGCAATAATGCCTATAACATCAGACTGGGATACAGAAACGAACTGTAGCTCTGGCAATGGGTTCCTTGAACTGATAAGAGGGGTATTTATGTGACACCCTTGGTCATCACCAAAGAGAAAATGGTCATTCAGCACAGCAGGTTCAAGCTCGCAAACAGCACATTTTTGTCATTATTATAGCTCACGTAGATTTTTCCAAAGAATCTTAGATAGAAGCAAAGAATTAAGCTTAGCACTAAAGTAGCTGTGTTTAGAAACTCGCGTAACACTTGTAGCATTATTACAGGCAGATTTATACAAATTCCAAGTATATGTATTCGGCAATCTCTTCCATCTGCTATAGGACCTATTTCTGCACTTAACCGCATTAATAACAGCAGTTGTAAACCATGGACAGTTCTTGTTACTAATTTTAATAGTTCTCGTAGGTATAAAATTGTGCCACTATGAACTGGATACAGTTAATTCTCTCATTCGGATCAACAACAAGTCTACAATATTCCCACGGTGCTAGAGATATTTCTCTTTCAAGGGCAACAGTATCAGTTTAATTGAAGTCTTTATAAGAAAACTCAACAGGAATAACAGTATGCATAAAACTGATATCGTAGGTAACAAAAAGCAAATCATAATCCGAGATGCTATCAAGTGATATTTGATCTAAGAGTAGAATTGCAGAGTTGTCAGAAACAATGACTAGATCCAAAAGACTAGGAATGGAAATTGGAGAGAAATGCGTTGTATAGGAATTAACAATCGACAGACCACACGAAGATCATAAATCACAAATTTGATAGGCACGAGAATCGCCCCTAAATAGATCAGCATTAAAGTCCCCACAGATAATAATAATATGTCCATATAATGCAGAAAAATTAGAGAATGTTGAAAAGAAAGGTTCAGGAGAAGTACTCCGATTTGGGCAATACACGCAGGAGACTAAGCACTTAGTATATTTATCAGAAATTTCCGCAATCACAAAATCGACCAAAGATACTTTCGAGATATCCAAGCGCTTGCAAGTTAAAGAGAACTTGCAATAAATAACAACGCCACCACCAACGGTAACTGTCACTCCTAGCTTGCTGACGATGGAGCCATCACAAGCGGGGATTTAACGTCCCTGCAACGAGCACTTGTTGTGTGGGTGGACGTTTTGGAGGGGAATGGGTATTGTATTAGTCCGAAAAAATCAGAACACTTATGCCCGTTCTCTGATCCACTCCGACCTATTTCAGATATTTATGTATATGAATGGAAACGCGACTCCCAAGTGCGGGAAGTTATATCTCTGATCTATGATCAATAGCGAAGCAAGCTGTGATAACGACACTAAGCATTGCGCAAGTGTAGGTTGGATGAAGTGGAGGGAAAACAACTCAGCCAGCTTCTGTGACCAAAACATGCCCTCTAAGCCGAAAGGAAGGCTCTATATCGCCCAGCGCTCACATACGATTCACAATATTGGAGAGCGTACAAAAAGAATGTTGGTAAATTAACGGATGATTTTTTTTAATTAGCGTGCGCTAAAGGGATTTCTTTTTTCTGTAGTGACACAGTACCCTTATAATGGTAAAACCACAGCGCAGGCATTTAGTTTGTTGCGCAAGTAGCTCCCAGCAATTCATTGCCTATTTTTGGGTGCTACTTACTGAAAGAATAGAAAGATAGGACAGAAGTTTGGTGCGATTTGATTTTTTTTCTCAACAGGTGGCGCCTAAATTGCTTTAGGGAGATCAGTTTTTGTTGTGTGTATTCAATTTATAAAAACCATGGCCCTGGTCGGGATTCGAACGCACGACCTGCCAATCACTTTTGTGAATACACTACCATCGCACCATTGCCACCTGCTAACGGATGATGAGATGAAGATGCTTCGCATAACAGTAGAAGTAACAAAGATTGATCGAAAACGAAGTTTAAACATAGGTACGGGCTACAGTCCGCTTGGGCGAACTGTTGGATACCCTATTCTTATTCCTATCCCTCATAAGTGGGCGTGACAAAAGTCTAAGTATGGTTGAATTGTTGTTCTCTACATATTTTATTATATAATATTTAAAAGATTTTATCGAAAAAAACGCTGCCTAGCTCAAACTTGGTTGTTTCAAAAAAATTGTTTTATTTAATTGTGGGCGTCTCAGTAGGCGGATTTAAAAAAAATTAACACATGAGCATAAAGGGCCCCTAGAGAGTATATATTATAAATGTTAGCTCCCTAGCTCAAACTTTGAATTTTCGAAAAAGGTTTTTTTTTTAATTGTAGGCGTATCAGTAGGCGGATTTTGAAAATATTATATCCCGAGCAGTTTTAGGAGTCATAGATCATATATACAAAATTTCAGCTTTCTAGCTCAAAATTAGATTTTTTCGAAAATTTGGTTTTTTTGATTTTGTGGGCGTGTCTGTGGGCGGATTTCAAAAATTCGTAAACTTGGTTATTTCGGGACCCTAGAGAGTATATGGTTAAATTTCAGCTCTCTAGGCCCAGTTTAAGGGCCTAATTTTTGCCGACGAACGGACGGACGGACATGGCTAGATCTACATTACTATCGATGCTGATCATAAATATAGTAACTATTAGGGCTCTACGTGCAATATTAAGGTATCTTACAAACTATGCGTCAAAATTAATATACCCTTAGAATAGGGTATAAAAATCCGAGGAAGCCTTCACGTCAAAAAAAAAAATCTGAAAAAAATGGAGCGCGACCGGCTCAGTTGGTACTGTCATGTTCAAAGGAGAAATCCTACGAGCCCTGTCAAAAAGTCAATATGATCGACTTCGGCGACGAAGTGATTCCAAATTGGGAGGCCTGAAGTTATTTTCTGAGGTCGAACCGGTGACCATCACAGGCGGCCAGTAGGCATGCAGTTCAGTGGGAGAGTTATGACCACTTTGGTTCCGATCATAGCCTCACCGTCACTAAGGGAGAAGGAGAAGTAAAAGACACATTTCCGCAACAGTGAATCTATTATCGAAGTTATTGCCCGAGTCTAGGAAATAATCGAGTTGCTTGAAAATTAATCTCGCCGAGGATGCTTCCATTCATCCGCACTGCTCCGTGACAGATTTAAAGGAGAGTGATATGCAGCGGTTATATCATACTATTCCATAAAAGATGATTGAACACGCGAGAGGGACACTTGCGAATTAGTTTTTGAAGATTCGATATGGGTATACGAACCACTTTACATATATGGTCTGTAGCAGCTTTCAAGTTTTTATGTAGATATATGGAAGCACGGAATACATATGGATTTCATAGCTCGGTGTGTTTATCGTTGGATGGCTTCAATCTCTTCTAAGTATTTATAACGATATACCTCATTTGCATAACAAAAACAGCTTTTGGTTGTAGCATCTAACCCTTTAAACTTCGAAGCAGGATCGACTTAACTTCTTGAAAAAAACTTAAACTAAATGCCACTTTCTCTGTAGCAATTTTTTTCCTCATTATGTGCATTGATAATCTGAACTATAAATAAGCAGAAAACCAAGATATTCGATATTATTGTCATTCAGGTTCTATGAACCCTCGCTCCTGCCCAAACGATTTTGTTTTCTTAACACCATTATCTTCGATTTTGTGGTATTAATCGCAAGATCCCCTTTGCCTCAGCATTCCCTTAGCTTATTTATTTGAAGTTGGAGTGTTAATGGACTTTGAAAAAGAACTTCCAAATTATTAACATAAACTAGCACTTTAGCTTCCACATTACCATAGCTAATACCACCTGATAAACTCTGACAGATATCATCAATACACAATGAAAAAAGAGAACCAGAAATTGTGACGCAGGTGTTTGATCTATTATTGCCATTTTACACAGATGCAGACGTATTTGACAACAAAAATTCGTAAATTCTTACATACCTTATCGATTATTGACAGTTGAAATAACAGAGGTCTACGATTTCAAGAATCAGAAACAGCTTTAAAATCTACGAAAAAAGCACGGAGATGATTAGGGTGAATATTTGATCAAACGCGACAAATTAGCACAAAACCAGCCTGAAAAATACAAATTTTGTTATTGTTTTCAATCCATCTGATCTGACAACGATATAAAATTTGGGTAAATACTTTTCTCAGGGAATTAAGCACTATATACCTCTCTGTGGCAGAGAGGGATAACTTTTTTTAAAGACAGCTCAAATGGAGGATTTTAAAAAACTTTCGGGTTATTCCTCGTCCATAAAAATGCGGTTGAAAAAAATAATCAAATATAAAACAAATTCTGGAGTAGAATACTTGCAGAGCTCTAGAGATATCCCATCTGATCCAGATGCTTTATTTGGTTTCATTATTTTGAGACATGCTGACAACTCAAACAATTCTATTCTCGAGTCGGGGTCTGCAATACCGATATCCGGAGAGGTAAAACAAATGCTATTCTGATCTGGAGCATCCAATAAAAGTTCCTCAAAAAACTGAGACAGAGATTCAACACTAATTAACGAAGGTACATTATTTCTACACTCACCTAAGCTGCGGACATAGGGCGCAGTGGTTAGTGTGTTGGACTACTAATCTATAGGAATCAGGTTCAAATCCCGCCGCGGTCAAGTAACATCTAACAGATTTTACTTCTGCCTCACCTCTTGCGAACGTCTGACAAACATCCAAGAGTATCAACTGTCATCAGAAGCTTTAAATTGTAGTTCCCTTCCACTTTGCAGAAGCAAATGGTTGGAGAAGCTGGGTTTTATGCCCTAAAATGCCCGGCTGACATGGAAGTTCACTTCTCGGTGTTTCCCCTTCGTATATGTATCAATGTCTCTGATCAGCTGCGCAGTGCTTCTACCTCTTGTTTCGCAGCTCCATCGTCTCTGCCTCTCTTGTTTGCTCAGCTCCTGCGTCTCTGCACTTGCCGTTTCCACTCCTGCTTCCGCCTTGTTCTTGTTCACGTACTGCCTCTTTCTCGCTGTCACTTCCGCGACTAGGAGGACGGTTGCTTCCGACACTACTCGATAGGTGCTTGAAACTCGGAGAGCCCCTAGTCTCTGTACAGCAGCCATATTATTCCTATTGATCTCCTGTCTGCTTCGGCCCAGATCTGACAAGTCGCAACCATACTTACATTGTATGTACTTCATTTGGCCAATATTATCTTCCCGATTTACTGCATACAAATAAAAGCGTCGTAAATGGTGGGACCTTTACCACTTTGTACAAAAATGTTGAGCCTGGAGTTGCTTAAAGGGTTTACAAACGGATCTCCACTGCGTTGCTTTCAAGGGCTATAAAGCCCTTAATTATTTTTAAATGTCCCCTTTAACTTCAAGACTGATGAATGTCACCTGTTCGGCCACATAAGCCAGTGAGTGGCTGACACAAAATGCAGATTTTCTTTCTCTTTGTCGCTTTGCACAACGCAGAAAATAAGATTTTTTTAAATGATCACGTGTGTGCCTTTTTAAACCCAATAACTGGAAACTCCTTTGCTTTTTTGTGTTAAAATATCTTAATTTTTTCATCATGTCGCGCCACCTTTATCTTAAAAAGTTCCACATTTTCTTCGAAAATACAACATCTTTCATTCCTTTTGGATTTCGGGAGAAAAACAAACTTGAACATCTATCATTGCCCAATGCTCATAGCCCTGATGTTTTTACAATCTTTGCGTCTATTTGATATTTGACGCCCTTATTTATACATAATTATAACATCCCTGGTAACCAAGATATGTTTATTAAAAGACCTACCTAACTACATTTTTACTTGAAACTTTGAACCTCTAGCCATATGTTTCATCCTCAGGTTGCATGAAATACCTTTTCCGAAATTGACATTCAATCTTAACTTATAAAGTCTAGAAGAATAACAAATGTGATGTACTCGTACAGACATTTCACCCACGAGCTATCACACAGCCAATTTAAGGCTCTGGTCTCCAGCGTCTCAACCTCCCTCCAAAGCAGAGCCACACACTTTCCCGGAAAAATTCAATTTCACAAAAGTAACCGTAGATATTTCCATATTTCATGTTTCGTATTTTCTCTCTTTTTCATTTCATTTTAGCTCCTGCCACCATCCCGTACACGGACATAGTTCAAATAGCTTCAATCGATCGGTTAACCAAACCACCAACCAACCTACCACCTGGATAAAACGTAAACGAAAAACAAAAATAATAATACTAATAAAAGAACATGAAATTGAAGGGTTTTCTCGAAAAGGAAGGATCAACTTACAACGGTCTGTAAACGCTACCACCCCCAGCCTTTACGCCCATTGCATTCTGATGCATCATCTCGTTTTGAGATTTTGACAGTCTGCATTCCGTACAAATGTATTCCACCAGAATATTGAACGTCACCGTAGTATTTCATTGGAATGCAACATCAAGTTGAAGCCGCACCAGCAGCACAAGCTTTCTTGTGAGGGGAGTGCGGTGGCAGCAGCTGGCAGCTGGCAGGAGAGGAATAAGAAGCGAACGCAACATTCGAGGATAGAAAGGCTGCGACCACGAGGAGGTAGAACTTCTGGGAAAACATGGAAGTCCTGCAAATACTCAACTTCTCCTTTCTTATCCTAATGCTAAGGACACAAGGTAAGCAATTGCATGCACGCTCCAAATAGATGCACAGCGAGAGCTACAGTCTTACATTTTTTATGTGTAGTCGTATCTACAGTGGAAGATAATAAGCGCTTTTCGATGTGTATGTGCCTTACACTACACTTGAGGCTGATTTATGTTACTGCAAAATTTATGGGAACTTTAATTTAAAGAATTTTCACTTCAATTTCTTTCTTCGAGCGATGGCTCTCCTTTAGACTGGTCAGCCTGGTACGGTTCTGGTTTCACCTGTAATCATCCCTAAATTATTTGTTTGTTTTTAAACGGAAAAGATTCCAACGAAAGAAGAGGCAACCAGAATGCTTGCTTTTACAAAGCCCTTGGCTATGAACTTGCATTTAATTTTTTAAAGAAAAGGGATTCTAATGGAAATTATTTTAGTTCAATGACACAACATTTCTTCCAACGTTTAATAAGTTTCTATTTTAGGTGCGAAGATATAAAATCAATTTGCTGTATATAAAGCTCTTTTAATCGTACTTGACTTTTTTTTTGACTTTTAAATTCATTTTTATTAATTATTAGCTTATATCAACTTACATACTAGACAAAAATGAGTAAATCTAACTTAAAATTAACAGGATACTTATTCTAGATTATTGATCCTTATGCGGACGCCCTAAACTTAACTCTATCTTATAATTATTGCCTTTCGGCCTAAAAACTATTTTACGAACTAATCTTACATATTATGTTTTCATCGAGAAAATTTTTAAGAAAACTCGGCATCTTTAACAAATTTTATATTTTTATATAAAAAAAACAAATTACAAACTACCTACTCTACTTACTTAAACTACTTAACATATTCTAACTATAATTAGGATTCTGAGCACTCGTTGCATTACGAAACAAGTGGTCAAAATCCCAATTGCTTTCTGAGCGCCTGGCAGTCGTCAACGTGCACACGCGCCGCCGTGAGCTGACTGATGCCTTACAGAATCAATCACCTCCCGGAAGCACCACCACAAGTTGGCGAGCCCGGCCCCTCCCAGAAACGCCCTAGCTAACTTAGTCTATCTTACAAACTAAGAGGATGTTACCTAGAGTAACGCACCGTCTTGGGAGGGCATGTTGAATCCTCCACCCTCAAAAAGCTACCAAAATTCGGCAAATTGCTTTTCTGTATCGAATTTATCCCTCTCCGCTATTGCGGTACTAAAACGGAGGAGCTCATGAGCATTAGCGACGTCCTCGCCGCGGATGAGCCGCTTATCTCTCGCACTGCGGTAGCGGTGGTATAATACCGGGATACCATCCCTCGTCTGTACCAGCCCTTTTGCATCAATATGGATAAATGCCTCTGGCGGGATAAAGCCAGACCGGAGCGTACTCTCTATGTACATTTCATTGGGGTAGTAAGCCCCAAATATCAGACTATTGTCGCTGGCCATCGCCCTTGCAACGTGCCTTCGAGTGACCTTAATGAGGAAATTGTCAATCCTATTCAACTGAGCCCCATCGTATAGGACCTTGTTGGGATAGTATTTTATATAGTTGGATTCGGGCGTTCGGAACAACCGGAGACAGGTCCTAAGACATTGTCTCTCCAAAACCCGAATCTTTTCCATATAACTAGGCGCTATATTAAACCACAATGGACAACCATAAGCGATGATCGGCCTTATAAGGGCCACGTAGCAAATGACCTTCACTCTGGAGTCAAGTTGACTGCTATGAAACAGTCTCCTTGTCAGAGCATAAGCCTTCTTGGCCCCAGCAAGACAAGCAACTATATGTCTATCGAAATATAGATACTGGTCAAGCCAGATACCTAGATATCTAACTGCGCTTCTCACCGCCAATGGCTGCCCATTTTGTCCAATAATGGCCAATTTTTTCCAGTTTTTTCTGGTATCCCTAGAGGCCCCAGCCAATGGAGTTCTGAACAAGATTGTTTCCGTCTTCTGAAAGTTGATTTTCAACTTCCAGTCGTCGCAATATCGCTTAATTTGATCAAAGTCACGCTGCAAAAGGATATTAATGACCTCGATTTTAGGACCTGATCTGTATGCCACCAAATCGTCGGCATACGCTATAGCATGTCTGAGTGAACCCACCAGATCACTCGTGTAAATGTTAAACAGGATCGGAGAATTGACCGCCCCCTGCTGTAAACCGTTTTTAATTTCAAAGACTCTGCTCGAAGTCACGTTGCCACATTTGACAACGAACTTCTTTCCCATAAGCATATTATAAATTACATATAGCAAAGGTTTATGCATCCCCCGCCTGGTCAACTTGTAGAAAAGTCCCTCTAACCATACGGTGTCGAAAGCCTTCTCAAAATCAACCAGACAAGCACCCGTGCATTGGCTCTTGCATTTATTCCACTGAATGTCGGAAACCAGTTTCGACGCGGCATGAATAGTGTCATGCCTCGCCCTGAAACCAAACTGGTTGTCCGGAATTATGTTATTGTCCTCGACCCACTTTAACAGAGCTCTATTGACAACCCTTTCAAAGACCTTGCTAATATTCGGAAGCAAGCTAATTGACCGGAGATTGGCTGGGTTCGTCCTATCTTTACCTTTTTTCGGGATAGGGTGTACCACAGCTACCTTCCAATGCGCCGGATAATGTGCATTATTCAGCGCATTGTTAAACAGCGTGGTGAAAATATCTACAGCCTCCAGAGGCAAGTGTCTCAATACGACGTTTGGGACACCATCCATCCCCGCCGACTTTTTATTCTTTAGTGACCCGAAGATGCACAGAAGATCATCCTTCGACACGAACAAGTGCGATGCATCTCGGCCATTGGCGACAACTGCATTAGCATGGTTTTCATCAGTGAACACGGTGAATCCGTTATTCTCAGATCGCCAATTCTCAAGTTCGGTGCGCAGATCGAAGTGGTTCACCAGAGCCCTATTCTCAATGTCGTGGTTACGGCGAACAGGATTGCTCACCGTATACACGGCCTCGAAACAAGCGCCCAGCAAATCCACTTTCTCCTGTGGGTCCTCGACCACGAAAAAATCGTCGTTTGAAGCGACACTTTCTGGACTTATTCCAGCAGTCAGTACTGTCTGTCTGGGAGATTCGAACACAAGGAATATCATTGTGATCTTTCCTCCTGAACAACTTATTTATCTGTGGGAACATATTCGGACTACAGGTTTTAATAGCCCGAATTTTATTGCCCCAATACAGACTTACAGATTTTTTGTAATTTTCTTTTATCAGCTGTTTCAGGATTCGGATCTCTGAATTCAGCATCCTTACCTCCGGGTCGTTGCGATCAGTAAATTGCCTGTACAGCCGTTTAAGCCTCGAGAGCAGTCTACTTTTCTGTCGGTATAGTGCGTCGAAAGTGTCATAAAGCCAAGTTGGCCTTATGACGCTTTTCCAATGTGTCATAATACCAAATGCTTAAATTTGGCCTTATGTCACTTTCACAATGCGACATAAGGCCAAATTTCAAAATTTGGGCTTATGACGCTTGGGGTTATGTCACGGCACCGTTTGACGGGCAGAAAAGCTTGCCCCAAAGTGTTGAATATTCAGTCACTTTCTGTTTCATGAAGCTGTCCAGCTAAATTAAGCCCAAAATACTGCTACAGGGTGTTTTTTATAGAGGCAGAAAACTTTTTTAAAAATAAAACAACAAGTTTAATGAAATTACAAAATTTTGGCTTTATTATCGTACAAATTGCATGGCATTTATTGTTTAAAAATAATTTCTGGCATATGACCTCCTCGACTGCGCCTTATGAACGACATCCTGTCGGTCCACCACTTTTTCGAGCATACCAGGGGTTATTTCGTCAATAGTGCGTCGAATTTAGCTTCTAAGTGATCAATTGTTGCTGGTTTATCAGCATAGCTCAGCGATTCGACGTAGTAGTCCAAAGATGTAAAATCACACCAACCAGGTGGCCAACTCAATGATCAATTTCTTGAGATGATTCGGTCACCAAACGTTTGGCTTAACAAAGTCATGGCTGCACGCGCTGTATGGCATGTTGCACCGTCTTGTTGGAACCATTTCTCCTCCAAATGATTTCCAATGACATGTGGAATAAAAAAATCACGTATCATTTCCATGTAGCATGACACTCACGACTACAGCGACGATCGCTTCTTCTTAACACTACTTATAGTGGTACTGTACATGCACATATACAGAAAAAACAAAGCCCCTTTAGCGTAAGCGAATTATGAAAAAAAAAACCGTAAACTTGACGAAGTGCTCTATAAGTTTGGCGAACAGAGCGCGAATTTTGGAAATAAATTTCCACGATTAGTAAACGTTGTTCTGGTGTAAGTCTTTCCATGGTGATTTGCCAAAGTTTACTGAAAAAAACGTCAAACACACTTTATTAGTACGACAGTTAGTTATCCCTATCAGAAGTTTTATACCTCTAAAAAAAAAACACCTTATTCTAGGTAGAACAACTGGGTGAAAAGTGTTAAATAGGAAATGCCAATTAAGGTGTTGATGCTATCTTCTTTGTTTGTTTTACATGATAAAATATATAAAAACTTTCTGAACTGGAAATTCGTTATGAATTGATGCACAAAGATAGAACGAAATGAGTTGAAGGTTCTATAGTTCGGAGCCTTTATAACTATATTTAAGAAAATGAAGCGGTGCGCAGTGGTGCAGAGGTTCGTGTGTTAGACTACTAATTCAAGGTCTCAGGTTGAAATCACGCCAGGGCCAAGTAACACCTTAAAGGTATTTCCACTGCCACCTTTTTGCGATCGTCTGACAAACTTCCAAGAGTATCAATTTTCATGAGAAGCTTCTGAAATTTACCACTTTCCACTTTCGCACAAGCAAAAATGGTTGCAGAAGCTAGGTCTTAGGCGCTGTATTGTTAATTGTTGGTTGGTTTTATTTACTTAATTAGTTTGAACTGTTCAAGTTTCAGATTCAACCAAAAACACCTTACGGTTTTTTAACTGCAATTTTTTTTTTAAATAATCCATTATCATCACTGCATATTTCATGGCCGGCTTGAAAATATGTTACTACGTCTGCCAAAATAGTCAAATTGTTTTTAATCTTTGATCAAACTGTACACCATTAGCTATGTCATATTTTCGGCTGTCATTTTTAATCCCAAATTCTGTTGGGCAAATTGTTTGACATACAATCAGAAATGCGGAACAATTTATCTCTTTCTCGTTTAAATAAAATAATTAATATAAAATATATTCTATTAAGCATTGAATGACATGGATCCAGGTCACCCAGTACCCTTGGATCGTTTTTGACTTTTAAATTAATTTGTTTATTTATTATTAAATATCAACTAATATGCAAGACAAAAATGATTAATTTCAACTTAAAATTAACAGGATATTTGTTCTATATTATTTGTTCTTATACGGACGCTCTAAATTTAACCGTATCTTATAATTATTGCTTAAAATTTATTTTACGAACTAATCTTACATATCTTTGGATTGAAAAAATTATTAAAAACTCGGCATCTTTATTAAATTTTCTATTTTAAAATAGAAACAAAATTTAAACTACCCACTCTTCTACTACTTAACATATTCCAACTTTAATTAGGATTTTTTTTTCTTTTTTTAAAAAAGGAAATCCATATTCCAGAGCACTCAGACACAACCAGGCAGAAATGCTCTTTTTGGTGTAGAGGCATGTGAATGGAATTGAACCTGCACCGCACGGGTCACAAGCCAACACACTAACCTCTACACGGTCGCCACCCTTTAAATTAGGATTCTGAGCGCCTGTTGCCTTACGCAACAATTGAAGCCTTACAGCGTCAGTCACCCCCCCGGAAGCACCACAACAAGTTGGGAGTGCCTCACTAAATCTAACTTAATCTAACTTATCAACTAAGAGGATAACCCCTCCATCCTCAACAAGCCACAAAATTCGGTGAACTGCTTTTCCGTATCGTATTACCTTGGGTCGTCTTGAAAGAGGTATGTACAGTGATGGTTTAGTCTTTTTTGGGTAATTGATTAACATTTCGAAGTAGCATTTGATCTGCCTTTTGTTGATCTACTGTGCGCACATGTCGAGTGTGTATCTTTTTTGTTCCCGATAAGGAAAAGACAGCATTTTTGAATTTTTTCTCTGGAAAATCCAGAATGGAATAAATAAAGAAACAGAACTGGAATGGAAAGAATGACAATCATCTCAATGCCAAGATTAATAAGTACTCTGAGGGCATCATGGAAGAATTAACTATTTTTTGTATTGATACTATAATATAGCTCATTCATGCTATCATGCAATTAATTGTCTAATACTATGTATATACAAATTATCTAATTACAAATTAAAAGTTACGTGATAAAAGTTAGTTGAATTACAAATCCTCAGTTGATATTTCTTCTTATAAATAAAATGCATTACCTTTTAAATTCAACAGTTATGGTTTTGACTTTTAATTAATTGGGCCAGGAATTTAGTAACTTGAATGGATTTGTTTTAGCCTATTTTGAGCTCTAGGCGTTCTGAAATTTGAATCTCAGATTATCCAGATTTTTGAGTATATATCGTTTTACATCTCTTAACATAATCTCATATCCCTATACAACTATTCAGCCATTATTTTTATTTTATAAACAAATATTAACGCACTCATGACTGAGCGATCAGGGAGGCTCCCCATAAACAACAGAGATGTTGTCATCTTTATTGACAGTCACGCAGCTGTAAAAGCTCTTAACTCACACTTTATATCATCCAAATAAGTCGCACAGTGTAAATATGCAATCACTTGTCTAAGCAACCACTTCAACATCACTCTCCTCTTTGTTCCCGGCCATAGTAACAGAAGAATGAAAAGTAGATGCGCTAGCAAGGCACAAATTCACCCTTGACAGCTCCCTTGCAGAGACAGTTTCTCCTCCCTTAGGAGCTGCCAAATGAACAATATCCCAGTACTAACTTTCACGTACGAACTCGAGACGGGACATCCTAAATATCTACGTCATATCCAGGAAGAAATTGCCCGTCCTCAATGCAAAAGTTGGACATCCCATTCAACCCACACCGCCGCAGTTGAAAAGATCCAGTGGAAAAGGAAACCCTTCATCGAGTGTCCGGACCTAGCTAGAACAAGACATCGCACCAAAACATTCTTTAACGATCTTTCAGAATTAGGTTATATAAAATTCTGCAATATCTTTGAATTCCTCAATTCCACAGGCTGGATTTGCAACGGTGGCGTCAAAATGGCTAAAAACAACCTGGTCTTATAAGAAATAAAATAGTTGAGTGGCTGTTCGTAAAATAACGTTTGTAACATACCTTAATATTGCCCGTAGAGCCAGAAAGCTGAAATTTTGATCTTTGACTCCTAAAACTGCTCGGGAGATAAATATTCCAAAAACCGCCCACTGACACGCCCACAATTAAATATAACAATTTTATTGAAAAACCAAAGTTTGAGCTAGGGAGCGTTTTTTTTACAAAAGTTTCGTTTTTTTTCGAATAAATCAAATGTTATCTAACAAAATATGTAGAGCACTCTTAACAATTCAACCATACTTAGACTTTTGTCACGCCACTTATGAGGGATAGGAATAAAAATAGGGTATCCAACAGTTCGACCAAGCGGACAAGCATTTCGCAGTGTTCTTGGCGACATCGAATATGTGTTCATTCCATCGAAGGTTGTCATTAACACACATATCGAGTATGGAAGGTCTTTAGATTTTAGCGATGCTAGTGCCATTCATGGATAATGGCAGACTGTTGATTAATTAATCCTATTGGTTGTACCCCATTGAACTACGCTGTCAAGATTGGAATTTAATGAGCTTGCCGTTTCAGCTCCCTACCCGAAGTTGAGGGGCGTTTAGAAGGAAACGAATATGAGAGGCTGAGGGTACTGTCATCTCATCAGCGAAGGAATGGGTTGTATTAGATGTAACAGACAGGAATCTAACATGGCGAAAGCGAGTCGGAGACAGAACGTAGCCTTGGGGAGACCAGCGCTTATTTCGTGAGTTGTAGACTTAAAAAAGTCTTAAACAACTTCAATTGAACGGTCAATAACCTTTCGCATTTCTTATCCATTGAACAAGAGTAGGTATCATCGATTCCAAATGCACGCATTTTTAACTAGAGAGCTTGATGCCAAACTCTGTCGAATGCCAAGAGCAACTATCTTACTTTCAACACCCTGGTAAAGAGATTCTCAAATTTCGGTTGGATAAGTCATCAAATCACCAGTGGACCTGTTGCTGCGAAAACCGTACTGCCGGTCATTAAAAAGTTTTCGGGATTCAAGATATTTCATAAGCTGACAGTGATTCAGCGTTTCCATGACCTTCAAAAGAAAGGATGTCAGTGCTGTTTGAGAAAGGAGACAGGCTGGACAAATGCTGTTTTCCATCCTCTCGGGAAGAGCCCTGAAGAATATGACAGATAGAAAAGCGTACGCAGTGGTTTTGCCAGCGTAGAATAACACCTCGGCAGAACGATAGGGGAAACACCATGTGGACCTGCGGAGAGTTGTGTATGTCATGATCTCGAAGTTCTCTAGCGACTGAACGAGTGCGAAAGTGGATCGGTCCCATGGAGCATTCTACGCGCTCTAGTACAGGGAGTGATAAAGCATAATCTGGGAGCATTGAGCTAGCTGCAAAGTTAGCAGCAAGCAGATCTTGAGAGCAGATATGTGGAATGTCATTAGTGAATAGATAGTGTCGGGATAGATAACCTAGCCAAAATCTTGATATTTTTAACAAACGACCAAACGTTTTTACTACCCTAAGGACTTTTTAATATTTGTTGCCTCAACTTTTTGTCTTAGGAGAATTTGCACTCATTGCTGACTTATTTCAACCTTTTCATAAGCGTTCGGTCATATAAGGCACTCCCATCGCCATATATGACCGAAAGCTATCCTTTTTTTTATCTGATTGCCTCTTTGCAGCTCGAGTCACACCACTAGTTTACCTAGGGTTATTCTTAGCATTGGCAAATTGCGTCTTAATTAATTATTATTATTATTAATATAGTTATATTTACAAAGCTTTGAAAGTGTTCATATTCGTGTTCGTTATCCTGACTAAGTGGGTTGTTTCTCCAGGTGCCGGGAAATAACTTCACATGGGCAATAACTTCACCTCGAGTGGGAAATAACTTAACTTTTTTTTGTGAAGTTAATGCCCACAATAGGTGAGCCATATCTTCACTTTTTTGTGGGAAATAATTTCTCTTGAAATTTTATGATAATTCAACAACCGTACCTCGCACCTTCTCCAAATCAAAGAGTGACCCCAAGCAGTTGATTCCCTGCACCGTTTTTCCATCCGTTTGCACATCTGAATTATGTCGGCTGTTATCCAGGGCTTACTTTGGCGTTTCTTTTGGCAATAATTTGTTACTGTAGTTTGTGTATACTTTATTAAATTTCGTTAATTTTTTCGACCGAATTGTGATAAGTAGCCCCAACATTGTTTTGCTCACACAACTGTTGCTAGTCTGTTTGTAATATAAGTTGATTATCTTTTCTTTGGTCCTTGCGGCCAGGCGTTTCTTGTACACTTTTGCTCTCAGTAAAATTCTTCGCAGGGTACATTAATGTCTAGTGGTCGGATGTACCCGTTTCAATAATTGCTGACATGACATAATTTCTTTCTTCGTAATGCTGTTTGTGGCGATTACTGTATTTTATGATGTTTTGTTATACCCTTTGCCTTTGTTGCCGTAATTTCCATGTATGGAAATAAAGCAGAAATGACCGGTATTTCAATTTTGTTTTGTAATTCTTTCGACCTATTTGGTATAAAAAAAAAGGTGTGAGCCACGCTGCACTCACGGTATAGTTGATGTGTAAACATGTAGGCTCGTCACTGTTGCATGTGGAAATATCACAGAGGTTGTGGCTTTGATAAACAAGAGATTTGGGTATTGTATTGAAATAAAACCATGATATATATTTAATGTCAACGAAAAAATTTATTTAATGTTTGACCGAACAAATAATTGGTTTGTGAAAGCTGAAGTAGGAGACACACTTCAGTCGATGTACCGGGAAAATATAGCATCGATTGTCGTTTAAGTGACATTCTTAAATCGGCCATCGGTTACCGAAGTACAAATCGATATTTTTCCTCTTCAACTGATGTGCAACAAACTACAAGCTATACAACCTCAATTATTCAAAAGAAATCTACTTCCACACAACTTTCCGGTGTTTCGTAAGGACATAATAATCTCTAAAATTGAACATACATAATTAATAAAAAAAAACAACGACACGCGGTTGTTCTCAAACGGTCACCCATCTACGTACTAACCGCGCCAAACGTCGGTCGTTTAATTGCGGTGACCTGTCGAGCAGCGATTAACTCACGTGGTAATGAAAATCTGACGATGACGAAATCTGACGATGATGGTGACGCTAGATATTTCCAACTAGCCCCTACCGAGAAAAAATATATTTACATATCAACGAGAGCAAAAATGTTTACACATTAAAAAAATGTTTACACATTAAAAACAACAAGAAAATATGCGGACTTTTTAGTGTACAGGTATAGGATGATGTACGATTTTACTTTTAACGGGACTCCGTGAAAAGACTCGGTCTGAGGCGCTGCAGCCTCCCATCCTCCACGATGGCCTGGTGTTTATAATGGAGGTTACCTCTTTCTTGAAATCTCGAATCTGTCGGCTGCTATTCGAAGAACCTTTTGACTGGAGCATTCTTATCCATTCGTTCTGTGTGAACGAGCCAATACAGTCGACTTGTTTGAGCTTATTTAATAGCATTTTCAACTTCGTCAGTAGTGGCGTGTATACAAAAGAAAAATGTTTTAAAAGGTACCTCGGATGCAGATCACAGTCGACCACTTATCAGAGGTTCTACCTGTAGGACAAGTTCAGAAGTTTCTCCTGAACCATCCACTCAGAATTTTTTGCGAAATTCAAATAAAAAATTGAGAAGTGATAGGTGCTGTTGTTTCATGTTCGCTTTTAATGAGTTTAACCATCGAAACTATAGCTCCCAACGCTCAATATCGAAGCCGAACGGTTTCAAAAAAACCAGCGCTCAGTTTCTGAAAATGTTTGGCAGCACTTGTCATGCGTTACCAATTTCCCATTATTTTTACCCTTTCGTTTGCTATTAGCCGTGTTTCTTTGCACGCGGATATAGGCATGGCATTAAAAAACGACCATCACCGCTTAAGAATTCATCAAAAAAAACTTGGCAGCACACATGCACCTATGACATGCACCGTGACACAGCTGTAAGTTGTAGTTAAGAAATTTGTATTGAAAATCCTGAAATTGAAAAATATTTACTTCCGCCAATTGAAATTGATGCATATTCTAAAATTATGAAAAACAAATTCACATTAACAGATTTGCTAAATTCAATTACCCTTAAAATGAAGTTTGAAAAATAATAATAATAAAATCACGAATAAAATATTCGGCGGGATGTGTGAGTGGTCGGTGGGTTGTCAAACTTTGACATTTCCTGAAAAATTCATCGGAAGGATTCATCAGAAACGAAGAAAATGGATTTTTGAAGCACTGTTTATCCCCGGTAATTGACTTAGCGGCGATAGCTATCCCCGCTAAATTTAGCGTATATAGGATAAGTTGTTGTTGTATTTTACATGCAAATTTCAAATTATCCCTATATCCGCGTGCAAAGAAACACGACTATTAACGCACAAATTTTGTTTTCTTTTTCTTCTCAGTATTTACGTCATCAACTTATTTATGTGCAATTTTCCAAAGCTACGCAGCAAATGATCCAACAATCAATAACTTTGTGTAGGTACACTGTTTGCCCAGCATATGATGCCTATTATCTTTGAAACTACAATTATCATTTATAATATCGAGGAGTGTTACCAATCCATTATTTCTTGTTGACATCCCATTACGAAAGTTAGACAATACTCGTACCTACATAATCGAAACTATAACACCACTCGTACATATAATAGTATGACCATGAACAATAGGTACATTTTTATCAATTGTCTGCTCCAGTGCAAGCAGATACTCGTGCTTCGTACTTCGCATATCATTTTAATTATTAATTTCAGCTCTCATTTTCCATTGGGGAAAACCCAGTGTCTTGAGAAGGATAAAAATAAACTCTTCGTGCAGCCGTTCCCCATCGAAACGTGCATAATCGGATAGCATTCATTACGTAAATCTCTTCCCAATAAGTCCTGGGTAAATCGAAAATTCATCTCGCAATTGCTCTTTGTTTTAAAAAATAACTTAAAATACCGGCAAAGAAAATGAGAATAGAAAATCCCGCTCTTCGAACATCCTGATCGAGTGGAAAATGCATTTTAATCCTTTTTTTCCTCTTCTTCTTTGTTGAATTTCCATTATTTGTTCAAAAGTGAACGCAGGCAGATGGTAAGAATTATAAGCGTACCCATTTCAGAGAGTTACCACATTCTGTGTGTTGGAATGGAGGATCTGCCTCGTTATTCTGCTGGGGAGTGGACTGTTGCCCTGCGGCATCCATATGTTTAGTGGGTGGGCTAAGGATTTATTTTTAAATGCGACTATCCTTTTTTGGTTTATCATTTCAATCTTAAACCAGGATGTAGTGTTTTATGGGAAATCAATTGTAATGGGAGGGCTGCCATGCCAGAAACTACTAGTCTGTGATGTGATGTTTTGTTGGTATGCACATCGGCCATGTTGTTCAGATTGAATTTTAGTGATGATGGATTGCGGATAAAAATCTAGAGAGGAAAAATATAATGCATCAAGACATACTTCACATGTTTTTTTTTTTCTGTTAGGCCCAAATTTATGATGCCCAGGCCACTTCACAGGCAGATATGTACATAACGTGCCTGGGGGTGCAAAAGTTTAAATTGATTTTCAGAAAGTTCTGCGTGAAACTGCATGTTGGAGTAGGTAAAATATTATTCGGAGAAGTTCTATTTAAAGGTCTTCAAAATGTCTGCTATAGACGTTATGTATTATTTGAGTCCAAGTGTTAAGTTTCTTCCGATTTTGCTAAAAGTGAAAATTAAATTAAAAGTTAAATTATAATTTGAAGCAACGGTTGGGGAACTTTAAAAAAGACGATTTGGCTTCTTTGATTGAATGAGACGACCACCGACGCAGGTGAATATTTATGAACAGACCTGTGAGTAATCTGTACCCCTTGATCCGTGGTAGCTTTATTGGACATTTTGATGTTTGGATACGATTCTATTGAACACCTTCTTGTCATGTGAATAACACTTAATGTTATTGGTACCGGCCATTCACTTTTGATGGCTTTACAAAGCCTGAAGTAATAAAACTCTCCAGCTGGGTCAATCTCTAGCCGGCAGTCTCCACTTTCTTACAAAATGTCATCGGACATCTCCTTCCATTGGATCTCCCTTGGTTCATCTTCCTTTTGGTACAGCATTGAAGACTTCGTCGGTGTTGATTTGCACTACATGACTCAGTCATCTTTGCCGTTGAATACGATTTTTTTTCAGTAGGCTTATGTGACTTTGCAGCACGTATAGCTCGACCTAGTGTTTTCTGTGTCGGACGTTATTTATTTTTTCTACACAAACAGGGCTGCAAATGGTTCTCTCGAATACTCCAAGGGAGCTTTGATCCGACGGGGAGAGGGTCCATGTTTCTGCACCATATAGCAGGAGCAGGACCTGAATGTTGAGTGTTTTTATAGCGTTCCCTTGGTTCATCTCAATCGCGCCTTATTCCTCAATTGCTTACTTATCCAAACGTATTGTTGGAGGGACTTTTCTTCAAGTAGGCCAGGTGGGGGATGCACTAACCTTTGCTTTATCTAATTTATTATATGCTTATGGGAAACAAGTTCACTGTCAAAAGTGGCATCGTGACTTCGAGCAGAGTCTTCGAAAATAAAAACGGTTTACAGCAGGGGGCGGTGAATTCTCCGATCCTGTTTAACATTAACATAACCGAGTGATCTGGTAGGTCCGCTCAGACATGCTCAGACATGCTATTGCATACAGATCAGGTCCTAAAATCGAGGTGATTAACATTCCTTTGCAGGGTGTCTTCGATCATATTAAGGGATATTGCGACGACTGGAAGTTGAAAATCAACTTATCTGGCTTGACCAGTATCTGTATTTCGATAGACATATAGTTGCTTGTCCTGCTGGGTCCAAGGAGGCTTATGCCCTGACAAGGAAACTGTTTCATAGCAGTCAACTTGACTCCAGAGTGAAGGTCATTTGCCTTATAAGGCCGAGCATCGCTAATGGTTGTCCGTAGTGGTTTAATATAGCTAGTTATGTGGAAATGATTCGGGTTTTGGAGGGACAATGTCTTGGGGCCTGTCTCCGGTTGTTCCGAACGCCTGAATCCAACTGTTTAAAATACTATCTCAACAAGGTCCTATACAATGGGGCTCAGTTGAATAATATTGACAATTTCTTCAATAAGACAATAATCTGATCTTTCCCAATGAAATGTACATATAGAGTACGCTCCTGTTAGGCTTTTATCCCGCCGGAAGCATTTATCCATTTTGATGCAAAAGGGCTGGTAAAGCCGAGGGATGTTATCCCGGTATTATACCACCGCTACCGCAGCGCGAGAGATAAGCGGCTTATCAGCGGCAGAGACGTCACCAAAGCTCATGAGCTCCTCCAATATAGTACCTACCGCAATAGCGGATAGGGATCAATTTGATAGGGAAAAGCGATTCACCGAATTTTGGTGGCTTGTGGAGGGGGAAGGGTCAACATGGCCTCCTAGGACGGTGCGTTACTCTAGGTAACATCCTCTTAGCTTATAAGTAAGATTAAGTTAGCTATGACGTTTCCCAGAGAAGCCTGGCTCACCAACTTGTTGTTGTGGTGCCTCCGGGGGTG
The DNA here is from genome assembly GCA_949715645.1 of Portevinia maculata. Taxonomy (NCBI): domain Eukaryota; kingdom Metazoa; phylum Arthropoda; class Insecta; order Diptera; family Syrphidae; genus Portevinia; species Portevinia maculata. The sequence goes on from OX454526.1 coordinate 14,857,897, forward strand.
ACTGAGCCTGTAAGGCTTCCGTCGGCTCACGGCGGAGTGTGCGCACGTTGACGACTGTCAGGCGCTCGGAAGGCAATGGGATTTTGACCACTTGTTGCGTAATGCATATTTTTTAGATTAGAATATACCACTGAGGAGTCGGTCCCAGCGTTACCCCCTAAGCGACTGAAGTCGCTATTAGCCACATTTTTTTTTTTGAATAGCGACTAAGCAACAACCTTTTTGTTCGAGCGATGTTTTTCAAATATGGATATTTTTTGTATTGCTTAGAAAAATTCGGGTCGAACTCGCCCTATCTACTCGTATTATTGAGAATTTGTTGGTTTCCACCTTCCACACAATCATCAATAATACTATCACTACTATACCTACTAGCCCTATTCTGATATCCCCCATTGGGAATTTACTCTATATATTCCGTTATCGCTATTATGAGAGGTTGGCAACATTGCATTGATAGTGTATTCACTTGCTGATCAGAAGTTAACGAGCAGGTCCATGAAGCAAAAATCCGCAGAATAAAAATCAATAGAATAGTATAGTGTAGCGCATCCTGCAAGTCTAATGCTGGCGGATTTTTTATGCTGTCTATGCGAGAAATTGTTGTGTAGTAAAATGCGAGTAAATGTCCGTTTTTAATTAATTTTTAACATAGCTTTACACTTTGGCTTGTCTATTATAAAAAAAAAAAAATGTCCAACGCTATTATTTTTTTTTATAACATTTATAACTTAATAAATTTATTTTCAATTTATAACGTAAAAAAAAAACTTTCAAAAAAGCTAATTGTTTTAAAACCGATTATTTAGAGCGATAAAGAAACAGAGATTAAAACGGAAGTAAAAAAAACGAAAAAACGCAAAAAAATAAATTCTCTTGCAAAGTGTGAATTTTATTTCCAGGCGAGATTTTTGTATCTCAATTATTAGAGGAGTACTTTGACCAGGCGTTGAATGCAGGTTTCTTGCCCCTTATCACTACCTAAGCTTCATCTGTCTTCGTATTTCTCATTTTGAAGCCCCAACACTGATTTGGCTCTATCTAGACCGTTGAGGGGAATTCCACATGTCTTATGCTCTGCACTCGTGGGCGCAGTCGCTTAGTGGTGGCGTTGGACTGCTGATCGAGATGTCTCAAGTTTAAATCACGCTTAGGTCAAGTAACACCTCAAGTTGTCCTTTAAACTGGACCTAGAGAGCTGAAATTCTAACAATATACTCTATAGGGGCCCGAAATAATCAAGTTTAAAAACTTTTGAAATCCGCCCACAGACACGCCCACAAACTCGAAAAAAAACAAATTTATCGAAAAAATCGAATTTTTGGCTAGAAAGCTGAAATTTTTTAACAATTCAACCATACTTAGACTTTTGTCACACCCACTTATGAGGGATAGGAATAAGAATAGGGTATCCAACAGTTCGCCCAACCGGACTGTAGCCCCTCCCTATTTTATTTGTTTTGCATTGTAGTCTTCATCGTCAAAAAAAAGGCATAATCAGAAATAGATGTGTGAGAAGGAATCAATAAAAAAAATCAATGAGTCCAAGAAAAAAATCTAAAAATATGGTAATACCCGAACAAATATGATGACCGATACAAGAGAATAAAATTTCTAATTACAAATTCTCGCGCTTGTACCTATGCGTTCAAAAAACAGATCCTATTTTCCTAATAATATCTTTACGTGACACATTATAGGTATGCAGATATTCCAAACGATTACCGAAAGTTATTGTCTCAAATATTAACGTCAAGTGTGATGATTTGGAAATTGATTATCTTGCAATAGGGACGCCATTGTCAACCACATTAAAACCAAATTCAATAAACTTCCAATTTAAGATCCCCCTTCAGCCGACGTCAATAAATTGTAGGTAAAACAAAAGCCCATTACTCATAAATGTCCTTTCAGAATTTGTCCCTTATCCTGAAGACCATTAAAAATACGTCACTCTGTTTGGGTTGGGTTAGCCTCAAAGTTGTATCAGATTTATTGGCGGTCACAGAACAGCAGGAATAACCGCAAACAAAGGTGTGTCTGATGAGTTTGACTTCCAATGACAATTTTAATTTACTTCTCCCTGGACATCAACAAAAAGAAAATAACAAATTATATTAAAGACTTTCGAGCGTACAATGTCTGCTGGGTACAAATTATGTCAAACTGTTCTCGCACACTCTGTTAGCACCATTGTTTTGTGCCCCAACCCTTAAACTGCACAATGAAATTGTTTCCCATAGTTGTCCCATCAACCATTCATTGACACCAATCACTCAAGCGCTTCATGGAACTATCCCTTTTTAGGAGTAGGTACAAATTCACCGTGGATTTTTTAAGGCACCACCCGAGGCACTCCCTTATCGGTGTGGTGTCGAAAACTGTAATCAAATTATCGACGTAGCATATTAACATCACTTCTCTGCCTTCCCTCTGCCGGGGTATTGAATTTCTGGGCGTGGAGCGTTATTATCTACTGTGAACCAAACCTTTTGGGAGTGAAGACGCCTGGATTTGTTAATTTGAGAAAAATATGAGTACCTGTTGCTAGGGATCGATATCGATTTATTTAAGCCTTCTTCACTTTACTTTGGAAATTCCAACGATGACAATGTGGTTCAGTGTTTAAAATTGAATTCAACCATTGCATACCGCAATAGATGGCGTGTGGTAAGGGTTAATTAATATTATGTTGCTCGATCTACTGGCTTAGGAGTTCATTGTAAGGATAAAGGTTTACATGTGCTTCGACTAATTTTCGTTTTTGCCCCCCGACATAATATGGGCAGGACATTTTTGGTAAATGAATGTAAAGTCAAAAAAAAAATATCCTGTTTTTACTGTGACAATGTACCGAGTGGGTATAAGAGGTGGATTAAATGTTACCATTATATTCGAACAATGGACCACTCATGAAATGGTCAGATGAGGCCTCCACCGGCTGATGCGGTATTGATTTTCAGTAATGGAATAATAATCCTCTTTAAGTGGTTTTTTGTTGTTTTTTTTCCTATCTATTGGCAGACAAAAAGTATTGGATCTGACGTAAAAACGACAGTGTTGCAGTGACGAAGATGGACTTTTATATATATTATAAGGGTATATAAAATTTGACTTTTAGTTTGGAATATGCCTTAACTATGTAGACCCTCAAAAGTTACTATCTTTGTGATTAGCATCGAAAGTTCTGCGGTCCATCACTAATTCGAGATAGAAAACTCCAATTTGAAACAATTCCGTTCTTGAGCCCTGAAATGATCAAGTGTAAAGATTTTTGAAACCAGCTCACTGACACGTCAACTAAAGGGTGTCCCATTTAGGTCGCCTATTTTTAATTTAGCACCATTTTGTTTTATTTTGGAGTCGGTCATACAGCGCTGTTGTTTGACAGCTGTCATGTGTGAGCATTAACGATTAGACATGGAGAAATCAATTGGATTTTGGGAATTTGAAAGCAGAGTTATCTTGCCTTGATGATGCGAATTAGCCGGCTCCCTGAAGTTAGCCCCCAATGGAAAAGAAAGGCTAAACAAAATTATATATAAATAGCGGAAAATGCAAGAAAACCTCATTTTTAACCTCTGTTAAATAATCAAAAGAAAATTTGTTCAGAAAAAAAGTACCACGTGCTACTAATTGTGGCTTCATTCAGACGCTAGTCAGTGTAAAAGATTCAAATTGAATTTAATCCGGATTGAATTTGAATTGAAACGGAAATCAAAGCAGAATGAACTTAGTGAGCGTGAAAAGGAGGGCATTTGCTGGAATTTTATTCGCCACTAAGAATGTATGAAAAAAACGCATATTAAGAAATAGAACTGATTAACAGTATATGGCTAGCACGCTTCGCGGGTAAAAGGGTTTAAAACTCCGGACACCTCTTTGACTCATACAACGGCCGGCCGCCGGTATCAAGGCGCCGCATATTTCAAAGCTCATCATGTATGAAATAGTTCAACAGATAATTGGGTGCCCGCTTCGCGGGTAAACGGACTTACAACTCTACACTTTTCGTCGACTCATTAGCCGTCCGATACACCGTAAGTTATTTTCCGCTCGAAACCATATTGACACCATATTAGCAACAGCACACTTCGTGTTTCTTAACAAGTAACTTCTTTTTAAACCGAACTAAGAAAATGAAATAAGGACCGAGGAATATGCAAAATGATCTCAAAAAAATGTGGGGTATTGTTTCACTTTGATACAATTTTAGGCCAACAATTTGGGCCATTTTGCATTGCTGTTGGGTGTTTTTTCACTTTGATAAAATTTTAGGCCAACAATTTGGGCCATTTTGCATTGCTGTGGGGCAATTTCGCATAAATGGAATGCTTCATTTTTCATTTTGAAATATAGCCCGATTTTGTGGGGCCTGTTTGGGTGGGGGGGGGTGCCTTTTTGGGCCCCAATGCAGCATTGTTTCATTCCGCCGAATTGGCTACCAATTTCAACGCCATTGCATTTCATTCTTTGGGGTTTTTTGAAAGGATGTGTGTGCCAATAACCCAAAAACAATTCTTGAACTGAAAGACTAGAGTCGACGCACCATTGATGAAATTCAGCCGGCACTATGCCAAAATGTCATCGATAATTTTGTCATAATTATCAACGTATGGCATCAGGGTTGGGGTCGAAATTCTGGCGAGGTCAAAATTATTTTTTCAAAATTCTGTTTTACAAAATTCTGCTTTCAAAATTCTGCTTTTCAGAATTCCTTTTTTCAAAATTCTGCTTTTCAAAATTCTGCTTTACAAAATTCCGCAAATAATAAAAAAAGCGAGCGCTTTGAAACATTTTCCAAACCTTTTTTTATTATTTGCAGAATTTTGTAAAACAGTCCGCCACTCACTTGTTATAGAAGAAGAGGTAAAAGTATTTTTTTTATTGGTTTTAAGATTGCTCTCTTGGTTTAGACAAATATTCTGTTAGTATTCCTTTGTGAGTGAACGTGTGCTTTGTTTAGTTTCTGCTGTTGTTTCTTTTTTTCTTTGGTAATTTCAATTATGAAATAATTTGTTATTTTTGGCTGTTTTTTGTGTGTTCCTGGTACCCACCTTGTACCTTCGATGACAAAGTTAAAAAATATTTGTTTTCTTTAAATTCGTAAATTGAAAAAAAAAAACAGAATTAGCTAGCAGAATTTATTTCTTTAAAATATAGCCTGTCAGAATTTTAAAAAAACTGAATTTTGAAAATCAGAATTATGTAAGACAGAACAGAAAAAAGCAGAATTTTTGTGTTAAAGGTCAGAATTTTGGAAAGCAGAATTTTGAAAGCAGAATTTCGAACCGCTCCCATACCATCAGCCACACAGCGGCTGCTTATCGGATATTTTGCACCATACTCGTACAAAACCTCGATGTCTCAACAGTAAACACTTTATTAAAATAAAAACATCAGAACTTTTCAAATAAACACTGTTTATATTTTAAAATTTTAAATATGCGGTCTAAACCCTTTATAAGGTGAAGTCACAAAATTTCTTAAGTACTTTGCCTGACATTTATACTGAACAAGAATGAACCCATTTATAAGGATGAAATCAGTGGAAAGGTGAGATTCATTGAGTTTTTTATACCCTATTCTAAGGGTATATTGATTTTGACGCATAGTTTGTAACATACCTTAATATTGCCCGTAGACCCCTGAAAGTTACTATATTTATGATCAGCATCGATAGCAATGTCGATCTAGCCATGTCCGTCCGTCCGTCCGTCCGTCCATCCGTCTGCAAAAATTAGACCTTTAAACTGGGCCTAGAGAGCTGAAATTTTAACCATATACTCTCTAGGGTCCCGAAATAATCAAGTTTACGAATTTTTTAAATCTGCCCACAGACACGCCCACAAACTCAAAAAAACAAAATTTTGAAAAAAATCGAATTTTGAGCTAGAAAGCTGAATTTTTTTTTATATGATAAATGACTCCTAAAAGTGCTCGGGATATAAAATTTTCAAAATACGCCAACTGACACGCCCACAAATAAATAAAACAATTTTATTGAAAAACCAAAATTTGAGCTAGGGAGCTGAAATTTATAATATATACTCTTTATGGGCTCTATAAGCTTATGTGTAAATATTTTCAAAATCCGCCTACTGACACGCCCACAATTTAAAAAAACTTTTTTTGAAAATCCAAAGTTTGAGCTAGGGAGCTGAAATTTATAATATATACTCTCTAGGGGGCCCTTTATGCTCATGTGTAAATATTTTCAAAATCCGCCCACTGGCACGCCCACAATTTAAAAAAAAAACTTTTTTTGAAAATTCAAAGTTTGAGCTAAGGAGTGGAAATTTATAATATATACTCTCTAGGGGCCCTTTATGCTCATGTGTTAATTTTTTTTAAAATCCGCCTACTGACACGCCCACAATTAAATAAAACAATTTTATTGAAACACCCAAGTTTGAGATAGGGAGCGTTTTTTTCGATAAAATCCTTTAAATGTTATAAAACAAAATATGTAGAGCGTTCTTAACAAATCAACCATACTTAGACTTTTGTCACGCCCACTTATGAGGGATAGGAATAAGAATAGGGTATCCAACAGTTCGCCCAAGCGGACTGTAGCCCGTCCCTATATTTTTTAATATTTTTAAAGTGATTGATAATACCTAGTATCTATGTTAAACAATATAAATTTTATTATTCTCGATATTTTCAATAATTCAAAAAAAAAAGTGGTCTTGGGTGCGACCCGCAAGATAAACACGACTAACTTTACAGAGGGAAAAAATGAAAAAAAAAACAGTATTTTTTATTTTTTAATTAATTATTATTATTTATTATTATTATTATTATTATGTTTATTATTATCCGTAATAGAAGTTCTGGTAGAAGACGGCACCCCCCTGCCTCTTCGTCCTCTTCCAACTCCTCTGCCTCTTTCAGCTCCTCTTCCTCTTTCTCCTCCTCTTCCTCTTCTTCCTCCTCTTCTTCTGCCTCTGTCTCCACCTCTACCAGTCTTTCTTACCCAGCCACCACCTCCGCCCCTAGGTACATCTTTTTTTAGAGGTGGCCCTGCTTCCGCGGCCTCTTTTTATCACTTATAGGGGTGTGGTGGCTACCACCATTTCTTCCCCTAGCTTTAATAATAATAAATCATAATAATAATAATAGTAATAATAATAAATAGTACGAATCATCAATTTCAAAATTCAGCTAGTTTGCCTTTATTTTTTACTAATTTATTTATTTACATTTGAGTTACGTAATTACGCTTCAAATAAACCAGGTCCCATGTCAATATCATCTTTGGTCCGTACATACACACGACAGACATCTCTATAAAAACGTTGGATTTGGATTCTGGTCACCTTGAAACGTGGAGATAAGGCAAAACCTGCGATTCACAAAATCGGCACCATTACAAGAACTTCCACTGGGAAGTTAATAAGTCACGGCAAATTTACTGATTGTTTACATAGGTGGCAATAAAATTATCAGAGCCCTTTCAGCGATGGTTTAAAGTGACAATATTTTTGCCACAGGCTTTTCATTGCATATTTTTTTACGTTCAATGAACAGGAAATCGAAAAATGCATTTGCGAGATCGATTTGGGTTGGGATTCAGAAGATGGTTATGAAAATGACGAAGGTATTGAAGATCAGAATTTTAATGTAGTAATATTGACACAAAAATCCGGAACAAGTAGATGATCCGATATCTGGTGAAAACATAGCCGAAGGGCTTTATAAAGAAGGTAACCCAAATAAAGCTCACGCTATAGTTATTCCATAATTACTCGCGAGTGCCTAGAAAAATTTATGGTTTGACGTAAATGTACACCATAGTTCAGTTTGCTATATAAAAACACTAATTTTGATTATTAATATTCAAATGGAAATAGATTTTTTAAAAACCTTGCTTCGAGCCTTATAACACACCTGTTCTGAATAAGAACCGGTACACAATTTTGTTCAATTACTTTGGGTTTCCTGCTGAAATAAGAAGTCTTTTGTCCCGAAACAAATAAAACAACATAATTTATTATTTATATATATTTTAAATACAGCCGCTTAACTAGCATAGAAAACACCACATAAAATAAATGAATATATTCGACTTCAATAAAGAAGTGGCCTAACCACTTTAGCGAGGCTTACGTTCATTCCTCTTCTTGTTTTGGCGTGACCGTCTGAGATTTTGTCTAAAAACAACGCAAAAACATATCAAATTTTTTATATTCTTAATAATGCGAAGGGGCATATATTTGGTGGGCCTTTTATGGGCCATGAACAATTTTTTTTATAAAGTTTTAAGCAAAAGTCTCCACTAAGGATTAGAATGACACTTAAATAAAACTTACTTTGGATGTACTCGTAACATATTTCTTAAAAAAAACTTGACTTATTCAAATTTTCGTATGGAATAAAAAGAATTATGGAAACCAATTTCTTGTAAAACAAACGCATGCGTGCATCTTCACTAACTGTTATCGACCGCACAAAAGAACACTATTGCGTCAGATGGAACTTTTTAATCGATTTTGGTTTGGAATTAGGTTATGGTCGGTTGTTACACTTTTTGTGCACTGGTCCTTATAAGGTTCCGGCCCTTATTTGTACCTAAGTACCTTGTATTATATTGATATTTGATTTACTAAAAAAGAAACATTTTTGGTATAATGTCTTAAGTTCACCAGTGGCAAACCTCACTTTTTTCCAAAACTAACAAAAATTGCATTATTTGCGAGTCTGGTTTTTACATTTCTACCGTTTGGTAGTCCGGACTCTCTTAGCCTCCTTACAGTTTTGACCTGCTCGCCGTTTGTCCAGGGGCATGATGTTTAGTTGTATCTATATAAATAATGGTCTCAATATGGTCTGCCCATCCCCTTGATGATAATGTGAAACGAGATAAGGGTGCCAATATCTTCTTCTCCCTTAATGATGATGAGGCTATGATCACGATTAAAGGGATCATCCCTACTGGTCCGCCTGTGGAGTTCGCCGGTTCGACCTCAGAAAATAGCGACAGGCCTCCCGATTTTGAATCACTTCGTCGCTGAGGCCAATCAAATGCTAGTGTTGCTGCATTTGTGCGATCCAAACGTTTTTAGGCCTGCCTCTCTTTCGCGCTTGAATTGGAACGTTAATTGATATTGCCTTTTTGACAGGGTTCGTGGGATTTCTCCTTTGAACATGAGAGTGTCAACTACGCCGGTCGCGCACCATTTTCTTCAAGATTGGTTCTTTAACATGAAGGCTGCTGTCGATCCTGAAACTTCTTATTCGATCCATCTCTGTTACTCCTGCTCAGCCCCGGATCTTCAACTTTTTGTAGGCGGGGCAAAAACTGGAAAATGCCGCCCCGCCTACTTTTATTTATCTTTACCTTTATCATCTATATATAATTTCAGCTATCAGATGTAAACTTATTGAGTGACATTTGGACATAGCCTACATAGGACTTCCGGAAATAATGCATCCATCGCTGTTCTTTCTGTGTTAAGCCTATTTATTTACAGATATATAGACATGAACGTGTGGGATATATATATTATACACAGCACAGGATATTATTTAAAATAAAAATATGTATAATAAAAATAAAAATCAAATATTTTATTGCATTTGTGAATTGAAATTACAATTTTACTCTTCAAGCTTTTAGTTCAGCAAATAAATCTATGGCCTTGTCATAATTTAACTCGTGTGCAATTCGATTTTCTATCGCTAAGATTGCAAGACTCGATAAGCGTTTCTGGCTCATAGAAGATAGCAAATAATTTTAAATTAATTTTAGTTTGCTAAAACTTCGCTCACAGCTTGCGGATGAACTAGGTATATTCGCAGGGCAATACAAATATTATTAATAGCATCCTGCAAATCATGCGCATAGATCTGTTGCAAGAGATAGAAACCGTTATCCTTTTCTCTATCAAATAAAAGCGGAGCTTGCTCTTTAAAAACGTAGAGTTCCTGGCAGAATTCAACGGCGCTTAAATCTCGCTCGTATTTTCGAGCCAGATTTGCTCCATACTTTTGCAGTTCTGCAATTTACATTTTCAAAATATTAGTACTATTAAGAAAAGCTAAATTCAAATTCAGCATAATAGCACAATCTAACCGCTTTTTAATTTCTGATATGATTCGATCAATTACCATCATAATTTCTTTAGAAAATAGTTAAACAGGTTGGAGTGTTTGTAATTTCGCAATTCGTTTGTGTTGCAAAATAGGGTCAACACCATTTCCATTTCCAACACATATTCCATTGGATTTTGTCTCATTTTTTGCAATGTTTTGAACGGACCATCACTTTTTGAATCAGTCCAAATAGGTTAATAGCCTCCTGGCATGATGAGGAAGAATCAGCACCTACAAGTTTTAAGGAGTGAGCCAAGCACGGTACGAACTCGGCCAGTTCATTCCTTTCTGCAATCCTCGCTTGTACTCCTTTTTAGATTTATTGATGCGACACTAATACAATCAGTATTTTACCTTCGGTTGATCGACAAGTAATAAATAGTAAACATAAAGAAACAACGCACATGTTTAAAACAAAACACTGTCGTGGAGAGAGATCGACGAGGGAGTTTTTGAATATAGCTTTATCCCTTTTGCACGCACGGTAATCAGACGCGTGCTGCCGCGATCTGCGATTCCTGCGGGCGAGCGGGCACTATTATGAATTATGCCTACGCGCCTCGCGAATAATATATGTTCGTGCGGCACGTCTCACCTGGGTATCGGTCGAGTTGATATGGCCATGAAATTTCTGTACTTGTAATATTATTTATTCCGTGGTCAAAGTTAAGTAAATGATGAGTTGTCCATTTGTCTGTTAAGTGTGAATTTGGCCTCTCTCTTAGCTTGCATAGGCCCCGGTTGCCCCCCCCCCCCCATACGAACACCATATGCAAATCCTTTGACGATGTTTTTCCATCTTGATCCCCATACTTTGGATTGCATACGTGGTTGATTAGCCTGCGAAAAACCCGCACTGGTCAGATAGCCATTTGCACCCGATGTCTCCCATTTTTTAACTCACAGGGTATCTCGTCCGGGCCAACTGCTTTTCGTTTCTTTTTAATGGCCGGCTTTGTTTAACGAACATGGCATTTAGAACGATAGGACCGCCTGACGTGCTTTGGATATCTTCACCCGGAGATCCTGGTGCCGTATCCCAGTCACCATGGCAGTCTTCAAAGTCTTTGTTTGACCTCCCAATATGCCCGTTCAAATCTCCGCCAACAAACAAAAGTTCTTCTTTTGGGATGTTCTTGATGAGGCTGTGAAAATCTAGCCAGAATGCATCTTGTTCTCACTGCTCGCATCCAAATTGGGAAGCATATGCGCTGACAATATTCCACACCTTACCTTGCATCACCAGTTTGAGAGACATCAAACGATCACTAGACTTTGAAATGGATCAGACGCTACCAAGTAGCTTTGCCGCAAGGATGATGCCGATTCCGTTCCTACCCTGTTTCGTCCCGTAGTAGACCATCTTGAAAGCTTTTCTCCTAACGTCCAAGAAACGCGCCGATTTTCGGTGTTTCGTCATTTCGTTTACTGAACGCATAAGTTGTCAACTCGCCTTTTAGACATCATCGCTTCAAGCTCGTAGCTCCTTATTCTTCCAATGTTCCAACTCACGACCCTTAGGTTTGCTAAATTAAAGCATTTACTTTGCTATCCCCCGGAAACCGAAAAGCTCTGTCAAGCATTTCCGTCCGTCCGCTTAAGTTTAATCTTGCTTTTACGACACCGGTGATCTCCCGTCATGTCAACCCACGCATGCACACTACCGGGTTAGCATTAAGATGTTAAATGCGTCACTAGGCTCATGTTTATATGCCTAAATGTGATTTTCCCCCTTAGTCGTCTTTTACGATAAGCGCTGCTTATCTGGATGCGCTGTAAACATATTCTTAGCCCGTCCCTACACGGGACTTCAGGGTGCAAATACAATTGACGACCATTTAAGTGAATGAAGTAATTCAGGCTGCTATACTACCCTTTGATTTCCTACTCAATGAAAGTCTTCGTTTCTGGGAATGCAAATCCACCTAGGACCTTTTATAATTCTCCTACAAATCAATGTCAAGTCAACTTTTTTTCTGCTTTCCTTTGACTTCGGATTACCTTCTGTCTGAATGGCTGTCAACCATTCTTGTGTATAAATATTCCTTACATGCATGAATAAGAGGCGTGCATAGTCGCAGTTCTAGTTGTAGTTACAATCAACCAGAGAAGCTAACTCGGGGTGCAATGATTCCATCAGGGTTCTCATGCCTTTCATGTTTTGAAACTGCATTCTCCTACTCAGAATCGCAATTTCTATCGCTTACCTTTGGCCTTGCCTGCTGCCTACGAGCACCTCAACATAACTGCCAACAGCATGTTGTACCCACACAAACAAAGACAAACTTTTGTGGTAAAAAAAAGTCCGTCTGGAGTATGACTCAAGAGAGAGAGAGAGAGTGCTCCATGAGGTTTCCTTTAATCAAGAGCTCCACTTTAAGAGTCATGCGAGCCAAGCAAGGTATTTTTTTTTTTTTTTTTTTTTACAAAACAAAAAGAAAACTTTTTCTTTTTCCGTGGCCATTATTGTTGCTTCAACCCCAAGCTCCAGAGAAGTTTGGAGCTAAAGTCATTCACAGGATTCTCGTGTCATTAATAACATTATACCGACCATCCAGCACTGACTAATAATGGTCATGTGCAACCATGAAAGTAAGTGGGTTTTTTTTGCTTCTTTTTTGTGGCCTAAACTTACCACTTGGATGTACACGGTCTATTGTTGGAATCATATACCGCGAGTTCGTTTCTTTAGAATCATCTTCCAGAGCTGAAGGATGGTGTGCTTAAGGCGCAAAGTCATGGTCCATGATTAAAATTAATGGATGTGTGTTTACTCTCTGAATACGAGCAAACCGAATCGCACTCTGCCTGAATACTGAGTAAAGGAAAACCAAATCAGTATTTGGGCGTTTTTTTTTTGCTTTTGCTGCTCATCCACCCACACTTCTCTAATTCAACCGAAAATCATACACTTTTTAAAAGATTTTCTTTTGATGTTCTCTTTTGTAGTTCTGTTTGCCGTCAGCTGGGAGGAATGGTGGACCTACGATGGAATTTCAGGTGAGTGGTAATATAACTCCTTTTGCAGGTAAATCCTTGTGCACACGAGTGTCAAATAAATCGCTCAGTTGTCTTCGGGAAGAAATAATTAAAAAAGGAAAGAAATTTTTCTTCTCAAAGAAAAAGAAGAAGAACGATTTTGGGTTTGGCTTTATCTGATCTCCTTGCCGTCTGTTTGGAAGCAAACCCACCATAAAAATGTTCCACCTTCCCCGATTAGCTATGCACCCATTTGCACACAATCTATCTCGCTAGCACGAAAGTCGTTAGTTATTGCCCTGCTGCAACTTAGGAAGATGCAAACGCCGAAGCAGAAGAAAATAACTACAACTAGAGAACCTTTGTGTTTGCAAGCATAACATCTAGTCGTAGCATCTTGTGAATGGATGGGGTGTGCAGGTCTTTATTTTTATGCTGAGTGTTTGTTCAACGTACAATGGATGGATGCCGGGGACACGATAGCATGAACTATTGCAGCAACATGCTTAAGTGCATTTGACGCGAGAGTATGGGGTACTGCGTTCGTATCACGTTCTACCAACTTTTACAAATACACAGATGTGTTTTAATAACTTTTATTGTGTAGTGATTATGCATCAACTATCTTTTCGCTCAATGGAGGCAACTGTTTAAGACTTTAATCCCATTTCGCACTTTAGACATGATGAGATGAACCGAGAGGATATCAACCTACACAAGTGATTGGGGTCGAGATCGAAAAGCATTCGCAATTTGGTTATCTTGTGGGTTCAATGGTTCGTTTGCTAGACCCAGCAGATTGAGTACGTGCCGTATCAGTGTATCTGAAAATAAGAGAGGACTAAGTTGTTTCGGTTGTATATGTTTACAAGATGACTATTATCCTATTATTGAGGGTTTTTGTAGGGTGAATCCTTTTAAAACAGCAAGTATTAGTTTACTTGACATGACGTTGCGAATGAAATGGATTTAAAAAAAAAACACTGTCAGCGCTTTGCGGCTGTTCGAGAGCTGAATTGTCAACAGACGGAAAGTTTACGTATGAAGCTTTTCGGCCTATACTAAAATACAAGACTAAATTAAAAAAAACTATTTAAACTATTTAAAAAAAAAATCATCAATCGTGATATAGACCTCAAAGCGTACTCATCAAGATGTAATCAACCACATATATTGCTGCTGTGGCTGACGGGCTTTTGCTTTTTGTATTCTTATATTCGTCAATGTCAGTTAGGCTAGGAGTTGCGTTGAAAGAAGGCCTTACTTATTTTGGAAAAAAAAATCCCTGTCGCACAGATATAAATACTTTTCTTTAGGATGAAAGGAAGAGAAAGTCGATGAACTTAAGTTTGATGATAGTCCATCAAGACGACTTTGCTGTTTGTGAACTTTTGTTGGACGTTACGAAACATATATACGCTATAAGGCAGCGTTAGTACGTATTATCCATTTCGGCTCGTCTTTACTCATTCGCCGAAAATTAAAAGTCATTCCTTTTGACTTTTTTATTCCAGTAGGTTACTTACTTACTTACTTAGGTAGCGCTACAGTCCGGGGTGGACCTGGGCCTCAACCAATACGCCTCTCCAGTTAGCACGATCTTTGGCTAACCGCCTCCAGTTGCGCACTCCAAGTTGGTTGAGATCCCCTTCCACTTGCGCGCGCCACCTAAGGCGAGGTCTTCCTCTACTGCGTTGTCCCTCCGGGTTGGAATCGAAGACTCTTCGAGCCGGAGCGTTGGTGTCCATTCGCTCTACATGTTCTAGCCATCTTAGTCGACTGATACGTACTTTTTTGACCATTTTAAAATCTCCTCCTCCAGAGCCCGTCAACGCAAACGGGACCGAATCTCATTCGAAGAATTTTGCGTTCGAAACAATCAAGGAGATGTTTATCCGCTTTTGCTAATGTCCACGCTTCTGCGCCGTAGAGCAGGACTGGGATGATGAGGGTCTTATATAGAGTCCCCTTAGTTTTTCTTGACAAGGCCTTACTAATCAATTGCTGTCTTAGGCCAAAGAAACAGCGACCAAGTGGCAAGTGTAATTCTTCGTTTGATTTCAGCTGTGGTGTCATTATCAGAATTAATAGCAGAGCCGAGGTAGACAAAGTCCCTAACTACCTCAAAATTATAGCTGTCTATCGTGACGTTCTGTCCGATTCGTCGATGTTGTGTGCCCCTTCTTTTTGACATCATATATTTTGTCTTGCCCTTATTCACCACTTAACCCATTTTTGCCGCTTCTGTGCCAATACTTGCAAACGCACCAGTGACAGCTCGCTGTGTTCTGCCAATTATGTCAATGTCGTCAGCATATGCAAGTAGTTGCACAGACTTTTGAAAAATTGTGCCTCTGGTGTTGGCTTGCGAGTTTCGCACAATTTTCTCAAGTATGATGTTGAAGAAGTCACGTGACAGCTCATCACCTTGTCTAAATCCTTTTTTGAGATCAAAGGTCTCGGTGAGATTGCTTCCGACCTTTGTGGAGCAGCGGGCGTTCTCCATCGTCATTCTGCACAATCTGAAAAGTTTGGCAGGGATGCCAAAACTAGGCATGGCTCTATATAGCTCGTCTCTATAGATGCTGTCATATGCGGCATTGAAATCGATAGATGGCGGGTATTGATTTGGACTTCTTGGGTTTTCTCCAGGATCTGCCGTAGTGTGAATATCTGATCGGCCGTGGACTTAGCTGCCCTAAAAACTGGTATGGACCAATCAGGTCGTTGACGAATGATTTCAGGCGTTCACACAATACAGCAGACTTGATCTTATAGGCAGTATTCAGGAGACTGATGCCTCTATAATTGGCGCACTTTACATGGTCTCCTTTCTTGTGGATCGGGCAAACGATGCTAAGGTTCCATTCAACAGGCATACTTTCTTCTGACCAAATCGTGGAAACGAGTTGGTGTATGCTCTCCACAAGGTCATCTCCCGCTGCCTTAAAAAACTCGGCATTTAAACCGTCTGGTCCAGCAGCTTTTTTGGACTTAAGCTTGGATATCGCTATCCTCACTTCGTTTTGGTCAGGTGGACGGATGTCTTGGCTTTCATCGTCCAGGCTGAATGGTTCGTTCTGGCTGGCAGCATAATTTGTGACGTCTTCGCCGTTTAGCAGTCTGCAGAAATGATTTTTCCATGTCCTCAGCAACGACTGTGACTCTTGTTCGTCTCTACACGTCTCTGTTCGGGTCTTGTTTCCGTGACACGTCCTTTTTAACTTTTGGTAAAACTTCCGAACATTGTTCTTGGAGTAGCACCTCTCTATTTCCTTTCCAGTAGATGCATCTAGTCCTAATTCTGACAATTAACTCACTGTAACAGTTTCCTTAAACTTTAATATTCCATAAGGGCGGCGAAGTTTATTATTTATTGCAAAAAGTGATTTTCAAAGCGGGTAGTTGTTTATTTTTTTACGAACCCCAATTTTTCGTCATGTTTTTCATTCCAGGTCCAGCGTTTTGGGGTCTAATTAATCCGGAATGGTCGCTCTGCAATAAGGGACGCAGGCAATCTCCAGTCAACCTTGAGCCGCAACGCTTACTTTTCGATCCTAATTTAAGGCTTATACACGTCGACAAGCATAGAGTGAGTACCCCCTACCCCCTTTTAAATAACACTTTTCCATTCCACATCATCATCTTTAATCGACAGATAAGTGGGCTAATATCAAACACCGGACACAGTGTCATCTTTACAGCGGGTAATGAAACCGTGGCGAACTATGATGGCTCACAAATTCCAGTCAACATAACCGGAGGTCCACTCTCATACAGATATCGATTTCATGAAATTCACATACACTACGGTCTGCATGACCAATTCGGATCTGAACACAGTGTGGAAGGATACACGTTTCCAGCTGAGGTAAGGATCTATGTGAAGAAAATGATAAATGCAAATCGTGTCGAATTCATTGTTTTCCTGTTTTCTGTTTACGGTGTTCGAAGGACGTACGGTACCTACCTACATCAGATGGCTGATAACTTGTAAAGAATGTATACGAAAAATACTACTCGTACACAATGTCATAGGTATGTGTGTGGGTAATCCATTGGTCGTCGTTGATTTTTCTATGAAGCTCTTAATCGATATTGGAAAGGAAACTGTTTTTGGCTTTTTTGGGGTGAAACAAATTAATTCAATTTGGGGTCCGCTTAATTAATCATGGGGTCAGATTTAAGGAATAGGACAAAAAACATCCTCATTTGGAATTCAGTGCCGCTCGTTGATAAATGTCTCTTCCTCCAATCAGTCTTTGACATCCTCGAATGAATTGAGGGATATATTGGTTTTGGGGACGAATAATATTATCTGCTACGTCGGAAGATTTCAATTAATTTTCGGCAGAAAGTCGATAAAAAAAAAACCGGAAAGAGATTCTTCTTTTATCTCCCAAAGTCAAAGGGATACATTTCTTTTTGTTTGGCATTCGGCCTCCCTTCATTGCATCAGATGACTAAGATGGAGTGGCGATGACATTCTAACATATGGAAAGGAACTCTGCTTGATGGAAGTCCTGGTGATGTTTTGATTCATTGTTTGTGGAACGACAGGTGGCATGCGATTGAGCGTTTTTTGACAGGAATTGGGTTGTTAATGTCAGTTTATGGTACGCATTTGAAAAATGGAACTCGTCACCGCGATAAAAGCTTAAGTGTTCCAGACATTAATTAGTAACTCCGCGAGGTTAATTGCTTAGGCAAATAAATTATTGGCAGCATAGACACATTTCATTTAACATTTATCTGCGACAAACACATCTCTAATAAATTTGCACTTTGGGCTAATTCCAATGCCACAAGGACACAGCAGTCTCTAATCATCGGCTCTCTATACCAGGCGTTTACCACAAGCTTGCACAACTTGCTCAACATAATGATGAAACATGAAGCAACTGCAAATAGGCCTTCCGTATTTGTAAAGGATTAGGGGCTTTATGTCTCAGCAGCAAATAGCAATTGTAACACTCTGGCAGCTGCTGCCACTTGCCAGTATGATACTCCCCAGATACTCACACATCACGCACACGTACCCACAGACGCACAGAACAACAAAACGCAAATTAATTGTCCTGCAAATTGCCACCGATTTGTTACGACAAGTCGACCAGCAGTAGCCGCCACCTCCCTCTGACTCTGTACGTGGAGTATATTTGCTAAACATAATGAAATTCGTCCTTTGAAATGGTTAAATCTACAAAAGGTGGGAGGCGGCAGCGGCGGGCGGCGGCGGAGTGAATACGTATTCCAAACACCAATATCATCCCCAAAATCAAGTGTAACGAAATTTTGGGAAACACATCACGGATACGTATACGTTCTGAGGAAATTGATTGCAGCGCCAGGACTCAGAGGCAGCAGTCATTTTGTTCATTCTGGTCTCCAAATGACGGACAATTAGTAGCGCATGAATAGAGTTCGACATTCGATTGAGAACTTTGCGCAATTATAGATTGGCCTGCAGCCATTTGGGCTGACGAAGCGTTATTGGACCCATTGGGGGCGTTCGGTTATTTATTGGTTGGTCGCTCGTTGTGTAAAGCATCAATTTTGACACTCATTAATGGGTTAGATGATCCTTCATTTGCGGTGGGGTATGAGGCTATATAAATGGCACGAGACAGTGATTTTAGTTGGAAGTTATTGAGCGTATACCACTGTTATAACTTCAAGGGTATGTACCTACGTGGCGCATTTGGATAACTTACACTAAATCGAATTCGGAAGAGGAGCTGTCAATTATCGAAGTTGTGTTGATTGAATTTAAAATTGTCGAGCGTAAGAAACAATCCGAATGGCATAAATTTAATGAGGTAACTTTCGTCTTGGAGTAAGAACCCTTTGGATGACATTGACTCATATCCATTGAGTTTTTTTGAAAGCATACCTCTTTGATCTCGTACTGTCCTTGTCTGTATGTAGGTAGGATGTAGGTATGTTAGTTCAATTGTCTTTGGTGGTGTTTAATTAATTGGATCCTTAAAATGAAGACCATAGTCATACCGTCGAGTCCTTGCTTTTATTTATAATCAACACGCGGTAAAGGCAGGGTCGGATTTAGGGGAGGGCAGTCGGGGATACAGCCCTGGGCCTTCACAAAGCAGGGGACAAATTCCAACGAGTAAACACCAAAAAAAAAACCAAAGCGCCATCGACGACGATGAACACCATCTTCAATATCTGTGAACTAGAACTTCAATATTCTCGGTCCTAAATAGCGGTAAATTGTAGAGGGGCGAGAAATACGTTTCAAATCAACAACCAGCTGCATTTGGGATTGACCGTTAAGCACCAACATATACATTACCGGACCCAGAGCAAAGTCATCATGCTCGCAACAACGAGCAATGAGAACAATAACAAATATATACATGTCATCAACACTGTGGAAAACGTACCGTACAAAAAGATAGGAATGAATATAGCTACACAAAAAACAGGCTATTGCGTTATTAGTGATTCGGATCGCATCATTTGATTTTGAACGACACTTTCCTACCAGCCCTTCATCAGTATAGTTTTCTCCAAGCGGCAAGTGTAAGTTTTCTCCTTTTCCTGTTCTTGACTTTAATTTTTGGAATATATTTCTGTTGCATTTTTCGTGCAGTTTTTAAATAATTCACGTGCGTCTTCAAAGCTACGGACATTGTTCAACAATTAGTATTTTTATTTTTATCTTGCAATATATTTTGTGTTTCTACTAATGTTTGCTCGATTATCAACTCCACGACTTTTTTATATAGTGGAATCATGAGTGATCGTCACAAAATTCCTCGAGTTTTTGCTCTTGGCTCCCAGAAGAGGAAATTGCAAGCGAAACGTGGAAAGGAATCCAAAGAAACTTTAGCTAAAACCCGCAAATTGACCAGTTATTTTACGCCGTCAAATAAAGAAGAACTCCCTCAAAATACTAAAAAAAACAGGAGATTCCACAGTAGATGCAGATGTTTTCGATACTATCCAAGATCATCCTGAAGTTTCATCAGGCGACAACACACAATTTTCTAAAACTGATTATCAAAATCAAGAGCAAGCAGAATTTTGAGGTCTCAAAAATGACATTGGTCATTGGCCTGACCGCCAACAAATGAAATGGTCGAATATTGGACTGAAAAAGGTTCCACGGAACTTCAAAATTGCGAAGAAGTATCTTTGCAGAATTCAGTTCTTCAAGATCAGTAGCGAGGTAGTTCCAACTTTGTTCGCAAGTTTTCAAAGAATATGTTTACACGCCACAATAAAAATCAAGAGACCGTCAATCGATTCTGGTTTTGCTTTCGTCCAACTACGGGAAAATATATTGTTATCCGTGTAAGTTAATGTCCATTTAAAACACAAAACTCAGTGGAGAAGGCTTCAGTGACTGGAAGCATGCATCTGATCGTCTATATGAACATGAGATTTCAAAGACTCATTTGGAATCAGTAATGACGGGGAAAAGTCACAGGACGCATCAATTTTTCGATGTCGTTTAGAATTTATACAAGGTGGCGCAAAAGTAATCCTCCTATTTGTTATTTGTTATCCCAAACCCACCACAGTGCGCATCAAACACACCCCTTCGTTTCACCACAAAAACAAAATCAGGAACTTTGAGAAACGTAAAACATAAATTTGGACGGAGCTGTAAAAAAAGGTTTACAGAAAAGCAGACACAAAGTAAAAGCAAATTGCTACAAAAATAAAAGTTGTGAACCAATTTCCATGAATTGAAACTCACCACGACAATCTTTTCATATTTGACAATCACTTGCACTTTGACAGAACTAATAAAATTCAATGGGTGTTAACTTTACTTTAATTGTTTCATATATATTCACCGGTAGAACATTTGAAAGAGGATTAGGCACTGACCATTTTCTTCTCGTATTGAAGTTGACTTTCTTGGATAGGTAATCTGTGATCAGTTTGCTGAACATGGGAGCAAACCATCACCACATCCATAAATAGGACAGGAGACTACGGTGCCATGAAATAACGCCAAACAAAATAAGAATAAGCTTCGTGAAAGTGAAATAAGGCTAAACGAATTCACTACCCCAAAGTACAATACGTCAAAATGCTAATATAAAAACTCGCACCTACTCCAAATCAAACAGCGACAACTAGGATCATACGCATTGCCTGTTTATGGGATCTACTTGTAACTCCGCTAATCATCCCATAAACAGTGCAATAATGCGTATGGGGTCATGATGCCCCACTGCAACCAACCCCATTTGTGGGGTCACTGTTTGATTTGGAAAAGGTGCAAGGAGCTATGCGACTAATTTGTAAACAAATTGTTGAAAATAGCACCAATAGAGAGTGAAATAATGCCAATTATCCTTTGTGAAATAAAGCCAAACGTTAAAATTTGGCCTCGTCTCACTTTCAGAAAGGGAAATAAGACCAAATGCATAGAAGTCCATTCGTTTGGCCTTATTTCACTTTCACAAAGTCAAAGTTAAGCCAAACAGATTAACACCCAAAGTGCAATAAGGCCAAATGCTAAAATAAGATCCAATTAACGGCGCAAGGACATGAGTTCCTGGGATGCAAGTTCCGAATCTATCTAGGCAACACTGTCTGAGCATTTTGCTTTTAATTGCTCGTGCCCGTTGATCCGAAATCTGGAAAGCTTTGTAAATATTTCTCCTTGATTCGACTTGAAACTGTAGTTCTCTTAAATACGAGTATAACGATGTTATTTTTTTTTATTCGCGAAAACACAAATGTCGAAGTGACCTATATCTTTCTTAATTTTTCGTTTCAGATACAAATATTCGGCTACAACTCTCAACTATATTCGAACTTTTCCGAGGCGCTGAATCGCGCACAGGGCATCGTTGGTGTCTCAATCCTCCTGCAGGTAAAGTCCTCTCAGTACAAAGCATGTTTACTCTAACTCACTCCATTTCCATGGTTTCTGGTTTTTCTTCTCCCCAGCTTGGTGACCTCTCAAACGCCGAACTCCGAATGCTCACGGATCAGTTGGAACGAATTCGTTTCGGTGGTGATGAAGCTCTTATAAAACGTCTATCGATTCGAGGACTTTTACCAGACACCGATCACTACATGACCTACGAAGGTTCAACCACGGCACCAGCCTGCCATGAGACGGTCACGTGGATTGTTCTCAACAAACCTATTTACATCACGAAACAGCAGGTGAGTACCAAAGGACATTTTCTAAATGTAAAATCTATTCGAGAATGCACACGAGTTTAGTTTAGTAGTTGCCTCATGTACATAAATAAGGCGGAGCAGTAGCAGCAGCAGCAGCAGCAGTAGCATCAGCATTTCAACTTCATTTCATTATTTGCTGGCGAGAAGGCGCACAATTATAATTGTTTGCGACCGTCATTGTTGTCGCCGGTTCTCCTCTATTCTTGTACTATTTTCAGTGCACCACGTCACTCACACAGCAGCCGCACATTGACGCCGAGTTCTACAACCCCTGGTGGCTTTTTGTTTATGTTCAGGAAATGTTTCCGCCACAATGGAATTTATGCCGTAGCTTGCCGTCGAATGAACTTCCGCACATCCACTAAACCCAGGATGTTTTCTTCGAGTTAGAGTTTTCCGTATCACTTCTTCCTACTTGAAGCTAAGTGGCGCATTTGGTGCAACTTTAATTTCGCACCGCACCTTCTTGTGGAATCAATTAATGTGACTCGTCACGTCGATGCTCATAATATCTTGCAAGTCAGGCAGCATCCTGGTTATGAACAAATAGCTGGCAATGCTCATTAATGCATTGGTAGATCCTTTCACTTGCCTTCGAAGAGGTTAAATTTTTGTTGGAAGAGTTTCCATTTTTGCGTATATTAAGCCGCTTATTATGCAAGCATAGCGCTGGAATGCGAAGGCTGTTCAGATATCATGATGTTGCATAATTGTATAATTATTTACCTTTTTCAGTAAACAAATAATTTTCCATAAATAAAAGGTCACGTTGCTTGGTGCGATGGAGCCGTGTCGTGCTGCTTGGTAAATCCTGCGTGCAATTTAACATTTGCAATTAAAATTGCATGTTAATGACTTGAAGTGTGCATCACGCCGAACAGTATTGTAATTTCATCCATCAATCTATCCATGCATCCGGATTGTCAGACTCCTTTAATGATGAACCTGCTAGGCGGCCGGCACTTGATATATTTTATACCTTGATGGTGCGGTGAGTCGTTGTGGCAGTTATTACCAGACTGTGTAGTGGCACTATTTTAAGGTTTAACCATTTCTCATTGGACATATCAGATTAATTGCAGTAACAGTCATCTCAAAAGACTCTTCCCTCCCCCGGTCATCAGGAGGCAATAGCTTCCCTCCGCGGCGCAGAATTTGAGATCGACCTGTGGTTTGATTGCATCAATCACCTCATCTCGATCGCAACCCTTGGTTCGGATGTCGGGCGAAAGTCGCCTATGCACTTGTCACTCTAACACATCGCAACCCATGCAAAACACATCCAAGCTGCACACCCTGACCCCTTCAGGAGTATCTTCCCCTTAAAACCATCACCTCACAGGAGGCAATCACAGGGAACTCAGTAGGCCGAGCGACAACCGGCAGAACATCCCCCCCCCCCCCCCCCGCCTTTGTTTTGTGGTATCACAACGGGCCGAAACTGCGGCCTAAGTGTGCCTGGGCTCACGCCCTCGCAGCCACCTTACCTAACTTAACCTAAGCAGGTTCGACGTGAACTGATGGTGGGCGACGGCAGCTACTCGAAATTGCAACAAAAAACATTAACGGAGAATAAAGTTATTCGATTTTTTTAACACAGCCGGTCTCACAGACCAATAGGTCACCATTGGCGGGTTAAGTGTACCCGGAAACAGGCACACCATATTGTTTGGGGAACGCGAGGGATCCGACGGACCGTCGAAAGCGAGGGAACGACTCGCTTGAATCAACCTTGATCGCGTGAAGACGTGGCGAAAAATAAAACACAATAAGCGATATTTAAAAGTTAAGTCGGGATCGTAAAACTAGAAAATATCTTAGAACAATTAGAATCTAAATCTTACTTAAAATAATTAACTGTGCGAATCTAGAGAAAAAGAAAATCTTATAACTAACGAATTCTACTCTCCATCGAAATTAGTCAAACAAAAAAAAAAAAAAACGTGTGGCACTCGGGGACTGCCGCGGTAAAGCTATTGCATAGAATTTTTTATCTTTTTCTTTTTAACTCTTTAAATTTTTCTTCTCTATAAAACGAAAATAGCTAGGTATAAATAATAGGTATAGATACGAGTAATAAGGTATGAATAGTGTAAAAACACACCAACAAAATTATTCATTCAAAAAATTTGAACAAAAAGAACGTTATTAAGAGTTTGATCATCGAATTTCGCGCGATGTACTCGTACATTTATATAGATATAATATCATATATACTTACTCTGCGCAGCATTAATGTGTATTACCTATACACAAAAAAGGTGTGAGCCAGGCTGCACTCACGGTATAGTTGATGTGTAAACATGTAGGCTCGTCAGCGTTGCATTAATTTAAATTGTGGGCGTGTCAATAGGCGAATTTTGAAAATATTTACACATGAGTATCAAGGGCGCCTGGAAAGTCTATATTATAAATTTCAGCTCCCTAGCTCAAACTTTGGTTTTTTGCCGTCCGACCTGAAAATCTGACGATGACGGTGACGCTCGATATATCCAACTAGCCCCTACCGAGAGCAAAGATGTTTATATATCAAAAAAAACAACGACACGCGGTTGTTCTCAAACGGTCACCCATCTACGTACTAACCGCGCCCAACGTCGTTTAATTGCGGTGATCTGACGAGAACCGATTAACTCACGGGTGGGGTGTTAGGTTTTTTTTTTTTTTTTACTTTTTAAATTCATTTTTTAATTGTTACTGAATATCAACTTACGTACTAGACAAAAATGATTAAATCTAACTTAAAATTAACAGGATACTTATTCTTATTTATTGGTCCTTATGCGGACGCCCTAAACTTAACTATATCTTATAATTATTGCCTTTCGGCCTAAAAACTATTTACAAACTAATCTTACATATATGTATTCGTCGAGAAAATCAATTAAAACTCGGTATCATTATTAAGATTTTATATTTTTTATATAAAACAAACTACGAACTACCTATTCTACTTACTTAAACTACCTAACATATTCTAACTATAATTATGATTCTGAGCACTCGTTGCCTTGCGCAACAAGTGGTCAAAATCCCAATTGCTTTCCGAGCGCCTGGCAATCGTCAACGTGCACACGCGCTACCCTGAGCTAACTGAAGCCTTACAGCCTCAATCTTCTCCCGGAAGCACTACCACAAGTTGACGAGCCCGGCCTCTCCCAGAAACGCCCTAGCTAACTTAATCTAACTTATAAACTAAGAGGATGTTACCTAGAGTAACGCACCGTCTTGGGAGGGCATGTTGACCCCTCCCCCCTCAAAAAGCCACCAAAATTCGGCAAATTGTATTTCTGTATCGAATTTATCCCTCTCCGCTATTGCGGTACTAAAACGGAGGAGCTCATGAGCATTGGCGACGTCCTCGCCGCGGATGAGCCGCTTATCTCTCGCGCTGCGAAAGCGGTGGTATAATACCGGGATACCATCCCTCGTCTGTACCAGCCCTTTTGCGTCAATATAGATAAATGCCTCTGGCGGGATAAAGCCAGACCGGAGCGTACTCTCTATGTACATTTCATTGGGGTAGTAAGCCCCAAATATCAGACTATTGTCGCTGGCCATCGCCCTTGCAACGTGCCTTCGAGTCACCTTATTGAGGAAATTGTCAATCCTATTCAACTGAGCCCCATCGTATAGGACCTTGTTGGGATAGTATTTAATATAATTGGATTCAGGCGTTCGGAACAACCGGAGACAAGTCCTAAGACATTGTCTCTCCAAAACCCGAATCTTTTCCATATAGCTGGGCGCTATATTGAACCACAATGGACAACCATAAGCGATAATTGGCCTTATAAGGGCCACGTAGCAAATGACCTTCACTTTGGAGTCAAGTTGACTGCTATGAAACAGTCTCCTTGTCAAAGCATAAGCCTTCTTGGCCCCAGCAAGACAAGCAACTATATGTCTATCGAAATATAGATACTGGTCAAGCCAGATACCTAGATATCTAACTACGCTTCTCACCGCCAATGGCTGCCCATTTTGTCCAATAATGGCCAATTTTTTCCAGTTTTTTCTGGTATCCCTAGAGGCCCCAGCCAATGGAGTTCTGAACAAGATTGTTTCCGTCTTCTGAAAGTTGATTTTCAACTTCCAGTCGTCGCAATATCGCTTAATTTGATCGAAGTCACGCTGCAAAAGGATATTAATGACCTCGATTTTAGGACCTGATCTGTATGCCACCAAATCATCGGCATACGCTATAGCATGTCTGAGTGAACCTACCAGATCACTCGTGTAAATGTTAAACAGGATCGGAGAATTGACCGCCCCCTGCTGTAAACCGTTTTTAATTTCAAAGACTCTGCTCGAAGTCACATTGCCACATTTGACAACGAACTTCTTTCCCATAAGCATATTATAAATTACATATAGCAAAGGTTTGTGCATCCCTCGCCTGGTCAACTTGTAGAAAAGTCCCTCTAACCATACGGTGTCGAAAGCCTTCTCAAAATCAACCAGACAAGCACCCGTGCATTGGTTCTTGCATTTATTCCACTGAATGTCGGAAACCAGTTTCGACGCGGCATGAATAGTGTCATGCCTCGCCCTGAAACCAAACTGGTTGTCCGGAATTATGTTATTGTCCTCGACCCACTTTAACAGGGCTCTATTGACAACCTTTTCAAAGACCTTGCCAATATTCGGAAGCAAGGGTGTTAGGTTTTTTTCGTTACGGAATTTCTTGATTCGGTCGCCGCGCTCAAAGCCCGCAATAAAAGCTGTGCAATAGCTTAAAAATATATCAGCATTCGTATAAATTGCGTTTAAATAAACGGGTAAAACTGCCTTCCGTTCCGCATTTTAAGGAACAAACGAATCATACGAAAATCCCGTATTGACCATAAATATACGCTGCCTCTTATAATATTACCTGTGCATTGCATCATGCAGAGAGCGGTGAACCTGGAGCTTTCACGGTGGTGAATTTTTTTGTGATAGGCATTATCCGCCTTTCAATCAGCAAATTCCAATCCAACACACAATCACCTAAGTCATCTTCCCCGAGTTCAACGTGCATCGCCGGCTCCGACAGCCGCATCGTGGTTCTGTTTTTCTGTTTGTGTGTCTGTCTATCGGTGTGCTGGAGAGCTCGTCTAGGTCATGGAAGAAATGTCTCGCCAGGAATTTGTACCTCATGTATTGGAGACCCGGGCAGGCAGTGACATAGGAAGTGGGTTGTATTCTCCAGAGCTTCCTCGTCGACACAGCCTCTACAGAGTTCTTCTTCCGTCAAGCGCAATTTCTTCATGTGCGACCGCAGAGTATTGTGCCCCGTTAATATACCTATGAGGGTGGATAGTGATTTCCTATCCTTTTTCATGAGACTCTCGGTTGTAGCTCTATTGAGGGTTGGCCATAGCATTCTTGTGGTTTGAGAAGTACCTAGTGCCGTCCGTATCTAGGTTCGCCTCTCGTATTGCCTTTCTCCCTGCTTCAAGTCTGAGTGTGCAAGGCGGGATGAGTACAGAGGGATCAGATTGTTCTGGCACAGCTGCCGAACCTTGTCTTGCTAATTCATCCGCTTTCTCGTTGCGTAGAATGCCTTCATGTCCCGGAACCCAGCAGAGCGATACCTTATGCTGAGTACCAAGAATCTTAAGTTCTTCGCGATAGCATTTCACAAGCTTAGATTTTATTACTGCTGCAGTTAAGGCTTTTATTGCTGCCTGGATGTCGATGAAGAAGGTAATACCGTCGGGTGGTATTGCCCGTACCAGTGACTCACGGGCTGCTGTTGTCACTGTCAGGACCTCTGGTTGGAAGACCCTGCTGTGTTCGGGAAAGCGTACCGATTTTGATATGCCCAGTGGTGCGGAAAAGACGCCTGACCCCAGCCCCCTTGCAATTTTTGAACCGTCCGTAAATACGGTTATGGCTTGCGTGCTGGGAACGAGCCCATTTCTCCATTTTGACGTAAGTAAGTAGTTTTGTTTAGCGGGTGTCATTTTTCTGAATTTTGTAAATTTAATTGTATATTTATAAGTTGAAGTGAAAATTTTATTTGTATATACGTAGATGGGTTGGGGTCGAAATTCTGGCGAGGTCAAAATTCTTTTTCAAAATTCTGCTTTTCAGAATTTTCTTTTTCAAAATTCTGCTTTACAAAATTCTGCGCTTTTAAACATTTTTCAAACCTTTTTTTATTATTTGCCGAATTTTGTAAAACATTCCACCACTCACTTGTTAAAGAAGAAGAGGTAAAAGTAGTTTTTTATTGGTTTTAAGATTGCTCTCTTAGTTTAGACATATATTCTGTTAGTATACCTTTGTGAGTGAACGTTTGCTTTGTTTAGTTTCTTAATGCTGTTGTTTCTTTTTTTGTGGTAATTTCAATTATGAAATAATTTGTTATTTTTGGCTGTTTTTTTTTTGTGTGTTCCTGGTACCCACCTGTGTACCTTCTTTATAAGAAATACAGTAGTGTCTGAGTAGCGTGAACCCCTGATTGCGTGAACACCCATTTTTTTATACAGAGTACTCTATAGCGTGAACAAAAAAAAACTCCATAACGTGAAAAAGTAGTTTTTTATTGGTTTTAAGATTGCTCTCTTAGTTTAGACATATATTCTGTTAGTATACCTTTGTGAGTGAACGTTTGCTTTGTTTAGTTTCTTAATGCTGTTGTTTCTTTTTTTGTGGTAATTTCAATTATGAAATAATTTGTTATTTTTGGCTGTTTTTTTTTTTTGTGTGTTCCTGGTACCCACCTGTGTACCTTCTTTATAAGAAATACAGTAGTGTCTGAGTAGCGTGAACCCCTGATTGCGTGAACACCCATTTTTTTATACAGAGTACTCTATAGCGTGAACAAAAAAAAACTCCATAACGTGAACCAAAAATGTACGCACACGATTGAACTTGTTTAGTCGTTCTTTGGGTTGTTTGTTAGTTTTCGTATACATTTGAACAGTGGAGTTTGTAGTAAGGTGTTTTCGTGCGTAGCTGCATGCACATTGCACAAGTTTAAACACGTTAATTCGTTCGTCTGCTGGGTTGTTATTTTTTGTATACAATTTGAACAGTGCGCACTGTAGATAAGTGTTTCTTTGCAAAAATGTCTTTTAAAAAGCCGAAATTCTTATCATTGAAAGAAAAAAGTGAAATTATTGAGGAATTGGAAGAGGTGTAGCCAAATCCACAATTTCAGCGATAGTCAAAAATTAGGACAAAATCTTTAAAGAAGTGACCACTACCCAAATCAGCTCGTTTGAAAGAAGAACCTTAAAGCAAGGCGAGTATCCTCGTATGGAACGAGCGTTAAATAAATGGTTCTTGAAGCAGCCTTGTTAAAAATCTACCAGTTGGTGGAGAAATGCTGAAAGAAAAAGCGAAACCAATGCATACTCAACTAAAGGAAAAAGAAGGGGCCTTTAATGCCAGTTCTGGTTGGGTAAGTGGGTTCCAGTCACGTTATGGTGTTCGGCTTTTAAAAATCTGTGGGGAAAAACTTTCATCCGATCATGGCGCTATTGCGCCATTCAAAAATAATTTGGAGAAAATAATTCATGTGCCTCATCTGTCTAAAAATCAAATTTATAATGCCGATGAGTCGGGTTTATTTTGGAAGATGGTGCCTGAAAAAACATACGTCGCCGGTGGGGAAAAAACAGCTCTAGGCTGAAAAGTAGAGAAGGCCAGGATTACGTTCTTAGCGGGTACAAACGCTACTGGACTTCACAAAGTAAAGCCACTGATTATTGGGAAGGCAAAAAAACCTCGTTCTTTCAAAAACTTTGATATTCCGGTTGATTATCGTAGCTCGAAGAACGCTTGGATGACTGCAGATATTTTCAAGGAATGGTTCCACGAGCTGTTTGTTCTGTAGGTAGAAATAGAATAAGAAATTCTTGATGATGGCAGGCTCATACATTTGTTTCAGGTACACGATTTCTTACGAAAGGAAGGTTTGCCAATAAGAGCTGTTCTACTTCTGGATAACGCTCCATGTCATATGTCCGAGCTTTTATTAAAAACCCATGATGGTTCTATTTTCACAGTATACATGCCACCAAACGTGACACCATTGATTCAGCTAATGGATTCGAACGCGATCCGTACTACAAACCTCTATTACAGAAAAAGTCTTTTAAGATTAGCTGTTGGAAAAAGAAATGTTTTGGATTTCTTAAAGTCTTTAACAATAAAAGACGCAGTTTCTTTATTCGCAATAGCCTGGAGTCAGTTAAAACCAGATATTATAGAAATCTCCTTCCTACTTCATTATACCCTATTCTAAGGGTATATTAATTTTGACGCATAGTTTGTAACATACCTTAATATTGCCCGTAGACCCCTAAAAGATACTATATTTATGATCAGCATCGATAGTATTGTCGATCTAGCCATGTCCGTCCGTCTGTCTGCAAAAATTAGGCCTTTAAACTGGACCTAGAGAGCTGAAATTTTAACCATATACTCTCTAGGGTCCCGAAATAATCAAGTTTACGAATTTTTGAAATCCGCCCACAGACACGCCCACAAACTCAAAAAAACAAAATTTTGGAAAAAATCGAATTTTGAGCTAGAAAGCTGAATTTATATATGATCTATGACTCCCATAACTGCTCGGGATAAAATATTTTCAAAATCCGAATAGGGAGCGTTTTTTTTGATAAAATCCTTTAAATGTTATATAACAAAATATGTATG
Source organism: Portevinia maculata (assembly GCA_949715645.1). Classification (NCBI taxonomy): domain Eukaryota; kingdom Metazoa; phylum Arthropoda; class Insecta; order Diptera; family Syrphidae; genus Portevinia; species Portevinia maculata. The sequence continues at coordinate 14,888,803 of OX454526.1, forward strand.
TAGAGCGTTCTTAACAATTCAACCATACTTAGACTTTTGTCACGCCCACTTATGAGGGATAGGAATAGGAATAGGGTATCCAACAGTTCGCCCAAGCGGACTGTAGCCCGTCCCTATGTTTTTTTTCTAGTTTCCTAATTTTAACTAGAATTTAAAAAATTTAACCCGTTTCTTTATTTCGCTCAATTTTGCTTTATTAATTTTTTAAACGAAATTTTTTGCAGTTTACTTTGTTAATATACGTTATGAGTTGAAAAACCGATTCGATTTGATTTATAATTCAGAAATGAATTGCAGACAATTTTGCCGCTTGTAAATGCATTTCTTTTCACAATGATTTTGACATCGAAGTTCTTAATTTGCAGTGGCGGCTACTTTTGTATATTCAAAAGAAATGATTAGTTAAATAATAACGATAAGATGTTTTACAGTGTTGCCATACTCTGGGCAAGACAAAACATTTAAAAAACCAATGTGTGAAGAAATCGATTGATTTGCTAGTTCTACCTCATAGCTCTGCAGTGGCAAACCGATAGTTTTTGAAAATGAATTCTATAAAAAATAAAACGACAAATAAATTGCTTTCTGTAACAATAGTAAATAAAATGTTTTAAAAAGAATTAATGGAAAAAGGCAATAATTACATCATTTCATTTCAGAAATTTATCATTTTAGAAATATATTAAAATTAAAAAAGAAACAATGTTTTCATTATAGTCTAAGAGCCCACAGCATTTTTGGGAGTGAAGATATAACCAAAATTAGGATATATCAAAGTTAAGTGCCTAAATAGCTTAATAGCCTTATTGCGAAGATCAATCGACAATTGATAATTGACTATTTTCAATGTGTGCTATTGTGAACCAGAGTAGCTATTCCGACAGTGTAAAAAAAAAACTGTTTTTGAATACTAAAAAGTTAATAATATATTGCGTACAAAAAATAAAAGTGAAACCGTTAGAATCGCGTTGTTGTGGCAAACAAATATTTTTGTTTTTGAAACAAATTAAGTTGAACAATTTTTTATGCATAAATTTTAAACTACTAAATACCAATGAACAAAAACAATTAATTAATAACAAAATTATACAAAAAGAAGAGTGAAAATGCCCGTAAATTGCTGCATCAAGAGTCGCACAAGCCCTTTTGGTCACCATTTTATTGTTTTTTTTTTTGCTTTCATATACTTTCTCTTACTTAGAATTTACTAACAATCGCAATGATTTTTTTGTACGATTCGTGCAAATTACTGAAATTGTATCAACCAATTCATTTTTGACGTTTAAGAAAAGGATTCGGCACATCAGAAAGATATAGCTTAGCGAAGTGCCCTATTGGTTTCAATTTAGGAATGTTCGATTTTGTTTGAACTGATTTGCAGCGTCGTTTTCTGCGATTTTTGTAGAGAGGTAATTTTAAATCGAATTTTCAAATGGACAACAAAATGAGTTTATTTGCCCTAATAGACCAAGAGCCCACAGCATTTTTTGGGAGTGAAGATATAACCAAAATTAGGATATTAGGTTAACAGCTTAAGTCTATTTCGCTAGCCTGGCATCATTTGTTTGGGGCAAAGATTAGTAATAGTAAAGTAAAAATACGTTGTTTTTCCAAATCCTGGATCGAAGATATAACCACTTTTGAATAGTATTAAATGAAAGAGGTTGAAGCCATCTACACAAATCTGTGGGTGCAAGACGTATTGCTTGGGGCTATCCCCATGCCAGACGTACTAATAGTATGCAAAAAATCAGTTTTTGAAATAATTGGTATAACCACGCATTGTATATACCAAAATAATGGTGAAAGTGTCCTGATACCAAACCCTTTGCCAGACGTACTAATAGAATGCAAAAAAACTTTTTTGGAATAATTGGTATAACCGAAAATTGTTTATAACAATGCAGAGAAGGTGAAGTACAGTCTCCTCCTCCTCCTCGTATAGGCAGCTTCTACAGAAGTCGTTTGAGCACACGCCAAGTCTGGATGCGTGCCTGCCTATTAAGCAGTGTCCTGTGATAACACCTATAGTGGAGCTAATATGCAGTCGGTTTAATGAGATTAGACACTTAGAGCGTCGCAGATCCAGCTTTGGCCAGATCCGCTTAGTCGCGAGACATGTATTGCTACTTGTCCACCTAAGGTTTGTTCTCTCGATTGCGGATAGCTTGAATAAGAGTTTGCAGGTAGCGTTTGGTATGCCCAGGGAACCTTTATCAGGTAAAAGAGGTAATGTGGTTCCTTTTTTGGCGAGCTCGTCTGCCCTACAGTTACCTGGAATGTCCCTATGTTCCGGCACCCAACAGAGGTGAATGTTGAACTGCTCTGCCATCTCCGAAAGAGATGAGCGGCAATCTTGGGGTATGATGGAATTTGTAGAGACTGAGTCCAGGGACTTAATCGCGACCTGACTATCTGAGAAGATACGGATATCCTTTGAGGATATCACATTCCTCTTTAGCCACGTCAGCGCTTCTTTTATTGCCAAAACTTCCGCCTGGAACACGCTACAGTAATCAGGAAGACGGAAGAGAGGCTAAGATTTAGCTTTTCTGAAAAACCCCGCCACCTATCCCATCGCTAGTTTTTGATCCATCGGTATAGAAGTGGATCGATTTATTCTCCGCAAATGCATCATCAACCCAGAATGATCTGAAAGGAATGGTGATTTGGACGCTTTTTCCGAACTACAAACGGGATATGGTGTAGTCTATGTTTCTGGGTAGAGACTTGGAGTCTAGAATAATGGAGTGGCCAATATTCTTATTGGTCAACTGCGAGGTAGCTTTTAAGCGGACAGCGGAACAGGCCGCTGTTTGCATGCTAAAGATGTCGAGGGGTATCAGGTGTAGTAGAATGTCCAGTGCAGCGGAGGGGGTAGTACGAAGTGCTCCGCTAATGCACAGACACGCTGAACGCTGGACTTTGCCCAGCTTATCGCGGTTTATAGCTTTTTCTAGAGCAGTCCACCAGATAACCACCCCGTAAGTTAGAATTGGTCTTACCACCGATGTATATTTTTTGCAAGAGAAAAGCGCTACTGTAGCTTTCTTGACTCTTTCTTGTATATTGCGTTTCCAGCTTAACTTCCTATCGAAGATTAAACGCAAAAATTTTGCTTCGTCAGAGAAAGTTAAGCTTGTATCGCTAATAGAAGGAGGGTCAATATATGGGATTTTATATTTCCTGGAGAAAAGGACAAGCTCTTTTTTGTGGGGGTTAACGCCCAGTCCGCACCGATTAGCCCATCTCGTTAGCTTGTTAAGAGCGTTTTGCAGGAGTTCCTTTAAGGTGTTGAGGTGTTTTCCAGAGACGGCAATAGCAACATCACCCGCATAGGCAATCACCCTGCAGCCCTCCCCTTCCAGGTTTATCAGTAGTTTCTTCACCACCAAGTTCCAGAGAAGGGGAGAAAGAACACCGCCTTGCGGCGTCGCTCGACTGACAGACCTCCTAGCAGATGTTACGCCCAGTTTTGAATTGATAATCCGACTAGTTAGCAGTAGATTGATCAATTCACCAAGCGAGCTATCCACGTTCAGTTTTGTCAGTGCATTTGCGATTGCAGATGTGTTAACGTTGTTAAAGGCGCCTTCTATGTCATGGAAAGCAACCATGGTATACTCCCTGTGATGGAGAGAGTATTCGATTGTGCGTACTAAGGAATGAAGAGCGGTTTCCACCGACTTTCCCTTACAGTACGCATGCTGAGCTGTAGACAGCAATTGCGGGTTTATGTGCATACGAAGGTGGATATCAATCAATCGCTCCAGCGTTTTGAGGAGGAATGAAGATAGACTAATAGGTTTGAGGTCCTTTGGACTGACATGGGAATATTTGCCAGCCTTGGGTATAAAAACCACTTTTACTTTTCTCCAAGCCCTGGGGATATGAGCCAGATTTAGACAGCTTTTCCTGATCATCTCCAGCACAGGCAGGATGATATCCGCTGACATTTGTAGTTCGGCAGGTATTATGCCGTGTGGTCCTGCGGACTTGAAGGGTTTGAAGCTTTGTAGCGCCCAAGTCAACTTGTCCCTTGTTATCAGACCGTGAGGGTAAGTTACCTGTGCATGTGACCTGTTAAGGTTATAATTGCCGGTAATATTAGAGCTAACTGGAAAGTGAGTATCAAGTAGCAGATTGATCGATTCTTCGCTAGATGTCGTCCAAGAGCCGTCTACCTTCTTAAGGCAGCTAGGCATAGTTGGAAATAATTGAAGCAAGGATTTTTCTTAGCCTTGATGCCTCAGAGGATTCTTCTATTTTGCCACAGAAGAGTCTCCAGGACGGTCTTTTGGCTTTAGTTAATTCTTTTTTGTATAATTTGAGGGATTCCTTGTAGGAGTCCCAATCTTTAATTGCTCTTGAGCTTTTAGCAAGGTTGAAGAGTCTCCTGCACTCCTTTCTAAGTGGTTCCAGTTCAGGGGTCCTCCAGTAAGGCTTCTTTATCCCCCTAGGTTGTACGAGGGGACACGATGCAGACATTGCTTCGTTAAAGGCCAGGGTAAGCTCATCGACTTTATTGTCGAGCTCGTTGGAGTTACAGTGGGGACTGAAGAGTTCAGAGTTGATACGTTTTTGTAGAGTTTCTCTGTATATAGGCCAGTTGGTTTTCCGAGGATTGCGGAAGGAAGGTTGGCCTGGAGGATCAACGTTAAGGTTGAATAAAAGATATCGGTAATCGGAGAACGAGTGATCAGCCGAAACTTTCCAACCCGTTACCATGTCGTTGATGGTACCGGAGACAAGAGTAATATCAAGGACTTCTTGTCGGTGGGTTCATTACCTAAGTTACAGACAATAAGGTTAGTACTTAAAAGATAATCAAAAAGCGACTCACCTCTGTTGTTGATATCTGAGCTGCCCCATACGGTGTGATGAGCGTTAGCATCGCAACCGATTATGAGTTCAGCTTTCTGCCTCCTTTCTTCTTCGATCAGCCTCTCTAAGTTATCACCAGTGAGAGGCCCCACGTGATCGTGGGCGAGATAAGCTGATGCCAACCAGAATAATCGGCCTTCAGTCTCCAGTCTTGCCACAGTTATATCTCGATCGCTGAAATTAGGGAGTAAATAATCATTAATATTACTTTTCACTAGTATGCACGATCTGGGTTTACCTTTATCAGTCACATACAGTGAGTAGTATCCAGGAGTCCTGAGTCCTCCAACCTGGTGGTGTACAATCCAGGGTTCTTGGATCAAGACGATGTCTTCTGCGCCTTTGGTTAGACGAAGAATAAGTGTGGCCGAAGCCTTAATGGAGTGTTGGAGGATAATCTGGACTAACTGCAGCATTTTCGCTACAATCAGGCAGAGATACCTCCACCACGGTTGAATAGGTTCAACACATCTAAAAAGTAATACGGCAATATCTCTTCAACCAACTTACCGATTATAATGAAATAATTTTTTTCCCATAAATTATTTAATTATTAATGAAACACAAAAGTATGCGATGTCTAACACATTACTTATTTTTTTCCAAAACAACAAAAAAAGGCGATTTATTTTGGCTCAAGTGAATAGGTTCAGAAACTTATAGTTAAAAAAAAATGCAAAGCTTTGTTTCTTGTTAATATAAGTATTTAGTATGTATTTAATGCTAATTTAGTATTTTGTACTCCCTCCTTTGTTCAAAATAACTTCATACGTTCGGTTTGGCAAAGACTTATAATATCTTCCAACATCGATAAGCGAAATCGTAGACCAGGCTATTTTAATTGCTTCAATCAGGGTTGCAGAATCGTCGAATAGTCTCCCGCCCTCATAAACTCTTCGGGACAACAATTTACGGCGGCCACTCAAGCAATTTTACATTTTGATCGTTTATCCACTGTTTCACTACCCTAGCTGTATGAATCAGTCCGAAAACGTTGATAATCCTTTTGTTGTACAGTTTTGTATGCACTTGCGTTAATTTTTGATGATACAAACTGCAGCTCACAAGTTCCATAATACGATATTGCCTCCCACACCATTACGCCACCTGCACAGGTGTGGTGACGACTTAACACGTCGTTTCTCCTTTCGCAGGTCGTGAAAGTAGTAGTTGTAGCGTTCCGGTCCATCCAGGTTGAATTTTTTTTCGCCGGAAAACATGACAGTGTGCCCTTTTTCCACGTCATATGGTCTCAAGCAAACCGAAGGCGTGCAGCTTTACGCATACATTGACAGTTGCTTTTTTTACTTTTAGCCTCTCCAAATGCTTGGCACTCCGAATAATCCGTTTTACATTTGGCAGACTTGTATTAACTCCGTGCTGTCTTAGCCCAGATTCCAAATACCCCCAAGGGATTCAATTCTTGTTGTATAATTAGCGTGCGCTTAAGGGATTTCTTTTTTTTGTATTTGATACAGTTACCCTTATAATGTAACCAGAGCGCTGGCATTTTGTTTGTTGCTGCAAGCAGAAAGAATTGAAGAATAATAAAGATGTTTGGTGCGATAGGGTTTTTTCTCCACAGGTGGTGCCTAAATTCTTTATGGAGATCTGTTTTGTGTGTATTCAATTTCGAAAAGCATGGCCCTGATCGGGATTCGAAGTTTTTAGTCAGTGAAGTACAGAAATGTCAAAACCATCTGATTTCTCTCGTCTCGTCTTTTTTGACACGCATTAGACGCAATGTGCGGTAGGCATACGGTCTAAAAATTGACACAGGCATATCCGCTACGACTACAACTACCTACCAACTATTAAAAAATACCAGATTCTTCACTCTGTCAAACGTATATGTCTTCCAACTTTGAACATGAAACAAGAAGTTCTTCTAATCGCTTTTGCATCCTTTATAACGTACATCCTCTCACGTTCACTCGGGAACTCTAATCTTTCCGCTATACCCACAAATAATTAAGTCGCGGATATGTTATCGCCTTAACACTCATCCAGATTTGTCTGGAATCTGGGAAATGCTCACAGACTTGTATTTATCTCCCGTTTTTGGAACACATATGAATGTCTGCCAACTCACCCTCATCTATTTTAAATACTCTGTTATTCTGGCTGCCTGAACGGCGCCCCTTTTCGTTCCAACTTCGTTCTAGGTCTTCGTACCTTCCTAGTTTTTTTTTTGATGGCGACACATTTGTGTATCCTGAGTAGATAATTTTTGAAATATTACGAAGCCAAAGTCGCGCTAGCAGTTGCATGCTGCCAGCTTTTCGTTTGCGTTGTATTTTCAGTTTAGCGTTCCAGCAAAGCTACAATCACAAGCAGCTACAACAGAGCGAGGAATACGAATCTAGCTCCTTCTGGGAATCAGAATCGAGGGATTTGTCGTCCCTTTGTCCCCGCATGAAGTTATTTTAATTAAAATGGCTATGTAGTTTTTTGTTTTAATTTTCCACGGAAAGCGATGGGGCTCAGCCAATGGTGATGCCTCTGATGATGATGGTAACGTAGCTTTAGTAGACCATGCACCAAATGCAATTCCTTCTTCCATCGTTACCACATGCAATAAACCTAGCAACGAGAGTGAAAGCTTTGAAAATGGAGAAATTCTTCATTTCTCTGGCGTATAGCTGCAGATAAGTGTCCTTTGGTGCCCACATTAAGGGCAACGATAAAGTGAAATAAAAAGTAGAAACAGCAACTGTAAAAAATATTATGAAATTATTCTTGTTCCCACGGGGACATGACACACGGAGTGAATGTGCATACATCTCTGTCTGGAGAGGTATTCTTTTTTTTAATCGGCTTGAGAGGAAATTACAAATATCACGGAAAGTTTTGCGGAAACTACTCCAGCGAAAGGATAATACGCGATATTTGTAAAAATGCAAAATAAAACCTTTTTCATGTCTGTAAGTATGTAGTCGTATGATGCTCTAGTCCGAATTCGTCAGAGTCGTCGTGGGGGAAAATCGCCTTAAATAATTTATAATAAAAAGCAACACCAATGCAAGGAAAAATGGATGCATTGGGTAAAGTACTTACACACTTTTGTTTCGACGAGCCGCAAGCTGCTCTTCAGTTCTGTATGCATCACAATTAACAAACCTCAGAGTCGTTTGCTTACTGTCTGCAGTTGTTGGTTAAGCTTGCCCCCCATTTCGCACTTCGAAAATAAGCTTTAAATTGCCCAACCCATTGAATCCGTTGAATCGTTTGATTCAACTAATAAGTGCAGCGAATGCTTGCTCATTATGTACACTTTTAATTACTGTAAAAGTTTCTGCGGATTAAACTTAAATACAAGAAAAAAAAACTTCAACATAATGCTCCCTAAGTTATTTAGACGCCAACCGTGGAGAAAACACCATTCCCAATACACAAACCTATCTTGCCTATCATTCTACTTCTTCCTAGTTCTACCACCTAATAGTAGGCAATGAAATAACTCCCCAATTACATTACATTTGTAGGTATTGAATAGAAAAATGTCTGTGCTGTGTAAACACACTAAAGGATACTACTGTATCAATTACAGAAAAGATAGCCCTTTATATAAAAAAAAAACTTTCTTGTGTGAAGTGGAAGGGACCTAAAATTTTAAGCCGAATCTGAACGGCTAATTTGAGAAGCTTCTCATGGCTATTGATACTGTTGTATGTTTGTCAGTATGTAAGTTTATAAATGAATCATAAGCCATATTTTTGAAGACCGTTTTCTCCACATCTTCGACTACAATGAAGGGTACTTCTTCAAAGTTTTGAACGGCTCTTGAAAAGATTAGGCAGGGGCAACTGTTCATTTAATTGCCTTTCACGGATATTCTTGCAAAGGAATTAATATTCCTGCCTTTCCAGTGGAACTTTATGCAGTGTCCCATTTTTTTTACCATTTTTTTTTTTAGTTCATTAGTAATCAAAACCAAAGATCTGAAAAAAAAAACTCCTATTAAACATTTAAGTATTACATATACCTACTTTTTTTGTTTGAAAAATAAATGTTGTTCCATTGTTATAGTGTTTCTATTATTTCTTTTATTTTAACCCTTTTCAGCTACATGCTCTGCGCCGGCTAATGCAAGGTACACCAGATCACCCGAAGGCTCCTTTGGGCAATAACTACAGACCACCGCAACCATTGCTTCACCGACCGGTCCGGACGAATATTGACTTTAAAACATCGAGAGTGAACGGCAAAGCATGCCCCACCATGTACAGAGAAGTTCACTACAAAGGTAATCCTTGCGAATCCTTAAATCAATCTTCCAAATACATTTTCACATTACCCCTTTTTGTTTTCAGCGACAAGTTGGAAACAGCACTGAAGACGAAACATTGTGTAACAGGAGCTTCCTCTATATAAATCATTATACATATATAAATAAATAAATAAATACAATAACCTACATATATATTAATATCTAAAAATTAGAAGAAAAGAAACTTATATACAATTTGGAAAATGTAAACGAAAAAACAAAAAAATATTAAAGCTGCTTTATTACGTAAGATTAGAAAAAATACATCGTCAAGTAAAAAGAAAATTGTACAGAAAATTTACCGATGGAATTATTTAAACAAAAAAAAGTTGATCAAACTTAGAACAGAAGATAAATCCCACCCGCATGTTCCGGGAGGAACGCAATCAACTTACGAGTATAAAAAAATATTGTAACTAAATAGCTACGGCTAATTGAATACGAATTATCTGCAAACTGTTTATATTTGATATCTAAAAGAAACCAAATAAAAAACGAATTAGTCGACTGTTATATAGCTATTAATCCCCAATAAAATAAAAGCAAACGAATGAATGACATATCCTTAAAGATGCTACATATCTCTGGACTGTAATAAACTTCAAATATATTTAGGTAAAATTGTGTATAATTTATTTAAAGTTTATTCGAAGAACGCTTGTAAATAATTGTTGCGAATAATGGCTTCTCTTTGAATTTGAATTTGTTTTCGGTTCGTTTATTCTTCGAGAAAAGTATCGATTTCCTTTTATTTTAAATAAATTGTAGTTTTTGTTTGAAGATGACTGAAAGGTTTTGTTGCTAGATAAACGCAGTTGCTAAAGTTAAAGACTGAATAACTGCGAAGCAATTATATATCCAGATTGTTCGAAACTGTATAAAAGCTACTATGTAATCTTAGTGGTATTCGTAACTTATAGTTCCTTAAACAAACAACTAGGCAACCGCCTTTGCATTCCCTACTTTGGCTTCGAACTCTATCCACATTATGATAACAACTAACAACAGATATATATCCTTTAAGGAAACGCGACGATTAAGATTTACCTCAATAGGTTTCTTCACTTACGAAGGGTGATATTCAGCCCCTTTTATGGCATCCGTTCGGAAAGTAATTATTTAATTTACGTTAATACGAGTAGTATCCGTTTTCTGAACCAATATACATGTTCCGCGACAAATAATTGTCGGAGACAATCGCGATCAACCGGTGTGCGTTAGGGTCGGAAAAATATTCCGAATACTCCAGTACCATTGAGCGAATTTCTCCGATTCGTAAAAAATCGGAGAATTTTCCTTTCGAAACGGATGCCACGATGGGGCCGATTACGAACGCTTGAAAAATAACGATCAAGCCCACCAGCTATCTCTCGTACTTACTTAACTGGCTGCTGATGCTCTTTTCCCCTTCCATCCTCTGTAAGCCAGGACACGCAACTTCCAGTTGTGCAGACTAACGCTACGTCATTAGCGATGAGTTGGTCTTAAAAACTGAGGTACGGTGTTTCTTGATATCTTGCACCTAGGCGAAAGGAATCGAAGATTCTTTTCGTTTTAACATTTTTATCAATTTGTTCGATCTGGCCGAGCCAATGTAATCGATGGAGTTAAGCTTTTTGGACTACATTCACACCTTGGTAATGCACACGTGGCAACTGGAAAGAGATCGAAATTTGTAGAAACTTGTTGTTTTTTCAGACTTATCCCATAAATAAAGTATTAGACAGTTGGGCAATCATAACGTCGGCGCTCATGGAAAAAAACACAATTAATAAGAAATGAAACCATGAAAACCACACAAAAAATTAAATTCGGAAACTAAACTGAAAAGCGACATATATCGGAGGGCACTGCAGTAATCCCGCCCCTGCTCAGGAAATTGTATTTCTGCCCTAATAAAGCTCTACAATTACCCCGGTGCTCAATTTCGACCGGATTGAAAACGCTAACCGATTTCCAATACGAACGGAATTAGAAAGGCTGGAATTCGCACGGAATGAACAAAAAATCGAAATCAGAAAAACCCTACAAATGACTTTCGAAATTAGCTTACAGCTCTCAAAAGGTACCAAAACATAGGGAAGGGCTAAAGTTCACTTGGGCGAACTGTTAAATACCATATTCCAATTCCTATCCCTCATTAAGTGGGCGTGGCAAAAGTCTAAGAATGGGTGAATTGTTAAGAAAGCTCTAAATAATTTGTTATACAATATTTTAGTGATTTTATGGAAAAACAAACTTTTTGTAGAAACAAAGCCCCTTAAAAGTGGGCATGGCAAAAAAAACTTTGTATAAAGGAATTGTTCATAACAACTTTATCTACACCTTTTGCGAGGAATAGGGCTTTCATTTACAATGATTTCTTAAAAAATCTGTTTTTTTTAAATAGTCAGTATTTGGATTTTAAAAATATTTAAAGATGAGCATTAACGGTCGCTAAGGACTATATATTATTAATTTCAGCTTCCTAGCTCAAACTTTGACTTTTCGAAATAACTGTTTTTTTTTTTATTGTGGGCGTCTCAGTGGGCGCATTTCAAAAATGTTACGTCCCGAGCAATTTGAGGACCTAAAGACGGTATTTTAAAAATGTCGGCTCTCTAGCGCCAAATTCGATTTTTCGCTAATTTTGTTTTTTGAGATTGTGGGAGTGTCAGTAGGCGGATTTTAAAAATACTTACACTTGCTTATTTCGGGCCCCTAGAGAGTAGATGGTTAAGGTTTCAGTTTTTTAGGTCGAGTTTAAAGGCCTAATTTTCGCCGACATGCCGACGGATTGACGGGCGGACATGGCTACATCGACATTACATTATCGATGCTGAACACGAAAATAGTAACTTTTAGGGATCTACGGGCAATATTAAGGTATGTTACAAACTATGAGTCAAAATTAATATACCCTTCGCATAGGGTATAAAAACACGATATAAATTCGAATAAGTGGTTCATTCTCTCTTTCGTCTTCATCGGTATCTGTTAAACAAACTATAGGTAGGTGGACATGCGTTGCTTCATTTTTCACGCTTTCTGCAGGTTGGTTTGTTTGGATGCGAGCGAAGTAGATGGAATAAGAATTTCAAATGATGATGATAGTAAGTTCACTGTTTTTTGTTTTAAAGAAAAGATAAGCGTAAAATATTAAAAACTGTTTGGGTGTCCAGTTACTGGATAATTTTTGTTAGTTAGTTATTTTTGCACAGCAGTACACCATTTATGCAATTTACTCGCTTTTCAATACCCGTTACTCTAAGGACTGTCTCTGTAACAGATTTTATTAATTCCGCTTCCTGTGCTTTAAATTTATTTTTCGTTGTGGATAAGTTTTTTCTTCAGCGCACTTTTGCAGTCAGAGCAGACCTTAATACAAGAAAAATGTATTTAATAACTAAACTACTATTAAATAGCGTTCTAAATTCTTTACTTACGTTCACGTCTCTGCTACGAGGTCAGGTCCTAAACTTTTTGAATTTTCTGCCAATGTAGTCCCAAGAATATCGAAATACACCGCTCGATTTGATGTTTCAATAAACTCCACCATCAATTCAGTTTGATTTGATTTTGTATGTTTTCCAATAAATAAGGACAAAATAACTAATATTCATGTTTTCTTTTATCGATTTCGACCGTATCTGAGCATACCCCTTAATTCGACCGAAATAGAACAAATTCGAAAATGAGCACACCAAAAATTCGAAACCGATACGAAATGAAATTTTACCGAAATGATCACGGGGCACGGCGGTGATGTACCTATTCAGGACATTGAGCTATTTAAGTCATGTTGAGGAGGCGAATCTCAAAGAATATAAGCCTTTGCCTTTGTGATTCGCTCTGTCGACACGACTTATTAACTTGTTATTTACGTTGGTGTCCTGCTCGCTGAAGAACCCTCGTCAGAAGGGAAAGGCTTATGGCTGCTATTATGAAAAAATCAATGCACGGGGATAGAAATCATTACGCTGATATATGGTGTATATTATTATTAGTACTTGGGCGTACGAGTTTTGCTCGGCGATTTTCGAGTTTGCCGCCAGTCGAGAATATTGTTCCTGTTGTACAAAGTAAGCGCCCAAGCCCGATAGATGCTGGCCGATTTTTTGTAGCCTGAAATTGATCAATTTGACTTGGGCGATCTCTGGCCCCAACAGGATGGGACATCGCTCCACAAAAGTCGTGTACCTACTACCAATCCTGTCCGCACTAAGTTAAATATTCGTAAAATCAAATCTAGTTTTTCTAATAATAAGTAGCACCGAAAAGCATGCAATGAAATACGATATTGCCAGGTGCTGCTTGCTGTTAAACACAAATGCTTTCGCTGTGTTCTTATAAGGGAACTGTAACAACAGAATAAAAGTGCCCTAAACTATATAAAATGTATTCGAAATTCGGTTAACCAGTGAAATAACATTATATTCGCGGACTAATCAGAATCCTTCCTTTTCTAAGTTGGTATCCAACTTTGAGAAGTATTGATCGTTGTTAATCTAATAGCAATTTTAAGTAGTATCAGTAGAGCATCGAAAATCTAATTTTTAATTCAAGGAATACGGTTTTATTTTTTTAATAATTTCCGTCATTGGAAAATTGCAATGTTTTACAGAAAACAAGCTCTCACAGAGATGAGAAATAGCTATAAAAGCTTTAAAAGTTTAACATTATCTAAATACTAAATTTCACCCAAATCGTTAGACACATTTCCGCGAGACCTATTCATCATTATATACAGTAGTGTCCGATTATATCGAACTCGAAGTGGCCCAACAAATTGGTTCGTTATAACCGAAGTTCGTTATAGGTGATAAGGAGAAAAGGAACATCGACTTCTGTTGAAAAATCAGCTACATATCCTTTTTTCCTTTGTAGGTTTTTAACTTATTTTGCCTGTGAATTTGTTTGATTGATGTGGTCCAGCATCTCCGTCCTTTTCTTCAAAAATTGTGCCAACAGTTGACTTACTGAGATCCAATTCTATGCACAGATATAGCCTTTCTTTGTACTTTGTTGTAAACGCTTTATTTAATCGTGTTTGTCTTTTTGAGAAACATTTCCTCTTTTTATTTGATGATGCATCTCCCATTTAATTAAATTAATTTTCACGCGCGTGGTAATCAACTCTTTTGTGCTGATTTTGAAATTTATCGTTTGATGAAAGCATACTGCAACACAGAGAAAAACCGAAAAACCGCTCAAGCACAACATTTTGTCGTTTCAGAATGTTTGTAGCCGCATAAATACGAGTATATACAGTCTTTGGGGGAATCTGAATAGCGATGTAAAGTGAGATATTTTTAGTTCGATGTAACCGGAAGTTTTCCTAGCTTAACCCGCAAAAAGGTTTCGTTATATGCGAAAGTTCGCTTTAAGCGGATTCATAATAAGCGAAATGATAATTCATAGTTCTTATGGGATATTTATTGTAACTACACTCAGAGAAAAAAAAAGAAGTCATTAATGACTATTTTTTGACTATTTTCATAGTCCGAATCGTGACCACTATTTTTATTAGTTAAAAATAGTTACTTATGATTATTTTGGTTGTAAATTTATTATTTATAATAGTCATGGTTGAACTTTTGACGTACGCTTTTATTATTCAATAACTAAGCAATAGTAATTTTTGACAATTTATATTACTATTTCTAACTATTTTCAACTTATTTTTGTTCTTTAATAGTCATAAGTAAATTTCGTAAAATATTATCTAATTACTAAGACAATAGTTACAAAAATAACTTTTTTTTTCTCTGATTGAGTTGAAATAGTTCGTTTTAACCGAAAGTTCGCTTTAAGCCGTCACTACTGTACAGAAAACAATGCCCCATTTAAAGAAATAAGATATTGCCCAGCGTTTATTGTTTATACAATGACTATATTTTTCTCCACAGTGATTTTGGCCGTACTCTTTTAAGCGGATATATCAAGATATATTTTTGTTTTTTTTTTATTTCGACGCATGAGGCTGGCTTAGTGGTCACCATGTTAGACTACTATGCCAATCGTTTTCCTGCGAATGTTTGAGAAACATCCAAAGTGGTAAATTGTCATGAGGAGCTCCTTGAATTTGCCACACGGAATCAGCGTAAAGCTATAGTTTCCTATCATTCGTGCCAAATATGCAAATTCGAACATACGAATATATGGAGCTGCTATCCTTTAGACTCTGTATGGGCTTTTGCCAAAAATGATATCTAAATCCCTCCGACTGAAAGAATTAATTTATAGAATTCACCTTTTGAAACTTTATTTAGTAAGAGTCCTCTATACAATTCCCAAAGTCACCCGCATAACGGCCCTTAGCGAATGGGAGCATTTCTAGTTAATTCGCTGTTATTCATTAAATTAATTATACCAATTAAACAAACTTTTCACAAAGCCAAAAACAGCACTACGCCAAATACAACAAACGCTCGACCTTTCAGTCATTAAATATTTTCTCAATTAATTTTCGCAGTCACTTCCAGAGGATTGCAATCACTAAATTGGAAAAAAATAAAAACTTTTACGCATAAATTGAATTTGTCTGCCGTATCTCCGCTAAAATTCAATTCACTCGCTGGCGTGTGATGCTACCACTGCACAAACGCGAGCCAGAATAAAATCGCTTCCCATCGGTTTAGCTTTAATCAACCGCATAATTCGAGTCGACTGAATACAAATACAAATAATTAAAATTATTGCAATAATTATTTGCTGATGATCATTTAATCGCCGTAAAATTGTTTGCGTTTTTTTTGTTGCTTGCAGAGGTTTGAACTAAGCCCAAAGCAAGCTGGTGGCTGTTTTCCATTGTATGTGGAATTTTCCACCCCCACCACCGCCGCTCCATCGAATTTTAATTAATTTTCATCCCTTAGTTCATGCAGCGATTTGTAATTAACCCAATATTAATTGCACTCTACCCTGGCAAATTGATTTCACTTGCCGCCAGAGGTTTATTCAGTTAGCCCATTTAACACACCCATTAAGGTTAATACTTACAGTCATCTAAAAACAAAATCCGCGATTGTGTACTGTATAAAATTAGTAAATGAATTACCCTGTGCTACCTACTCGTAGGTAGATACTTAAGTCCGACGCAAATACCAAGTTAGATATAAGAAAATGCGCGCAAAGAAACAAATGAAATTATGCACTTTTTTATAAAGAGAAATCGAAGGAAGCAGAAGAAGAAAACTTGAATCATCCAGGAAAAAAATTGTAATTAGTAATGTTTAAGTAGTTAAAAGAAAAACGTATTTAAGGACTAATAAAATACATATGTATATTACTATATTAAAAAAGAAACATTTATTATTATAAAAGAAGCCTTGCTGAAAAAACTGTGTTTTATTTAAATAATCAGTTCGTTGGAACGAGCATAAGCTGAACATTTAACAAATGGGAACGAACCATCATAGAAATGATTTGTATCATTTCTGTGAATTGACTGAGAAGTTGAACAGAAATAGTTTTTCCTACGGAATGAATTCGTTTTCAAATTCTAAGTTCAATTTCTCAATCATTTGTGACAAATTATTTTAATTTATTTAACGATGGATGCTACTACGGATTACTCCTTATGGAAGGTAGCCAAATGTCTGAATAGATCGCAGATACAGAATCCGGTAATACCTTTGCATAAATATACTTTACACAAATTAATACAGTGCTGGAATTAAAGTACATATTTGGGAGTATTATCTTTGTATATAGAGTTCTATAGTAGTCTCATCAACACGAATTTAAAAACGTTGAACTCTATAGTGGTGTCGTTTGAAGGTTTGTGTCTTAAATTTTGCTGTCCCTCTTTATCGACACATTCTGATATTATATAAGTACTCGTATGTATTTATTTTTCTGTGTATCAGCCGAATACTTTTGATGATTTGGAATGTTGCGGTGCTTCGCCAAATAGTATGTAGGATGAGAGGGATATGATGGAAAAATTAGAAATCCGACTTTGTCGTCTGCGAGTAGAATGTATGATGAAAGGTATGTATGTATGTTTGAAAGGAAAAAAAGCTGCTTTGTCGGAGTTCGTGGACAGCCTGGTTTCTATCAGCAGACGAAGGAGAATTTTCTTCTAACTACCGATACAGACCCCCACAAACCTTACCTTTTGAGCGCACTTTCTCTTTGCGAGCCTCTTGCAAAGTTTATATTCCAATTCGAGGCGACCTTTTTTATTTCCAATATTAGTGGAGTAGGTAGGTACTTTGACTAAGCTTTGAATGACACTTTTTTGTCACTAATCACTGCTTTAGCTTCTGAATCTATTAAAAAAAGCTATATATAAATCAAATTATTTATTTGTTTTGTTTCAAGCATAGCTATCATTTTTATTTATTTTCCATTGCCTATATATAAACTAGCATATTGTAGAACATTTTCTACAAAATGCTAGTATACCTTTGAATATTCATATTCGTAGTTATTTTTGTTGTTTCCATTCTCGTCGAATTTATTTTTTTTTACTTCTCATGATGAGGATATGATGTGTTGGTGAGAGGGGTGCGGGATATGGTTGGTAAATTATTTGTTGTTTTTAAGGAAGTTGGGATGGGTTATGTTATATTGCAAGGAGGCCGTAGCCTTTGTATATACACTAATACACTGATACAACGAAAATTGAATATTTCTAAATCAAATACTGAAGAAATCATATATGTACCTAAATCGGTACATTTTTGAACGAGATAGGTACAGCGAAAATAGCAAAAGTCTAAAAATCCATAAATTCATAATTCCTTATTTGATCGAAAATACCGAAATCAGCTTTTATTCAATTTTCCCTTTCAAACATACATACATACATTCCACTCGCAGACGACAGAGTTGTGAATGAATGCATTTTTTTTTTTTTTATTTTTTTTTTAAAAAGGAAATCCAAATCCCAGAGCACTCAGACTCGGTAACGGTCCATTGTACTACCAGGCAGAAATCCTCCTTTTGGTGTAGAGGCATGGGAATGGGTGGCGTATGTTGTTGTTCCCCATGGGGATTGAACCTGCACCGCACGGGTCACAAGCCAACACACTAACCTCTACACCGTCGCCACCCCTAAAATGAATGAATGCATTACTTTGGTACTGCATTCAGATAAGTCTTAGTCATATGACTGAAAAAATTGAATGTAAGTTAAACTTAACCATAATACTTTAACTTACAAAACAACATTCAGCAGTCATTTTGAAGATTGTGAATGGGCAGTTAAAAAAAGCGGCCAAGTGCGAGTCGGACTCGCCACATGAAGGGTTCCGCGCGAATTATAATTATTATTTACTTAGGCACCTATTACAGATTTATTATTAGAAAATAATGGCGGTTTACGCATAAGGTTTATGTTTATGAAATTAAATGTTTTTCTTTATACCCTATTCTAGGGGTATATTAATTTTGACCTTAATATTGCCCTTAGACCCCTAAAAGTTACTATATTTATGATCAGCATCGATAGTAATGTCGATCTAGCCATGTCCGTCCGTCCGTCCGTCCGTCGGCAAAAATTAGGCCTTTAAACTGGACCTAGAGAGCTGAAATGTTAACCATATACTCTCTAGGATCCCGAAATAATCAAGTTTACGAATTTTTGAAATCCGCCCACAGACACGCCCACAAACTCAAAAAAACAAAATTTTGGAAAAAATCGAATTTTGAGCTAGAAAGCTGAAATTTTTTATATATGATCTATGACTCCTAAAACTGCTCGGGATAAAAATTTTTCAAAATCCGCCTACTGACACGCCCACAATTAAATAAAACTATTTTATTGAAACACCCAAGTTTGCGCTAGGGAGCGTTTTTTTTTTTGATAAAATCCTTAGAGCGCACACAATATGTAGAGCGTTCTTAACAATTCAACCATACTTAGACTTTTGTCACGCCCACTTATGAGGGATAGGAATAAGAATAGGGTATCCAACAGTTCGCCCAAGCGGACTGTAGCCCGTCCCTATGTTTTATACTCTCAATTATCTTCAATTTGTCTTGAAGAGACAACACTACTCTTTTTCGCTTGGACATTTTAAATTTCCAACACAAAACGTAAACAAAAAACATAGGGGCGGGCTACAGTCCGCTTGGGCGAACTGTTGGATACCCTATTCTTATTCCTATATATCATAAGTGGGCGTGACAAAAATTTAAAGGATTTTATCGAAAAAACTAAGCTTTTGTAAATAAAAACGCTCCCTAGCTCAAACTTTGGTTTTTCAATAAAATTGTTTTATTTAATTGTGGGCGTGTCAGTAGGCGGATTTAAAAAAAAATTAAGTATGAGCATAAAGGGCACCTAGAGAGTATATACTATAAATTTCAGCTCCCTAGCTCAAACTTCGGACTTTCAAAAATAAAAAAAAAATAATTGTGGGCGTGTCAGTAGGCGGATTTTGAAAATATTTCCACATGAGCATAAAGGGCCCCTAGAGAGTATATATTAAAAATTTCAGCTCCCTAGCTCAAATTTTGGTTTTTCAAAAAAAATATTTTATTTAATTGTGGGCGTGTCAGTGGGCGGATTTTGAAAATTTTATGTCCCAAGCAGTTTTATGAGCCAAAGATCATATATAAAAAATTTCAGCTTTCTAGCTCAAAATTCAATTTTTCCCAAAATTTGTTTTATTTAATTGTGGGCGTGTCAGTGGGCGGATTTTGAAAATTTTATGTCCCAATCAGTTTTATGGGCCATAGATCATATATAAAAAATTTCAGCTCTCTAGCTCAAAATTCGATTTTTTCCAAAATTTTGTTTTTTTGAGTTTGTGGGCGTGTCTGTGGGCGGATTTCAAAAATTCTTAAACTTGATTATTTCGGGACCCTAGAGAGTATATGGTTAAAATTTCAGCTCTCTAGGTCCAGTTTAAAGGCCTAATTTTTGCCGACGGACGGACGGACGGACGGACGGACGGACGGACATGGCTAGATCGACATTACTATCGATGCTGATCATAAATATAGTAACTTTTAGGGGTCTACGGGCAATATTAAGGTATGTTACAAACTATGCGTCAAAATTAATATACCCCTAGAATAGGGTATAATAAAAGACAACCTTTCAGTTTAACGCTATCAAAGAAAATGAAACAATAACAAACACTATCTCGCAAACAAATGAGAGCGGGAGTACACTGTCGGAGGCGGGAATAAACTTGTCGTATGTCTCGTTGCGCTGTCAAAACATTTTTAAATTGACAATTAGAACCGAGATCAATGAGTCCGGATAATCGGATGTTCGGATAATCGAGGTTCAGATAATCGGGATTCTACTGTATAACTGAAATAGTGAAATGAAATGCATTTCCTAATCCTAATTCCTTTCCTACTACTACAAATCAAAATGTAGAAAAAATTCTACAATATGTGAAAGCAGATCAAAGGATGTGTTTTAATTCTTATGGAACCACCGCTGTGGAAAAAAGGGTACACAACATATTTTGCCTGTACCACTACATGCGGCGTGCTTCGTAAGACAAATGATTGTGTTTTGTGTGTTTTTTCATAATGTTTTTTTAACGGCGTATCGACTTGATCCCCGTTGTGTGTATCTTTTCACTTCGTACGGTGCTACCTGCCTTGCTTTTTTTATACCCTATTCTAGGGGTATATTAATTTTGACGCATAGTTTGTAACATACCTTAATATTGCCCGTAGACCCCTAAAAGTTACTATATTTATGATCAGCATTGATAGTAATATCGATCTAGCCATGTCCGTCCGTCCGTCCGGCGGCAAAAATTAGGCCTTTAAACTGGACCTAGAGAGCTGAAATTTTAACCATATACTCTCTAGGGTCCCGAAATAATCAAGTTTAAGAATTTTTGAAATCCGCCCACAGACACGCCCACAAACTCAAAAAAACAAAATTTTGGAAAAAATCGAATTTTGAGCTAGAGAGCTGAAATTTTTTATATATGATCTATGGCCCATAAAACTGATTGGGACATAAAATTTTCAAAATCCGCCCACTGACACGCCCGCAATTAAATAAAACAAATTTTGGGAAAAATTGAATTTTGAGCTAGAAAGCTGAAATTTTTTATATATGATCTTTGGCCCATAAAACTGCTTGGGACATAAAATTTTCAAAATCCGCCCACTGACACGCCCACAATTAAATAAAATATTTTTTTTGAAAAACCAAAATTTGAGCTAGGGAGCTGAAATTTTTAATATATACTCTCTAGGGGCCCTTTATGCTCATGTGTAAATATTTTCAAAATCCGCCTACTGACACGCCCACAATTATTTTATTTTTATTTTTGAAAGTCCAAAGTTTGAGCTAGGGAGCTGAAATTTATAGTATATACTCTCTAGGTGCCCTTTATGCTCATACTTAATTTTTTTTTAAATCCGCCTACTGACACGCCCACAATTAAATAAAACAATTTCATTGAAAAACCAAAGTTTGAGCTAGGGAGCGTTTTTATTTACAAAAGCTTAGTTTTTTCGATAAAATCCTTTAAATTTTTGCCACGCCCACTTATGAGATATAGGAATAAGAATAGGGTATCCAACACTTCGCCCAAGCGGACTGTAGCCCGCCCCCATGTTTTTAATATTTATTGACATGTTTTTCTGATTATTTTTTAACTGTTTATACCTTCTTATGAACCTCTAAAATTACCCTTCAGTCAAAAATATGAAAATAAATGCTTCTTCTTCGCTTTGATTTCGGTGTTCGGCCTAATAACAATAAAAATGATTTGACTCTTTATTTGCTAGTTTTTATGGTGGTTTTGCAAATAGGTTGGGTAGGCGGTGCTTACGTTTTTTCATAATGTATTTTCAAAGGCGGATTGACTTGAATTCCTGTTAGTCGTACCTACAAAACAAGTGAAGAAAACCCAAAACGCGTGTTAGTTCTCAGAACAAACAAATAAGATTGAAGGTGTTTTTTAAAAGATAAAGTTCAACTGTTTTTTAATTTAAAAAAACTGTGAGAAGAAATGGGAAAGCATACTTTTAAGTGTTTGGCCTGCGGTCGAGAGGAAAAAAAAAATGTTTATGTAAAATATTTGTCTGTGCCGAAAAATATTGAAAGGTAAGCAAAGTTTAATAATTTCAATGTATTTACCTATACGGAGAAAAGAAAAATCAGCTTAAACCAAATATGAGTAAAACGTGCAGTGAATTTCACTTTTGTTTTGCTAGAGCATACATAGGTATAAAAATTAAAATATGTATTTCTTAGTGTTTTAAAATTTTTTATTTTTTCTTACTGAATTTAATTCGTTTTGATGTGTAAATATCTTTTTTCTCGGTAGGGGCTAGTTGGAAATATCGAGCGTCACCGTCATCGTCAGATTTTCAGGTCGGACGGCAAAAAACCAAAGTTTGAGCTAGGGAGCTGAAATTTATAATAATCCAGGGGCCTTGGTGCTCATGTGTAAATATTTTTTCCAACAATTTAACGAAAAAAGGCACAGGAGCAATTCTTTTATTTCGTTATACATTTTCCAGTTTTAATTATGTTCAATTTTAGAGAGTAATATGTCCTTACGAAACACCGGGAAGTTGTGTGGAAGTAGATTTGCTTTGAATAATTGAGGTTGTATAGCTTGAAGTTTGTTGTAGGGTAGGGTGCGGAGGATTTGACACGTTTTCATACTATTGTTAAAATCATAGAAATTCTAAGTTGTTTCTCTATGGTTTTATGCTAAAAACTTATAATGGAATCATGGCGAGAAAGTATTTATAGTAATAGAGACAACTGATTAGACGTTTAGGTATTGTATCAATTTTCCTGCAAGGGGTAAATTTGTCAAAAGCTCCCTCGAAGAAGGACAATTTGACAACTTCATAAGGAGGTTTTGACATGTGTGGGAGGTTGTCACAGAACTTTTAAAAAATATAAAACTAGAGATATAGGGTTTCAATTGCCAGAATATTTTTATTAAAAGTAAATAAAGGTTCGAATCCCAGTGGAAGAAATGGAATTTCGGGATAAAATGAAGGAAAAAGACAGACTAGCACCACAGAAGGAGTCTGATGATCGGTTGTGGCTAACCGTGAAACAGCGCTGTAACTCCAGCCGTCCACTTAACGTGGTAAGAAATGTAAGGTTATTCATTCAAAACAAAATAAATAAAGAAGCTTGAACAAAAATCAGTCTTTAAAGAAGGAACTCCATGTGTTAAAAAATAAATTATCGTAATTAAAAAAAAACAAAAGCAAAAAAATAAACTCAAACTAAAAAAATAATTAACTTCGTTAAGAAAGACCTAACGAATATCTAAATTCTTGAAGTCTACATTAAAAGATATTTTCGGTCTGGGTTTTGAAGTACCGGGAATAGCATCCGGTGGTGGTAGTTTTGCTACATCCAATGGCTGCACCAACGTCCTCGTAAACGGTTCACAGAAGCAATTCTTTGGTCGCCTTAAATATTTTATTAAGTATTGCATCGAACTTTTCTCGTCTATATGCTGTATGATCCCAACATAGTAGAATAGTTTCTTATCTCCAAATTTGACAAGGACATAATCATTTTTATTCGGAGATAAAATTTCGGCATCCAAATCCAATGTTCTTTGAAGTTTCAGGATTAGCTTTTCTTCCTCTTTGCTAGATACAACAAATTGGTCGGATTCATCGCATAAGCTTATTTCGGTTTTATCAGATGAAGATTGGTCCAATATGCGCTTCACGTAAACTAGTTTGGGGCGTTTACGGTATTTTAGTTTCATAGCTTTGGCTATCTTTTCAGCTGCTAAAGTTTCTATTATCTCCTTCACAGGAGTGTCTGTGTACACTTTAGACGTAGCTGCATTAGCTATAATTTTTTTTTGGGCGCAGGTTTGGAACAGGTCGAAGCTGTTTCGGTGTGAAGTGGAGTGGGTTCACGTAAGTCGAGGGTGATTTAATTGGACTGCTGTTGTTTGAAAATTGCGCCATATCAACATACTCGGTACTACTTGCTAATTGATCAGTTTCGGCGATGTTATCTGCAACCAGCACTGTTGTATTTTTCATATTGAAGCTTTAAATTGTCAAAAAAATGGGCCACTGGAGCCTTTTTGAACCCATGTAGACGAGCCATGCTTGTGTTCTCAGGCTTTCGTAGACTAAACGAGCTATTTCGCCTCATAAACCCAGTGAGCCCAGCCTTTCCTGTTTGTCTATTCTCATTCCGGGAATCGGGATAGGTAATCTTATTTCTTTTAACATATGTGAATACAAATTGCTTTGTCATTTCAAATGTTATTCCATGATGGCTTTGAGCATTTTTTTAAATAGACCGCCAGTTCTCTTTCCTGATCTGATGTTAAAACCTGACTGTGCGAATAATTATAGCGGATTTTTTATCTATACAAAATTGTAGTACGATTAATGCCCTATTTTCGTGATGCACTGCTGGATGTTTCAGTCCCATTTTCAATGTCCATAATCGCATTCCGCAAGTAACTTTCGTCCACATTGCTGTATGGATGTTTTCGTTTGTACACATTTGGCATATTGAGAATCTATTAATTAATAGATTATTTTTTATGTAAACGGAAGGAGGATTTGACAGGTTGTCTAATGCTCCTACATCTGCACCGTCAAATCCTCCCTTTTGATAGCATAATATAAAATTAAAAAATGTTTTTAAAAAAACATCAAATTCAACCATAACAACTAAACACCATGAGCTCTTTACAAGTCACATGCAAGATATTTAAATTCCGGACTTTATATTAACGCCAGTAAAAAAAAATGCAATGCATTAACTTACCTCTAAAGTTATATCCAAAGAAGGGAAAATACAAAAATTGAACCACTCACAACAAAAACAATACTATCACTGAATGAACAGGTGCCACGTGCGCTCGTCGTTTATATCTTTACTGTTATTAAAATGTACCGTCGCCAATCACACGGTTTTTGTAGAAATAGCAGTTGTCATATCCTCCTGCATGTCACATCCTCCGCACCTTAACCTACATCAGTTGAAGGTAAGAGGAAAAATATCGATTTGTACTTCGGTAACCGGCGGCCGATTTAAGAATGTCACTTTTAGTTGTAGTAAGGCTATTTACCAAGTGGTCCTTGGAGAACCAAATAGGGTCCTTAAGCCCGAAAAAAAAACATTTTTTTCAAAAACTCCTAAAAAACCGCGCAGTATATTGTGTTTAATGTTATTTGACTAACAGATCCTTGGAACAACAAAAAGGTCCTTAAAAGTAGAAAAAAGGATATTTTTCCAAAATGCCATTAGAATCCACACGGTATATCTGTGCCAGACATGTTATCGCTTCCGTGACACAAGACACCATGAAGTAATTACGTCAATCCAACCTTTACACATGTCAATCAGCATGACGTTCATCATGCAAAATTAAACTGGCTTTGATTTTCGTCAATCAGACTTCACCAAATGTGTGTGACTCATACAGATACATTTTCACAAATACATGCTAGTGATTGATGTCATTCGATTGACCGTGTAAGGGCCGCTTTACGTATTATCCTTCGGATCGTTGCTATGCTGGCTGATACTCTGCGGTTGGCTCTTATTTTAGTCACTGGTAGAGTAGAATTTGTGCCAAGCCGTAGAATAACAAGCTTTTCTCGCAATGTTCTTGCTTCCATCGTGCGTCCTTTTTGATTTCCCCCATAGTGTTTTGGATCCGCAAGAAAACTGTTTACAACAGTCTTACTTCTGTCACGGAAGAGAAAACATGTCTGGCGGCAGCGGAATTGAATTGAAGGACAATGAAGACCGAGCGTTTGTATCGGAATTAATTGAAACATAATAAAGAGTTAATGGGATGTCAAAGAAAAAAGATTATTGCGACCGAAACAAAAAAATGCAACATTATGAAGTTTTACCGCAAAAGTATATAGAAAAGTATATCCTGATGCACAAAAAGCGGATGTCACCAGAAAAATAAATACGTTGAGAAGGAATTTTCGGCGCGAGCTAAAACATTTAAATGAATTAAACAAAAGAGAATCCGGTGTTGATAATGACTCTTTGGCATTTTAATGAAATTAGTTTCATTAAAGACAGCGAATATCCGTGTGCATCTCGCAGTACAATTCAAGAATATATTGTAAGAGCAATATATGCAATACAATCGTCCGTTTCACTCATCGCACATCCGTACACTACGAAAACTCACAAAAAATAAAAATTTGACGTCAATCGATTGAACTGTGTAAGGGGTAGCGTCAATCCACACATACACGATGTATGATGTCGAACGATTGACCGTGTAAGGGCCCCTTAATATCAAAATGATTGGATAAAGAGAAACGACAAGACAATCTTCCACGCTTCTTAGAAGTTTGATTCAATCAGAAGACGTGGAATTAAATATAATCGAAAGTGTTAAGGCATGGTTATCTCGTAAATTGTATGAAGGCGGCAGACAATTTGAAGATAAGGACACTTTAATCGAAGCTATTCGTGATATATTGGCCCAAATTTCTCTTAATTATTAAAAAAAAAAATTATGATTCCATTCCAAACCGTCTTATAGAGGTCATATCGAAAAATCGTGGGCATACTCAATATTACAATTTCAATTCATTTTATTTCGTAACAATGTTTTCAAAAAAGTCTGTGCACGCACATTTTACATTTCAGAGATTTGATACATTATCTTTCTACTGAAACATTTTCTTGTGTGGCAAATACAAAATAACTATAAATGATGGGAAGAATTTATCGAAAGAAAATACGAAAAAAGGGCTTCATTTGTGAAAAAAAAATAGATAGACAAATAAAAAAACAAATAGATAAATAAATAAATAAATAGAGAAAGAAATAAATACATAAATAAATAATAAAATAAACAAAAAAATAAATAAGTAAATAATTGATAAATAACCAGTAAATGACAGCAAACGCAATAAATATTTGCACAGAAATATCACAGATTAAACTTTTAGCTGATTTCTCAGAACTATCACAGCTGTTATTAAAATTAGTTGTAAGTTTTCAAATCTTATCGAGAATCCATTTAAAATCATTTTTAAAACTTTGTTTTGTGATACCTGCAATAAAACTTCCAACAGGTATAAAGACTAAAGATCGATTGTAAAATGTATGGACTCATCCCTTTGATCGCCAGTGTAATTGAATATGCATATTTGAATTTATTTTTGTTGTCTTCCATTGTCTTTTTTTTTAGTTCAGTGCAAAGCCTGAGTTGTAAAAAAAAAACTTTGTGTTTCTTTTTTAGCTCTGACATAGCACAGCATACAAACCGTATTTCTGTTTTCGTTCAGAGCTTGATCAGAGCGCGTTCTATCAGCTCAGAAAAAATTGACTGAGCAGTCTGAGCAAACAAATTGACACAGCCACGGACAGACTGATTGAAGGGAAAATAGAGGAAAGTGAGATCAAAAACAATTAAAAATACGGTCGAGGATTGTTTTTCTGGCGTAGAATGTAAAATTTACAATACAAAAATCTACTTGCTCAGCTCTGAACAAAAAAAATTTAGATTTTTTAAGTTTTTTGACAACATCCATATCTTTGTACACCTCATAGGGGTTATTAATAGTCTACAACAATCGCCGTAGAAAAATTTTAATTTCAAGCCCATAAAGCCCATAAAGCAAAACTGGCGGGATCAGTGCTATTAACAGCTTGCGCTTCGAGTTTGACGTTTTGCACCGATTTGATTTATCAAATCGAAGTACCAGCATTTTCTTGCGTGGTCTCGTCGGATCTCCAGTTATGTGCCATTCGTGGAGCTGATGTTTATTTCGGGGTAGGTGAACTCTTTAACGGCCTCACAGCTCATGTTATCAACTGTGTACATTTTATCCTAGGCAGGGAATGAACGTGCCGCAGCCGCAGGATCATAAGCCCAAAGGCTGAAAGTTCAACATACAGCTGTGAGCTTATAACCCACCATGGTCGGCCATGAGTTCACAATATTTCGGGCCATATCTCCACATTTTAAGAAGGATGGTGGAAATAAGTCCCAAATCGCGGGATTTTAGGTTTTCGGGCTTATGAGTTTTCAGGATTCTGCAGGTTTCTTTTATTTTTTCGTAAAATTTAACTTTAATAGTCCGTAAATGACCCCCGACGAACCCCACAGAAGGGCCGGTGTCGTGACATAAGGTCAAGAGACATAAGTGAATACTTTTTGAACCAAGCAGTGTTAGAGTTTGGGGGATTAAACTTTGTTTTCCAATGTTAGTGTTAAGTTTTCTCGGTGCGAAGACCATATGACGTGGTACCTATAGATTCATGTCGAATCCGAATAGCAATAGCAAAAGCTTCTTAAGCCACGGACGTCTAACGGCTCATAAAGTGCCTTAAATCTAGCTTCTCCAACCATTTGGAAGGGATGGAAGAGTCCTACAAGCTTAAGCCGTGTCCAAACGGAAAATTTGAGAAGCTTCTGATGACAATTGATACTCTAGGATGTCTGTCAGATATTCGCAAGAGGTGAAACTCCTCGTTTAGGAGTCCAATGCCTAACAACTAAGCCAATGCCCCCTCCGAGGACTGGCTGTGTGGGAGCGTTGGGTACAGTCAAAATTGCATTCCATATTACCGATATTACTTAGAACCATGACAACCCAAATTTAATGTGTAATGTCATTTGAAAAATTAATTTATTTCAGCCACCGGTCCATGGCTTCGTGCAAAGAAAAACAATTTCGAAAAACCACCTTAAAAATAGCCTCACCATCAAAACCGCCATCATGAATCATATTGACAGAAGCAGACCGTCATTACCAAGCTCACGCGCTATCCAACAAAGCCTACATATCCAATATTATGTGACCAAACCACTATAGCCAATGACATACGCTTTACACCCAACAAAATACGTGCTAGATACTTTGACAAATGTCTTACCAGCGCGCGTTACCTGCTCGCATGACTGTCTAATATCAGGCCATCCGTTACATGACACACACTTCTCATTACTGGCTCATATATGGATATTCTTCCCGCCAATTGATTGCGACAACACTCCAGGGGTGGCTAAGGTGTACAGCTCCATGTAAACCAAAACTTCTGTCACTCCATCGCGACGGTACGTCGATCCGACTTCTCAGTGACGTTCAACTTAAATCGGGGAGAAGCTGTTTATGGTTATGGCCCCAATGAATCTAATAACCCACTGAAGACACCCTCACATAGGGGGGAGAAAGTTCCTTCATAACCGTTAGGCTAATACTCTTGTACGTGATTCCCCTTAGAATCATTATAAAGAGGACGACATTGTCGGTTGAAAGCATACGCGTGCTGAGGTTCAGCGTGCTAGGACTCATTCGATTTTACGACTCATTATGTCAGATGTCTTCAGTGGCTTTGCCTGGGTTGGGAGTTCGTTTTTGTTTGCGTTTGTCACCCTTCAAGTCAAATAAGCACCTTCTTTTGAATAAGTCAGTGGCTCAGGGTGGTATAGCTTCGTTTAAGCACGCATTCACTAACGATTATTATTTTTTCCCTGTGTTTGCTAATTTTACACCTCCTTATTCCGGGTGCGTTCCTTAAAGGATGGAGATTGACAATTGATGAATGTTACTTGTAGAATTGTCTTCCGTTTTCTGGTGCGTCTCTGGGGAAGACGAGTTCTGTTCATAGCAAAAAACATTAACTGAATTCTACATGGGTTTGGTATTTAAAAGTGTTGTGGCAAACCAAGGATATGACATTCCCAATAGTGAATTGTAACCCTTCTTCCTGCCGCGGTGGATATGAACGAGAATTCAGCATACGGTCGTGAGATTGCGTTCACCATTTTCTTGATGGACAACAATATGGTTTTACAAAGAAACGTTTCGCTGTCGATTTGCATAAGTTTCGAGCATCTAAATCCATTCATTCTGAATTATACATCTGAATTAGCTGATTATACAGATTATACATTATTTTGTTTGCAAAACTATCCGTAGTGAAGTATTGTTTTACACGTATTATAAATACAACATTCCACGGGAACCACTGCCGGATAGATTTTCGACTTTTATGGACTTTTGGTTGGTTCGTTCTTAGATTGATACGTTATATGCTTCATTCGAATAGTGGCATTGAAATCTCAATGTTGTCGGCTCACGAGTTAAGATGGATTTGGAGTTGAGTTGAAAATTACTAGAAATGAAAGAATAAGGAATGGCATTACTCTATTCATTTCACAACATAGTATCTACTACGCAAACCTATCGAAAATCCTTTTGTATTTGTACACGCACTTGTATAAAGACTGACCCACGCAACTGTATGCAACCGATTTCAACTCAATGCACCTTTAACACCCACCATAGGTGACTATAGTACGAGTATCTATTTTGAACATACGAGTACTCTACGAACAAATTCCATTCACTTTGGTATTATTATTAATTTCATAAACCTAGGGGAAGGCTACAGTCCGCTTGGGCGAACTGTTGGTTACCCTATTCATATCCCTCATTAAGTGGGCGTGATAAAAATTTAAAGAAAGGATTATTGAAAAAACAAAGTTTTTATAAAAAAAAAAACATCCCTTTAAAGTGAGCATGGCAGACAACTTTATATTAAGAAATGGCTAAAAACGACTTAAACAACTCATACTTTGCGAATGATTTCTTCAATAAAACGGGTTTTTTGTTTAAAGTTCCAGTAGGCGGAGTGTAAAAAAATTTGTGCATAAGCATTGAGGGTCTCTAGAGAGTTTATATTAAAAATTTCAGCTTCCTAACTCAAACTTAATACATTTTTCCGAAAAAAAAAAGTTTCTCTGGCCCCGAAATGCTTGTATTTAAATGTTTTTTAAATCCGCCCAGTGACACGCCCACTAAAAAAAACCATTTTATTGAAGAAATCATTGTTAATGAAAGTCTTATTCTTCGCAAAGTACAGTGCGACTCATTTGATTAGACGCACTAAAAATAATTTCATAGATCCGGTTTTTTTCTTCTTCTTTGCAAGCAATTGTATTAAGCAGAAAGGCAAGAGTTAGTACTGAGTAAATTAAACATAAACACATGCTTCCTGAGAGACATCTAACGGTACTTTTCCAGCCTTTTGTCTCCCATGTGCAAAAATGACTGCAATTTTTCGACTCATTTGATTAAACGTACAAACCTAGTTAGTTAGCAAAGAGTGACTTATCGAATCGGTTTAAAAGAACTTTTTTTGTATAAAATAGAAGTGTTTGCCTTTAATTAAGATTTGCGAAAAGAACAACGCTTTTTCACCCGTCATCATTCGAGGCAGGGAGGTGTCATGGTGTGGGGTGCTGTTTCCTATTACGGTGCACTTGAGAAGTGGACTGCTTAAAAAGCTTGTATGGCTCCACGAAAAATCGTATGTGTACCCTCTGTAACAGAAATGAGAGAGAGGACATTTACCATTTTCTCGCTGTTTGCCCTCTTGCAAGAAATCCGCAGGTTTTATTTCAATGTCAGCTCGTTTTCTATTAATGTGTGTAGAGACATCTTGAATGGCTCTTTTGGTTGGCCTATTTTACTTCAGTACTGCAAGCATGCTCTCTCTTACCGAAATAGTTTCGAAACTTTGTAATCAATTTAATATTTTAATTAGTGACAGACAGTTTTCCTTTTATTAAACTAAAGTAAATATTGTGAATATGCTGATTCAGATAACTTTCTTTTTCTTATGTTCTTTCAAATTCTTCAAATTAATTAAATTTAACTTAAAACAAACTCTTAACTTTGCTTATATGAATATGTATGTTTTTTATCTTTATTTTCTGAAATGTTTCACAAGACAGACGGCATAGTCTATGTAAATTCTATGAATTTTGTTAAAATAATCTATTATATGTAAATAACGAATTTGATGAAATGAAATGAAATGTAAAAAATCGAATTTTGAAGTGATTTCGAACAAAGGGGGGAGTACTAAGTACTAAATTTTAAAGAGATTTTAAGAAAAATTAAACCCAAAAATAAAACATTAAAAAATTAAAATCTATTGTCTTTTTTTACGAAGATTTTCTAGGTGCATCTAATCAATGGAACCGAAAAATTGCAGTAATTTTGGTACATGTGAGAAAAAAGACTTGAAAAGAACCGTAAAGTGTCTCTCTCCAAGCATGTGTTTATGTTTTCATTACTCAGTACTAACTAGGTTTTCTGTTAAATGCGATTGTTTTCACAGAGTTGCAAATAAGAAGGAACAAATCAGGATCTATAAAAGTATTTTAAGTGCGTCTTATCAAATAAATCGCACTGTATGTAGATAACAATTCCTTTACATAAACCTCTCTGTCATGCCCAATTTTTTTTCGATTAAGTCTGTTAAATGTAGTACAGTGGACGTCCAGTATAACGAATGATATAATGTTTGAGGTCGTTCGATAAAACGAATGTGTTCGTTATATCGAACTTTTTTTTTTACTTTTTGATACATATTAGGTTAATTGAAAAATGAGTGTGGATTTTATATACATATGTACATCTTCTTTTTTTTAAATTTTATTACATATGAGAAAAAAAATCGCTGATTTAGCTCTGTAATGTAAAAACACAACCTTCTTCTTTCTAGGCGCACACTTTATTGTTCCACTTCACATGTTCACAAGTTTGACATTTACATTCTGCTAGACTAGAGAGAGTGCGTTCACTTAATCTAAAATAGTAATATGGATATGACAGTCACCTCTTTTTAATATTTTTTATTTTTTTTTTTTTAACTAATTTATATAATAATATGATTATCCAATAAGTCTGTTTACAAATTCATTAAAAATTTAAATCTATTACATTTCATTTTCAAATACTTTGCATTTTATTCTATTTAAGAACATAAAATATTTCAACGTTTATTTCAAAGTTCCATAATATAGACATATTTAAGTATTTCATGTACCTACAGGACATTTCCCCTTTAAAAAAAATTTTAAGAAGTAATTCATTTTAAATTTTCATTTAGTTTGATCAAATTTTAAATTATACGTTAAACGCTCTGGTTGTTTTCGTTGTCTTATTGGTCTACTAGGTTTAGATATAGGCATAGGTTTTGAAACGACTGGCTCTAAATTTTTATTTTTATTTGAATCTGGTTGTGGACGTTGTTCAATAGGTTGTGGTTCTTCGATCGTGTCATTTTTTTTTGGTCTATCAATTTCTACGAAGTTAGGATTTTGACTTAATCGTAATGAAAAGGAATTTTATCTTCTTGGGGTGCTACCATACCTGAACCTATACGGTGTATTTGGTCTACGTGACGTTTCCAAATACGTCCATCATCTAATTTAACATTATAATGAAGCGCACCAAGAATTTCTATTACCGTTCCAAATTGATATTTTGAACCACCACTGTAGTCGCGGACTGAAACCCGATCGTTGACAAACAATTTTCTAACATTTTCTTGTACTTCTTTTGTATTTTGATGAGAAGGTTCTTTTGGAAGCATCAAATCCAGACGTGAACGTATTTGTCTTTTAAACATAAGAAATGATGGTGATTCGCCTGTAGTAGCGTGAGGAGTGCGTCGATAATTTAGTAAGATGTTACATAATTCTTTTTCCATTTCTGACTGCTTGCAGTTAATCGTTTTAAGTTTGTTTTTGAAAGTTTGAACGTTCCGTTCTGCTTGCCCGTTCGTAGCAGGGTGATAAGGAGCACTTTTTATACCCTATTCTAGGGGTATATTAATTTTGACGCATAGTTTGTAACATACCTTAATATTGCCCGTAGACCCCTAAAAGTTACTATATTTATGATCAGCATCGATAGTAATATCGATCTAGCCATGTCCGTCCGTCCGTCCGT
The DNA here is from genome assembly GCA_949715645.1 of Portevinia maculata. NCBI lineage: Eukaryota > Metazoa > Arthropoda > Insecta > Diptera > Syrphidae > Portevinia > Portevinia maculata. The sequence continues at coordinate 14,922,620 of OX454526.1, forward strand.
CCGTCCGTCGGCAAAAATTAGGCCTTTAAACTGGACCTAGAGAGCTGAAATTTTAACCATATACTCTCTAGGGTCCCGAAATAATCAAGTTTACGAATTTTTGAAATCCGCCCACAGACACGCCCACAAACTCAAAAAAACAAAATTTTGGAAAAAATCGAATTTTGAGCTAGGAAGCTGAAATTTTTTATATATGATCTATGACTCCTAAAACTGCTCGGGATATAAAATTTTCAAAATCCGCCCACTGCCACGCCCACAAAAAAATAAAACAATTTTATTGAAAAACCAAAATTTGAGCTAGGGAGCTGAAATTTTTAATATATACTCTCTAGGGGCCCTTTAAGCTCATGTATTAATATTTTCAAAATCCGCCCACTGACACGCCCACAAATAAATAATTTTTTTTTTTTGAAAATCCAAAGTTTGAGCTAGGGAGCTGAAATTTATAATATATACTCTCTAGGGGCCCTTTAAGCTCATGTATATATATTTTCAAAATCCGCCCACTGACACGCCCACAAATAAATAAAACAATTTTTTTGAAAATCCAAAATTTGAGCTAGGGAGCTGAAATTTATAATATATACTCTCTAGGGGCCCTTTAAGCTCATGTATAAATATTTTCAAAATCCGCCCACTGACACGCCCACAAATAAATAAAACAATTTTTTTGAAAATCCAAAGTTTGAGCTAGGGAGCTGAAATTTATAATATATACTCTCTAGGGGCCCTTTATGCTCATGTGTTAATTTTTTTTTAAATCCGCCTACTGACACGCCCACAATTAAATAAAACAATTTTATTGAAGCACCCAAGTTTGAGCTAGGGAGCGTTTTTTTTTGATAAAATCCTTTAAATGTTATATAACAAAATATGTAGAGCGTTCTTAACAATTTAACCATACTTAGACTTTTGTCACGCCCACTTATGAGGGATAGGAATAAGAATAGGGTATCCAACAGTTCGCCCAAGCGGACTGTAGCCCGTCCCTATGTTTTTATGTATGATTCCATTCATTTTTAGAAATGTTTGAAATTTTTGGGAACAAAATTGTACTCCGTTATCGCTTACCAGAATTTCAGGAATACCGAATTTCGAAAAAATTTTACGACATTTGTCGATTGTGACATCAGTGGTAATATTTGGTATAATATGTACTTCTGGCCATTTCGTATATGCGTCGATAAGTATAAAGAAATACTTTCCCATAAAAGGTCCTGCAAAATCTACATGTACACGTTCAAATGGACTTTTGGCTGCTTCCCAGATGTGTGTTGCAACCCTCTTTGGATTTGGCCTTGTTAACTGGCATTTAACGCAGTTTTTTTGCCATATTTTCAATGTCCAAATCAATTTTGGGCTACGAAACTTCGTGCTAACGCTTTCATCCGGGAAATGCCAAAATGAGCGGTATGAAGCTCTTCGAGGACGCATTTCCTTAGCTGGCTTGGAACGTATACTCGTAACCCTCGAAGTAAGCAATTCTGTTGTAGGGAAAATTCAGTTCGCTCAATACCAAATCGTTTATCGGGGCTTATAAATTTGCCGAACATAAGAGCTTTAATCAAACCTCTTACCTCCTCATCCTCTTCAGTTGCAGCTTGCAACTGTTCTAATGATACAGGCAATGTTTCGATGGCGTTCATTTCAATTATTTCAATTTCCTCTTTTTTAGAATGTACATCGGAAAGTGGTAATCGCGATAAAGCATCAGCGTTTGAATTTTCGGCTGATTTTCTGTAGCGTATTTCATAATCAAATGATTGCAAAAAAATCGCATAGTGTTGCATTCTGGTTGCCGAAAGTGTTGGCAATCCTTTTTCAGGTGCAAGAATTTGGGTTAAAGGCTTATTATCCGTAATTAAAATAAATTTTCTCGCATATACATATTGGTAGAATTTTCGAATGCCAAAAATTATAGCATACGCTTCTCTATCAATTTGTGTATACCGTTGCTGTATTGGCGAAAGCGTCTGAGAAGCAAATTGTATTGGCCTTTCACTACCATCCGGAAATATATGACTCAATACAGCCCCAACCCCTACTGGACTTGCATCGGTTGCCAGCACCAACGGCAACCTAGGGTCGTAATGTACTAAATATGTTTCCATTTGAATTTTATTTGGAACAGTTTGAAATGCTTTGTCGCAATTTTTATCCCAGGAAAAGGGAACTCTGTTCTTAAGCAAATTGTTTAGTGGATACAGAATCGTACTAAGGTTTTCGAAAAATCTACCGTAATAATTTACTAACCCGATATATGCTCGAACTTCCTCTTTATTTTTCGGTTTTGGCATTTCAGTTATTGCATCGATTTTCTTCTGTACTTTATGAATACCATCGCGGTCGATTTTGTATCCACAATATTCAATTTCCTTTGCCATGAAATCACATTTTGCAAAATTTACTCGCATATTGTATTTGCTAAGCCGTGATAAAACCTTTTCGAGACGCTGAAGGTGAATTTCATCGTTGGGCGCAGTAATCTTGATATCATCTAAGAAAACCGAAACTCCCTCGATATCTTTAAGGATTTCCTCGATTTGACTTTGCCACTTTGCAGGTCCAGACGCGACTCCGTACATAAATCGCGTTGGCCTGTACAAACCTCTGTGAGTACTCAACGTAAGAGGATCACGATCATCGGGATGAACTTCTAATTGTAGGTATGCCTTACTAAGGTCTATTTTCGAAAATTTGTTTCCACCTGCCATCGACGCAAACAGTTCTTCGACTGTCGGCAATGGGTGTTCTTGAACTAAAATTTGCGGATTTAAAGTGATTTTATAATCTCCGCATATTCGGACTTTACCTCCTTGTTTCCGAACGGGAACAATTGGAGTAGCCCAACTAGAAGATTCAACTTTCTCGATAATACCATAAAGTGTGCGCCTAGAAAGAAGAAGGTTGTGTTTTTACATTAGTGGCGACGAGGATGCTCAGAATTTTGTAATTTCTTAAATTGTCGCATTAAAAAAAATTCGTAAAAATACATTTCGTATAAAACGCATGCAAAATAAACAAAAAAAAAACAAAAAAAAAAAAACTATATATTATATATTTTACGTACATACAATCAGCACACGAACTATACAAAGTGTTAACATAACCTTCAAGTCAACGTCATTACAAACACGTGATTACATACAAACTTCGTACACACTTCCTACGAACCAAATCCGGAGAAATTATGTTCAAATATTCAGTGTTCGAGAAATTTTATAAAACCAAAACGCAATGGTCCAGATGGGTGGAAAGATTTGAAGGTGCAATGGAAATAGTTTTGACAACAGAGGACAAGAAAATACACCTGCTTCTACATTACATGCGTCAAGAAACCTTCGACGTTCTCTCCGACAAACTTGCACCTGAAAAACCTAAAGACAAAACCTACTCCGAGGTCACTAGAGCTGTAGCAAACCGTATGTATTCGTTACTAAGTAACGAGGATTACATTAAGTAACGACTAACGTTTCGTTACTCCCAAATCAATGTCGTTACTCGTATAATTTCGTTACACCTGCATAAATGGACTCGTATCACACAAAACACATACTACAAAAGTACAAATCCGAATGTGAAAAAGAAACATTCCCCTCCCCATTTAAATCTGTATAAACTGGCTTGACAGAAGACAATGTGTATGTAAATCATTTTCCTGTTTCCTATTCTCTTAGCGCACGTACGAGATACACATATTATGATTTCTCATCGTTATACCTAAAGTAACGAAATATACGAAACATACGAAATATACGAAACATACGAAATATACGAAATATACGAAACATACGAAATGTACCTGATAGAGTGTGGAGTGGACATACGAATTGGCTTGGCAGAAGAGAGATTCATGTACTTTTTTTTTCCTCTGTTTTCTTTTTATATTTTCGCTTTGCGTCTGCACACGTGCGAGGTGCGAGATACACATATTATGATCTCGCATCGTTATACCTAAAGTAACGAAACATACGAAAATGTCCATTCAAATGATTTCGCACGTATCGTTACTAAAAGTAACCCTTGTAATTTATCTTGCTTTTTTATGTGTTCTGTGTGGCAGTGGTTGAGGGAGGAGTGTGTACAAAAAGGACTTCGTTTATTTTTTGTTAGATAGGTACCTAGAATATATAGAATTATAGATACTCATTTCGAATTATAATACATACATATATAGGTTTAAATGAATTTGAGTTTTGAGGTCAAGGATCGGCTATGGAGTGGATGTCGATAATTTGTTTTTCCTTTGTTTTGTTTTAGTGAACCTGCGCGCGAGGGAGGTTTAATTTAATTTCTTTATTTTTGCGTAGGTGAATAATTCAGTGATTGACATTTTGAATGAAAGTATTTATGGGAATATGGAGAAAAAAAGGAGTAAATTATGGACATTTTTTAGTCAAATACCGGAAAAACAAGACAAAGTTAACTGTGACTTGTGCCAATCCTCGTACTCAGTTAAAGGTGGTTCGGTTAGCAATTTAAAAAAACATTTACTAACAAGACATCGGCCTTCATATGACAGCTTGCTTAAATCTGAATCAGCTATCCATCCTCCTCAGCTGCCTTCGACAAGTCATCATTCCTCCGAAGAAGTTCAGGAAGTTTGCCCGGGTAACTCAAACGCTTGTAGTATGCAGCCTTTAGTTCCTTCTTCAATTCCTCCGGCAAAAAAACAAACCGACATTTCAACTTTCATAAGCAAACGTATGAATGTAGTGCGCGAGAAAAAAATTAATGACCTTATTTTGAACTTAATAGTTAAAGACCTTCAGCCATTTACCATTGTTGAAGACACTGGTTTTAGAGAATTAATGAATTTTGTAGAACCAAATTACAATATACCATCAAGATATCTATTAAGTGCATCTTTACTAGATGTTAAATTTTCACTAGTAAAAGAAAAATTAAAAGAGGATTTAAAACGTGTCAACCATATATCGCTAACTACTGATGGATGGACTTCCCGTGCAACAACCTCTTATCAGGCAGTGACAGCACACTACATTCTAGGAGACACCTGGGAACTACGTTGTGCCATGCTAGGCTGTTTCGAGTGTCACGAACGCCATACGGCCGATTATTTAAAACAAGAGCTTTTTCGCATAGCGGATGACTGGGAAATAAGCAATAAAATTTTTGTATGTGTAACAGATAATGCAGCTAATATGAAGGCAGCAATACGATTAGCAGGATGGGAGCATTTTCCTTGCGTTGCTCACACTCTGAATTTGATAGTAAGAGCTGGACTCAGTGAGATTCAAAATCTGTTAAAAAAAGTGAAATGTATTGTTGAACACTTTCATAGAAGCCCTATAGCCACAAAAAAACTTACTTCAATGCAAGAACAATTTAAACCTGGAGAGAGGACATTAAAACTTAAAAATGACGTTGTAACTCGCTGGAATAGTACTCTAGATATGCTTGAGAGAGTTAAGATTTTACAGGAACCGCTAGAGGCAGCACTAGGCCTTTTACACAATCCTGTGGAAACGCTGTCAGTAGATGAATGGCTCTTACTTCCAGATATAATTAAAATATTAAAACCTTTTAAGCAACTGACAGAAGAAATGTCTTCTCAAAAGGAAGTTTCCATTTCGAAAGTTTTGGCAGGAACTAATAGTGTTTTACATATTTTAAATAATTTTAGATCAACTCCGATGAATGAAATATCTAAAAATCTGCTGGATACATTAATTGCGGAATTTAATGCTCGATTCAGGAATAGCTCGCGACATCCGGTCCTATCGAAAGCAGCTCTTTTAGACCCCAGATTTAAAAAGCAATCGTTTACGAATGATTCTTCATATGAGTGTGCTAAGCAGTCCTTACTAACAGAGTTACAACAAATGCCAATGGCACAGGCGGAATCCAGAAACCAAGAAGAAGTTTCCCATACACCAGCAATTGAAGAAGGCTCCATTTTGAATGACTTTGATATGCGAACAGCTTCGAGTTCAATAGGTTCGACGAATGCTGCTAGTGTTATTTCAATTCGTCAGTACATGGAGGAAAAACAACTCAGCAGGAAAGATAATCCACTTAAATGGTGGAACACACGACAAGTCTTGTATCTAGAACTTGCAAGTTTAGCAAAAAAACACCTGTCTGTGACGGCTACATCGGTACCATCAGAAAGAATTTTTTCAAAATCGGGCCAAATACTATCGGACAAACGGGCATCGTTAAATCCAGAACGAATGGAAAAGATATTATTTTTAAACGTTAACCAAAATTTATTCAAATAATGTTTTATTAATTATTACTGAAGATCGTAAGACCATAATAATAATGCCACATAATAATACTAAACGTTGTATTATTATGTGGTATTATTATTATGGTCTTACGATCTTCAGTAATAATTAATAATTAATTTTGGTTAACGTTTAAAAAAAATCTTTTTTTTTATTTTTCCACTTTTCATATTTAATAAGTTTGACATGCATTGAACTAAAGCATTTTATTTACCCATTTGGTTATTTCTTATTATATACTATGTTGGCAGATTTTAGTTATAAAAGTTGAATTTGATTTATGTTATGTTTTTGTTTGTTAGGAAAGTGTCAACATTTCCTATATTTTTTGAATTAACTTTTATGAATTTTTATTTTTTTTTAAATTAATTGCTTGTCTGCTATTAAAAAATTATTTACATTTCCTTTTTTATAATTTTGTTATTTGTTACCAAAAAAGCCAAAATATGGCTACTTTTAAAAAACTGATATAAGTGGGCAAAATGAATTATATTTTTTTTTTAAGTTAAAAAATTATTTACACTTCCTTTTTTAAATTTATTTATTTTTTTGTTTCTAATAAATTAATTTATTTTTGTTATGAAAGAAAAAAACAATAAAAGAAATTGTCGCGATGTTAATTTACAAAATCTGTACAAGCGAAGAATTGCATTTTTATTTATCTGGATCCTCTCATTTGATTTCGTTAAAGCGATGTGTTTTCATCATATTATTGTAGTAACGAAAGTAACGAGTAACGACATTTTTGTAACGAATACTCAGACCCCGAGTAACGAATACATACGGGTATTGATTTTGTCGTTACTTTTACAGCTCTAGAGGTCACACAGGTTCTTTCTGAAATATTCGATCCCGTTCCATTAGAGATAATGGAATACTATCGTTTTCATCTCCGAAAGCAAAACGACGGAGAGACGGTGGAAGAATTTTGCATAGCTCTACGCAAATTGGCATTACACTGCAATTTTGATCGGTATTTGGAAACAGCGCTCCGAAATCAATTCGTCTTTGGAATACGGACTCCACGAATACAAAACCGGTTACTGGAGACACCCAAGCTGACACTTGCTACAGCGCTGACCACTGCCAAGTCTATGGAGTTATCAGCCCAAGGGGGAGCGGAAATCCAACAACAGAGAGAGGGACAACCTGTAAGCTACATTCAACAAAAAAACAAGTCCAAGGTAAAACATTCTACAAACAAATTCGTTAAAAATGACGGAAAATCAAAGAGTGAAGTGAAAGCAGCTGATTACAAAAAGAAGTCATACTGATATCGCTGTGGAAACAAAGACCACAAGGCCAACAAGTGTCGTCATCGAAACTCCACGTGCTCTTTTTGCAAAACCAAAGGGCATTTACGCTTAGTTTGCTTCAAAGCACCAAATAACAACACAAATTATATAGAAGATCAAACTAGAGAGAGTAGAGAAGATTCAGTTGAAGAAATTTTTAGTGTAGAATCATTTAATTTAAGAAGTAAACTCCTTATTGAACTAAATGTTAATAATGCTATCCTAGGTTTCGAAATTGATAGCGGGTCTCCGGTTACAATAATTAGCAACAACGACAAGCAACAATATTTTCCATTTGAGGAATTAAAAGCACCAGATACGAAACTGGTAAGTTATTGTGGTACAAAGATAAAAGTGTTGGGGTTCTTCTTCGTGCGTGTTTTTCTTGGTAGAGCTATGTCAGGGTTGGTAAATGTAGATTTCGATGAAGATAGTTGTGAGCTGAAACTTTACGTTGTCGAATCGAATCGAAAGCCTTTGTTGGGCCGGGAATGGTTAAGAAGCATTAAATTAGACTGGAACAAAATATTTTCTTTAAGTGAAAAAGTTCAAGTGGTTTCATCTATCAAAGATACAAGGTCGATCCAAATCGGAAAACTAAATCTAAAGTATTCTTCAGTTTTTGAAAACTCAATGGGCAAAATTAATAATGTTCAAGCTCGTATACCTTTGCGCGAGGATGCAAAACCTGTTTTTATAAAGGCAAGGAAAATTCCTTTTGCATTGCGAGAGGCAGTCGAAAGAGAGTTAGATGAGCTAGAAAAAAATAGTAATATGGATATGACACTCTGCTTCATATCAACTTGAGACTTTAAGTTTAATGCTTTTTCTTGAAGCCGCCGTAGCATAAATATGTCAGACATATCAAGATCCACCTGTTTGGACCAAGTATCTAAGCACATTTGCTAAAGAGGTGACTGCTCCAGAATGCTTAACTGGAGCTTCGATTGGTTTTATTACCAAGCTCATCTTCACTTGTTGAGCTTATTTCAACAGCGTCATTGCACGCTAGTTCTTGTAAATTTGATTCAGCATTATTCCAAGTGTGGAGATAAATTTCCTGAAGGTTGAGACCTTTATTACAACCGTCAATGATTTTGACCTTTTCTTTTAATGTAACTCGCTTACGTTGAGTTTTGGAATTCATATTAGAAGTAAAACAAAAAAACAATAACAACAATACGGACTGCATGGAACAACAATAGACGTGAAAACAATGAGCAGTTGTAAAAACGTTCGTTATATCGGATAGCAAATTTGTGCCGACGTTCGCTATATAGAGATGTCAATGTAAAATTAGTAAGCGCTCGTTATATCGAAAATTTGCTTTATCGGCATTCGTTATACTGGACGTCCACGGTATAACAAAATATGTAGAGCGTTCTTAGCCCATACTTAGACTTTGGCCGCACACATGAGGGATAGGCGCTCGGAAAGCAATTGGGATTTTGACGACTTGTTACGTAAGGCAACGGTGCTCAGAATCCTAGTTATTAAAATACGTAGTATACGTAAGTAGTAGAGTAGGTAGTTTGTAATTGGTTTTTATATAAAAGCTAGCTGCACCCGCCCGGCTTTGCCCGTGCCCGCGAATTCTATTGGCCAATATGTTCGAATAGACTTCCTTATTATTGTCGAGTATCCGGCGTATGTTGTGCACCTAAAAAAAGAAGACCGATTTTGACCAAACTTCACAGAAACACTCTCAGGTCAATACCGAAGATTGCCTGATTTGAGCTCAACCGGTGACAGGGACTGCACGTTTTTCTCCGCATGGCTTAGGCCGCTCACACAACTTCGTTGTTCCGCTTAGGGTAGGTCCTTGTTGTCTGGCAGGCGCCTATGTCGGCTTACTTGTGCGAATCAAACAACCAAGCGAAAGCAAAAAACTGCGATAGTATCACTTTTCATTCACTTTCACACTGATTGTTATCAATGTGGGAAAATCAACTTTCCGATGTCCGATTCACAAAAAAAAACGAAAAAAAAATTCAATAAGAGTTATTTGCATAAAACATTGAACACACAATATCTCAACAATGAAAGTGCGCACAAACACCACAATAGACTTGAAACGTTCGTGTGGTCTCCCCATTTCATATGCGCGTTCGGATAACAAAATAGGTGACGTCTGTACGATGGTTTTTTATAAGTGCGGCCTCTGTATCTGCATCGGAGTTTACACGCATACGCACATATGCATGTGTACTCACCCAAATGCCCATAATTCGCACACTGATGTAGGTACAGACATCGCATATACATAACAACCTTCGTAGAGACGTCACCTTTCATGAAAAAAAAATTTCATTGAAATCGGTTAACGCGTTTGGCAATACACCGGCAACAAACACAAATATGGATTGATTTTTATATATATATATATAGATATAGATATAGATAGATATAGAGAGATATAGATAGATATAGATATAAAATTTTATATAAATAGATGCCGAGTTTTTAAAAATGTTCTCGATGAAAACATAAATGTCAGATTACTTCGTTAAATAGTTTTTAGGCCGAAAAGTAATAATAATTATAAGGTTATAGTTAAGTTTAGAGCGTCTGCATAAGGGCTTTTAATTCGGAATAAGTATATTATGTAAGTTGATATTTAAAAACCACTAAAAATTGAATTTAAAAGTGAAAGTAAAAATATTATTTACTATAAACAAAAAGTGTTATTTTCTGTGTCGTGACACAATGCCAAATTCTATATCCGTTCGCGAACTAATATGCAAATGTAAATTTATATGAACTTTCGTGAGAAACTACACAAACTCGTTCACGTACCTACTTAGAAAATGGTAAAGGAATGAACAAAAGAAAATTGTATTTGCGTTAATATTTCCTCACACAGAAATTCAGCTGGCAAAAAAATGTAAAATGGTGAAATCCTATGAGTTTGCAAGCAAAAAAAACAGCGGTTGCTTCTTTTCAAGGCAAGCTTTGACGTTTTTAATTTTTTACACAAAAGCGTTGACGTACTTTTCTTTGAAATGAGAGGATTCTCTCTCGATCGATTTTGGAGATTTGACAGTTCATTATTCTCCACATAAAAGTATGCGAATGGACCTTCTTTCACTTATGGCGTTATGAGACTTTGATTAAGCGACATTTGGCGAATTAAGCACAATTCAATTCAAATTCAAACAATTGTTTTATTAGACTTATTGTATACAGGCCCTATGTCGTTCAACTTCTTCCACAAACTCACATTTGAGTAGATATAGTTATTTTTATCCGGTTTTGGGGTTGCGACCGATTGTGTTGCGGGTCCAACGGATATAAATGAAATAACCAATAAAATAGAAACCGAACCATCCAAAACACAATCTATAAAAAGCAGTTTTAAAAATCATATGGAAGGATAATGAATGTTTTATAACTAAATTATTCATGTTTGTACTCGTATCTCCAAAAAAAAGTCGGCGCATTTGGCTATTGGTTAGGTAAGGTTAGCGGGTTGATGTACCTTTTTAACTTTTAAATTTATTTTGTTTATTCAATATTGGGTATCAACTTACATACTTGACAAAAATGATTAAATCTTAAAATTAACAGGATACTTATTCCTAATTAGTTAGGCAGCTGCCTGAGGCACCGCACCCTTTCATCTTCTGCGAGCACGGGTACACTGCTTCCAGTTGTCCAGGGCAAGCACTCTGGCATCCGCGATGGCTTAGTCCGGCCATCGTAACGCGTCTTTAAGATCGATGAAAAGATGACGTGTCACGTCTTGAAATTCCTTGGTCTGTTTCAGTATTTGCGGAAGTGTGAAGATTTGATCTGTTGTCGATCTGTCGATCTGTCGTCGCCAAACCCCACACTAGTGCCACATATAATCCCAAGAGATAAAGTCGATACATCTATAAATTTAAAACATTTTCCAAACTGAATTATATCTTCTTCTCTCGATTGCACTTTTGCCACTTAATTTAGCTCCTGCACTACCTTTCAGTTACTCACCGCAAACACAAAGTTTCATCCTTTAAACTATTCAACCGATTGTACGTAATCAACACAATGACAGTATACAAACTTTGTTCCTTATAGTTTCCGACCGCAGTGTTTGCCATACAACCGAACCTGAATGAATGGTACACATAAAATGCAGGTTGGCTATTGTTACCAATATTCTATTTCTACTAATTCCAACAGAAGCTCCACTCTAGCAGCAGACCCACCTTCTTCATCGTAGTCGTGATCACCAAAATGGGATAATTTAAAGTTTTCAACTTTGACAGGCAACCGGAAGTAGAAGTTCAAGTGATAGTATATACTCGTGCGTCTCCTCCCCCATAGAATGTTATCTTTTTCTTAAAAGTCAAGCAGAGCAGGCAAGAGTGGGAGCACCACCAGCAGTAGAAGCTACATCAGAAACCGATTGCAACAATTTTGAATGCATAAGGGAAGGTCCTTCAAAGCAGATGCCACCAGCTTCCTGCTTTTGTCTGAAGTTGAGTTGTCTTTCCTCTTCGGTCTTCCTCATCTTCATCATCATCATCATCATCATGGGAGCCGTATTCGACGACTTTGTTGTCTTTTTTGCATTGACACTCTTTGCATGTCCCAAATGGGTGGAGAGAGTGTTGTAGGAAACGGAGCCTGCATGCAACTGGTGGTCTGTTCGTGATGGTGATGTAGTAGCTATATTCATTGCTGGCCCAAACAATCTGGCCAGAACCCAGAATGATGGCACCAAAGTATTGGGCAGGAACTGAATCATTGTCTACTTAGGTCACTACGAGAAGAATGGTTGGGCATTTTTTTGTATTCTTTTTCACCCTTGCAGATGGAAAATCCTGATATCTGGTCTGTATTGTTATAATGATAATGGCCTCATTGCATTGATAGAGATATCGGTCGTCTTCCATTTTCTTCCTCAACAATAGCGAAGTTAAACTGTTTGGAAGTTTTCATTTCTCCCCCTCGTTTTTTTGACCAAAGTTTGTCATTTATTATTTAATGGTGAAGATTGTTCTCAAGTGAGGTATACACTTTCGAACTTCAGATAGATTTGCTGCAGCGCTAGCCACGGGAATGTACCCACAAAATAACAGACTTGGTCAAGCAAAGCTTTTGTTAAGGTAATTTATAAAGGACTTCAGGATTTCTATACCGTTGACTCGTTTATATAGGATAATTTTATAAGCAAGATCCTTATTTTCTTCTTAAATGGATGTGCCTATATTGAGGTCGTGTTAATTGTGGTTGTTCATATATTTTAGTTATAGTTTGGTTAAATTATGGGATTTGGAAATGAAGGATATATCTCAGACTGCAGTGCGTAAATGTGGTTAAGCAGCGTTTCCAAAAGCTCATAAATGGGTACCTTGTAAAGAGAGTGATAGAGCAAACAGAAAACCCTCATCCAACCAATGCAGACCCGATTCCATCACTCAGTATATAAATACAAGTTTGGCATAGCTAAACAAACAAGGCCGCAAGGATACCAGCGGGCCTCTTCAAATACGAAGCAAATATTTTGTAAGACCGTGTGCACCAAATCATCAACCAACTTTTGGTGGAAGAAAGCTTATTCTGGGGAAGATAGTGTACCGGGCAGGTGTCAGAGGAAAGGCAGTATCTTCAATAGATCCATCTTGCTACTAAGGTATGCGGACGATATCGACATCGTTCCCAACTTGCTGTGATAGAAGCTATTACGGCGATAGAAGCAAAGCAAAATTGGTTGGCCGTGAAGTTAGGTTAGGTTAAAGTGGCTGTCAACAGAAGGCCGACACACTTAGACCAGGATTAGGTCCATTGTGATGCCACACGGATCGAGGGGTATCCCCACTACAAGTTAAACCATTTAGAGCTTCTTATGAAGCGCGATAGACTTCTAACGTCAGCGTTAGCCAAGTCGTTAAGATTGTTAAGCAAGAAATCTCCCAGATAAAGATTTATATTATGGGAGAGAGCTGGACATGTGCAGAGAAGGTGAAGTATAGTCTCCTCCTCCTCCTCGTCCAAGCAACTTCTACAGAAATCGTTAGAATAAACGCCAAGCCTCGATTCATGCTTGCCTATCAGACAGTGCCCTGTAATGGCACCTATAGTGGAGCTAATATGCAGTCGGTTTAGTGAGATCAGACTCTTAGAGCGTCGCAGGTCCAGCTTTGGCCAGATGTGCTTAGTCGCTAGACATGTATTACTACCTGTCCACTTAAGGTTTATTCTCTCGATTGCAGATAGCTTGAATAAAAGTTTGCAGGTAGCGATTGGGATACTCAGAGAACCCTTTTCAGGTAAAAGGGGGAGTTTGGTTCCCTTTTTGGCGAGTTCATCAGCCCTGCAGTTTCCTGGAATATCTCTATGCCCCGGCACCCAACAGAGGTGAATGTTAAACTGCTCCGCCATCTCCATAAGAGATGAACGGCAGTCGAGGGCTGCAATGGAGTTTGAAGATACTGAATCCACGGACTTGATCGCGGCCTGACTGTCCGAGAAGATACAGATATCCTTTGTGGATATCACATTTCTCTTCAGCCACGTCAGGGCTTCTTTTATCGCCATAATCTCCGCCTGGAATACGCTACAGTGATTAGGAAGACGGAAAGAGAGACTCAGATTTAGTCTTTCGGAGAAAACGCCGCCACCAACCCCGTCACTAGTTTTTGATCCATCGGTGTAGAAGTGGATCGCTTTAACTTCCTCAAATTCAGCGTCCTCCCAGAATGATCTGGAAGGAATAGTGACTTGAAAGTTCTTTCCAAACTGTAATTGGGGTATGGTGTAATCTATGTTTCCTGGTAGAGACTCAAATGAGTCCAGAATGGTGGTGTGGCCAATGTTATTGTTAACCCACTGCGAGGTAGCCTTAAGGCGGACAGCAGAACAGGCTGCTGTTTGCCTACTAAAAATGTCGAGTGGTAACAGATGTAGCAGGATATCTAGTGCTGCAGAGGGGGTGGTACGGAGTGCTCCACTTATGCACAAACCAGCTGTGCGTTGGACTTTGCCAAGCTTAGCACAGTTTATAGCTGTACTTAGGGCAGTCCACCAGACAGCAACCCCATATGTGAGAATCGGTCTTACGACCGATACATATAGCCAATGCGTTATGCGGGGTTGTAGACCCCACTTGTTGCCAATGGCTTTTTTGCAAGAGAAAAGTGCCACTGTGGCTTTTTTTACCCTTTCTTGTATGTTGGGTTTAAAGCTTAACTTCCTATCGAAGATAAGACCCAAGAACTTCGCTTCGTCAGAGAATACTAATCTTATACCACCAATAGAGGGTGGGTCGATGTGCGGAATCTTGTGTTTCCTGGAGAAGAGGATTAATTTTGTTTTGTGGGGGTTGATACCCAAGCCACAGCGATTAGCCCATTTTTTTAGCTTGTTAAGAGCGTTTTGCATGAGTTCTTTTATAGTATTAAGGTACTTCCCGGAGACGGCTATAGCAATGTCATCCGCATATGCAATCACCCTGCAGCCCACCCCTTCCAGGTATATCAGTAGCTCATTCACCACCAAATTCCAGAGAAGGGGGGAAAGGACCCCGCCTTGCGGCGTGCCTCTACTGACAGACCTCCTGGCGTCTGAAACGCCCAGTTTTGAGTTGATAATCCGACTTGTGAGCAGTAGATTAATCAATTCACCAAGCGAACCCTCCACATTCAGTGCTGTCAGTGCATTCGTGATTGCAGATGTACCCACGTTGTTAAAGGCGCCTTCTATATCCAGAAAAGCAACCATAGTGTACTCCTTGTGATGAAGGGAGTATTCAATAGTGCGTACCAGAGAGTGAAGGGCAGTTTCAACTGACTTACCCTTACAGTATGCATGTTGAGACGCAGATAGAAGCTGCGTATTTATGTTAGTACGGAGATGGATATCAATCAGTCGCTCCAACGTTTTGAGGAGGAATGATGATAAACTAATAGGTCTCAGGTCTTTTGGGCTGACATGGGAGTATTTCCCGGCTTTTGGTATAAAGACCACTTTCACTTCTCTCCAAGCCTGAGGAATATATGCCATTTTTAAGCAGCTGTTCAGAATCATCTCCAATACTGGTGTGATGATATCTGAAGACATTTGTAATTCGGCAGGTATTATGCCGTCTGGTCCTGCAGACTTGAAGGGCTTGAAGCTATTTAGTGCCCAAAGCAGCTTGTCCCTTGTAATCAGACCTTGAGAATGAGTCACCTGTGCCAGTGATCTATTCAGATCAGTGTACCCGGTAATATTGGAGCTACCTGGGAAGTGGGTATCAAGTAGCAGATTGAGCGATTCCTCGCTAGATATCGTCCAGTATCCATCAGCTTTCTTTAGACAGCTGGGCATGGTTGGATTTGAAGCTAGGATTTTTCTTAGCCTTGATGCCTCAGAGACTTCTTCTATTTTGCCACAGAAGAGTCTCCAGGATGATCTTTTGGCTTTTCTTAGCTCTTTTTTGTATAATTTGAGAGCTTCCTTATAGGAGTCCCAATCAGTAAGTAATCTCGAGCTTTTAGCGCGATTGAAGAGTTTCCTGCAATTATTTCTGAGTGGTCCCAGTTCCTGGCTCCACCATTGTGTCTTTCTCTTCCCCATAGGTCGTATGAGGGGACAGGAAGCGGACATCGCTTTATTGAGAGCCGAGGTGAGCTCGTTGACCTTGCCATCAAGCTCGGCAAAGTTACAGGGTGGACTTAAAAGTTCAGAGGTAACTAGTCCGCGAAGAGTTTCTCTGTATTTGGGCCAATTGGTTTTCCGAGGATTGCGGAAAATAGGTTGGCAGGGAGGATCAACGTTGAGGTTGAATTGAAGATAACGGTGATCAGAGAAGGAGTGATCAGTCGAGACCTTCCAACCCGTTATCATGTCGTTGATGGTATCGGAGACAAGAGTAATGTCAAGGACTTCTTGTCGATTTTTGGTAATGAAAGTGGGTTCATTACCTATGTTACATACAATGAGGTTGGTGCTTAAGATATAATCAAAAAGTGACTCACCCCTGTTGTTGATATCCGAGCTGCCCCATACGGTGTGATGTGCGTTAGCATCACAGCCGATTATGAGTTCAGCCTTCTGCCTCCTTGCTTCTTCAATCAGTCTCTCCAGGTTATCACCAGGGAGAGGTCCCACGTGGTCGTGGGCGAGATATGCCGATGCCAACCAGAGTGATCTGCCTGCAGTCTCCAGTTTCGCAGCAGTTATATCCCGATCGCTGAAATGAGGGAGTAAGTAAGCATTAAGGTTTCTTTTCACTAGTATGCACGATCTTGGTTTACCTTTGTCGGTCACATACAGTGACTAATATCCAGGAGTCTTGAGTCCTTGAACCAGGTTGTGTACAATCCATGGTTCTTGCATCAAGACGACATCTTCCCCGCCTTTAGAGAGGCGAAGAACAAGAGCGGCCGAAGCCTTGATAGAGTGTTGGAGGTTAATCTGGATTAGCTGCAGCATTGTCGCTACAATCCTGAGGCACCTCCACCACGGTGTTATTTAGGCCTTCCAATTCCGAAGACGAACTGAGAAGTTCATCTTCACTCAGAAGAACCCTGTCAAGGAAATCGTCAGTTTCCATATCCGATTGGATATCGCTTACGGAGAGTGACGATTTTGCAGTTGCCGCATGATCGGCGGATTCATCGTCCTCCAGCGAAGGGAACGAGGTAGATGGCTCATCATTCGAGAGTTCAGGGTGAGGAGAAGGAGGAGGAAGTTTTCCCGCCTCGAGTTCGTCCTTCTTGTACACCCTCATTTTGACCTCGATCCAGCCAAATCGTATGAGGCCATCTGGTTTTGCCAGGGGAGCCAGGGTTTCCTGATTGATAATGACTACCGCACATCTGTGGGAGCCCTCCAGTTTCGCCACCTTCCAGTTATGGGTCGGTAGAGAGGGGTTGCTTGATCTTAGAATGTCTAAGACGTCCTCTGGAGTGGATGGATTTGGGGGGATCCATATGCGCGATCTTGGCCGGCAGGGGATATCCTCCCTCGCAACGACCTCGAGCCTTGCGCCGGGTCACACCTCTCCAAGCCTACTAATCGCAAGCTCATAGAGGTCAGCCGATCTTTGGTCACTACATGCGACCAGCTTGATGTGGCCTTGATGCCACCCGCCTTCATGGATTAGCGGCGGTGGTCCCGGGTTTTCTCTCATGAATGAGGAGTAATTGCCCGAGAGCGCAGATATTACATCATCCCATCTTTCGTGGGAGATAGTGCCGTCTATGTGACTACGGTCTATAACCGCGACCACAATTTTATCCGCAAGGACCTCGCTAAAAGGCCTGTGAGATGTGGTAGTGGGAGGGTTGCCGGTGTTGTGCACCCTCTGTCTCTTGGGAACCGAAATGGTCCCTTCCACTGATCTCTGGCGTTTTGTCGACAAATCCCCGCTGGTTTTACTGAGGATTTGTTTGGCTCATGCCAGTTTCGCGATTTGGTCCGGGGTCCTGTCCTTCACCGCGATGTTGCCACACATACGCTGGATCCGAATGGCATTACGACGATTTTTGTAGTTCGTCGAGGACGGATTGCGATGACGCGATCCGGCGCTGTTGGTGTGGGTAGGACCATAATGCACAGTCCCACCCCCGCCAAAATTGGGTTTAGTTGTGGGTTTAGCGCCGACACCAGAAGGACCATGAGAAGGCACAGTCCCTCCTTCAGTCAGCCTTGCAGACGCGGTGGTAGTTGAAGGGCCAGCAGAGGGGGGACCATGATGCACAGTCCTCTCTCTGTTGGGAAGGGTTTTTTTTTTGCTCGCAACCGCTAGTGGAGGGACCACGTGTGTTCACAGTCCCAATCCTAGCTGGTGCCACAAGAGCTTTGCCGGTAGATAGTTTGGTCGCCGTACTACCGTCCGGTTTTAAAGGGGAACCGGCCGTAAAATTTTTTTGTTTTGTTTTTGTTTGTTTTGTTTTGTTTGGTTTCATATTAAGTCCCACGAGTAGCGGAGAAAAGAGGTTCATCTGCACAGAGATCCGCATTGTGCAGATAAGGCTAGTTAATCCGGAGGGCGCCAGGTATCCGGATACTCCGTACGCGACTGAGCTATTTGATGACTGGGCCCTCAGCCAGGTTGACTCTCGGCACGGGTCGTATGACACCTTACGTCCAGCCCAGGTGGTAAAGGAGGGGAAAGGGGAAGGACGTATTGTCCTGTAAAGGCCGCATAGTGGTACACTTAACTGCGCTCTGAGAAAGAAAAGAGGAGAGGGGGACGTAGAATCCGGGTCAATACTTGGTTGACGCTCGTCAGCAGCCTGTCTGTCATGGGTGGCCCTTAGACAGCATAGCCCGTTGAAGCTGCGCCATAAGCCTTCGCACCGGCACCATCGAATGCAATGATGGTACACACGTCAAGGTGACTGACCCCGCGAAGGGCCGTGAAGTTAAGGAGGACAATTAGAAGTACGTGCTATCAACAAACAAACAAAAATAATTCCGCCGACTAGGAAAGAATGAATCTGTTGATTGCTATAGCTTCGAGGTAGGTAAGGAGTTCATCTATCTTGGAGTAAATCAATCAACTCCAAAAATTGGGAGATCCGATGCAGAACTACCCTAGGAAACCGCTTTTACTTCGGTTTGGCAAAACAAATATGTTCAAAACCCCTGACTCGAAGGACTTAATGTATTCTTTAACTAACGTTAATCATCAGTACCTACTGCTTTATGGCGCCAAGTGCTGGACGATAAGCTTGAAAAAAGTAGTTAATATCAGGCATATTGGAAAAACAAAAATTCCGTCGCGTGTTTGGTCTTGATCGCACAACAGTCAAGAGCTGTACCAAGATGAGAATCTAGTCCAAAAATGTAAAGCAAGTCGACCACACCGAGCGAATAGGCAAAACTGTTTCAACCACGAAAAGCTTCGACTCGCAGCCCCCTGGTACGTAGGCAAGGAAGACCGAGCCTCCGTTTTTTAGACAAAGCCTTCACGGGTGACAGAGCCCTGGACAACTGGAAGCATTTTACCCGGGATCGGAGGGAAGTGTAAAGTGTGAAGGCTGAAAGGTCTTAGCCAGAGACTCTTCACGGGTCGCTTTCATGACAATTTATACTCTTAGATCTTTTTCAGACCCTCGCAATTCTTCGGCTTATATCGAAGCATCAATATAAACTGCACATTTAACATGACCAGTATCGACGCTCAAATCGTTTATCACCGTTTCAATATAAAACCACATTTGGGGAGAATATTGGACCGGCGTTGGACTACTGACCGAGGGGCTAAGGTCAAAAACCGCCAAGTAACAGCTAACATTTTTTCACCTCTTGCAAAAGCCTGACAAACATCCAAGAGTAAAAACTGTCTTGAAAAAATTTGCCGTGCGGAAGCGACAAAAAACTGTCGGTCACTTCCATTCGTGACAGAAATAAAACTTCGTATATACACTTTTTCTTGTAACATTATTGACTTTTTTCATCGATGAACAAATAAAAAAGAAGATAATAATAATATGTAATAAATATATACTTTATAGTATTCTCACTTCGTGTGTACGACGATACGCAACCTGGAGACTTGAGAACACCAATAAAAGAATCTGAGAAAAGTTTCTATACAATATTAGAGGACGCTAAGTATACATACACTGGCGATCACAAGGATGAGGCCATACATTTTGCAATCGATTTTCAGTCTTTATACCTGTTGGAAATTGTATACCCAGAAACTTTTACTACCTGGGAACAGGTACATGTTTTCCCAGCAGTACGTCATAAAATTAAAGGGTAAATAATGTCATTCAAAATTACTTTTTCGACTGGAAGATTAGAATAAATGCCTCAAAGACACAGGTTATCTCCTATTTCCTTCCGAGCAACAATCTTTAAGTAAATGGTGTAAACACTGAATGGCGTTCAAGTGCTAAGTATCTTGGAGTCCATCTTGATAAAATTTTAACCTTTGGCTTGCATGTACAAGAAGTAATTAAAAGGATCAATATAACCACTAAAACTCTTTATCCCTTTATAAATCGGAAGTCCAGACTAAGCAATGAAAACAAGCTGCTGATTTTTAAAGTCGTGTTCCAAGCAATTATGTTTTATGGTTCACCAGCATGGGGTAAATGTGCAGCTAGTCATATTAGCAGACTCCAAGTAGCTCAAAATAAGCTTTTGAAAATGATCCTTAAGCTTCCATGGTCATTTTCAACAGCTGAACTTCACGATATTTCAAATACGGAAATGGTATCAACTAGAATTGCCAAGCTTAATGAACGTTATCTTACATCTTGTTTATCTTCAGATAACCCCCTAATTTCAAACCTAGCTTTATAGTTATAGTTCTTTTATTTAAAATATAACTTATTATGTGATATTAAACTTAATTATTTATTTCCTTTATTCACTATTTGTATGATTTTTTGTAATTATTTATTTATTTATTATATGAATTTTTGTAATTTTTTATTTTGTTTATTATATTTACTTACTTGTTGTTTTTTATTATTATGTACTTTATTTATTTATTATTATTTTATAATTTTAATTTATTTATTTATTGTATCAATTAACTTATTATATTTATTTATTTATTATATTTATTTATTCAATATATTATATTTATTTTCTTACCTGTTCATTGTACTTATTTATTTTATTTATTTCGTTTATCGTTTATTTTGCTTTCATGTCAATTTATTAGATTTCCCTTTGATATTTAGTTATTCATTTATTTATTCACATTGATGTAAATAATAATCATTTTTAGTTTGTTTTTTATATGGAAAACTTAAAGCTTGGTTTGAAAAAGGTCCCGCACCGCCCACCCTTCTTCTCATCAATCTACGTTGTATATTATTATCGTTGTTTAATTATTTTTCTGTTTTTTTTTCTAATGAAGGTTTTTTCCTGTAGCTTTTCCTTCAAATACTTTGTTAATTAGTTCTTCTTCTTTATTAAAATTTCTAAAAGATTATCAGTAGTAAGGTAGTTTTATACCATAACTCTGTAAATTGTGCAATATAATAATACAATAAATACAATACAATACAATCCTTGTGATCGCCAGTGTACAAGTCGATGGGGATGCTAAGTTTTATGCTTTGTAGGGGCCGTTTATGCGTTTTTTTTTATTTAATTTCTATCTTTCATACAGCAATTGGTATTTTATTCAAAGAACCCCGCAAGTAGTTAAATGTATAAATAAAATGCTTAGTCATTTAAAAGTGAATCCACCTACAAGCCTTTAATTTGCTCATGTTATGCTGTCTTATCTTTCAGCCAAACATGATAGGATGGAGCGATATTTGCTAAACGCAATTTACAACTCACGTACCTAGGGTCACCCGTGTATTTTAACAATTGTTCGTGGAATCGTAGGTGGATCATAATTATAGATCAAACACAATTTTCATTGTTATGACTCCGCAAGAATCGGAGGTAGAATAGATTGCCTTTGACAACGCATATGGAACCACTCAAACGTTTTAAACGTTCAATTTATTTTTTACGTCATCTCTTTTTTGTTGAATTTCCGTTTTTTTTCAATTGCTTGCCGCCAGTATCCCGCATTGGGGAAACTCTTATCAATATTTATAGGAATAATGCCGGATGCATGATAGTACACATTCCCCTTGCATTGCTAATCAAAATTATTGAGAAAAATAAACAAACTTACTAGACGTAGTTCATTAAAAATTAAAATAAATCTGCTCCGCAGTTGACCACCATCAGTTCTAGAGAGCGCTGTGGTCTTGACATGAGTCCGAAATTTTACTGCTTTCTTCTGGTGATAACCATTCTCTCTATAGCCTTCTCCTGTATTGACGGCAAAAATGTTATTTTTTTTATGCACAAAAAGAACAAAAATAATAATTTGTATGAAAAATTTTTGGTTTCATCGCGAAGAGTGAAGCATTGCGCAGTCGGTATGGAGCTCGACCAATCTAATCGATGTCGCCGCGTTGTTTTTTCAAAAGTAAGTGACGTTTAGAGTTTCTATCAGGGTGAAATAATGATTTTATTTTTGTTTACAGAATCGAAAGCTGGCCTTCAATACGTGAAGAAGTTTTTTCTTTCTTGATTCCTTTCGCTGCTATCGGATTGCATATTTCCCCAAAATAAACTTAACACTAACAAAGGAATAAAATTATATATGATCATCAAAAGAACATTGTTTTCGTTTAAGCTTAGTGTTGCGATTTTGACTATGAGTTAACTTATTGAAGTGGCTAACATTTGATTGGCCTCAGTGAAGAAGTGATCCATAAACGGGAGGCTGCCGATGTTAATTGAGGTCGAATCGGCGAACCCCACAGACGGAGCAGTAGGGATAGGGATAGATATAATCCAGATCATAGCCTCACCGAAAACAAAAAGAAGAGAAATACCGCATTTTTTATGAAGAGATTAGATCCCTTAGGAAGAAAAGTGATCAAGCGAAATCGTAGAAAGAGGCAGGCCTTAAAATGCCTGCATCACACAAATGCAGCAACACCAACATTCATGAAGGCCTGCCAATGTTTATTTAGGTCAAACAGGCGAACCCCACAGGCAGACCAGTCTGGGTGCAGTAAAGTGGAAGGGTTATGATCCCCTTAATCATGATCATTACCTCGTCGTAAATGAAGAAGAAGAGCTAGAGAAGTGATTCTCACTTCCACATTCAATCGCAGAAGTGAAACGATTTTTTTGATTGATGAAGATAAGGGCAGTCCAATTGGACTTCTTCAAGTATTTAAAGAACTTAAGTATTGAAAGCAAATTCGAACCTGAATCTCAATTGTCACGGATTAAATACAAAATAAATTCATATTAGAATCGAGTCACTACAGAATGAAAACATCTTTATACCCAGGTCCCCATTAATCAAGCTTATTAAATCCACGCCTCTTTTGGGCCCCAACTACTGCAGTTCTTATACTAGCTTATATCTGACTTCTCTGTTCGGTTGCAAGAGTACAAGTTCTGTTTTTTGTATCGCCGGCCTAACCTGGCGGTTTTTATCGCATAAAAAACCAGTTCTGGTTTTTCTCGGAGGAAAACTTTTCCAAAAGGAACATAGGTTTTCGGGTTTTTTTATAACTCCGGCTTAACCTAAAAAAAACCGATTTTTCAAAATAAAATAAAAATATTTTCGGTTTTTTTTAATAAATTTTTTTCAAAAGCAACCTATGTTAAGTAAGTGTGCGTATTAGACTTCCAAAAAAGCAACAATTTTAAGGAATGTGTTTAGTTTCATTGCGATTTCACATTCGTAACACTTCCATAACTAGCTGACTAGTTTAGTGAGCAGGTGGAAGCGGTGGAAAACGTTGTGAATAAACGTAACACGAGCGAAAAGAAAACGAACAGACACACTACAACAAGTATTTTGCTATCTACACAAGTTCAGTTAATTTCTGTTTCTCAATACAAATCAGCAACACTTGTTTGGAAGACAAACAAGTTCAGGGGACTTGTTGAGCCGGAGTTATGGTTACAAGTATCGCGGAGATTAAAAAAAAACAATTTTTCCTTTTTATTTTTACACTGTTGCATTGTTAAACATTTAGATACATTTCTTTAATTCTTTAATTTTAAAAAAAGGAGGTCTTTCAACAAAAAAAAGTAATTTCTTCCGAAGAAGTATATTTCTGATAACTTTTTTTCCATAAAAAATTGACACTACTTTGTGAAACCGTGACAGCTCCGTCAAATGTACAGTGTACTCTTCACTTTCGGACACCTCTCATAAGCGGACACTTCTTAAGACCCGACAGATATCGAAGAACGGGTTCCTCGTAGAGCCGGTTAAGAATATCACTACAGCGCACCCCGATAAAGAGCTCTTGTCGTAAAATACGACTAAGGGGAAAATGACATCTAGGCAATTTAAACATCCAGGTGTAGTCTAAATATGCAGGTAAGCGACTCTATAAAAGGATTTTTGTATTCCACTATTTGTCCGCAAAATGGCTTTAGGCAAACAGATGAGCATTCCTGATCCTGGCATGGCGTTGCGGGTATTGTGGTTGAAATATTCTAAGGGTGGAGGGCACCTCGTCGCCTGAGAATTGTTTTGTTCCATATGCCATTGGCACTTTTTCGAGAAAAACGCATTTAAAGGTTTACGTACTTGGTACTCCGAAACTGTGTGATACGATTTTTTTTTATTTTTAACTTCCCATTGGAAGTCTTGTAATGGGGCCGATTTTGTGAATCGCAGATTTTGACATATCTCCACGTTTCAAGGTGGTCACCAGAATCCAAATTTAACGTTTTTACAGAGATGTCTGTCCGTGTGTATGTACGTATGTGCGTATGTACGTATGTGCGTTCGGAATTATCTTTCGCCACGATTATCTGGAGAACCAAAGATGATATTGACATGGGACCGGGTTTATTCGAAGCGTAATTACGTAACTCAGAAATGATTAAGTTTTCAGCGAAATCGGTCCAACCGTTCTTTGTTAATAAATAAATAACTACAAAAATAAAGGCAAACTAGCTGAATTTTAAAATTGATGATTTGTACTATTTATTAACTTCTCAGTGGAAGTTCTTGTAATGGGCCGATTTTGTGAATCGCGGATTTTGACATATTTCCACGTTTCAAGGTCACCAGAATCCAAATCCAATGTGTTTATAGAGATGTCTGTCTGTGTGTATGTACGTATGTACCTATGTGCATATGTACGTATGTCCGTTCGGAATTATCTTTCGCCACGATTAACTTGAGAACCAAAGATGGTATTGACATGGGACCGGGTTTATTCGAAGCGTAATTACGTAACTCAGAACTAATTAGGTTTTCTGCGAATTCGGTCCAGTCGTTTTTAGTTACTATCTAAATAAATAACTAAAATAATTTGCCTTTATTTGTACCATTTAATGTCATTTGTCATTGAGCAAATCATTATTACATTGTGCTCCGTTATTTCCATGAACAATATTAAAGAGCATTTTTTAATATTAAATAATTCTTACCCATTATGGTTAACCACATTTCAAAATTCCCCACTAATCGCATAAATCATATTGATCCCTGCGAAGATAGTCGTGTGGACCTTGCGGGTCGCACCCAGACCCCTTTTTTTAATTTGAAGTTAGTCTTACAAAGAGTTCACCTACCAATTTTCAAAGTGTTTTGCCAAACCGCTAACAAGCCACGTTAATTAACGTAAAGGTCTCCTTTTTTAACTTGTGTCCCACCTCCTACATTTTGAAACTGATTTTTTTTGTTCATACACGTGGAACACAAAAAAAATGATATGGCACAAAGCAATTCTCATCCAAAATATCTGAAAGTCAAGAAAGCATGGAGTTGGATGCTAAAATTTAAAAAGAAAAATCGATTTTGGTAACAAAGTTTTTATTCAAAAAATACAATAAAATAAGAAAATTCTTCAAAGTGTTTAGCATTAAACCAGTGAGTGAAAAATGGCAGATCAAATCAGATTAGAAAAGTACAGCTTCGAGTCATAATGTTTTCCTCTCAGCTGCGAAATTTCAAATAGATAATCCTCTTTGTTTTCTAGTGAATTTCGGGTTTTGAGTGAGCGAGCATTGCACATTTTTGTAACATTAAACTAAGAAATACGATATCTCATGCCAAACAAATAAATCAGTTGGCATCATTATAATTTGAATTTTCAAATCTGACACATTTCACTCACTTGCCCTACCAAACTAGGTACAGAAAAACTTGTGCTAAACCGATCTGCACAGCTTCATGGAACACAAATTGACAGAATGTAGAACACTTTGCGGCAAGTTTTTTACTCATGGAACACCAAATCTTGTACTTCTCTGATTTTTTCTGTACTTATCTGTGCAGCTAAGGTTCATTAAACACATCTATTGAAACCATATGTATTCAATGATTGACTGCTCGTACGTCTGCAAATAGGTTTTGCGTTTGCAGCACTATTCATCACCGCACCGATTTCATATCTTCATAATATCGAATATTATCTACACAACTGAAATGGACTTGAAACAAACCAATACTAAAATTTTGTTTGCCATCAGGGTTCCACATACATAGGTTTTCTTTAACACGAGTGCACGTAGGACAAACCAATTCTCAACTTTGTTAATATGTTCTGTATCTCTTGTCGCAGTGATATGCACGTGAAACAAAACAATTCTCATGCGACGACCTGGCTGTTCCGTTTGAGCATTTCTGGTGGAAATATCGATAAAACAGCGATAGACAGGAGACATTACGACGATGACTAAGAGAGTTTTATCGCGCGTTTTTGTATTCTGTCGATTAGCTCCAGATATGTTATTGGGCACCGGCCTAGATATGAGCGTTGTTCTCAAGTTTGCGGCGAATAAACGGCTTTAAAATTGTAGCCAGATCAGAAGGGGTAAAATATTTCTTCACCGCTTAATGAAGCCTAGATATTTCGCAAGGCTCTGGCGACATCGAATATAAGGTCATATCAACGAAGTTTGTCATCAACACATAAACCGAGAATGGAAAGTCTTTCAGTTTCACCAAGGCAAGTGCCATTCATAGATGATCGCAAAGTATTAGGAGTTTGCTTTAATGCAGAAGACAGCACTGCGCTTTGGAAGCATTAAACTCGGCTCTATGTGTTGTATCTTGTATCCCAGTGAGTTATGCTGTCTTGTTGTTCCAGTCTCGAAGATGACGGGTGTGACCTAAGAAACGAATATTCAAAACAGAGGCTACTGGCATCAGCGAAGAAATGGATTGAATTAGAAATAACAGACGGGATATCATTTACAAAAATGAGAAAGATGGTCGGCGGCAATCATTCCAAAAACACGCATTTTTGCCAAGCGAGCTTGATGCCAACTTCTGTCAAATGCCTTTGTAATATCAAGAGCTACAATCTTATTTTCACCCTGGTGAAGAGACTGGTTCCACTTTTCGGTTAGATATGTCATCAAATCACTACTGGACCTGTTTGCTGCGAAAACAATACTGCCGGTAATGACCGAGATTCAAGATATTTCATTATCTGACGGTTTATCATCGTTTCCATGAACTTGGAAAGAAGGGAGGTTATTGCAATTGGTCGGTAGGAGGAGGGAGATGAAGATTCGCTTTTTTGGGGACAGGCCAGACAACTGCTGTTTTCTATCTTCTCGGAAAGAGCCCTGAAGAATAGGACAGATAGGAAAGCTTACGCAGTAGAGAATTTGACACGCTTAATGTGGGCATTGCAGTCATTTCTTACTCGTTTAAACTTTCAACGGCTTTCCTCAGATGGGTAGGCTTTGATTAACCAAAAGCTTGCCTCTTTTAACCTGATAGCCTCTTTGCAGCTGGTTTACCTTGGGGTTGATACTTTTTATCCTGTTAGGGGTGAAAGACTGCCAAGGTCAATTATGTTTGCGACCATATAAGCAGCAGCATCCACGTCGCTGTCGAGGAAGCGCAGCGACCATTTAAAAATCTTTAAGAAACCTTTAGTTTTTCCCAATTGGCTTTCTCGTATTGCCATACAGTTCCTTTAGGAGTTTGTTCTTTAGCAATGTGCTTGGCGAGAGGCGATAACACGTTCAAAGCGTATTTATCGGGGTGAGAGGTAAGAAACAAGTCCGGTGTGTTGGCAGTTTGACTGCTAATGTCCGATATTCGTATCGGTTCATTTACAAGCTAAGTCAGGTTATTTAACTCAGCAAAGATCTCGACGTACCTTCCTTCGGATATTGTCTGGCTAGAATATCAAAGCCAACTTGAATTATATATATTGAAATCGCCCGCAGTGACGATTTCAGTACGAGGATGAAGGGTCACAATTGTTGTGATGGAATCAGACAGGGCATCAAATTCATTGTAAGTTAGATGTCTGCCCAAATTTGGGCTTTTATAAATAAAACAGTAGTGGATTAATTGCCTATGGACATGGAATTTTAGCCAAATAATATTAAATTCGGGATTGGAACATTAGCCATATTGAGGCTGAAGTTGATAGGCTAAGTCACTACGTCTTACCGCGATGAGGAAAGAAAAATGGCACTACATTGTAACCAGGTAGACTGAACTCCATTAAATCGGAGCCAACGCTTGCCTGTGTTTCACTTAGTGCCAAAACAGCTGGTTTATTGATGGAGATATGGGCGTATAATGAAAAATAAATGTTCCTCAAACCACGAATGTTGCTCACATTCACTACAAATTTTCTGCAAATTATAAAGTCCAAACATAAATAAAATACAAACTCTGGCGCTAACTACCTAAGCAGAGTCGTGAAGTGAAGACGTACTTTGGATTTCTAAAACTATTTACTGCAGGTGTTATGCCAATACAGCAGTTTACTTTGGTCTACCAACAAAATCAACACCACACGACCCGCTATCCGCCTGATGCTGCCTCTACCCAATGATTACAAGTACACATACGGCACTTGCAATAGCCAAGCAACAGCGATGTAGTGGGATGGGGCACGATGGAATACCCAACACTGTGGCTTTTTGTTTTTTTTTTGCACTGACACCGCGGTTTTGTTTTTTGTTTTCTATTTTTTGACGGTAACGGGCGAACTATAAGCGCGTATGTTCGCGACGATAGACGATTAGGAACTCTTCTACCATCTAGAGCTGGACCAGCAGATTTGTGCACGTCAAGATCTTGAAGTACTTTGCCACTGTACGAGTGCGAAAGCGAATTGAACCCATGGAAAATTCTACTCGCTCGAGTACAGGGGGAGTTAAGCACAATCTGTGAGTACATCGGCTACAAAATGAGCAGCAGGCTTTATCTGAAGAGCTAACAGCTGGAATTTCACTGCAAATGAGTATCGGTATTTATGACGAGGTTAAATTCTTTATTGTAAGACTTGTTGCCTCATTTTTGGGCCGTAAATTTGACACGATAAATGATAACCTCTAACCTATTTATATCCCTTTTTATAATTTCCCCTGTCGAAATATCCCTCCTCCAAAATATCATTTTTTTGAGAGTTGAAGAGGTTTCCAGAGGATTACTTCTGTTTATAACACATTTTTTTAAATCCACGGTCAAAATATCACAGGAAAATATCAAAACTTCTCTAAAAAAATCTCCCCTGATCTTATAATAGTACTTTGGTAAAAAAATGTTAAACTCTGTACACCTCTTGAACTCACAAAAAAAAGAAATTTTGCCCGAGGATATTATAAAAGGGATATTTACAGCCTACACCACGATTGATGTGGGCATTGTCAAACCACGCGATTACATTCGGTTTAATACCTTTTGTCCTGTACTTTAAGGCATAAAGGTTTTCATTCCAAGGTAATTTATATTTGTGGTCAAAGAAGCAGCATCAACGTCGCTCGCGGAAGCATAGCGACCATTTAAAACTCCTAAAGAAACCGTTTAATTCTTCCCATTTGACTTTCTCGTATTGCCAAACGATTCTTTTGGGAGTTTCTTTTTTAACAATATGGTTGGAGTACGAGAAATTTTCTGATGAGACACAATGGTCTGACGAACCTAGTGCTGGTGGTGCTGCATTTGTGTGATACAGGAGTTTTTTGGCCTGCCTCTCTTTCGCGTTTGTATGGGAACATTGACTGGCATTGCCCTTTTGACAGGGTTCGTAGGATCCCGCCTTTGTACATGACACTACCAACTGACCCGGTCGGGCTCCATTTTCTTCTAGATATGTTCTTTGACGTGAAGACTTCCTCGGATCTTGGAGCTTCAATTAATCTTTGTTACTCTTGCTACCATGCGAAGCATTTTCATCTCAGCTGCCGTTAATTTGCCCTCATACTTTTTGTACCCTGTTCAACATTCTGAACCATATGTGAGCGCCGTGCGCACAACTGCGGTGTAGAGCCTTCGTTTCAGCAGGGAATTTTTCGATCACAGAAGATGGCTGAGTTTTACCACCACCTCAATATATCAGATAGTAACCGCTCATATTTTAATTTGCAGTTCGAAAGCCATTATCATTGAAACACTTTATAAACAAGAAATCCGTAAGCTTGCGATAATTACGGCGCCACAAAAGCGACAGGCACAACAAATGTCTTTGAAATTGATTTTTATCTTCGTAAATATTTTTTTATTATTATTACTTCGCACCCTACTAAAAACAATTAGGTACTTAGATTAATTTTTAACAAATAAATTCGTTTAATAAATAAATAATGTACAGTACACTCTCTCATTCGCACACATTCAATCGCACTTATTTTAATCAGGCCTTAATTTTCATTCGGAGTCGTATTGCACTTCCAGCGAAATGATGTCAGTCAGGAACTTTCACGATCTTCGTCCTGCAAACAAAAAGCAAAGATTCATTTTTATTTGGATTCAAAGAGTGCAGTGGATATTTTCCTTAGATTTTTTAAGACAAACGACACTTACTCCTTAGAAATGTCACTACGCGGCGACATCGATTGTTGTGGTCACGTTTCATACCGTCGCCGCATGGCTTGGAACGTTGAACGGTTATCAATAGACTACTCGTCTTAATAGTATCAACATTGTTGTAGAAGATTACTTTCTTACTGTCAGTTAGGGAAACAGTTCCACAAAGCATAACCAATGCCAGAAGTGCGCAAACGGATTTAGGATTCATTTTTTTGTGACCGAATCGATATCGGATGAAACTGTGCGTTCTCGCACTGAACTTCGTCAACTAAAATTAAGTTAAAATTGTTGTCGTTCATTGCTTTAGCGTTGGCCAGCCGTCGGACTTAATTTGGAATTTTATCAGTCGAACGGGACAAAGATAAGATAGCCGGGTTAGCCTTTGCGGAACAACTGATTGCTTAGATGGAATTTGTTAGCACGCGATTACCGCGACTCGTTTCGATTGCGGCATGCCTATAAAAATAGTATCATTGATAATGGTTTGAAAAATGCGGTAGAAGCGGAAATAAAAGTTCCGACTAATACTTTGAGGAATACCTATTTCGAGAGAACTGACGTAGTTGTTCTGCTTGAATTCGATGAGTAAATGTTGCAAAGCAACAAAGGGGTATGCCGTATGCCTATTTAGGTTGTTGATGAGTCTTATACGAATAGTTACTTATATATTCGTTCAAATTTGAGAACAAATAATATAGTGATAGTGATAGTAAGGAAATAATTAGTTGCACCTAGCAACTGTTGCACAACTGATTTGAACTTTCTCTGAGGTTAGATAATAAATCAAGGTTAATGGAAAGTGTTTTGAATTCTTTGATTAAAGGAAACGAGAGTAAATTTAATCAGTTAACACTTACGGTTCATTGAATATACATATATTCATACGAATATGTGTGAAGCCATTCGTCATTCGATGCCTTCTTAGGATACAATGATCGCAAATTAGTCCGAGCTAAGCATTGTAGTATCAATTGGGTCCTACGCTATTGGATGTGGAATAAATGCCCAACCACCAGGGATTTAATGCCTTGAATAAAAAAAAGAAAACTAGGGCTATCTTAAGTTAAAGTAAATTTCAGTGTAGAATATGGCAATCGATATCCTTTCCGGACACTGCCTCTTTAACCCTTTGAGGACTATCGGGACAATAGTGACCCTTTAACCTCCGAACTTTTCTTGTAAAAGTTATGCAATCGATTTTCTTCAACAAGGTATCTTTCGATAGCGAATGAACGTAGGTCTTAGAAGGTACACAGATTTTGTTTAAAAATTCATCCCTTTGCATAGCAGAGCTCCCAAGTGTGTGAAAATTTCCCCTTTTTCTTCGCCTTCTTGACGTGGGGTGGGTGGAGCTAGAAAAGTGTCAGGTATATCAGCGTTTCCATGACCTTGTAAAGGAGGGAAGAAGAATATTCACCTTTTTGGGAACGGGCTTACACAGTGGTTTTGCCAGCATTGAGGCACACTTCTTCACATCGATTGCGGAAATACCATCTGGACAGGCGGGTTGGTGTATGTCAAGATCTTGACGTATCTACTCCTGCCAGTGTACGAGTGCGAACGTGGATTTGTCCAATGGAGTATTCCACCCGCTCGAGTACAATTACAATCGTATCAATCGGAGACAAAGTACAATCTGGAGGCGTTGAACACGCTGCAAAATGAGCAGCAAGCAGAGAGCTAACAACTCGAATGTCATTGTAAATGAGTGTCGGGATTGCTGACGAGGCCTAATGATTTTTTAACAAACTTCCTAACTACTTGTGGGACTTTGTAATTAAGCTCGAACTAACAAGTGCACGCATGAACTTAGGACACTTGCTATAGTCAGGAAAGCAGCAGCAAACGAAAGAGAGTGGGACAGGACAGGTCGCCCTAACACTTTGAACTTTTTGTTTGTATTCCTTGCACAGAACACGGGTATGAATATAGAATAATAATACATATTCTTTTACTTTGCTTTCTCTTTTTTCTCTTTTTCTTTTCACGTTTAAGCGATTAACCACAGCGCATGGAGCAATTTAAAGAAATACTTGTGTACGCGCCGGAGGCAGATCGGTATTCGGTAAATAAATTGCTAAAAGAAAAATATGTGATAAAAAACACAGCTGGAAATTAATCGCCATGCTATATCCATGAAGCCATTTCCGCTTGAATCCCCACCTACTCCCGCTCCCTTCACCTTTTAATTTTTGTGTACGTTTTCTTTTTAATTTGTACTCATCCGGCATATAATAATACCCATGTCGATTTTCTGTCCTCTGTCAGCCCCAAAATTACTCGGAAACTGTATGGCTTGGAATATAAGTAGATCTTGTGAAAAATGGTGCAGGAATATTTTTTTTAATGCTTCCAAAACGCAGTGCTGTATTCTGTCATTAAAGCGAAATCCTAATATGTACTTTGTCATCATCCATGAATGGCAGTTGCATCACTTAAACCGAACGACTTTCCATTCTCGGTATGTGGGTTAATGACAACGTTCGTTGGAATGACCTCGAATTCGATGTCGTCAAGAACGCTCCGAAATGTCTAGGATGCCTTAAGCGGTAAAGAAACATTTTACCCCTACTCTGGCTACAATTTAAAGGGCGTTTATTCCTCACAGACTTGAGTACAACGCTCATATCTGGGCCGGTGCCACAATCACTTATCTGGAGCTACTCGACAGAAAACAAAAACGATCGAGATACCGCGGAAACGCTTGAATCGTTTAGTCATCGTCGTCATTTATCCTGTCTATCGCTGTTTTATCGTTATTTCCACCAGAAGTGCTCAAACGAAATAGTTAGTTGCATTCCACCCTTAGAAAAATCTCAACCGCAATACCTGCCATGCCAGGAATGCGAATCAGTTTACCCTTAAGCTAGTTGTACAGCGAAACCCAAATAATCCTTCCTTAGCCGTACAACTGGAATGCTCTTCCCCGCTCTGTTTTTTCCTACCCGATATAAATTACAAAAATTTAAAACCAACGTGCATCAGTTTCTCCTTGGCATCCTTACTCCCATTTCCTTAATGCCCGCACTAAGTAGCTATAAGGCTACATTATAAGCGTACTAAAATACCTTTTGTGCGCGTTAATTATAAAAAATTAGCCAAGTTCTCCTATAATGTTGCTTTTGCTTAAAAAATCGCTTAAACTTGCGAATACTACAGGCAGCCATTTAATGGGGATGGTGTAATGTGTCCTAGTCCAGGTCATAACTTTCCCGTTAAAGTAGAAGAAGAAGGATTTTTGCTATTCTCTTATATCTGTTTTCGCTATAAAAATCGAAGAAATTGCTCCCAAAATGTAGATTTGCTCTATGTTTTGGTTCTGACTTTTCACTGTATAGGATTGGTCAATGGTCAGTACCTCTAAGTGAACATCACCGTTGCCATTTTGGCATTTTTTAATACAGTAAGCATACATACAAACAAAATCAAAATATAATTTTAACCAATTTTATCGCTAATAACACAATTTGACAATTTATTAATTCAATACAAAGTTTGAACACACTGCTTGTTATTGAGTTCATTGAACAGTTTCGTATGCTTTAAAAAACATATTCGTTTAATATAGAATTTTCCATCAGCAGAAAGAATAACAAAATTCAAAGAACTTTTTTTTTAATCAATGTATTTTTTGCTAAAGTGAAATAAAGTCAAATTTTAGCGATTGGCCTTATTTCAAAAAGAAATTACAAGGCCCAAAAACGTAGCCTCTCCAACCAATTGCTTGTGCAAGCCGAATCCAAACCGCGAATTTGAGAAGCTTCTCATGACAATTAATATATTCTTGGATGTTTGTCAGACGTTCGCAAGAGGTGGGGCAGTGGAAAAAGCTTTTTAGATGTTACTTGGCGCTGGCCAACCACCTGTTTATACCCTATTCTAGGGGTATATTAATTTTGACGCATAGTTTGTAACATACCTTAATATTGCCCGTAGACCCCTAAAAGTTACTATATTTATGATTAGCATCGATAGTAATGTCGATCTAGCCATGTCCGTCCGTCCGTCCATCCGTCCGTCCGTCCGTCGGCAAAAATTAGGCCTTTAAACTGGACCTAGAGAGCTGAAATTTTAACCATATACTCTCTAGGGTCCCGAATCAAGTTTAAGAATTTTTGAAATCCGCCCACAACACGCCCACAAACTCAAAAAAAACAAAATTTTGGAAAAAATCGAATTTTGAGCTGGAGAGCTGAAATTTTTTATATATGATCTATGGCCCATAAAACTGATTGGGACATAAAATTTTCAAAATCCGCCCACTGACACGCCCACAATTAAATAAAACAAATTTTGGGAAAAATTGAATTTTGAGCTAGAAAGCTGAAATTTTTTATATATGATCTTTGGCCCATAAAACTGCTTGGGACATAAAATTTTCAAAATCCGCCCACTGACACGCCCACAATTAAATAAAATATTTTTTTTGAAAAACCAAAATTTGAGCTAGGGAGCTGAAATTTTTAATATATACTCTCTAGGGGCCCTTTATGCTCATGTGTAAATATTTTCAAAATCCGCCTACTGACACGCCCACAATTATTTTTTTTTTATTTTTGAAAGTCCAAAGTTTGAGCTTGGGAGCTGAAATTTATAGTATATACTCTCTAGGTGCCCTTTATGCTCATACTTAAATTTTTTTTAAATCCGCCTACTGACACGCCCACAATTAAATAAAACAATTTTATTGAAAAACCAAAGTTTGAGCTAGGGAGCGTTTTTATTTACAAAAGCTTAGTTTTTTCGATAAAATCCTTTAAATTTTTGTCACGCCCACTTATGAGATATAGGAATAAGAATAGGGTATCCAACAGTTCGCCCAAGCGGACTGTAGCCCGCCCCTATGTTTTTTTTATAATTATCGTTTAAATGAAGTTAAATATTTTTCGTGTTACTTTTTGTTAATTTTAAGTGAATATTTTATAATAAAATAAGTTTTTATACAAACATTTTTGATGTGTAAATATCTTTGCTCTCGTTGATGTGTAAATATCGTTGCTCTCGGTAATATAGTTGGAAATATCGAGCGTCACCGTCATCGTCAGATTTTCAGCTTCACCGCCATCGTAAGATTTTCAGGTCGGACGGCAAAAAACCAAAGTTTGAGCTAGGGAGCTGAAATTTATATTATAAACTCTCCAGGGGCCCTTGATGCTTTTGTGTAAATATTTTTAAAAAATCCGCCCACTGACACGCCCACAATTTAAAAAAAAAAAACAAAGTTTGAGCTAGGGAGCTGAAATGTATAATATAGACTCTCCAGGGGCCCTTGATGATCATGTGTAAATATTTTCAATTTAAATTAATGCAACGCTGACGAGCCTACATGTTTACACATCAACTATACTGTGAGTGCAGCGTGGCTCACACCTTTTTTTTATAGTATAGAAAATTCAATTTTGTTTTATATAACTAATTTTTTTTGAAGATGATAAACCGTAAATGACCATCCACGCATATGCGACACCTGATCAGAAAATTATTCATTGCAGCCTGAAGGATTGAAGTCGGGATCGAGTCAATTATTGTTTGGACTGCTTCAATTTAGTCAAATTCCTTGGTTTCGTTTTGTACACCTCTTGCTTGATATAACCCCATAAAAAAATCTGGTGCAGTCAGGTCAGGTGGCCTTGGGGCCTGCGGAAAGTGGAGTTTCTGGATATTAGTTTGTTTGGGAATTTTGGTTGCAGCTCCGCCATAATCGGTCTGGTTATGTGTGCAGTTGCTCCATCTTACTGGAACCAAATGCTTTAGTATTTTTTTAGTATTTATTTATTTATTTAGCAGATTCTGCTATTCATAATTCGTTTACAAAAAAAAAAAAAAAAGTATATAATATAAATTTGAAATTATAGTGGGTTGTAAGGAAATCTGTTTTTTATAAAATTCAAAATGTTTCTTTTAAATCTAATTAAGTTGTTTTCAAGTTTAATTTCATTTGGTAGTGTATTAAATAACTGACAACCTTTATAAACAATACTATTCTGATTTAAATTTACAAGATAGTTTGGCAATCTGAAGTCATTTCTATTTCTTAGTTCGTATGGCTGTGTTTCGCCGACATATCTTAGGTATTTTCTTAGATAACTAGGCAACAGATCGTATTTAATTTTGAATATAAAACACAAAACATTCAATATAATTCTTTGTTTAATACTAAGCCACTTTAACGTATTTAACATTAACGCTATCGATGTAAATCTATTGCACTTTAAAATTGTTCTCATTGCTTTGTTTTGCAATCTTTGTAACTTGGACAACATAAAATCGCTACATAAAAATAACACTGTGGAACAGTACTCAAAGTGAGGCTAAATCATCACATTATAAATATTTATTGCACATAATACTGATATTCTATTTCGTATTCTCCTAAAAAAATATACCTTTTTGGAGACTTTCTTCAAGATGTAGTTTAAATGAAAGTTAAATTTAAGCTTAGCATCTATTACAACACCAAAGTATTTAATTTTTTGAACTTGTTCAATTACAATATTATCAACACTTAGGCTAACTAAAGAATCATTTTTGAATACTATACATTTAGACTTATTTATGTTTAATTTAAGCTTGTTTGACATTAACCAGGTACTTATCCTAACCAGATCATCTTGTAATTTTTGCTCGCAGTCATCGATGTTTTTCCCGCTTATATATATGAGTGCATCGTCCGCGAATAGGGCAAGTTGAGAATTTTTTATCACAGTCTTTATATCGTTGATGTAGATGATGAAAAGCAGTGCACCCAACACTGATCCTTGCGGAACACCAAAAAACGTTTGAATACTATTCGATAATACTCCATTTACTTTTGTTTTCTGTGACCTTCGATAGAGAAACGACTGAAACCACTTTAATTCGTTATTCCTAATGCCATATTTTTGTAATTTCAGGATTAGGAAATTTCTATCGATCGTCTCAAAGGCTCTTTTCAGATCTAGAAAAACTGCGATTACGATGTTTTTGTTCGCGAGCTCTTCTTTCCAACTAATTATCACATTATTCAATGCCGATTCACATGAATGTTTTTTTCTAAAACCCGACTGGCATTCCAGAAAAAGATTATTTGCTTCGAAATACTCTTCCACTTGGATTTTTACTATTTTTTCGAGCACTTTTTCGTACACGGGGAGCGCGTTAACTGGCCTATAGTCTTCACACATGGCGGATTTTTTTATTTTTTGTATGGGGGTTATCACAGACTCTTTCCATGTTTCGGGAAATATTCCACTAATTAGGGAAGTATTAATTAATTTTAGAAATAAAGGTCCGATGATATTCAAGGATTCTAATATTAATTTTGCACTGATATAATTAAAATCTTTTTTTTGGCTTATTGATTTCAGCACATTATTTAATTCGATGGCATTTACGCATCTGAATTTAAAAGACACATTCACGTTACTAGGGCTTATATTAAAGGGGACACAAGGAATAGACACATTGATGTCAGTTATGCTTTTCACAAAAAACGAGTTAAATTGCTCAGCTATTAACTTATCTTCTTTTACATTCACGCCGTTAAAACAGATACTTTTAATGCGCTGACACTTTTCATTTAACACATAACATTTAATTACCCGCCACATTGATTTTTGATCCCTCGCGTCAATAATACGCTTTTTTATGTCATTGTTCTTAGCTCTCACTAATTCTGCTTTATAACTATTTCTAATGCTGTTGAAACGGATACTTCTTCGGCGCAGTTCTGAGTAAAAAAAAAATCCTACAACATCTTTTAATAACGGTCCCCACTGACAGTTGCTGTTGCACCGTTTTCTTCAAAGAGGTATGGCCCCACAATGCACCTTGATGAAACTGCGCCCCAAACAGTGACTCGTTCTGGGTGCAGTACCGTCTCATGGAGTATTTCTGGATTAGATTCACACCATATACCTACGGCAATTTTGCTGTTTAACATTGCCGTTTAGATCATCAGACATAAACAAGCAATTTATCAAGCTGTTGTCTTCTTCGGCCATTTTAATCTTTTTTCTTTGGCAAAATTCCAGGCGAATAGGCAAATCCAACTTGCTTGCGATTTGGACTTTGTACGGAAACAAGTTTAAGTCATCATGAATTATCCGTTGTAATGACCGTCTGCTAACTCCAATTTGCCTGGATAAGTTTAGAGTCGAAACGCTTGGATTTGCCTGAATTGACAATGCTACAGTAGCGATTGTATCTTGAACCCGAACATAAGGATCTCGATGCTTCTAGTTTCGCCTAAATTCCCTGTGGACGGAAATGAAGAACTGCAAAGCATGGTACCGCTGTACTATCCAAATCCACTATCCAAATTC
Organism: Portevinia maculata; assembly: GCA_949715645.1. NCBI lineage: Eukaryota > Metazoa > Arthropoda > Insecta > Diptera > Syrphidae > Portevinia > Portevinia maculata. Next base: position 14,961,699 of record OX454526.1, read on the forward strand.
ATTTTAATAAATCTAAATAGTAACCTGCCAAATAAAAATAATAAGCCGATTATGTACTCACACAGAAAAAAAATGGTTACACAAGAAAAATTGAATTTATTTCAATGCATTGGTAAGTTTGAGATCGAATCCTGAGATGACTTCTTTCTTATGAGGGGCAAACCTAGAATCGCTCTTAATCTTTACTTCGATGAAAGCCACTATTAGCGGGAACGTCTTGACAAAATTCACTCGCCGTATATACAAAATTGTTTTTTTTTTTTTTTTTTTTTTAAGTTCTGGCTCGCCAAGGCGATTAAATATGGGGCACTTCGACCTAAAAAGATCTTTTGTGCCGTGTGGGCCAGAAAAATTTAGACTAGTAGAGTTTCCACTTTCCGTGTAAAGCGGACAATTCTACTAGTAGAAGAATTCTTTATGTCCTCGGGGCACATTTGTTCCCTGAAAAAGATCTTCTTTCTAATTCCGTTTAGGGCCGGACATTCACATTAAATGTGTTCAGCTGACTCGTCATCTTCAAGACAGAGTCGGCACTCAGGAGAGTCTACTATTTTCATTTTGTGTAGATGATATCTTAAACCATGGTGGGCAGTAAGGTAACCTACTAAGTTTTTGATATCATGCCTGCTTAGGTTTAGGCATTTGCTGGCATTTTTATTGAAAGGCCAAACGGCTTGTTTGGTCTGTCTTAAACCTGGGATGCTTTCCCATAGATGGATACATTTTCTGTATTCCCAGCTTTTTATTGCTGCCGTTGCTGCTGATCTAGGAGTGCAGCAGAAGGGTTCGGGACCTATGAAGGGTGTTTTCGAACCTTTTCTGGCCAGTTCGTCGGCCTTGTCGTTACCTTCCACCCCGACATGACCCGGAACCCACCATAGCTTGGTCTTGTTACTTGTTCCGAGTGCCTGTAGGGTGTTGAAGCAGTACATGACTGATTTGGAGTCAATCGTATGCGAGCTAAGGGCGTTTATAGCTGCTTGACTATCCGTGAATATATGGATGGTTGCACCTTTTATACCAGATAAATTTATGTGGCTAGCGCATTCTTGAATGGCGTGGAGCTCTGCTTGAAATACGCTGGGACTTTTTCCCATGGGTATCGTAAAGCGTTTGTTTGGTCCGTATATTCCCGCTCCTACCCCCGCTTCCATTTTAGAACCATCCGTATACCACTTTATGCCGTTGTGGCTGTTAGGTGGGTTATTACTAACCCATGCTTCTCTCTTGGGAATCTCCGTGGAGAACCGCTTATTGAAGCATAGTGTTTTATGGATGCGGTCTGTGACCGCGCAGTTCATGTTGAGTTCTGGCAGTTCATCAACAAGGGTCTTAAGTTCCGGATGATCGTTAAGACTTATCTCGTTTAACTGTATTTGACTTATTGCACTGCGGATCGCCACTTTTTGAATGTATATGTGGAGAGGTGTAATACCTGTTATTGCCTCTATGGCAGCCGTTGGACAGGTTCGCATGGCTCCGGAGATACCAAGGCACGCAAGCCGTTGTACCTTTTTGAGCTTCTCTTTTGCGACCTTTTGTGTGGATTTGATCCCTCGCGTCAATAATACGCTTTTTTATGTCATTGTTCTTAGCTCTCACTAATTCTGCTTTATAACTATTTCTAATGCTGTTGAAACGGATACTTCTTCGGCGCAGTTCTGAGTAAAAAAAAAATCCTACAACATCTTTTAATAACGGTCCCCACTGACAGTTGCTGTTGCACCGTTTTCTTCAAAGAGGTATGGCCCCACAATGCACCTTGATGAAACTGCGCCCCAAACAGTGACTCGTTCTGGGTGCAGTACCGTCTCATGGAGTATTTCTGGATTAGATTCACACCATATACCTACGGCAATTTTGCTGTTTAACATTGCCGTTTAGATCATCAGACATAAACAAGCAATTTATCAAGCTGTTGTCTTCTTCGGCCATTTTAATCTTTTTTCTTTGGCAAAATTCCAGGCGAATAGGCAAATCCAACTTGCTTGCGATTTGGACTTTGTACGGAAACAAGTTTAAGTCATCATGAATTATCCGTTGTAATGACCGTCTGCTAACTCCAATTTGCCTGGATAAGTTTAGAGTCGAAACGCTTGGATTTGCCTGAATTGACAATGCTACAGTAGCGATTGTATCTTGAACCCGAACATAAGGATCTCGATGCTTCTAGTTTCGCCTAAATTCCCTGTGGACGGAAATGAAGAACTGCAAAGCATGGTACCGCTGTACTATCCAAATCCACTATCCAAATTCATTTTAATAAATCTAAATAGTAACCTGCCAAATAAAAATAATAAGCCGATTATGTACTCACACAGAAAAAAAATGGTTACACAAGAAAAATTGAATTTATTTCAATGCATTGGTAAGTTTGAGATCGAATCCTGAGATGACTTCTTTCTTATGAGGGGCAAACCTAGAATCGCTCTTAATCTTTACTTCGATGAAAGCCACTATTAGCGGGAACGTCTTGACAAAATTCACTCGCCGTATATACAAAATTGTTTTTTTTTTTTTTTTTTTTTTAAGTTCTGGCTCGCCAAGGCGATTAAATATGGGGCACTTCGACCTAAAAAGATCTTTTGTGCCGTGTGGGCCAGAAAAATTTAGACTAGTAGAGTTTCCACTTTCCGTGTAAAGCGGACAATTCTACTAGTAGAAGAATTCTTTATGTCCTCGGGGCACATTTGTTCCCTGAAAAAGATCTTCTTTCTAATTCCGTTTAGGGCCGGACATTCACATTAAATGTGTTCAGCTGACTCGTCATCTTCAAGACAGAGTCGGCACTCAGGAGAGTCTACTATTTTCATTTTGTGTAGATGATATCTTAAACCATGGTGGGCAGTAAGGTAACCTACTAAGTTTTTGATATCATGCCTGCTTAGGTTTAGGCATTTGCTGGCATTTTTATTGAAAGGCCAAACGGCTTGTTTGGTCTGTCTTAAACCTGGGATGCTTTCCCATAGATGGATACATTTTCTGTATTCCCAGCTTTTTATTGCTGCCGTTGCTGCTGATCTAGGAGTGCAGCAGAAGGGTTCGGGACCTATGAAGGGTGTTTTCGAACCTTTTCTGGCCAGTTCGTCGGCCTTGTCGTTACCTTCCACCCCGACATGACCCGGAACCCACCATAGCTTGGTCTTGTTACTTGTTCCGAGTGCCTGTAGGGTGTTGAAGCAGTACATGACTGATTTGGAGTCAATCGTATGCGAGCTAAGGGCGTTTATAGCTGCTTGACTATCCGTGAATATATGGATGGTTGCACCTTTTATACCAGATAAATTTATGTGGCTAGCGCATTCTTGAATGGCGTGGAGCTCTGCTTGAAATACGCTGGGACTTTTTCCCATGGGTATCGTAAAGCGTTTGTTTGGTCCGTATATTCCCGCTCCTACCCCCGCTTCCATTTTAGAACCATCCGTATACCACTTTATGCCGTTGTGGCTGTTAGGTGGGTTATTACTAACCCATGCTTCTCTCTTGGGAATCTCCGTGGAGAACCGCTTATTGAAGCATAGTGTTTTATGGATGCGGTCTGTGACCGCGCAGTTCATGTTGAGTTCTGGCAGTTCATCAACAAGGGTCTTAAGTTCCGGATGATCGTTAAGACTTATCTCGTTTAACTGTATTTGACTTATTGCACTGCGGATCGCCACTTTTTGAATGTATATGTGGAGAGGTGTAATACCTGTTATTGCCTCTATGGCAGCCGTTGGACAGGTTCGCATGGCTCCGGAGATACCAAGGCACGCAAGCCGTTGTACCTTTTTGAGCTTCTCTTTTGCGACCTTTTGTGTGGATTTTGTCCACCATACAATGGAGGCGTATGTTATAATGGGTCTTATCATCACTGTGTAGATCCAGTGGACAATCTTTGGAGAGTTTTCCCAGGTTTTGCCATATGTGCGTCGACAGGCCCATAAAGCTCTGTTAGCTTTAGTGATTTTGTTGTTGATGTGAGAGTTCCAGTTTAGTCTTTTGTCCAGGATTACTCCAAGATATTTGACTTCGTCGGAATACTCAATGGTCGTGCTATTTAGTGAAATCTGAGCTAAGCTGAGATTTCTTCTTTTTGTGAAAGGAACTATGATAGCTTTACTGGGGTTTATGGAGAGATTTTCCTTGACGCACCAGTCTATAGGTATCTTAAGGGCGTTTTGCATACGTGAAGTAACTACGTTTGATTCTTTGCCCCTAATAATGATGAACAAGTCATCGGCATACCCTATTATGTCGTAGCCTAAATTACTTAATTTTTGAAGTAGGTCATTTATGACCAAAGACCACAGGAGGGGTGATAAAACTCCTCCTTGTGGACAGCATTTTATAGCTGAAACTGATACTGAAGTCTGTCCTGACGAAGCAGTGATTTTCCGACTTTCGAGCATCGCTTTTATCCAGTTTATGGTGGGAAAGTCTATCTTTCGGTGAATTAAAGCATTTGATATTGAATCATAACCGGTGTTATCAAAAGCACCCTCTATGTCAAGAAAAGCGCATAGTGCAATTTCTTTGCAACGGTAGGCGTTGTTTATGTGATTTGTTAGTTTTAACAGGGCGCCTTCCGTTGATTTGCCTTTTTGATACGCATATTGACAGGGGTGTAGAGGCATGCTAAAAGTTACGCATTCTCTGATATGAACGTCAATTATTCTTTCCATTGTTTTCAGGAAAAACGATGTCAAGCTTATGGGACGATAGGATTTAGGTAGTTCACTAGGTTTGTTACCTGGTTTGGGGATAAATACTACATTGATCTACATTGTTATTACTTAAAGAGAATTATAAAAGATAAAATCTGAAATCAATGTTTGAGAAAAGCACATTTTATATGTAGTAAAAAAGTCAAACAAGTTCTCAGAACTTTTAGTTTAATGACTCGTACGTTTTCAAAACTACTTGCGCGGGTACCTACTAAACCCTAAACCCTACCGTTTTTCTGGCTATAATAGATCAGAACCTATAATTAGCCTTCTAATTCTGTATTTATATAGTCAAGTGAATTGCAGAGTTGTCACAATTTATATCAGTTGGACTTTGCTTTCTTTTGAATCACGATTTAAAACGGTGATTAAATTCGCAGTAGTTATAGATATATTGAGCTGACCATCATTAGACGTCGCGACGTTCCCCTATAAATGTTTATCCAATGAAAATAAGTGTTTTTTTGGGAAGAGAATGACTTCCTTATTATAGACTGCTGTATTTGTTTCTCATTACGGATACGAAAATTGTTATTAATTTAAAACCAGAATTTACTAATCTAATCTCGAACTTTGATATTTTATTGAATATTTTTTATAGTTCTGTTGATTTTGCATTACAAACCTGCGCAATACTTAATCGACTATAACATTGGTGGTATAATTTACAGTCGGAAACGGATGAGTGCAAAACGAATAAGTGCAAAAACCGTGTTACTGCAATGCTTCAAAAAACCCCATGCCAATTCGCTAGCTTTTCATACAAAAATGTTTGCATAAGTGCAAATTTCTTCTAAGTGCACATCATTTTCAACCCCAAAAATATTTTATCTACCAAAAAATACTCTCATAAGTGCAATTCGTAAATAAGTATAACACAATTGTGTTTCTCTTTTTGAACACTATTTTTAAACGTGTCGCCTGACTCGTCGCCTGAATGCCAGCCATCTGTTATCTATTTTATTTACATCTGTCATCTATAAACAATAAATTCTTACTTAAATTCTTGAAGTTCTGATCGTAAGATTTGTTATTGTTCCAAAACATGGATTCGAGAAAGCTAAATTGTCTTTCAGTTAGTAAAAAACTAGAAATAATTTATGCTATAAAACGCGAAAAGAAATCCAGAAAAGAAATCGCAGCAAAATACGGAGTGTCCATTTCGACAATTTCAAGAATTTTGAAAGACGAACATAAATTTGAAATAACAGCCGCTGAAAACGGAAACGTTCAAAGGAAAAGGTTTAAAAAAGGTAAATCTGACTTCACGATATTTGTTGCAGTAAGTGTATAGTGATAATCGTTACATATTAGGCAATTATGAATGTGTCGATGCGGCTGTTGCTGTATGGTTCAGACAAATGCGGTCTAAAGGCTGCCAAGTGTCTGGGCCATTGATTCTTGAACAAGCTAAAAAGTTCGCCGTTCAATTAGAAGTAGATTTCGAACCGAATCCAGGCTGGCTGTCCCGTTGGAAGTCAAAAAATAACATTCAGTTCTACAAAACACAGGGGGAAAAACTTGCATCTGATGAACCTGCAGCAAATTTTTGGATCGAAAACGTTCTTCCAGGATTTTTAAGTCGATATGACATAAAGGACGTATTTAACGCAGACGAGTCAGCATTATTTTATAAAGCTGCACCGACAGGCACAATGGCTTATCGAGGCGAAAATCCATCCGGTGTTAAAACAGACAAAAGCAGAATAACCTTACTGTTTTTTTGCAATATGGATGGTTCCGAAGGTGATATCATTTCTATTGGAAAATTCAAACAACCACACTGTTTTAGAGGGAAAGAAATACCGATAAAATATTATCACAATTCTAAAGCATGGATGACAGCAGATATTTGGTCCAAAATACTTAAGGTGTTAGACACTAAAATGGAGAAGAAAAAGAGGAAAATCCTTCTCTTTGTGGACAATGCTTCTTGCCATAAACTAAATGATGTCGAAATCCAAAACATTGAAGTTGTTTTTTTACCTGCCCGTACAACGGCTCTGATTCAACCACTAGACCAAGGAATCATAAGAAGTTTTAAGGTAGGATTTACATTTTTTATTCAAATATACAATGCCGAAACTTTAAATCTTTTTACAGGCTTATTATCGACATCAAATTGTTAGAAAGCAAGTCCTGGCAGTAGAAAAAAATATCGAGTTGAGTGAATTTGTAAAGTCAATTTCCATTTTGGATGCCTCATTCAAATAAGTCGCAAACAGGCTTTACAGTCCATAGATACTCTAAGGTCATATATGAATCAGATTAATCTCGAATGCGAGGATATTTTGGATCAAATCGAACATAAATTATTTACTTCGTTAGGTCCATTGGTTCAAACCTCCATTAAGAACTATTTTAACTAAGCAATATTTATTATAATCTATACTTTAAACTTGAATGCAATTGAATTTTGTGATATTTAAATGAATAAAATGTTTTGTTATGTTTTTTATTTCCCTAGTATTCTGTTTACATACACACATAATAGTGTAGAATAGTGATGAGTGCAAATGTGTGCACTTACGGATTAGTGCAAGAGTTTGCACTTACGCATTAGTGCACAAAACGTATAAGTGCACACAAAGTCGTGCCCGATGGGTTGTGCACTTATCCGTTTCCGACTGTATTTATCAGTAAAAACATTGTCAAACATCCTTATAATTATTGGTTTCATTGTTGAAAAATCAAATTAATGACCTGATATCGTAAATAAAATTAGAGTTTAGATGCCGCCGCCTAAATGTATGCAAGGTGAATTGATATTATTACGATTGCGCCGATGGAAATCCTAATAACAGCATTCGTGCAAATTTATAGTCGGATACAGTACACTTTAAGCATTTGTAACGGATTTTGATGTCACCCTAAAGCATTAAAATTATGCTTCGTCATGGACATGCACAAACCCTGGCGAATGAAGAGAGGTAGCCAACTATTATTAGTATAGGGCAACGAGCCTCATGCGATGATTATTCGAAAACGACAAAGACAGCTAGTCTTTGTCACATAAGTTACGCTTTGACTACTAAGAAGAAATCTCTTCATCAACCACCGGTGGCACATCCACAAATACGCTTCTACCTTAAACAGACAGGAAGGTACGAAGAACTTATAGGCCATGTAATCAGCCTAAATGGCTCATGATACAACAGCGTCAATTCATGAAAGATGGTTTTCCATTGATGCATTCCGGCCGCAGACTCCTTGAATGCCCCAATGATTTGCTCAAGGGGTTGCTTAGACAACAGGTGTGATAGGCATGCTTGCACATGCACGAACTATGTCGCCGCAACGTGGTGGGGCCTTGCACCTGTCTCCAAACAAACCGCACATGTATTGAATGCCTGGTTCTAAATAAACTGTTCAACTTTTAGTACACATCGATATATATTGCACTAAGTTTTCAAATTACTAAATGACCACAAAGCAAAAGAGGGGGAACTGAAAAGATGGTGAGTAGCTCCCAGAGTGCATTAATTCCCTCCCACCGTCGACAAACCCTGAAGGGGTATAGTGACTCCTTGGCCCTCGCCTTCACACCTAATATGGCAAAGACCCCTTTTAGTCCAGGTGGATCACTACATCTAGCTGTACTCCTCGACCGGTGAGCAAATTAACTTCCCCCTTGCACTTTGTATTATTCTATCACAAACCCGTAGTGTCTATTTCACTGCACTACGGTATTAAGAAGTACATTCAAGTTGAATCTAACATAAAGTTCTCCTCTTTTTTATTTAAAGCAAACATCAAAACTATACAGCCTCAATCATTTATATCAACTAAAAGGTACGCAAATATATTATATGTGTATGTTTGAAGCAGGGTTCGTAAAATATCGCTCGCGAACGATAAAAAAAGGATCTTTATCGTTCTTTATCGATCTTCTCACGAGTCATAAAAAATAAAGTTCGCGAACGATAAACTTTTCGATCTTTAAAAATGTATAGTTCTCTCACGAACGAACTGTATCCTCTTTTTTTCTATCTCTGGTTCGTAAAAGATCGGAAAAAAGAAATGCAGGTAGAATATGGTTCGCTCGCGATAAAGATTCATAAAACAAATCATTCTGGATTCGCGATTTTCAATAGTTATTATTTTGGTTGAAATTATTAGAGTTAAATTAATATGTTTCTCATAATGAAGAAGCTGACGAATCAACTTGCTTACTTTGTGAGAGAAAATTGAGCATTAGAGAACATTGAGCAGCAAAGAGGTTCTTCTAGGAAAACTTGCACAAGTAGTCCGGGTAGTGCCATGAACTCAAATCTCTGTTGAACGGGCTTTTAGCGCTCTACCAGTTTTTTTTTGACAAAAAACAGAAACAAATTATCCAAAGAAACAATAAATAATGTTTTGTTAGTTAAACTGAATGCAAATTTATTCCAAAATCTTAATATGTAATAAAAATACTTTTCACTTATGTTCTTTCAATATTAAAATATGTAATATAATTTTCATGTAAAATGACTTTTTTTTCTTATGAGAACCATTTGCGAACGGATCTCCAATAGCTCGCACGTGATAAATTCGCGAACAAACTATATTTTACAGATCGCAACAGATTTGATTCGATCGTGAAAACAAATTTTATTAAACGAACCGAAAAATAAGATTCGCGGTTGAATCAGAAATCAAATTCCTTTACGAACTTTTCATGAGAGAACGAATCATATTTTATCGTTCTGCGAACCTTGGTTTGAAGACAGAATATATTGAGCATTCTTGTATTTTAATATAATGATTACCTAAAATAGTAAATAATATATTAAATCAACTAAATTAATAAATATCAATAATATAAATGAACAATAATAATATGTAAAGAAATAGAGGACTAAAATTTAGTACCTATTTCCTTTCATTCTTCTAATTCTTGAGCTATTCGCAGAATGTACTGTTGCCTAGTATCGCATTAGCGAAGTAATGGAACCTTTCGCCAACTTCGCCGTGCAAGGTTGGGACCTGGGATGTATTGTTATAAGTCTCGATTGTTATATAGTGCACCTAAATTGAGCGAATCGGTAATTCGCAACCTTTGGTTCGTGTCTTCGATGGTTTTCGTAGTATAACACTCTTTCAATCGCAGGCAGATGGCGTTGTTCTGACTTTCTCAACTTCGCCAAGTCTTTCCCAGAAGCATCGATCATCACTTTCTCTATTCCACTTGGTTTTCCAAAACAAAGTCATATTAATTTTGTTACCTCCCGTTAGTTTGAGATAATCTGTTTTTAGAAACAGCTAGTTGGTCTATTGTGGTAAGATTATAGCTCTAGTGTGTAGTTACAAATTGTTTTTTGTGCTAATAATATGGGTGACTGTGAAGCGCCAAGTGCAATTTGTATTTTCCATGACGACGGTGAGATTTCGCGAAATTACGGAAATATTAAGCTGTTTGTTAAGAAAGAAAATGCTGTAGAGTTTTGCAATTCGGAAGCTTAAGAATTAAAATCCCAATACAGTTGATAAATTTAGTGGTTATCATAGTGTATGCTATCAGGCTTTCACAGCTGTTGCCAAAAGTGTGATAGTACCTCTGATAGAAGAAAAAAATGTTACAAGTGGTAAGGATTCGCATTCTATTTTAAAGTTTTGATAAGCAAATAGATTAACTGGTGTTTCCTCTTTTACCAACTCGATATAAGTATGCACGACAAAAATGGGCCAAAACACGTATGGACAGAACTGCAAATATTTTAGCATTGTACACCTTGCTGGGAATGTCGCGAAAGGACGATGTAATTCGTGCTTTAAAGCCTGGCGAAATAGGAAGATTTTCAGAAAACTTAAAAATGTGAGACAAAAAATTGAAAAATATTCTAATCCATTTACATATGACGCCAATGGCAGTAATCTATTTAATATAATGTACAAAAAATATGTTTCAAAGGCAACAGAAAGGTTTTTGCTTACAGTTGAAGAAGTTGAAAGTTATGTGAACTGAAAATGCAAAGAAACCTGATTGGTCGAATTTTGTTCTTAGCCTAGCAAAATTCAGTAGACATTAAGGAAATTTTCAAATATTCGCTAACACCTATACCAGAGGCATTTGGTCATTTAGATGGGTTTAAACCGATAAATCGGCATTTCAAAGACACATTGAAAAAGCTGCAAATACCATTCCGCCCAATCGAATTGATGCTATTGTTGAGAGGAGAGTTACCTTTGACATTCGCGAAAATTGCGATACATATTTTTGAAAAGATTTGCCGTATGAAAGCAAAAAATATTCATATTGTATTTGACCGAATAATATCTCCTTCGATAAAAGATATCGAACGAGATAGACAAAATTTCGAACACGAAGAAGTTAAATATAGTGCTTTGAAGGAAAATCAAAAACGACCGATGGATTTTATAAAAAGCTTAAGAAGTAGCTCATTCAGAGAGAGAACCGTTGAGTTTTTAATTGAAGAATGGCGTGGAAAAAAGTACTGTCCAATTTTTAATGAAAAACTCATAACTGTAAGAAATTAAGAAAAATGTTTTCTTTTCATGACTGAAAATGAGAATGTTTTACGAAACAAAATTAAAGAACTGGAGAGTTTTCAAGAAGAGGCAGATATGTACTCGTATGATGCTGCACATTTCGTTCTTACCAGGAGAATGTTCAGATACGGATGTATTGATCAAAGCGCTTTGTAATATACCTAACCTGAAAAACAATGTCAACGTTTGAATGGAATTTGGAACATCATCAAAAAATACGCTTAGATACATCCATATTAACGCGCCTTACGAAAAATTGGGCTAACACTTTGCGCTGCGTTACCAGGTTTTCACAGCTTAACTGGATGTGACTACACTCCATCCTTTTTCAAAAATGGAAAAATAAGTCCGTTTAGCATTTTAAAGAACATACCAGATCTACAATCTATATTTGCAAGACTTGGATGTGGCATAGGTATTGATAAAGAATTTGTCACCAAAATGGAAAACTTCGTTTGTGAAATGTGTCAAACACAATCTACTAAAGTGGATGAAGCTATACGAGATTTTTTATAAATCCTGTAAGCCTGCATCAAAAAAGATTTTTAAAAATATCAAATGTAATTTATATTTCATTAAATAGATAAATGGTTTAGGTTTAATTAAGAATTGTTTATTATTTTTTTTGTAGGTTTTAAAGGAGCTTGTTACCTCGAAATAGGTCAGCATTATTAGAGCAGATATACAGATGTAATTACATAATGTTGTATATGGGGGAATGCTGTGGCAAATCAGCCGATAACAATATCACCAGAATTCAATGGCTGCATATTGAAGGATAATATGTTCCAAATAAAGTGGTTCGAGGGAAATGTGACGCCTGAAAGATTAGATAATATTCGTAAAAAAGATATAATTAATGAAACTGAAAGTGAAGATGAAATACATATTCTATTTGTAGGAAAGATTTTGTGTGGTTGCGTCAATTATTCAAGGTTCAGTTGCGATTTTTTTGTGTATAAATAGGGCATTTTCAGCGGATCTCGATCCTTTGAATGCGTCTGGCAAAGACATGGCGACAAGTGAAACGTCTTATACTTATATATTTGTTATCAAGGAATTTTTCTCTAAATTCTAAAACAAAAATTAAGTGGTTGCATCAATTATTCCAAATTGGTATTTTGTCAATATTTTGACTTCGTCTGGCAAGACCTTGGCGACATCCAAAAAGTCTTGGACCTTTATATTTGTATTCATATTGTTATGTCCTACGTTTTAGGAGAAATTGGTACGGTTGCATTAATTATTCAAAATTGGAATTTTTAACGCACTGCCGCCTCTGGCAGGGTTTTGGCGACACCTAAAACGTCTTCGATACATATGTTTGAACTGAGGTATTCATACTCTATTATTTGCCAGCAAATTCAAGTGGTTGCACCAATTATTCCTGTTTTGCATTTTAACGGATTTTTAATATGCCGTTACACCCCTAAGCTGCCATTACGTGCTGCCAGGCGGGCTTATTTGCAACCATGGGCACCAGAGCAATATATCTACGCAAAATTCATCCGGTTGCCTCTCACGTCCAAACTTTACTGCGGGCTCTTGTTCTATTACAGCAGTGGCGGAAACTAAACTCAGATTGATTACCATTTGGCAGCACGTTTCATGAAGCCTCGGGTTAAAGATTGCAAATTGATCCTGGAAAAGACAATCGCTCAGCAACACCGCCTCCTCCTGACATACATTTTTTATGGCGGGGACGAACAGAACTAAACAAACAAAAGTGTCTGCGAGATTCAAGAGATACAATCTGGACAAAGTGAAAGTGGAAGCGTTTATTGCAAATATGCAGCAGTATCTCCATCACATCGTCAACAAAGTTGAGGATGCGGAGTGCACAGCACAATATATGTGGAATTCCCTACAACGATTTTGCTTAAATTTTTTTTTTTTTTTTTTTTTTTTTTTATAATGATAATGAGTGACAAAAAAGTGGCATTAAAAGCTTCGTCAAAGTACTAAACTAATAATAGAGATGAAAAAGGTCGCGTCGAATTGGAATATAGACTTTGCAAGAGGCTCGCAAAGAGAAAGTGCGCTAAAATTCATGTAAAGTTTGTTGAGGGTCTGTATCGGTAGTTAGAAGAAAATTCTTCTTCGGCTACTGATAGAAAGCAGGCTGTCCACGAACTCCGACAAAGCAGCTTGAACAGGGGCACAACCATTTTCAAAATAGCCGCTGAGAGAAGAAGGAATGCCCAGGAAATCCGTTCGCCAAAGTTCATCAACAATGCTCAAGGGCTGCTTCTTGTGGATGACGAAAAAATACTACACAGGTTGCAGCGGTATTTTGAAGAACTTCTAATTAAACAATTTCCTCAGATATATTTTCCGAGCGCCATTCCTAACACTGAAGAAGTACACGATATTACTGTTAGAGAAGTTAAGAAGGCTCTCGGAAAAATATCCGAGGAAATTCTTCATTTAGAATTGCTTCAGAATACTATTGCCCCGTTTGTAGTATTTTTTCGTCATCCGCAAGAAGCAGTTCTTGAGCATTGTTGATGAACTTTAGCGAACGGATCTCCTGCGCATTTCTCCGTCTCTGAGCGGCTATATTGAAAATGGTTGTGCCCCTATTCAAGCTGGTTCGTCGAAATTTTGTTTTCTATTAAATAGTAATATTATTGAGGTTCATGGTGTGATTGTTCTTAGAGAAGTGCTGTGACAAGTTTATAGCCCAGTAGCAAAAAATTATTGTTAAGCTCGCTAATAATCCAAATCATACGTTTAACAGAATTTCGTTAGTAACGCGCAGCAGGATGTTTAGTCTTTTGTCTTGGATTGTTCCTGTCAAAGTGTAGTGTAGTGTATACTTGGAAAAAAAACATGTGCAATTAATGCGAACAGCTTTGTTACTCTACTTTGCTACTCTATAAGATACGCTGGGTTTCGATACATCTCTTTGTGTTGTCTTTAATCGGCTACCGACCTTTGATTTGATACTTTTTCTCACAATTTTTCTCCCAATTATGCTTTATTTAATAACAAACAATATGCGGTACACCAATTGACACTAGTGCCATAAAAATACTACCAGCCATCACTCTTTGCATATAATCAATTATCTCCTGTGCACGATATACTTTTAGGCTATAGTTCGATTGAATATTTCTGCGCAACCTTTGAATACACTCAAGTGATACTGATAGGCGTCCTCTTTAGTTCCAGACTCTACACCAACATTTTTGTCTCATCGCAATGTACACAACGACAACGTGTTTTCCACAAATATAATGTAGCTATTAGTGTTAAATAATTGACGCTCCAAACAACTGAGATACATTTTTGAAACATTTAAAATTTGATTTATTTAGACAGTAAAAAAATAATTTAGGACAACACATTCTTAAGCACTTAAATTTAAATAATTATAAAATTCGCATTTCTAATTAAATCTTAAAGTAAGAAGACCACTTTCGCTTAACCGGAGGAGATTCATGAACATTATTAAACGACACTCGGCTGTTATCTAAGTACGACACTTTTCACCTGAAATAAAGATAAAGAAAATTACGTTAATAAACATTCAATTGATCGTTAAAAATCAATTTTATGTACCCCCATTAAACGACACCACCCGTCTACATCGACCTCGATGATCACGTTTTTGACACTTGGGGCAGGGTTTCTCCCGCTGACTGCCAGTTAAAATCTGTCCGGTCTTTACCGTGTTATCTCTAGGAGCATAGAAAATAACACGTCGACAGTCACACGGATCGATGAGCAGTCCAAATGTACTTAGAATGCAAACGATAACTAAACACTTGAAATGCAACGAAGCCATTTACTTTTAACAAAACCAAAATGCGGTACAGACAACGTTGATAAGGTCTTCAAACTATTTCGCCGGTGATTAAAGTATTACTGAGGAAACTTTTAAGGTAGAAATATCGAGCACAATCGACTTGAAGTAAACTGTTCCCTCTCTCTTAAGCTATTGTGACAAATGACAACTTTTCGATTGGACTTATCATAGATATATACCCTGGTTATCTTGAGTAGTCTTCGAGCAGCTGTTTTAATGCCAATATAGGTAGGTGACGACAATAAGGTGTGAATTCCAGTGTGTTCTCATAATATCAGACTTATGATTGATGACGCTAAATAATGACTGGTCGATTTTTGTGACTTTTGGATCCTCTTCATTATGTAAGAATGAATGATGAGGAAAGATAGGAAGGTCTTGGGAATGTTTGAACTGAATTGGTGATAGTTACTCACATTCGTTCAGAGAAGGTGGTAAAAATGACTCACTTTAAAGGGTACGTTTTGGCTTAGCAAACGCGTATGTCGTTGTCACTCGTCACTGCCAAAACAAATAATGCATGTTACGTGCAAACAAGCTTACCCATGCTTTCTACACTATCGTTTTTAATGAATCTTGTCATCTGAGTCAATACATACAGGAAAGGGAAACATAGATAAAACTTGGAAAGTACCGTAGCGGAATTGTATCACATGGACTTCTGCGAAGCTTTGAACTAGGAACCTATACATAATGGTTGACACGATGTTTGGAAGTTGTCAGGTGTATAACATTCATCAATCAATTTCCGAAAAAAAATCAGTGTCGGCATATCTAGAAAAATACTAAACACTTCATCGGGTGGCAGTTTGAAATATTGACACTAATTAAAGCGAATTATGTAGTTTTAAAAATGCCTACTTGCATAAGTTAATAAAATTCACAGCTTTCGATGCTTTCTAAATAATCAGTCGCTCAGCATTTATCCCAGCACTTCCTGAATTTAGCACTGCGTATTCTTAGAGATGAGAGCAGATCGTCCCTCCCTCCCAAGATTTGAATTATATATACATGTAAGGTGAACGAGAATACCTCGGCTGATTCCACAGAATCCACAAATTCAATTCGATGATCGGAGCTTAGTATTCCTAATGACACCATGTATCTTCTTCGTGTTACAGTGACGTTTTCAGCGAAAAAAGAGACTTTATCTCGGTGCAGCTCATCCTCTTTTACACAGCACAATTTAGGCCAGAGTTTATTTAGTTTAACTCGTACTCTCAAATCTGCAGTTTGACTTGAACAAAGTATCTTTGAATACCTACTCAATAGCAATTGGTGATCCAGAACTGACATTTTATCTCTAATCACTGGCTTAACGTACACGAAGCGAATTCTTTCCACGTTCGTCTTAAGGCAGACAGCTAATGCTCACTATCTGATGGTGGACTTGTTTACTGCCAAGACATCTGTAAGCTAATAACATTCAAACATTGTATATCGCTTCTGAAAGACATCCTTCCAAAGAATAGAACTCACCATAAGGTAAGCCACTCTCATCGGAAAGCATGTCGGGGCGCGAGCTAAGCGTTCCTAAGTGATACATATCAAACATAACTGAATGAGTTCTAGTGGTCAAAAGCGTATGAAGCAATATGTCAAGGTCATAAAAGAACTACTCCATAGTATGTTTCAAAGCGATTGGAATTTGAAAGAAGAAGACATGGTCCAAATTATCGAAGAGGTTTCTGTTGTCAGTGAGAGAAGTTTCTTTGAGCAGAAACTTAAACGGCCCAAAGTACTGTGTCTAAGCGTCAAAGTACCTAGAATGTAGTGAAAGAATCAAAATGAAATACTACGCAATATAGTATAGTCTGGGAACTAGCAACAAAAACTTCGGTTTAAGGTCACGCCAGTGGACATATTATGATTTCGATGAATACGAGGGAACTTCAGCTGTAAAACTGTTACACCAAAGTAATATGTACTGTACAAGTACATTGTGCCCTACTTCAGAAATTATAACAACTGGACGTCTGACTTTGATAACCTAAATATCTGAATGCAGCTCGCAAATAAAAGCCTAATGTTGATTGGGGATTGGAATGTAAAGTTGAACAACTCCCATTTAACAACTATTCAAATCCTAGCAAAGACATGATCAGTAACAAAAATTGTTCTGAGATGATTGATCTTCTGCAAATGTATGATTCTGTCATTTTAAAAGGTTGTACGGATGGAGACAAAGAAGGACATTTCAATTTTCTTAGAGGCCAAGGAAAATCAGTCATAGACTTCTGCGTAGTTACAGAAGTGACTCTTACAGTCGAACCCAATTTTGATCCCATTTTTCCGCTGGGCGGGAAGATAACGTATCGAGAGTGACTGCTTCAATTTAAACCTGTATCATGTCTAACCCTTTTTTTATAATAAGCTTGCGCTAAAAGGATTTATTTTTTCTGCAATTGATACAGTACTCTTATAATGCAACCACAGCGCAGGCATTTTCGTATGTTGCTGAAGCAGCACCCAGCATACGATTCATTGCCTGTTTTTAGGTGCTACTTACTGCATGAAAGAATAGAAGGATAGGAAAAAAGTTTGGTGTGGTAAGATTTATTTTTTCTCCACAGGTGGCGTCTAAATTGCTTAAGGGAGATCTGTTTTCTTGTATGTATTCAATTTAAAAATCATGGCCCTGGTCGGGATTCGAGCGCACGACCTGCCAATCACTTAGTGAATACACTACCATCGCACCATTGCCAACCCTTAGTGTGGAGTGCTGATTAAAGTGAATGTTGCAGTCTAACCTCAGGTAGCCCTTTTTCTATGGATGGAGTATAGGTTTGGATGACTGATCTCAGTCAAATCCCCGCCTGTTGCTCAAAATCGCTGGTAAGCTACCGGTACATTGCTAATTTAGCTGCATATCTTAAGGAGTGACTATTGCAGTCGAGCTCAATCCGAATTCCAGAAACTATGTGTTAGAATCCGAGTGGATGACAGTTAAAAAACCCACATTGATCCCGATTCACTGCGCAGCGGAGGGAGAGCTAACTAGGGTGATTGATACAGTACGAACCCCTTTTGATTCCTAATCCGCGGAAAGGAGATTGTTTTGTGGTGACCGTTTCAGTCTAACCACAAGCTACAATATATTCTCTTGCAGGTAACAGATGATACTACGACGGAAATCTCTTGAAAAACCCAAAGAAATTAAATAGGTAGGTACTTCAGATTAAGAGTCAAACAAAAAAAATGGTTAAAAAGACTTTCTCTTTCCAAAGCTGGCTGAATTTAACATGGACAAATAATGCAATTGTAATTTTAAACTATGATTCACAATTATAAATAAATGAATTTGTTACTTACTCTCTTACTTACTTACTTACTACTGAAGAATTATACGAACCTCAGGGCTAACAAAAGATAAACTTTTTTGAATGTAGGTTCGGTGGTGGCAAGCATAGCTTGTTGGTGCCCATCGGTTGACGACAATGGCAGCGGTTAAACACGCGACCATCTAAAAATTCTGAAAATGAACACCACTAAAAGTAGCTATATCTGTGATCAGCATCGAAAGCTATATCGGTCCAGCCATGTTCGTCCATCGGTTACCAATTTTCAGGACTCTAAATTCGAGCAAGAAAGCTTTATTAGTAGTAGTAGTAGTACTCATTTGACTTTATTTAGATACCGATTGCAACTTTCTCATCAGTAACATGGTTAGGTTAGGTTTAAGTGGCTGTCGGCAGAAGCCGACACACTTAGACCAATTTCGCTCCATTGTGATACCACGTATGTATTATCTACCTGAACTCTGAAGATGGGACTGGCCAACGACACGCGGTTGTTCTCAAACAATTTCCTTAAAATCGGACAGTAATATGTCCAAAGAAAAAAGTGCAGTACACGCATCCTCCCTTTTGTTTTATCTTTTTTTTGTAAAAGATGAAATCCGAATCCCAGAGCACTCAGACTCAGTAACGATCCATTGTACTGGGGATTGAACGTCTTCCCTTACAGATATTACTCAAAATCGTAGTTCTGGTGGGTGGGGTATATAATTGAATTGAACTATTGAACCAACTCTCCTCTCATTTTAAAAATAGTACTTTTTTATCCGTCGTAAATCAGTTTAAAAAGTTTGTTCGCTCTTCAGATTGTTTTTTTTATTTTGCTATAGTAAGGGTTGTTTTTTTAGACGTATATAAATTCATTATGAAAAAAAATAGTTTAAGCTTATGTTTATGTCTCTAATATAAGCTTTATTTGATAGATAATTTTATACTTTTAGTGTTTAAATATGGTGTGGAGCATATGCGCGCCAAGGCAAGCTCGAATGAAGGACGTCAATGACGTCATGTTTCTCTCCATTGACGGTAACATTCTGGCTGGCAGCGTCCTTAAAGAAATATGGGGCAATGAGTCCACCAGCTTATAAAGCAAAAGCAAAAAGTTTTATTGGATGTAAGGGCGTCTCGACAAAGGATTCTGGGTTTTCTCCACTCCGAATTCGACAATTTCGTTTGTTTACATTTCCATATAACCAAAAGTGGGCCTCATCGGAGATCAAAATTTTGCGTTGAAAATGAGGGCCGAACCATGATTTTCAAAATAAGTTTGCATAATTTGCTCCCGCTGTTCTGGCGTTAATCTATTTATCGTAAAATGGCAAAACGTACTAACCACAAATCAACTTTCCACTGTCAAATTGACAATCTGTAGAAATAGTGTTGCCAGTTTAAAAACCAAAACTCTAAAAAAAACACCCTTTTCATTCTATATATTGGGCATCAATAACAAATTTTAGGTATATCATACCGCTGGTTTTTTTTAATAGAAACATTCTTAGAGAATCAGACTGCAGGTATTACGTAATGTTAAGCGGGTTACCCCATAGGGTGGCAATGGTGTTGAGAGTAGTGTGTTGGCTTGTGACCCGTACGGAGCAGGTTCAGCCCCCTTGGGGAACAACAATATACGCCACCCAATAAAGGAAAGAAACGAATAACACTTTGTTTCTCCAACCTCTATACCAAAAACAGAGTTTCTGCCTGGTAGTACAATGGACCGTTACCGAGTCTGAGTGCTCTGGGATTATGTTGAGAAGCATGGGATGCATTCAGGTTTCTAAGCATATAGTTGAGAGTACTACTAGGTAATCTTAATGTTCGCTTTAGAAAGTATTCGCAGCAACTTCTCAATGGTTGCAAAAGTATCCCCATACTTGGGCTCCATATATGGCTTTATTTTCAAAATGCTTATTCAAGCTAACGTTTGGGTTGATCAGAACTTCAAAGTTATTGTATTCCCGTACAATTTCAAGTGCCTCATCTTGGTCCAATGTTCACTTCGACAGAAAGCTTTATTAAATTTGGAATGGGAAACAAAACATAAATTTTCAAAGGCTCTTAATGCTTCGCCAAACAGATCGCGGTTTTAACGCAGAATATTTTACGGCGCTGAGGCTATTTCGAAACGGCTTTCGAAACGCCGCGTTGGAAGACGTCAAACGGGTGCGTTGAGCACTGTGTTAATATATCGATACGTATATTTTTACTCTCACAAATGGTAAACCAGCGCAGATAAGGCATTTTTATTATTGTTTGCCGTTCTGGACCCCGATATAAAAAAATTTAAAAAAAACTTTTGGGGTATTAACGGGCCTGAAACCTAGCTTCTTCCACCATTTGCTTGTGCAAAGTAGAAGGGACCTACAATTTTAAGCCGAATCGGAACTGCAAATTGAAGAAGCTTCTCATGACAGTTGGTATTCTTTGATGTTTGCCAGAAGTTCGCAAGAGGGGGGCAGTGGAAAAATCCTTGGGTGTTAGTTAGCCCCGGCGCCCACCCCGAAATAGCAAAATGAATATTACATTCCTTGTCCTATTGTAGCAACAAAAAATCCAACACAGAGTGTGCAGAGTAGATTATTATCGGCGTCGGCCGTTGCAGCCAGTCTAGGGGAAGATCCTAACTAATCGATTCGCAAACGTGCGCCAAAAATCTGTCGATTTTGTGAAAGATTTTGCGCAAGGATCTAGGCTTACAGTCTACAAGATTAATTCGCTGCAAGAATTCAAGCCAGACGATTATTGTTTGCGAAGTGAAATCAGTGATGAGGTGCTTCAACACTTGGACGTCGATCCACTTTTTAACCGTCAAATTTTGTTCAGTCGCAGTTGAAGCGAGGGCAATTTAAAAGTGATCGATCTGCTATCGATGGGCCACGTCAATGGCGCCCGCTACAGAGCCAAAAATGATTTCTGTTTCTAAAAGTCCATGGAGATGATCTGCAGGGAATAAGGTTTCAACAGGATTGTCCCACTCCCATATGCCATACTGACGGCGAAACTAATATATTCAAGGAAGTATTCGATGATAACTATATCTATAGAAATGGACTTCAAGCCTGTCGCCTAAGATCGTATGATTAGGCGAATCTGCACTATTTTAAATGGGAATATTTGTGGTTGTTGTTCCATTCGCAAGATATGGCCTCAAATGCACCAAAACGTTTCGTTGGAGCTGCAGAATGCAATTCCCAAGACGACCGCGTGGTAAATGCTAAATGCCTGAAATCATTTTTCATAATTTATACCACAAAATGATCTCCAATTTTACATTCCTTGAGAGCGAAGTTATGATCAGGATTAAAAGGGAAATGGCCCTCCCATTTCACTGCCTTTATACAGGTTCGCCTGTTTGACTTCAATAAACATCGGGATGCCTCTTCGTTTAAATCGCTTGATGCCAATGCTGGTTAAATTAATTTGTGGGATACAAGAGTTTTCGTCGCTGCTTATTTTTATGATTTCGACACGTACTGCTTATTGTTTTATCATCCTTTTATGACACCGATGACCTTTAGTCATGTTAACTCACGGATTTGTTTGCACACTTGCGGGCCAGTTTTAAGGTGTTCAATGTGTCACGAGTGAGTTCTCCCCTAGTCACCTTTCACAACAAGCGCTGTTTAGGGAGTCGCCTGCATTTACATGGGATTCCAGGGAAATAAAAATACAAAGAAAAAG
Organism: Portevinia maculata; assembly: GCA_949715645.1. Classification (NCBI taxonomy): domain Eukaryota; kingdom Metazoa; phylum Arthropoda; class Insecta; order Diptera; family Syrphidae; genus Portevinia; species Portevinia maculata. The sequence goes on from OX454526.1 coordinate 14,983,685, forward strand.
GACCCTGAATAGATGGGTTTGCCTCCTAACGTATCGACGGTCGCCTGGCACAAAAGCGATTTAGGCAAATTCTTCTTTCTTTCAAAAACATAATATTTTCAAGCATTTTTATATTTTTGTTTTTAGTTTCATTAATATTTCCTCACGTAATAAACATTTTGGATTTATTATTAACGACAACATCTTCCACCTTGAACAAGTTTATTAAATAATATCATTACAAATGATCGCGTGAAAATAAACTACGCACATTTCGACGTATTTGCCTACATTTTAAGAACAAAAAATAAAAATAACTTTCACTGCATAAATTTTTGTTTTTAATTCGAAAGTGATTACACTAACAAATTCAGATACTCACACCCATTCAGAAAAAATTGTCTTTTTCTCGCTTGTAAGTCTGAACTTGTATCACTATAATTACCTCGAGGTCAGCCTCTGATTCTCTCACCACGACACTTCCCGGTATGATCGATCTTCTTACATGGAACATCTAAAATTTTAAGCAATCTAGGCGTTTTAACCTGAATTTTCTCTCCGGGTTCTATAGAAATTGCTATAGTGACGCTGGCAACTGTCAATAGCATTAAAGCGGCTATCAACAACGCAGATGTTTTCAAATACATCGCACCGAAATCAAGAAATTGTTTTAATAAAATAATCACGACAGTATTCCTGGAGTAATATAGCTTGAATTTAAGAATAATTTTCACCTAATTAAGAATTAAAAAAACAAGATGTGGTCTTGCAGGTTTGGTTGCAACTGAAACAGACCCCTTCGTTTGAAGAGTTCACTGCATATGCAAAGTTATTTTATTTTTAATCAATTTGTATTTGTCTCAGTTTAAGTTCATCAGCCCGAGACAAAGGCGCATGAATTACTATATTGGTTTGGCAAACTTAGGAAGTAGGTAATCCGAATGGTCAGCGATTCGGTGAAACGCATTACACAACATTGCGAAATAATCCAGCTGTGTTGAGGGTGGGCAAATTTAACCAGCAAATTTATGTTTGTTCTTCAAATAATAAACTGTGACTTGCGATAGCAAATTCTAATTGTATAAGATACGAGAATGTCTACTATTTGTTGTTGATTTTGTTCTGACAAGAATGATATATGGCTTGGCGCCTGGCATGAATGGAATAATTACAGTTGTATATAGCACTTTCAAAAGCAATATGTTAACTAATATGATGAAACTAATATGATGAAATTTGCCATGAGACTTATTGGAGCTCGATACATAAGGTATAGCATGGGACAGATCTTTCTTAAATCTACAGCTTTGTGTCATCGACGAGGGCCAGAAGCAGTGGTTGTCTCTATTCTATTTGCAAACATTGTTAACCAAACAAAAACGGGTGACAGCAAACAATCTTATGACTCTACTGATACTGTCTATTTGTGTTGGGATTTTTGACTTCAAAAGCGCTACTAAATGCCTGTAGATACTAGCTAATTCTGATTTTGCTTTTAACTTAACCTCAAATCTTACTTGTTTTGCCTCAAAACTATTTTTTTAGATAAGTATCTACTCCTATCACCGCGATGGGTACTACTCCCAATCCAACGGTAACCCCATGCTTGGCGGCTTGCAGTGGGCAGCATGCACGGCCGAATACGGGATCCCGGTATAACTAAGCCAGATCTGTTGCCTGATAAAACACGCGGTCTAATGTGCAGTTTGGAACAAGATCGTCCTAATTATATCAAATTGCATCAGAATTTGGTAAGGGGATACGATATCATGGGACATCTTTAATCTTGTTCTGGAGCAGATAGTGCACAAGGCATAATATGTCAACACGAAAAGAACTATCATCAAAAGATCCATCCGTCTGCATGGGCGTGCAGATCAGGCGAAATAGTTTGATCTCGAAAATTAAGAGAACCGATTGTCGATGAATCAAGTCCCTAGTTAGTCAACGGTGTCATGGGCAGTATCGCACGTAGCGCTGCTTGAGCCGGATTGTCCGAATCAATTCCGTAAATATTTTCGAAGAAACAATTAGTATTAACTGTGCGGTTCGGGAATGTTCGCCATCGACTATAACGCGAGCTCCGCCTTTATAAACAGTTCGGTTGAATTCACCTTACTCCAGAAATGGCAGTTTTGCTTGTTCACAAACCCAATTAGCCCAAAGTGAGCCTCGCCGCTAAACACGATTTTTATATAGAAACGAGGGTCAGATACAAGCTGCTCAAGAGTCCACTCCGCGATTTCTGTTTATCATAATTTTTTTTTTCGTTCAGAGCAGAGCCAGCAGAGCATTGAACAGAGGTCGAATATGTTGAGTATGCTCTCCGAAACGGGGGTGCTCAAAGACCAATGATTTGATTGCGAAAAAGACTTTAGCATTTTAGCCGCATATTACAATCAATCTTCTTTTTTTATAAAAATAATTAGATGAAATTGTCTTAGCTTCTTCGCCAGAAAAAGAAACTTATATCGTCATTTGAGTTGTTGTGAACTTTGTTTCCTTCATCATCCTGCAGTGTGTCATGCTCATTAATTTTGTACCAAGCTCACAGAGCGTGCTCTGATCAAGCTCTGAACCGTTAAAGGAAAACAAATTGAAAGCTCTGGCGTGTACTAAAAAAGAAACACAAACGCATTTTTGACAACTCAGGTTTGAAATAAAAAAAAAAACGATTTGTCAGACAAGACTTAAAAGACTATAAAAGTTATCCCTTTTGGAAGACCTTACATTAAAAAAAAAAATCCAGCCATTGTGAACACACCAATTTCTCTGTGTTCCTAACTGTGTTAAAACTGTTGCGAAACTTTTTGTTATCTAAATCCAATTCAGGAACAGAGAAAGACGTAGATTTATTAGATATTTGGTATCTCGTGGGTAGTCTTATTTATAGATTCTAAAATTATGCTATTTTTGTCTAATTATTCCCTGAAATTTATATTGTTCCTGTGAATAGCAAGTACATCAATAAAGTGTGTTGATCTAACAGATAGCGGCGCTATTTGAATTTTTTTTAAGTGGAAATAATAAAAACAACATGCTACAAATATGTATTCTTAATTTTTTGATAAACATTGAAGTAAGTGGAGTTATCGCGACATGGCCTTGGTTTAGTATTTACAATGACATTTCAACTGTTACCTCTCTAGATAAAGGCAATCAGCTTGCTGCTCGCTTTGCAGCTAGCTCAACGCTCCCTGATTGTGCTTAATCTCCGCTTGTAGTCGGGCGCGTAGAATACTATTCATTGGGCCAATCCTCTTTCGCAGTTGTACAGTCGCTAGAATAGAAATCGTTCTGAAGAGGTGTTCTCCTTCGCTGGCAAAACCACTGCATAAGTTTTTGTATCTGCCCTATTTTCCAGGTCTCTTCAAGAGTATGTTAAACAGCATTTTCCAGCCTGTCCGAAAAAACTCAAAACTTCTCCCTCATCCAATCTAACCGAAAAGTGAAACCAATCTCTTCACCATGGTGGTGAAAGTAAGAAAGTTTGTCGAAAATGCGTGCATTTGGAATCAATGATACACTTCTTCGGGTTCTTCGAGTCCATTTAAAGTGGACGGCTGAAGGTACAGTGCTGTTTGACAGTTCGCCACAATCGACCATCAGACTCCTTCCTTCTGTGGTGCTACTCGTCTTCAATGGATAAGAAACTACCTTGTGAAACGTTGAATTCTAGTTGATTTGGACGGATTTAAATCTGAAACTAACCAAATAAATGCTGGTGTTCCCCAAGGCTCCGTTTTGTCCCCTATCCTCTTTTTCATTTTTATAAATGATCTTCTGTCTGTAACTTCTAATCCAATTCATTCCTTCGCTGATAACAGCGCACTCAGCTTTTCATATTCCTTTAGTGGTTCACGCCTCTCATCTTCAGGTGTGGAATTTAAACGACAACGTATATTAAGCTCATTAAATTCCGAACTTGACAGCATAGTTTAAAACACAATGCTGCAAAACCCACACACTCTGTCATTATTCATAAATGTCACTTGCATCGCTTAAACCGAAATGCTTTCCATATGTGTGTTAATGACAACCTTCGTTGGATTGACCACATATTCGATATCGCCGCCAAAAACGCCTGCGAAATGTCTAGGCTTCCTTAAGCGGTACAAGAAAAATTTCACCCCATTTGATATGGCTACAGTTTATAGGGCATTTATTCGCCCCAAATTTGAGTACAACGCTCATATGTGGTCTGATAACCTTTTTGGAGCTGCTAGACAAAATTCAAAAACGCACGATAAAACTTATAGGAGATTGAGATTTCTTGACTCTCTTAGTCATCGTTGGAATATCTCCTGTCTATCGCTGTTTTACCGATATTTTTAAGTTTTTAAATGAAATAGCCGGCTGCATTCCAGCCTTAGCCCTTTTTACCGCAATACCCGAAATACAAAGAATCGTTCCTTAGCCGTTCAACATGAATGAGGAATGCTATTCTCCCCTCTGTTTTTCTTACCCATTGTAATTTACAGACGTTTTCTCCTCTGTCATCCTTATCACCATTTCCGCCTCCACTATGTGACTATAAACAATAAACATGTTCACATTAAATGGGTACTAAAAATCCCTTTAAATTAAATAGGCGGCATGACGAAACCATGGAAAAATACGAAAAGCTTTAGTGTGTAAAGTGAGTATATATACAGCATTCGATATGTTTAAATATGTAAATTATAATCAGAAATTAATCTGCAATTATAATTTCCCGACCTCTTCAAAACATCTTAAACGAACTGGAAGAATATTCATAGCACGAAAAAATGGATAAAAGAGATGTCGACGGTGTTTACGGAATATATTCCTCAACACATTTTTTGCAGTATTTATGGGGCCTGCATTTTATTCATAAAAGTACCTTTCCAATACGCGATACCATGTTGGAGTTTGGAATGAAAAATATCATAACAAATAGGAAACAATAGTTGTTTCAAGCAAAAATATGTTGTGATCCTTACAAGTGATGCTAATATGCTAAGACATTACTCCCAACTGTCCTTTCCTGTTTTTTTCCATCATGATCTTGTCTTTGCTACTCTTGACATACCAACTGACGTTTCCATTAATGAAGAAATTATCCAATATTATGATCTTAAGAAGATTGATCATGTTACCCTTATAAGGGAATGAATTTCTCTGAACTGGGACTATGTTTTTCGTACACCAGTTGTAAATTACCAAGTTGAGATCCTATATGAACTTCTAACGTATCTTTTTTCTAAGTATGTACCCATTAATTCATTCGTTTCAAATCAAGGTCAATGTCCTTGGCTTTCCTTTAAAGCCGCGATGAATGCAAGAGATAACCTTATCGCCGGTGGGGAAGATTTCGAATACCACAAGTGTTGACCGAATTTAAAAGGATGAGAAATAGAGTAAATTTGATTATTAAAACAGCTAAATCCTTGTATTATATTTATAAATTTAATTCAAACCGTCCTTCATCTTTCCTTTGGAAGAAAATGAAAAAAAATCGAAGTGTGCAATAATACTAACATGCAATCTAATAATAATTATCGATATTGAAGAACTGAATAGGACTTTTACTAAATTACCTCTGTCTTTGGCCCTATCCGAAAATGTCATTGTAAATAGGTACCTCTGATATTGCTTTTCTGTTTCATGTAGTTGATTCGATTATCGTTGAAATGGCGATTCGGTCCATAAAATCTGACAGCGTGGGCATGGACAACATCTCCCCAAAATTCTTTAAAATTATTTTACCTTATATCCTTAAATATGTAACGTATATTTTCAATACCATCCTTATGACTTCCACCTATCCACAGCTTTGGAAACATTGCCATCCTACCTTTTCTATCTAAAGCGTTTGAATCAATTAATTGCGCTCAAATTAAACATTATCTCGACTCAAACAACTTGTTAACACCTATGCAGTCTGGTTTCCGCTCTGGTCGCAGCTGCGTAACCGCTTTGCTTAAAGTCACAGATGATATACGGGAAGCTATGGACCAGGATGAAGTAACTCTGATAACGTTAGTTAATTTTTTGAAAGCATTCGATTCAGTTCGTCCTAATATACTTTGTAATAAACTTCTGTCTAACTTTAATTTTCCCCACCTTTCTGTAAAGTTAATACTGTCTTACTTAACTAAAAGAGTTCAATCCGTCATCGACAACCAGTCCTTATCGTCTGCCTTACCTGTTCACAGTGGTCAGCCCCAATGCTCAATATTCGGTCCTTTGTTATTTTCTATGTTCATTAATGACCTACCTACCCACCGTTTACATATATGTATGCTGACGATATTCATTTTCCAATTGGTTTGATGGACGACGCTTGGAAGAATGAATGAGGATCTCGCTTCTATAGTCAAGTCAGGTGGTCTTCTGTAACAGGCTTCTTCTAAATCCCTCTAAAACAAAATCTATCCAAATTTATAAGCATTCACTTTCGTCTCGTAGTAGTATAGTATTCAGGTAGAAATGGTGTCAAAGATTAAAAACCTTGGCTTTATTTTCAACAATAACCTCACTTGGAGTGACCACATTAACTCTGTGATATCTAAAATTGATATTGCTCTGCGGGGTATATCAGTTTGTCAGGACAACTTATCTACTACTGTCAAACTCAAATTGGTAAAGGCTTTGTTCGTACCACTAATCATGTATGGCTGTGAGTTATTTGCCAGCATACATAGATGCTAACTCCAGGCGTAGGCTAAACGTTGCTTTCAATTCAATCGCACATTTTGTATTCAATCTACGTAGATATGATCATGTATCGAGCAACTCTCGACAAATATTAGGATGCAGTCTTGCGCAATTTTTAAATTTTAGAGCTTGCGCAAAGATATTTAAAATTTTAAACGAAAAACAACCGGCTTATCTGTATAGTAAAATCGTTTTCTCTCAGTCTCTTCGTTCTAGTGGTATCAGGCCTTATGTTTACACTTGCACGATTTCACGTAGGCAATTTTTAATTCCTTTTTAATCAACTTCCCCTTAATATAAGAACCAAGGTCAAGCACAGGAGTTTTTTGTCTTTAGTCTTTTCTTATCTTAGTACTCTTCATTGATGTTTTTCTCGTTAAACGTAACTTAACTTTTGTTTTTAATAAGAATGTCCATATTATTTATTTTATTTTTAGTTTTACTTGAAATGTTCCCATATTTGTTTTTATTATTTTTTTTTTTCCTATAAACGTAAAATATGTCGCCATGTATATCCATATGCACATATTGCACAGCAAATTATTAAGATAAATAAATACAAATACAAAGAGTAAAGAAATGTCTGAGAGTACATTATATTCAGGAAATATTTTCTTAAGGACCCTCTATAATTTTCAAAGCTTATCCTAGAACCAAAATACGTAAACTCATGAACTGTCTCACGGTGATGCAAAAAGTAGCAAAAGTTAACAATGAAGTCGAAGTGCAAATCTACATTTGAACCGATTAGGGTCAAGTAGCATGTTGACTGCTATGAAGTCAAAGCCAGCAAAGTCAAGTAACTATATGTTTGTCAAAATACAGATACTGGTCAAGGCAATACCGAGTTATCTTACAACGCTTCTCACCGCCAACGGATGTCCATTTTATCCAATAATGGAAAAATTTTCCAGTCTTTTCTGGTATACCTAGAGGCATCCGACAATGTAGTTCTGAACTGTTTACGACTTCTGGATGTTGATCGTGAGCTTAATTTTCTCGAAGTGTGTTGATGACCTCAATTTTAGGACCCGATCTGTACGACACTAAATCGTCGGCATACGCTGTAGCATGACAGGAGATGTGGCATAAAAAGAAGATGAAGGGTACGTACATATTTACGATGAAGGATGAAGGGAACGTTAATATACTAAAGCATCTGCCTAAGTACTCAAACAAGCACCTACTCTTAACTTCACAACGAAGCTGCGGAAGTGTTTAAACATGGCGTGGATATGAACAAAAAAAAATTTACGGCAAATACTTGGCCTGAGTCGATTGGCATTTATTTTCATAACTTGATTTAACAAATTAGGTCGGATACGATTTTGTTCTGTTATTATATCCATTTTTCTTTGCGATGATAAATTCCAAGGATTCCAAATACATTTTAAATACATTGTGAATTTGTTTGGGCACAATTTTCAGTGGTCTAATTTTTAAGAACCGGCCGGCGTTTATTTATGTTCTAAAAAAAATTAAGTGAATGACTTGACAGCTGTTAATTAATATGGTCTCTTATGATTGCGATTCCAATTCACAACTTTCCGAGAAAATTTATTCCGTAAGAATCTCACAGCGCTATTGTAGTTTTAGCATTTCCTGGGAGTAGAATTTTAAAAATATATATTGATAGGTATATGCACGAATGACTCATTTCTCAATTGTCGTAGCTTGGTATTGGCAGTATCGTAGTTTTTAGAGTAATCGATCCTTTTCGTATTTTAGTTCAATGGCCAACGTTTTTAAGCAAAAACTTTCGGGATAGATTTTTCGTAAGCGCCTTTAAATAGCTGTCGCTCACGCAAAATCTATATGAATGACGTTTCGCAAAGTTGGCGAATCTTTATACGAAATAAAAAGCTGCGATGGCTTACGAAGTCTAGGAAACTACGATGACTAGGTACGACAACTACGACACACTTGCTTAGTAACATTAACACTCGAAATATTCACATAAAACAAAACACACGCATTTAACATTATTTTTTCCTTATATTTGTTGTTTCATCGATGAACCTGTGTCTTGTTTACACTCACATATTCACATACTCGACATCTTATCAAGAACAGAAAAAAACAAAAATTATACATATTGATCATATTTTTGTATTTATTGTCAACGCAATCACTTAGAACATAGATACTATTTATTACTAAGGTTACTTCGTCCATATCCAGTTATCCCTGGGTGGAGGAGGGCGACATTTTCCCCTATGGTCCAGTTTGCACCTCTCAACTGTTTTAGTCAGGAATCGATTCGCAATTACAACTGTATCGTTCTTCCCCTCGCTAACAATGGCGTGCGTCACCGTGAAATTAGATAATAGCACCAGAAAACACAGATAAATCCAAAATTTAAAGAACATTTCGCAAAACCTAATGCTACTCTCGTCTACGCAGTGGAATACTGATCCAAATTGATAGTTCCTTTATGGGTTGTCGCTCCATGACTGTGGGTCAGGAAAACAAAAGCAAAGTTTCTACTACACTTTCTTATCAACTTCTTATCGCTTCTGCTTTCGATTTGTTTGGGTTTTGATGATTGGTATACTGCCTCTCCTTGCGACACTTGCCAGCATGATCGACCAACCTACAGGGTATCTCAAGCAGTTTTAGTTGACGCCGCGTCCAAACAGCATAAGTACTATCAACTCGTTCCAATGGAATTGCCAAAACTGCACACGTCAGATGAATTATCAAAAATATAAGGAACACCATCCTGATTGTGAATATTGGGGAAGCCATTTCGATGTAGCCTGAGCGACGCTTTACTGAATAATGCAATGCCGACCCGCGATATTGGGGTTCAAATAATCTCTGAATTTCGCAGCACAAGTCAATTATGCGACGACGACGCTGCTTATTGTAAATTGGTGCCGAAAGTAGGTCTCGAATTTATAGAACTGTGCGCGGGAGTCAGTAATGTAGTTAGCTTGGCCTTCCCGCCATACTGACAAATATGATCAGCCGAACTAGACAGTGTGATTGAAGTATATATTTTGAGTGTCCACGCACGTGATTTATTTGTTGTTTAATTTGATATGGAATACTTGGGTAGATACAGTTAATGGAGAGCTTTTTAAGGGGTAATTCCCTCTTCTTGACTTTAGAGACCTTATGATGGCCTTCGTATGGGTTTTCCCAGTCTAGCAGTATATCTTGCAAATTTGTTTACACTCATTTTGTGAGCTAATAAATTATTTCCCCGCTATAAGTTGCAATGGACTTTTTAGAAGTTAATTGAAGAACATTTGAGTTAATCGACCCACTTGACTTATGGTGCCCCAAAAGAGGTGTCCGAAAGTGCTTGCTTCCTTGTTATGATTTAGGTCGTGAGCGTTGAAATTGTTTCTATTTTTGCCAATACCACTTGCTCGTTTTGATTGAATAGCTTAGTTTAGTTTTCTTTGTTAGTTAAGTTTATTTTTTTGCTTGTTCTTTTTTTCAGTTAGCTACCCAAAGCTCCTTGAGTATTAAATTTAACCGTATGAATGAGAGTATTGTCACTAATAGATGCATGCACAGATAGTATTTAGATCTACAGATTCAGGATCTGCTGCTGAGGAAAATTCAGATCCCTTCTATCTTTCGAACAAAAGTATTATACAAAATATTTGGAAAGGCTGCGGGCCTTTGTGATGAACTGTTATGATCCCCTTTCCATATTTCCACCAAAACGAGCTAGACATTGTGTTGGAGACTTTATCAATTTTTTAAATAGCAAAATGATCAATTATTTAATATTTAAATCAAAACAGCCGCCGAAAATTGGGCTTGGCAAAAAACTTTGTAGGGCGAATTGTTAAGAAGGACATTGTCCAGATATTTTGTAAGGAATACCGCCTGCGTTTCCGCAATTTTTGTCGATAAGCTACATTTTTCAAAGAGTGTGTTAGTTGGTGCATTTAAAAACCTTTACATTTGTAAATTAAAAGGCCGCAATTTAATGACGGATGAACGAACATATCAAGACAACTTTCGATATGCTTTATGTTTGTAACAAACTATGTGTCAAGGTAAGTTTCGTCATTTAGTGACTTCTTTAATATTCTTCTGGATTAGGGCAGGTGTCAAAAGGGAAGACACTATCCTAAACAGATTCGCCCAGTTATTGAGATACGCGGACAATACAAGAAATCGGTCATTCCCATTGGTCTACGCCGAGACTTTCACGAGGATTTAAGAACTGCGGAAATTCATTAGCCTTGAATTTTACGATGACAAGGATAATAACATGATATCAACAAACATCTGTCTACTGCCAAGGGCAAAACATCAGTGCTGTTAGGGAGCTCATCTACCTTGCAGTAAACTTCAACTTCACGAATGCCATACTACTGATATTCCTATTTTTGGTTGTGGCAACGGTGTAGAGGTAAGTAAATTGGGGTGTGACCCATGCTTTGCAGGTTCAATCCCCATTAGGAACAACAACAACAAAGCCACCCATTGAATAATAGTAACGAATAATACATTTCTTCTCCAACCTCTACAGTAAAAATAGGTTTTCTGCATGGTAGTACAATATACCGTTACCGTGTCTGAGCGGTCTGGGGCTTGGATTTCCTTTTTATTTCAGAAAAATCCGCTTGGGAGAACTGTTGGATGCCCTATTCCTATTTCTTTCCCTCATTAAGTGGGCATGACAAAACTCTGAGAAAAGGAACGCCCCCTTAAAAGTGGGCATGGTAGAAAACATTATATAAAGGAATCGTTCAAAACAACTTAAACTACATACTTTGAGAATGATTTTTGCAAATCGATTTTTTTAAAAAGTGTGCATGTCAGTGGGCAGATTTTAAAAATATTTACACTTGAGCATTCAGGGTCTCTAGAGAGTATATATTCCAACTTCAGCTCAAACTTTGATTTTTCGATAAAACTATTTTTTTTTTTAAATTGTGGGCATGCAAGTGGCTGGATTTTAAAAATCTTATGTATGTTGGGCCCCTAAATACCCAAATTTAAAAATTTCAGCTTTCTAGTTCAAAAGTCGATTTCTTGATAAATTAATTTTTTTGAGATTGTGAACGTGTCTGTTTGCGGATTTTAAAAATTCTTAAACTTTTTATTTATTTCGGACCCTCTATGGTCGAAATTTCAGCTTTATAGCTCCAGTTAAAAGGCCTAATTTTTGCCGGCGGACCGATGTACGGACAGACCGACATGGTTGATCAAAATTACTATAGATGCTGATCAGATCACGAATATAGTAATTTTTGGGGGCATACGGGCAATATTAAGGCATGTTACAAAATATGAGTCAAAATCAATATATCCTTAGAATAGGGTATAAAAAAGGGGATGTCCAACAAAGAATTATCCTAGGAAACAGCTACCCCCTACTTCAGTTTGGGAAATGGGTTAAGGACCACAGACTCGAATGTGCAAAATGTAATTTTTGTCAGAACTTTATTGTGCCAGTTCTGCTCTATGGCGCCGAAGATAACCAGGAAGGGAGAAGTGAAGCGTATTTGGTACCATGTGCGATGAGGGCGAATGAATGAGATGCCTCAGGCAGTCTGTCTGGAAAAAATTAAGATTTGCACATAAAAATAGAAAAAAATACATTTTGGGGGTTCCCCATACTTAGAACTGAAACTCAAAATTTTTTTTCATCAAACCCATGCGTGTGGGGTATCTATGGATAGGCCTTCAAAAATGATATTGAGGTTTTTTAATATCATTTTTTCTAAGCTGAACAGTTTGCGCGAGAGACACTTTCAAAGTGGTAAAATGTGTGCCCCCCCCCCCCCCCCCCCCTCTAACTTCTAAAATAACTAAAAAAACATATGATGTACATTACCATGCAAACTTCCACCGAAAATTGGTTTGAATGAGATCTAGTAAGTATTTTTTTTTTAATACGTCATAAATCGTAAACCGCAATTTACCTTTCATTCAATCAACTCAAATATAAAAAAAAAAATTTATTTCATAAACATAAACCTTATACGTAAACCGTCAACCATTATTTTCTAATAATAAATCTGCAATAGGTACCTAAGTAAATAATAATTATAATTCGCGCGGAACCCTTCATGGGCGAGTCCGACTCGCACTAGGCCGCTTTTTTTTCTTGGCTGTGCCAATGGATGTGGTAAGCCGAATAATTGATGCCAGGAATACGCATACGCACTAATCCACACCCACCTGACTTCAACCACTCACCCCGCGGTACTGTCGTTAGGTATAACTTCGCGGGGCTGGTTAACATATCATGCTTTTCGTCTTGTGTTAGCTATTGTGTCTACTACTTCTGCGCTCTGCGACTTTCCTCGATTCTTCGCAGATCACTGTGCACATTCGTTAGGTAATGCCCCTAAGAGAATATTGCGTGCTTCGTTATTTCTTCTTTTCCTGATCATTCAGGGCAAAGTGGTGAGCAATCGTGTTCAAATCTGTACAGGTATTTGCGATATCGTACATTACCGTAGGACCTGTGTTAGATGGTAATTATAGTCTCCGTGTTTGCGACTTATCCAATCTTATATGGAAGGTAAAGGGTCTTTCATAAGCGACTTGACAACTTAAGACTTTCAGTGTAAACACACCCTTAAACCGATTACCGAACTCTCAATGTCAAAATATTCAAAAAATCAACATTTTTATCATGGTGAAGTACACGAAGGAACAACATTTACATTATTTCACTATGAAATAACCCCCCAATTTGGAGTATGAAATAAGTCCCCAAAAGCCATGAAATAAGTCCCCAATTTTGGGGGCTTATTTCATATGAAATAAATCCCCACCTCCATACAAATTTTGGGGAGTTATTTCATCTTTCATTTGGGGGGTTATTTCATTGGGGGGTTATTGCCAGCAGCCCAGTGAGACTATGTTTTGCCCGAAGTGTGAAAGATATTGCTACCGTAGTAAACCAGCAAAATCAGTCAATTTCATGGCGTTCTCAATTTTGGCCTGTCCAAGACCACATTATGGCGAATTTTGCGTAAGGATCTTGGCTTTTACCCTTACAAGATCAAGCTGACTCAAGAACTAAATCCACTTGATCGTATGAAGCGTACGTTATCGGATTGGGCTCTGTACATGATGGAAGAAAATTAGGAATTTCATTGCAAAATCATTTTCAGCGATAAATCTCATTTTTGAGTTAAAAGGCTTCGTCAAAAAGCAAAATAAGCGCTACTGGACAGATGAGAACGCTCATGTTTGGTGCGGTTTTCATGCCGGTGGCGTCATTGGGCCCTTTTTCTGCATCATTGAAAATTACCGTCACGATACGGTAAATGGTATTCGCTACAGAGATATGTTGCAACGTTATTTCTTTGAGCAATTGCATAAATTGGACATCAGTGATATGTGGTTGCAAAAAGACGGTGCCGTATCGGTCGACATGTGCAGCCGAGTCATCGAAAATTGGGGTGAACGTATCGACCGCTGCATACGTTCCCGTGGTGGACATATGAACGACGTCGAATTCCATTCAAAAATGTTTTGATAGTAATTCAAGTCAATAACAATTTTTGTTGAGATATCTTAACTAGTTTGCATTTTATTTAAAATAGATGTTGTCAAGTCCTTAATGAAAGACCCTTTATAAACCAGCTCAACTATTTGTCAGTGCCGAGTTTTTTTTGACACGATTCCAAACATCAAATTTTAACAAGGTTCTCACGACAGTTCATACACTTGTTTGTTTGTCAGACTTTCACAAGTGAAAGTAATGTAAATTGTTCCTACTTCGCATTTAAATCCTTCGCTAAGTCCACTGAGCCACTCCGCCCAAGCCAATAAATATTACCGGGGTGTTCCGCTAATTAGTTACTCTTGCATTTTCTGTACATTTGCTTGTAAATCCTTTGATACCTGCGTCTATAGATATGTAATTAGCTTTGTTCAGCTTATGGGTAGTCAACATAGCCAACATAGCACCACGACCTGTGAAGGTTTTAAGGGCCTCAATTTGTGATTTTCTATATAACCAGGGCTACCGTGAATAAACTTTTACCGGAATTCCCCCCTTATAAATCAGATTTCTGTATGGAAAAAGTATTCCGGGAAAACTTGTTAGTGATAGACTTGAATGAGTTTATGAGGGTATAAATTAATCTGAAAAGGTGTGGGGCAATGGTTGGCTAGATACAGATGAATGAAGGAAAACCAAAATGAATTCGGTACCCAGATCAGCGATGTCGCTTAACCGATTTTTGGCTATAAATTGGTTTGAAGGTACGGTTTTGTGACCAAAGAACTCGTTTAGAGCGGCAACAGACAGAAAAAGCAGCTGAACATTTGGGCAATGCTAAATCATCATTTGGAAACTGCATATATGCAGACAGAAGTAATTAACTGGACGAACAACTATTCCCATATAGAGGAAATACCCAATTTATGCAATATGTATTAAAGCCTCCGAAAAACGGCAGTAAAGTATGGTGCTTTGTGATTCAAGCAAGGGATACTGAGAACAGAGCCAGCAGCTGTAGCATTTAAAGAAAAAATCTAAGGTCAACTCGAAAAAACCATGAAACCCCTGTTACTTTTCGTGGCGACTCCGACAATTTGTTGTAAACACAATTGTTATTAATATTTTGACTCAATTTATTGAAACACAATTGTTATTTATATTTTAACTCAATTTATTGAAACACAATTGTTATTAATATTTTAACTCAATTAATTGAAACACAATTGTTATTGATATTTTAACTCAATTTATTGAAACACAATTGTTATTAATTTTTAACTCAATTTATTGAAGGCTTGTTCTATATTTTTATTGCCTTTAAATTTTTGTTGCAGTTGTAAACACAATTGTTATTAATATTTTGATGCTAATGCGCTCACGGGTGAAGATAGACTGCCCCCTTTTAATTGTCTGCCCTGCCTACGAACATAATTTTGTCACCGTACGGCGAAGGTGATAGGTGATACCTTTGAGAACGCTAGCAGTGACCAGTTCACTCATGTAATTTGACTTAGGATAGATAAAAGGTAGACAGACCCACGTATGCGGGTAATTTGGATTATGATAGAGCGCGAGATATTTGGAATAAGACACGATACAAAATTATTGCATCGTGGGAAGATTTACGTAAGCAAAGAAATGTGCGATGTGAGAAGAAGAGATATGTGAATAAGATAGGATATAAAATTATTGCATAGTGGGAAGATTTGCGTCTGCAAAGAAATGTGCGATGTGAGAAGAAGAGATATGTGAATAAGATAGGATATAAAATTATTGCATAGTGGGAAGATTTGCGTCTGCAAAGAAATGTGCGATGTGAGAAGAAGAGATATGTGAATAAGATAGGATAGGTAATTAGGATACAATAGAGTCATATTTGCGTATGCAATGGTGATTTGAATTGTAGTAAAGGTAGGCATATTTATGTATGCAACACCCCCTTTAATTGTCTGCAAAATATATAAATCGATACGAAACGATACCTCATTAACTATCGCGCAAACGCTATCGTTTTTATCGTTTTGTTTTGACGTTTCGTGAGTTATGTGAAGCAGAAACTGAGTCATCGAAGTGATGACGTTGAGACGACAGCGATTTTAAAGGTAACGGGAAGCAAAACCATCGTCAATTCGATATCGGTAGACGATCATCGTCTTACGTAATGAGACAGACCCCTGGTGAATATCTTTGTTGAAATGACCTCGTCTCGAGTATAATTACAAACATTTTAAAAGGTAGCCAATTGTTTTTGGTACGCATAGTGTTTTTTCTTGTTTGGCTTGCTTATTGCATCAATATACACTATAAAGTTAGCTATAATATAAATATTGTGTTTTTACGAATCATAAGCAAACAACAAAAAAACCATCTGGAAATTTAATTCAAATCCTTTCAGCAGAGGTAAGAAATAGGTAATAAAAGTATGGCTGTATTTTATAGGGGGATGACGTACGAGTATGCTCAACATACATACAATGATATTTATTATATTTGATCAGTGTTTTTGAAACAAATGTATTGTATAAGTTAACACCGATAAAGTTAAACGACATCAAACATCTCTTCCCAACGGGTATGGCCATTGAATCCGCTGACGACGCAAATAATATCTTCCCACGTTTCGCATACAGTGCACACGAGCCGCCACCTGACCCAGCAGAGGCAGCACAATATCCATCGCCGCCGCTTTTCCTGGAAAACCAACGGCAGCAACACTCCCACATCCAGCACATGCATCGTCCAGTCGTCAGCAGTATTTTAGTATTTAAGATAGTAAAATAAAATTCATATTGTCAATTGTATTGTAAATTTGGTGAAGGCAGTTACTCTGCCAGTGAATACAATTTTTTTTAAACATTTTTAAATAACAAATGTTTTAATTTATATAGCTGTTTTTTTTAATGATTTAACGAATTTGGTAGCACATCACTTTTATGTTAGTAAAGTAAAAGTGAATTTTGTGAAAAAACTATATAAATGAAAAGAGAATAAAATAGTTATAAAGAACATTTAGGGAAGATTCGTCTTTTGCCGGTACATTTGACATTATTTACGTTGGAGAAATTTCAGAAGTGCACAGCGATGCTGCGTATAGCTAATATAAATTATCTTAAGGAATCAAACATTTAACATGTACAGTAAAAATCGGTTATAACTACATTCAAAGAACTGACGTATTAGCTCGATCTACAACAGCTTCAGGAACTCTTCTGACTTCTTCTACAGTTTTGCCACCGACAACTCCGTGACGTTGACCAAAACGCTGTACCCATGCTGATAAGCAAATAAAGCAATTCATCCCTATCTGATTGGCAAATTCATTTGCTTTTATTTGCAGAATAGGATTGTCGGGATTCATTGGGACTTAAGATTATTTATGCTTCATCAATGTCTGCATGCTTTGAAAACTTTAATTTTCTACAACTTAAGCTTTGCTTCTTTGAATTGTTTCTTGATTTTGTCTTTATTCTTAATAATTGTTGATTTGGTAGAGTGTGCAACTGAATGTTTTTCAGCTAACTTTTTATTTTGCTCTCCAGCCACCAATCTTAAAATATTTTCCTCTCTCTCTTTAATTGAAAACATAGGGGCGGGCTACAGTCCGCTTGGGCGAACTGTTGGATACCCTATTCTTATTCCTATATCTCATAAGTGGGCGTGACAAAAATTTAAAGGATTTTATCGAAAAAACTAAGCTTTTGTAAATAAAAACGCTCCCTAGCTCAAACTTTGGTTTTTCAATAAAATTGTTTTATTTAATTGTGGGCGTGTCAGTAGGCGGATTTAAAAAAAATTTAAGTATGAGCATAAAGGGCACCTAGAGAGTATATACTATAAATTTCAGCTCCCTAGCTCAAACTTTGGACTTTCAAAAATAAAAAATAAATAATTGTGGGCGTGTCAGTAGGCGGATTTTGAAAATATTTACACATGAGCATAAAGGGCCCCTAGAGAGTATATATTAAAAATTTCAGCTCCCTAGCTCAAATTTTGGTTTTTCAAAAAAAATATTTTATTTAATTGTGGGCGTGTCAGTGGGCGGATATTGAAAATTTTATGTCCCAAGCAGTTTTATGGGCCAAAGATCATATATAAACAATTTCAGCTTTCTAGCTCAAAATTCAATTTGTCCCAAAATTTGTTTTATTTAATTGTGGGCGTGTCAGTAGGCGGATTTTGAAAATTTTATGTCCCAATCAGTTTTATGGGCCATAGATCATATATAAAAAATTTCAGCTCTCTAGCTCAAAATTCGATTTTTTCCAAAATTTTGTTTTTTTGAGTTTGTGGGCGTGTCTGTGGGCGGATTTCAAAAATTCTTAAACTTGATTATTTCGGGACCCTAGAGAGTATATGGTTAAAATTTCAGCTCTCTAGGTCCAGTTTAAAGGCCTAATTTTTGCCGACGGACGGACGGACGGACATGGCTAGATCGACATTACTATCGATGCTGATCATAAATATAGTAACTTTTAGGGGTCTACGGGCAATATTAAGGTATGTTACAAACTATGCGTCAAAATTAATATACCCCTAGAATAGGGTATAAAAATAGTTCAGTTCTTATTATTCGACATTTTAAAACTTAAATTCACGTTAATCTGGTCAAATTCACAAACCTCTATAAATTACCTAAAGAAAGAACTCATAAATAATAAACACTAGCCAAAAAATGTGTCGTAAAAGATGATGAAGAGATGGTATGTTTTTGTACAGTACATACAAGAAATGCACGTACTCTTGACTTCAAATAATTGCATGTACAGTGGCTTTATCTAAAATTTCTTAATAAAACATCATAAGTAGCGGGTGTACCATCCTTTTGTCTTTATAACATCTTTGAGACGGATTTTTACCTGTGGTTTTTTGATTTAGGTGAAATCTGGTGTCAGCTCCTAGCTGCAACATTTTAAAACAATTGCAACTTATATGACTATATAAGTATTTATGCCCAGTCGGGATTTAAGAACTTGGTCGTTTCAACCGATTTTCACTGTATAGTATATAAAACTAGGAGTCGCCCCCTGGTCGAAATTCGACCAATTTATTCTATAAGTTGAAAAAAAACAAAGTCGACTGTTATACATATTAATCGGAAAATAAAATTTTTGACATTGCATTCTCTGATTTCACATGATATACATTTTTTCCGGCATTTTCAAGTAACTTCAAGTATTTTTAAGCATTTTCAAGTAACTTCAAGTAACTTCAAGCATTTTCAAGTACCGTCAAGCATTTTCAAGTAACTTCAAGGATGTCCAAGAAACTTCAAGTGTGTTCAAGCATTATCAAATGCATAACATGTACAGCAATGTTGTTGTTGGTAACTTCAAGTAACTTCAAGTATTTTCAAGCATTTTCAAGCAACTTCAAGCATTTTCAAGTAACTTCATGATATAAAATTTTTCCGTTCCGATTGCCAGATTATTGCCCGCATATCAATGTTGTTGTTGTTGTAATTTCATCCATAATGTGTGTTATATATCTGGATAATTTTTGTATTGTGCACTTCTATGTATTGTCCCCTACCCAAATATAATATGTACATAGTGTTGGCATATATATGAGACGTATAATAGCAAAAATGGGTGGAAACACGTTATAGGCAACTCCGTATTAATATATAGATAAATTATTTTCATTATAACTTAACAATAATTTTCAATTGAACTGATAGTTATGTTACTCTTCTATGACATTTAGGGCCAGTTTCAAGACTAGCTATCCGGAACTTATCTGTCAGCTTAACATGAACTTTAGGTTTCAAGGGTTTCGGATAGTGATATCCGACAGGCCCTATCGGCCTGTTCAAGTGGTTGTTAAATTCTTTATCCGGAATATAAACAAAATATTTATTTGAAGTGACTGGAAAAAATATAGTTTCAGAGCATTCTTTCGTTGACGACCGTAGACAGCAGTCACAAGTGCCTTAACATGGATTTGTTTGAATTTTTAGAAGATGAATTTGAAGAATATTGCGATCATATTACACGGCCCCGTAGGAACAGAGTGTTTCGCCCAAGGCCAAATTATTTTGAAACACTCGACGGTAAAGATTTCAGCATACTAAAACGGCTGTAAGAAATATCCTCACATTAATATAAAGCGATTAAAAAAATCATTTGCTTCACATTTTCTTCTGCAGGTGTTAAAAGCGGACTTGTGCTCGTACCGCCACTAGCTTTGTAACGATCAGCTCGAATTGAAGCACTTTCCTTCCTAGTACTCCCCTTGATTGCCTCATATTTCAGCTTGAGGTGTTTGTAATCGCGGAATACCGAACCCGATGTACTGTTAAACGCCTTCTCTATATCCATCAGGCTTTTTCTTTCTCTTTCCAAGTTATAGCGTCACTTTTTTTTCCTTCCGTAAGGGACACTAGAAGGTCCGTTTCTTCTTGAGAAAAATTGGTATTTCTCTGACGCTTATTTGAATCTTCGCAATTTTGCTAGCTTTACCTATTTTAAACGCAACAATACAATTTACCTAGTTAAAAATGGGCTTAATCTGGTTAAGCTTCTCGAAAGACAAGGCAAACAAAGCAAAACAAATGACATGTGTTTCGAAAGAAACTTAGTGGCTGATAAATTTTTCCACCAGTTAGTTCATCAGAGACTTTGATGATGAAACAGAAAAAAAATATCAGCAACTTTTATCTGGTGGATAGGGTTATGTGTCGGCTAACTATCCGAAACTTTATCCGAAACCTTTGAAACTGGCCCTTAATGTTTTTTCTATTAAAGTAAATGGATTTTTTTTAATAAAACGATATAAATAAAATTAAAAGTCAGTATTTTTCAATTCAAACGAATGCTAAACAAGTTCGTGTCATACTTTTTGAATAAAAAGCTTATGACTGTAAGATAGATCTAGGATAGGATTAGAATCCTTTAGTCAAAGGTGCCCCGTGCCTTTAGCAATTTTGACTAAATAATTTTTTTTTGAAAAAGTAAAGAAAAAGGGGTAATTTTTATAAATCAATCACTTTTGAACAATTAATCTCGAATATTCAATTTATAAGAAAAAATAATAGACCGATATTTATAATTTTCCGAAATAGGTACAAATCTTTGAAAACTAAGTTTTAAAAGTATCCCAATTTACCCTATGCAAAGATTTAGTGTCAGCTTTAATTTCCAACTTCTACAAAACCAACTTAAGAATTTTTGAGATGTTGCCATGTTTCAACATTCCCGTTGTTTTAGATCCGTAAAAGCTGAGTATGCAATTTTCTTACCTTTTTTCTGTCAAAGTTACGATCAGAATTAAAATAACGTAACTCACCCACTTATTGGCATCCCTGCTAGTCCGCCTGTGGTGTTCGCCGTTTCGACCTCAATAAACATTGTCAGACTTCCCGGTTTCGGATCATTTATATACTGAGGCCAATTAATTGCTGGTGTCATTGCATTTACAAGATCACGCCTCCCGCCCGCCTCCTTTTTACGTTTTCGGCGCATCAATAATTCCATTGCTGATTTTTAATTGATCTTACTTTTATAACACCTGCGATAACACCTTGCAGTCGTTACAACCCCACCCACGATTTTTTATACCCTATTCTAAGGGTATATTAATTTTGACGCATAGTTTGTAACATACCTTAATATTGCCCGTAGACCCCTAAAAGTTACTATATTTATGATCAGCATCGATAGTAATGTCGATCTAGCCATGTCCGTCCGTCCGTCCGTCCGTCTGTAGCCAAAAATTAGGCCTTTAAACTGGACCTAGAGAGCTGAAATTTTAACCATATACTCTCTAGGGTCCCGAAATAATCAAGTTTACGAATTTTTGAAATCCGCCCACAAACTCAAAAAAACAAAATTTTGGAAAAAATCGAATTTTGAGCTAGAAAGCTGAAATTTTGTATATATGATCTATGACTCCTAAAACTGCTCAGGATAAAAACTTTTCAAAATCCGCCCACTGACACGCCCACAAATAAATAAAACAATTTTTTTATAACCTATTCTAAGAGTATATTAATTTTTGAAAATCCAAAGTTTGAGCTAGGGAGCTGAAATTTATAATATATACTCTCTATGGGCCCTTTATGCTCATGTGTAAATATTTTTAAAATCCGCATACTGACACGCCCACAATTTTTTTTTTTTTTTTTTTTTTTGAAAATTCAAAGTTTGAGCTAGGGAGCTGAAATTTATAATATATACTCTCTAGGAGCCCTTTATTCTCATGTGTTTTTTTTTTAAATCCGCCTACTGACACGCCCACAATTAAATAAAACAATTTTATTGAAACACCTAAGTTTGAGCTAGGTAGCGTTTTTTTTTGATGAAATCCTTTAAATGTTATATAACAAAATATGTAGAGCGTTCTTAACAATTCAACCATACTTAGACTTTTGTCACGCCCACTTATGAGGGATAGGAATATGAATAGGGTATTCAACAGTTCGCCCAAGCGGACTGTAGCCGTCCCTATGTTTTTTAATTTGCTTACGCTTTAAAAGTTTATTATTCGGTCTATGTGACAGTACCCTAATAGTGTTTAAACACAGCACAGGTATATTTTGTTGAACAGTAAGCAGCACCTAGGTCAGGTTAGGTTAAGGTGGCTGTCAGCTGGTAGCCAACGCACTAATATGAGGTTCATTGTGATGCCACGTGGATCAAGGGAGTTTCTCGCTCTACCCGCTAAGCCATTTGGAGCTTCTAATGAAGCGCGATAGACTTCTAACATCTGTGTTAGTCAAGTCAATGAGATCATTAAGGAAGAAGGCTCCTAGATAGAAATTTATTTTATGTCAGAGTGCAGGACATGTACAAAGAAGGTGAAGTATAGTCTCCTCCTCCTCTTCGTCCATGCTGCTTCTACAGAAGTCGTTTGGGTAGACTCCAAGCCTTGATGCGTATTTGCCTATTAGACAGTGTCCTGTAATGACACCTCCAGCTTTGGCCAGATATGGTTTGTACTCTCGATTGCGGATAGCTTGAACATAAATTACATGTGGCGATAGGTATACCTATAAAACCTTTATCAGGTAAAAGAGGTAATGCGGTGCCTTTTATGGCGAAGTCATCTGCCGTAAAGGTCACTGGAATGTCTATATGCCACGGCACCCAAACAAGGCGAATGTTGAACTAATCTGCCATCTCCTCAAGAGATGAACGGCAGTCTAGGGCTACGATGGAGTTTGAAGAGACTGACTCCAGGGACTTAACTGCGGCTAAACACTACCGGAAAGTTACGGATGTCCTTCGTGGATATCACATTTAAGCAGCACCTAGCAATGAAGTATTGCATTGCATGCTTTTATGTGCTACTTGCCATTCGAAAGAATATAGAGATAGCATAGAAGATTTTGAGGCAATTGTGGGTTTCTTCTTGGAGTCTAAATTGCTAAGGGAAACCAAGTTGGGTTGTATTCAATTTAAATCATAGCATGGGCCTTGATTCGAACGTGCGACCAGTAACTGAATACACTAATACTGCACCGTCGCACCGCAAGTGTGCGTATCAAAATGTTAAATATATCTCACTCACTCACACGAATGGTAAAATTCCTTAGATGCGATTTCCTCTTTTTCACCTTTTACGACAAGCAGGGCGCTGCAGTGAAATTCTTAGCCCGTCTCTACACAGGATTGGGTTGGTTTCAAATAAATTTCATGCCTGCTTTCTTCTTAACGCCTTGCTTTAAATGTACTATTCTTTTAACAATTTTGTCGGATGTGTATAAAAAAAAGTTGTGCATTATGTCATAAACAAATTGCACATATACTCGTATATCTGGCAGCATTTTTCTTTAATGCATTGGTGTTTGGGGTTTGCGATTTGGTAGTAAAATAGTAAAAGTGCTTCTGAGACTTAAACAAATATCAGCGCGTTTTGTTCACACTTGGGAGTAGATGAAAATTCCCCTTCAATAAAAATGAATAAATTTAGCAAAGCAAGATTTTATTCTTACTTAGGGCAATTGCTATAGGCCTTCACTTAACTAGGACCTTTTCCTCTGACCCCCATATTAATAAACATCTAATAGGTGCGAGTAAGCACTAACACAACAGTTTACTACATTTACTACACACACAATTTAGTATATAATTCTTACTAATACATGTGTGTTAGCTTTAACTGGCATGTAGTAACATGGATAACCTGCCAAATTCGGCGTATAATGCTTAAAACAGATATGCAGCAAAATCCGTGCAGTAAAATGACTTTGTATGTAAAACGAAACATTGCTTACTGCATGTTAATTCGTAATTTGAGTTGACTCTTTTTCTAGTTTTACTGCACCTCCAGTAAAAGAACAGCACAATTTTTGAGAATTTTTCTGATTTGACGTTTCGTGTTGTAAGACATTTTGACCTTACCTAACATTTTAGTCTGTTTAGTCGTTCAGTGATATTTAGGTCAGGCAAAAGGCATACTAATGCATACAATATCCTACTGCACATCTGTTTCAGACATAAGAAGCGGATAGTCTTCATACATTCTGAGGTTGTAGGTCGGTCATTCATTCTCGAATTGAGAGTAGGCACCTGCATGCATGTGTGGAAACATTGAGAGGCTCTTTTAGTGTAAGTGGGGTAAAATGGGTTGTAAGTAGTTAACGTGGTTTTAATAATTAAAAAAAAAATGGAAAGATACAGAAACCAAGTTTTTTCTTTTTGGTGATAAATACCTTTAAATTAAAAAAGTAACTTTACTTTTAGGTCGAAAGGCATTATCATTTAATTTTATTTTTTATCTTAGAACACTCGCATAGAGACTAGGATCAGTTAGGTAGTTTAGATATTGATCCACCGATGCTAGTTTTCTGAATTTTTTTCTAGCAATAAGTTAGTTACAAGTTTACCAGAAATAAACATAGGGCGGGCTACAGTCCGCTTGGGCGAACTGTTGAATACCCTATTCTTATTGCTATCCCTCATAAGTGGGCTTAACAAAAGTCTAAGTATGGTTGAATTGTTAAGAACGCTCTACATATTTTGTTATATAACATTTAAAGGATTTTATCGAAAAAAACGAAGTTTTCGTAAAAAAACGCTCCCTAGCTCAAACTTTAGTTAAATTAACACATGAGCGTAAAGGGCCCCCTAGAGAGTATATATCATAAATTTCAGCTCCCTAGCTCAAATTTTGGTTTTACAATAAAATTGTTTTATTATTAGTGGGCGGATTTTGAAAATTTTATCTCCCGAGCAGTTTTAGGAGTCATAGATCATATATAAAAAATTTCAGCTTTCAGCTCAAAATTCGATTTTTTCGAAAATTTCGTTTTTTTGAGTTTGTGGGCGGATTTCAAAAATTCGTAAACTTGATTATTTCGGGACCCTAGAGAGTATTTGGTTAAAATTTCAGCTCTCTAGGTCCAGTTTAAATGCCTAATTTTTGCCGACAGATGGACGGACGGACGGACGGACATGGCTAGATCGACATTTTTTTTTTTTTGTTGTCGGGGTGTGTGAGATTTTTTGCACTGGAGCACTCAGACTCAATACTGGTCCATTGTACTACCAGGCAGACACACCACATTTTACTGTGGGAATTTACTCGTTTTTCTAAGAAAAACGAGAAGGCGCTTCAATGATAAGGAGCTTAGGTTTGCAGCACTCACCATATCCGCACCAAATACCTGCCACCTGATACGAGCAAAAGCAGGACAATCACAGAGGAAATGTTCCGCAGTAACGTCGCTTTCTCCACAGGCTTCGCAGTTGGTGGTGTCGCTTAGGACTAGCACCTTTAGGTGTTTGGCAAAAGCGTAGTGTCCCGTAAGAACGCCAGTAGTCTGTTTGCAGTTTTTTCTGTTGAGAGACAACAAGAATGCCGGGGATTTCTCACAGACGTCGTGGAGCATTTGCTTAGTCTGTCTGCACCCTGGAGAGTCATGCCAACGGCGATTGTGTTCATAGGAAACCCAACCGTCAATGGAAGCCCTGGCCGAGGACGCAGGCAGACAGATTGCTGGTTCAGGTCCTGAGAAGTCCCCCTCTGAGCCTTGTCTAGCAACTTCATCGGAGATCTCATTTTCCGTGATCCCGTTATGACCCGGGACCCAGACAAGTTTAAGTGAATTCATCCATTCGGCCGAATTCAGAGATATCTTGCATTCACGTACTATTTTGGAGGTAGTTAAGGGTTTGAGTAAGGCCTTAAGCGCAGCCTGACTGTCGCTACATACGCAGATACTTCGCCCCCTCTACCTGTTCCTCGTAACATAGTCCATGGCCATTAAGATAGCATAAGTCTCTGTTTGGAAGACTGACGCATATTTGGCTAACGGAAAGAAAAGTCTAACGTTATCGCTCTCCACGAAGACACCAGCACCAGATCCTTGATCGGTTTTGGAGCCATCCGTGAAGATTCGACTGCATTCCCTTCCAGGTTCAGAGTCCGGCCAGAGCCAGTCCTGGACGCGAGGAAAGTCGACCTCGTAGTTGCGCTTTAGCCGAAGTTCCGGTGTCATCGCATCAGACGGCATATCCATAAGACAGGAGTCGAAGGACAACCGTTGCGCAAGTTCATCAAAACTCCAGTGCGAGTTATACCAAAAGCCACCTCTTCTAAGACGTGAGATAGCCTTGATTGTACAGCCTATGATGTAAACATCAAGGGGAAGGTTCAATAGTGCATCTAGGCCGGAGCCAGGCGTGCAGCCGAAACATACCTGCCTTTGGAGTTTGGCAAAATCAGCAGTGACGTATTTACGTGAGAGCTTATTCCACCAAACAACCGATGCGTATGCTATAAATGGTCTTATCATAGCCGTATAAATCCATAGGACTCTTTTCGGTGATAAGCCCCATGTCTTGCCGAAAATGCCTTAGTTAGATCGACATTACTATCGATGCTGATCATAAATATAGTAACTATTTATTAGGGGTCTACGAGCAATATTAAGGTATACTATGCGTCAAAATTAATATACCCTTAGAATAGGGTGTACAAATAAATTAAACAAAAAAAAAACATTAAGAGGATGAGAGAGAACTGTCATCCCAGATTGGGCATAGTACACTTTCATACTGCGTTGTGTCCTGTCCATCGTAGTACCATAGTATTTAAACGGAATACACACCGAATACAGAAATGAGTGTCAATTTCAATTCATAAAATATGACACATATAATCGATTTTTGAGTATTTTTTGGCGCCGTGCTTTAAGAGCGTGTGTTAAAGATCGGTTAGTGTTTTTTTTTATTAATATGGCTGGGTTTGTTGATGCTATTATTCGGCCCATGGATTGAGCGGGTAGTGACCCCTCAAATCGAAACAAGGATGAACAATTCAAGGGTAATTGCATTTTCCGTTTGAAATGGACGATTGGTAGGTAGGTGGGTGCGGCAATTTATTTATTAGCCCTGCGATTAGCGTTTGTTGATGAGGAGCGTCTTAATCCAACATGCGGAGTAAAGGAAAGTTATTCGTTCCTATATACTTTTCATAGAGACTATGCCAAGTGTATCAAAGAAGGGTTTTCTGTTTTCCTAATGTCCGTATCTGGTCCTAGCTAGTGCCGAACAGACGCGCAAATAATGGATAAGAGTTTTTTTTGCGGTTGCGATATTGCAACTGTTTCAGGTGGTGTTGTATGGAATGCAAAGTGCCAAACAGACGCATCCCGAGATAATTGCTTTTATTCTGGCGATATGTTTTTTTTTGCTTTCTAACGCATGTTGTCAGCTTTCTCAATATGAGGTTGGTTTTCGTGAGCTTTTCTAAAAAAATTTACCTTTACTCCTCCGACCAGAGCATGAATTGGTAGCAAGGCTAGCTACATCAGTTCAACGAAATAGCAACGAACCCTTCTTCAACGCACCCTTACAACATTGGATTCAGCAATAGAGAGTCATCTATGGACCAGAAAAAGTCGTGCGAAATTTCCAAATTAAATGAAAATGCTTCAAAAAAAGAAGAGATTTTTGCATACACTATCTTCGAAAAATCTGTTTGTTTAGGAAAGTCAGCCAGACCTATTCCATTGAGAGGAGGTTTGCCTGTATTGACCGAAGACTTAGGTAAGCAAATATGTACGAATAAAAAATAATAGAAACAACTGATAGGGTATTATTATTTAATGAAGTTCTCTTCTCCTGAAATAAGTCCACCGAGACAGAGCTCGAAAGTCCTCATCTGTCTCTCTTTTGCGATGTTTTCGTTGATTCATGCGTAGGACAAAGGACTATGGTCATATACATTTGGAGCCTGCTTTTATGGATCCATGCGTAGGCTTTAGATTTGAATCAAATTCGTTCGCTTGTCGGTATTCCAGTTAGAGAGCAGGGCCTATTGCTTTATGACAAGTTAAAGCCTTTTCAACCTATAAATGGCGATTATATAAGCACATCTTAACACAACCTTTAGATTTCCTGAACGGCAATTCGTACTGCCTCTAAAATTCAACTCTTGCCATGTATTTGAAGGCCACAAAAGTGTCTTCCGCCCTGCAACCAAACATGTATCCCAAATCCACACATGTCTTTTGAGTCTATTCATCTATATGTGATTCACAGTCTGTTCAAAAAAAATAGAACCAGCTTAAAGCATCATCTCCATATAAAAGACAAAAAAGTTCTGCGTCAGTCGCGTGTGTATGAGCGTACAAAACTATCGAAACATAAGTATTCCAATATCCAAAGCTAAAAACTACACAAATGTCTCATCCCAATGGTATGAATGAGTTCTCTTCAAGCTCACCGTACTCGAATGTCGTATCTTCGTATTTGTATCTGATCCCACGCAATCCAACAACATAAACATAAAACACTCACTACCCCAGCGTCACTGCTCGGCCTTATAGCTATAATAGATACCCTGTCTGACTGACTGCTAGAGCAATGCTACACCACTCAGTCTTTCAATTCGTCTCTGCCAATGAGGCTGTAAATTGCTATACGGGAATTTATAATTCCTTACTCACACCATATCGTATACGGTCTGCGTGTGATTCAAAATCAGGTGGTAGACGGGGGCGTGTAACGAACGGGTAAACATCATATATGTTGTATCTCGTGATTTTGTCACTCAAGTTTTTTTTTTAATTAAAAGGCAGGGTCTGATTGCCTGACTGCCTGACTAAGTGCACGAGTGATTACTTGTATTGCGTGTGACGTGTGAACGCGTACTCTATTTATTGATATAAATTTTCGATAAAATCGCTAAATACCGTTCTAAAAATAATCAATATGATTTGTTGCTTTGGATTTCATTTTTTATTTTTTTTTGATTCCGCTTCACACCTAAGATGCTCTCTCTGAAGAGCGCTTCTGAAATAAACAGAATTCTCTGGCTCGCGTCCAATGAATTTTTTTCTGTCGGTTGTCTTTTGTTGAATTCGCTTGATGTAGGACTATAGGTCGCGAGATACAATATCTGTTATATTTCATTCTCAAATGTACATCTGTCGGCGTGTTTATCTAATTGTGTATCAATTGTGTACAACAGGTGGCGTTCCGCTGATATTACAAGGTCTCCTCACTGAGTCATCATCAGGTTGCAATGTCAAATTCATGGATTGACAGCGGCGATGGTACCGGTATTTTTTGCGACTCTGATGCGGATAATAATTTGCTTCAGTTAAAGTTAAAAAAACCGAAGGCGTGGAAATGGGAATTGACTACGTCGAGGTCATCGTCAAGTATAGCTATGCCGAGGATCATTCTATTCAACCATAAAGGAGACATGCTGGTTGACGCCAATCAACAAGTTGACGATGCGGTGTATAAAATGGAAAAGAAACCGTCGAGGAGGAGTGGAAAGAAGTTGCTTAGAGCGGTGACAGCCAATCTTGAGAGATCTCCTCAAGATGACGAGGATACTGGATTGGGTTCACTGGATTCTGCTGATAAGCATGCCTATAAGCCACAGAGATGGCGTCCAAATATGATGACTGATGGAGAGGTATCTAGAACCATGAGAATGGGAGAAAAACAATCGAATGCATACAAAGAATGGAGGCACTCATTTCCGGATGAAATTGACTTTAGATCTTTGCAAATCTGCGAAGCGGCGGACTCAGATCGAGCGTCACAAAAAAGTCCTTCTATAGAAGATGTAAATATTGACAGTAACTGGAGTCGAAAATGTAGTTTGAAGGACAAGAGCATTGAGCCTCTAAAAAATAACAGTTCTTATGACGAGCAACACCTTTCAAAAACCTCGTGCAAACCATTTCACTCGATTGGACACCTAGACAATCATGCTCACGAGGCTAGACCGCTCGAACGCCGAGCTTCGTCGTTTAAGGAGGTTCGCTTTAATGTTCATCCACCCTCCGGCGATGAAGATATCAAGCCAAGAGACAAACGGCGCTACCGCCGGTCAAATACCAGCCGCTCAACAACCAGTTCTTCTGGTTCGATTCTCGAACGATTAAGCGCGATGAAAGGCCGATTTTCGTCACCCGAATTCGAATTAGCCGGCATTCAACAAGTACAAATGGCACCGCGATACTTCCTTCGCACCAGCCGGGCTGGTACTTTAGTCATTGCCGAGGAGTTCCCAAATAAGCAACGCCGAGCTCGTCGTAGACTTGCAAAGACATCGTCCGCAGAGAATTTTTTGAGCCCTTCAAGTTCATCGACGAAGAAAAACAATTCGTTTAATGACGTTGGTTTACTAGGAGCCAGTCTTGGGGTACCATGTTCGCAAAGTCAGAGTATGAAGAGCTTTGCAGAGGAAAAAGAAAGGGGGCAGCGGCGAAAGGTAATACCAATTCGGCGGAATAAAAGCGATGGAAATATTTTATTGGCAACATCATCTGATGAGGAGGATCACAGGCTTCGCAGTGAGCATAATGGCAGGTTTCGACGTCGAAAGAATGGCTTTTGGCGGCACAACCAAGGGGGTAAGTTCCATCATTATTTTTGCATTTTTGATATATATCACTCTACAGATTCATTAACTTTAATTGTTTGCGAACTTATTGCCATAGACTGAAAGTATCTATATACCATCGGAATTGTTATAAAGGACTTCGTTTTGACGCAACTATTTAGCGTATGTTTTACGCACTTTTTTTCGAAATACAGCGCCCTGGGATGGTAGGCTAGGTGGGGTAAGGTAAGGAGGGTTGTATACATATTGTGCAACTAACAGCCAGAAAAGCCAAAAGAGGCCCATTTTATTACCTACATTGTAGGACATGCAACTGAAAAAACCAGTTGGCACGGATAATAATTGTTAGGTTAGGTAAGGCGGATGATTGATTAGGAAGAAGTACTTCCTCATCACACGCAGGTCAGTGTTGACTCATTGTGATGCTGGATGTCGGATGGGTCCACGTGTTAGTGATATTTTCCTTCATCTCGTTGGTGATGTCCATTAAGACCCTTCCAGTCATACGGTTTTTGCTGAAAACCTCAAAAGATTAGAGAGAGGGATATCGGAAAGTTCCGTCAGGTCGAGGAAAAATAATTTCTTCAAGTTCTTTTTCTTAATTGACCTAGGCTTGGGCAGTGACACAGAAAGTGGAGGTATCCTCGTGAGTTTCCTCATCACCGCAGCCTCTGCAAAGGTCGTCATTAGTAAGATGCATTTTCATTTTGTGGTTCTTTAGTAAATTGTGTCCAGTAAATATTTCCTTCAACATCGAAACAGATTTCCTGTTTCTTTGAAGGAGCTTGTGAGTTCTGGCTTTGTCATACTCTGGCAACATTCTCTTAGATGTTTCATAGGTGTAAGGGTGTTGCATCTGTTATTGGCGATTTCCATTATTTTTTGTCCCACCGGTCCTTTGAGATCGCACAGTGGCGGTTTGACAGAGTGGTTTGCCTGTTCAAATCTCGTGGTAGAACCCCTGCTTCCTAATTCAATCGCATTTACATTACCTTGTACAGTGTACACCCCTCTGTCTAGGGAGTCAGCAGAACCCAACATGATGTTGACCGCCAAGAACTTTCAGCTCTTCGCGACATCGTTTTATAAGCTGCGATTTTATTTCGACAGCCTGGCCGTCAATGAAAATTCTGATATCATCACGAGGTACTGCCGCCATTGATAATAATTGTTAAATGTCTGATAGAGGTGTCCTGATAAATGGGCCAAGCCGAAAAAGAACCGTGCTGCCATGCAGGATGAGCATAATTTCTGGAGAGCCGAGCAGTTCACGCTCAGATCTAATTCCTCTGAGCGCCAGGAGGCATTCTGCGACGTATTTCACGTCCACAGACTATTTCTTTATTACATAAATCTCCCTCTAAGAAAACTCATGATTCATCTCCGTCTTCGACCCAATATGAATGAGTGGAGATGAATATAGATCGGATATTTGCGCTGGACGGATTCTAATCCTGTCTTACAATTAAAAGGACTTTAAAGTTTTTGTCAAATTCATACTTGGGTTTCTCGTAATCATTAAGTGCTATAAGCCCACAGGTATGCGTGAGTGTCCGAAGGTGCACGGCTTCCAAATTTTTATGGCACTCATTTGGCTGCCACGTTCTAAGTGAAGACCACCTCCATATGGGTAGTAGGTTCAGTTATATTTACAGACCTGTTTCGGTGTGGATTTTATTCAAAGAGATATCGCTTGTACATTGTTCATATTCTTGAACAAGGATTTCGTGTTAACCGTATGCCACCAAACATTTGATCCATAGGTGACAATTAGTCTCACAGTCGCGGTGTACAGTCAGTGTACTACTTTCGGTTGTAGGCCTTCTTTTTTTCCAAGCCTCGTAAAAAGCATTCAGTCCTTTCTTAATACTCTCTTCTCTATTCCGTTCCCATACTCGTTTAAGATATTGAAGGGAATGCTTTGCAGTTTCGCTAGGCCCTATTCGGGTATCTTGTGTTTCATAGTGAGCAGGATAAGATCGGTCTTTTTGGCCTTTCCTATTCGTCTACTTTAATAGTTCAAATAACGCGAATTCCGTAATCTCAGTAATGGAAAATTACTTGCCTTAGATAAGTTCATCTATGCTATGTCATCTGCTACAGCATCTATCTTTAGAAATGCCGTTACTGACAAAAAATTAAATAATTTTGTTTAATGAGATGTTTCACAGAAGAGAAGAGAGGTATCCTACTTGCCGCGTTCCGCAATTTACGTTTTTCTTAGTAACGCATTCCTTAAGACTTAATGTATATGCATTCAAAGAAATAAATAAATAAATAAATAAAAAATAAATAAATAAATAAGTTTACTAGAAATGCAGCCAACGTAAAGTATTTTTAGTTAAGGGATTTCTATGTCGTTCTAGCGTTTTTCCGAATGATCTGCCTTTGACAGAATGCGTGTTTTGCATTACATAGAAAACCAGTTGACTCATGTTGGTTCCTTAAGTTCATGTCCAAAAGTCTTTCCAAAATTTTCCTAAGAAATGATGAAAGACTTATTGGTGGGTCCACCTTGGCTACGGAGTGGCATCTTTTCACCGCTTTGGGGCTGAAGATCACCCATACTTCTTTCAAGGGGTTAACTTCTTGCTTTGGTCCAGTTTCAGTTGAGCTATTGATGTTAGAACAAACTAGCAACTATTTCTAAAACCAAAGACCAGGCCACGTAAGACGATGTTCTTTTGACGATATTGTCTTGAAGATAACTTGAAGATAACTTTCTCTATCATATCTATACAACCGACTTTTATCTTTAAAAAAATTTGCAATACTTAATTGTAAGTATTACCGTTATTTTTATACCCTATTCTAAGGGTATATTAATTTTGACGCTTAGTTTGTAACATACCTTAATATTGCCCGTAGACCCCTAAAAGTGTCATCAGCATCGATAGTATGTCGATCTAGCCATGTCCGTCCGTCCGTCCGTCTGTCGGCAAAAATTAGGCCTTTAAACTGGGCCTAGAGAGCTGAAATTTTAACCATATACTCTCTACGGTCTCGAAATAATCAAGTTTACGAATTTTTGCAATCCGCCCACAGACACGCCCACAAACTCAAAAAAACTAAAATTTCGAAAAAATCGAATTTTGAGGTAAAAACCTGAAATTTTTTATATATTATGTATGAGTCCTAAAACTGCTCGGGAGATAAAATTTTCGAAACCGCCCACTGACACACGCCCACAATTAAAAAAAGCAAAATTTATTGAAAAAACAAAATTTGAGCTAGGGAGCTGAAATTTGGAATATATACTCTCTAGGCGCCTTTCAAGCTCATGTGTAAATATTTTAAAAATCCGCCTACTGACACGCCCACAATTTAAAAAAAAAATGTTTTTTTTTCGAAAATCCAAAGTTTGAGCTAGGGAGCAGAAATTTATAATATTTACTCTCTAGGGGCCCTTTATGCTCATGTGTTAATTTTTTTAAATCCGCCACTGACACGCCCACAATTAAATAAAACAATTTTATTGAAAAATTGAGCTAGGGAGGGTTTTTTTTACAAAAGCTTCTTTTTTGTTGATAAAATCCTTTAAATGTTATAAAATAAATTATGTAGAGCAATTAACAATTCAACCATACTTAGACTTTTGTCACGCCCACTTATGAGGGATAGGAATAAGAATAGGGTATCCAACAGTTCTCCCATGCGGACTGTAGCCCGTCCCTATGTTTAAATATTTTTTTTCCCATTTGAAGTATTTTTTTTTTAGAAAATCGCCCCTCCACCCCTTGATAGACCCCCCCCCCCCCCCCCCCCCCCCCTCATCCCATAGTAAAAAATCTGTCGTTAAACTTTGTCGCCTGAGTTATCGCACTCTCCCCTTTTTTACGAAACTTCGCTATAACGGAATTGCAAAGATAAACCACCGAAATTATAAAAATATCATAGAAAATATTTTGTACGAAATTTTTCTTTTATTTATGTATGTATTCACCATAAAGAGAATACTCTATGGTTGCATTCCTGGACATTGAAGGCGCTCTTAACAACGTCAATACATCCGCGATTGCAAATGTGCTGTGAGCTCTGAAAGTAGATGACTCACTTGGTGAGCTAATTAATCTACTACACACAACCCGGATTATAAACTCAAAACTGGGTGTGACATCTGCCAGAAGATCTGTTAGTAGAGTAACCCCGCGAGGCGGAGTCCTGTCCCCCCTTCTCTAGGAATTAGTGGTGAAAGAGCTGCTGATGTGCCTGCAAAGGGAGGGCTGCAGGGTGATTACATATGTGGACGACGTTGCAATTGCCGCCTAAGGGAAGTACCTAAACACCCTTAAATAACTTCTTCAAAACGCTATCAACAAGCTAACGATATGGGCAGATTGTTGTGGGTTAGGTGTTAACCCCCGCAAAACCGAACTTGTTATATACACTAGGAAATATAAAACACATTGACCCTCCCTCAATCAGGGACATAAGCTTAGTCTTCCCTGATGAAGCTTAATACTTGGGTCTCATTCTGAATAAAAAGCTAAGCTGGAAACCTAACATAGAATAACACTGGCGCACTGCTGCAACGGACATTCTGTTTCATCTGACACCACTGGACATCTTTAGTAAGCGAGCGGCTGCTTGTGCGGCTGTCCGCCTAAAAACAAAGTTCCAATGGTCCGAGAATGAAATCGGCCACGCATCTATTCTAAACAAATTTATAATCCTCCCTAGCAACATAGACTAAACCACCCCTCAGCTCCGTTTTGACAAAAAATTCAAAGTCAACTGTCTCATAGGCAAGCATGCATCAATGCTTGGCGTCTATACAAATAACTTCTGCAGAAGCTACTTGGACGAGGAAGACGAGGAGACTATTCTCTGCACATGCCCTGCTCTCTCTCAAAGACGAAAACTCCATTTCTGATCTTTCTTTTACAATGATCTCAACGATCTCATAAACATCCACAGTTTCTTAAGCTTTATGTAAAGCTCAAACTGGTTCAACGAGTAGGAAGAAGATAGATCCGTGTGGTATTACAATGAACCTTTTTATTGGTCTAAGTGTGGTGACTTCTGCCGACTGCCACTATAACCTAACCTAACCTAACCAAACCATATATGAAAATTCAAATTGGTTACACTTTCCTTAGTTGCACTTGTGTTTTATAAGTTTTTTTCTTTTTCAAGGTCGCAATAGGCCTAAAAACAACGTAGGCACAATTTTTTACTTTAAAAAATGTGTGAAAATCTAACAAAATCTAACAAAATAAAAATTATAAAAATTAGTTCCTACGTAATTACAATCACTTGTCACACATAATTTCAAGTAATTTGTATGAAAAAACCTTAAAATTATTAATAATAATTTTTTAAATTAAAAATTGATGCAGAACTTATCCTAAAATAGTAACAAACAATACCACATCAAGAGATTTGCCAAATTCAATTAAAACTAAAGGAATATTCAGCCTTCAAATTTTATAGCAGGCGGGAGTTTGTCGGATACAAAAAACAAAACAAAAAAAAATTAGCCTTCCATTAATCTATTTTTGTGTTGACATTTTTTGAATACATATTTTATTGTTTTCTTGTAAGTACATAAACATATTCATTGTCAACAACTTTTTTGTTTTAGTTAATTAGAGATAAGACTTTCAGAATTGGCACCGCAGCGGAAAAACACAAATGTGGAGAAAATACGAGGGCGGGTCAATAAGTCCGTGACTTTTGGAATAAAACACAGATTTTTTGATAAAAAAAAAATTTTATTTTTCAACGTAGTCTCCCTTGAGCTCTATAAACTTTGTCCAACGCTTCTCCAATTTTTTTATCCCTTCAAAAAAAAATGATTTGTCGAGGTCCTCAAAATAGGACTTTATTTGCGAGATGACTTCATCATTGGAGTCAAATCTTTTTCCACCAAGCCATTTCTTCAGGTTTGGGAACAAGAAGTAGTCGCTCGGAGCTAAATCTGGAGAATAGGGTGGATGAGGGAGCAATTCATAGCCCAATGCATGGTTTTTTGCCATGGCAACTGCACATGTGTGCACCCTTGCATTGTCTTGGTGGAAAAGAACTTTTTTCTTGGCCAAATGAGGTCGGTTTTTTTTCAAATCGTCATTGAATCGGTCCAATAAGTTGGCATAATATTCCCCATTGATTGTTCTTCCCTTTTGAAGGTAGTCAATGTGGATTATCCCGCGTGCATCCCAAAAAACAGTCGCCATAACTTTATTGGCTGACAAACCCACCTTGGCCTTCTTTGGCGCCGATTCACCCTTAGAAACCCACTGTTTTGACTGTTGTTTGGTCTCTGGTGTGTTGTGATGGATCCATGTTTCGTCCACGGTTACAAAACGGCGCAAAAACTCCTCCATATTGCGATTAAACAACGCCAAACCTTCCTGTGAAGTTGTTACACGATTGCGTTTGTGGTCGACTGTGAGCAAACGCGGCACCCATCTTGCGGAAAGCTTTCTCATGCCCAAGTGATCATTCAAAATTGAAACCACTGAGCCATTCGAGATCCCTACGGCTTCCACAATCTCTCGCACTTTCTATCTTCGGTCGGCCAACACCATATCGTGAATTTTTTCGATTGTTTCGGGTGTAGAGACCTCAACTGGGCGTCCAGGACGTTCGGCATCTTCAGTGCTTGTACGGCCACAACGAAATTCAGTAAACCACTTTTTTACCATTGAAATCGATGGTGCAGAGTCCCCATAGTATTTTTCAAGCTTAGCCTTGGTCTCGGTAATGGTTTTTTTTCGCAAGAAATAATGCTTAATAAGCACACGAAATTCACTTTTTTCCATTTTCTCCTCAAATTAGTGAGTAGTCTGATAAAAATAGCTGTCAAACACAAACTAACTGACGCAGTAAGTTTAAATTTTGACAGGAGTCAACTGACAGATGCCTGTTGACAGGAGCAGTGTTGCCGTTTCAGTAAAGAGGTCAGAAATTCAAAAAGTCACGGACTTATTGACCCGCCCTCGTAAAATCGAAAAACAGTAACTTTGGAAAAGAAGTTAGACATATTGCGTCGTTTTAATTCAGGTGAAATTGCTAAATTATTAGGATTTTCCTTGATTTACGGACAATTTTTCGGGAACGGGACCCTTCCGTTAAGCGTGGGATGAGTGTATTATACTCTTGGATGTTTTTCAGTCTTTCGCAAAGAGTTAAAGAAATGTATCTTATACCTAGCTCAACAAATTGTTTTTAAATTATGTACCTCGGGAATTCGTTTCAGAAATATGATATGTATATCTAATCTAACCTTGAATTAATTTTCCTTCTCTTTCATTTCAGATGCCAAAACCCAAGTCAATTTGGGTGGATGAGGATGATTTAACCTTAAATCTTTCCACACTTTCTCATGAAAATTACTTTCATTCCAAAAAATTTAGCTTTAAATTGCTTTTATACCCGAACCAATACTCGTATTCTATTTTTAGTTTTATCGAATTTCCTCGCAAGACGATCACTCACCGAACAACTGCCTTAAATTATGCAATGAGAGTGTTCAAGTTGCAAGTTCAACCCAAGTCCTCTGCTTAGTAGTCCTCTCTGATTGATCGAATAAATCACGTGACCATTAGGCGGCAAATCAGAGAGGGATGACTATCAGGAGACTTCAAGTGGCCTCTGAAATTGAACTTATGGTATTCATCATAAAAATATCAACCGCCTAATTAAAAAAAAAAGTCGATAAGACGTCCACATGCTCTGCCTGCAATCATAAAAAATAAAACAAAACAAAGCTGTTAGTCTGAGAATGCAGTTCAAGAAAATCAGTTGGGTGATGACGGTTATGATGTTTATGATCGTTTTACTGCTGGAGAATATCCGTGTTACATCAACAAAGCAAGTTCTATTTAACTCTTCAATACCTGAAAAAAAGGCAACCATTTTGAACTTACGCAAAACGAGATGTTCTCTCGATCATACAGGGCACTGTCGTAAGGTAAGTAGGTATAAACTTTTAAACGATTCTTCTTCGCTAATCACAGATTTCTTTTAAGGTTTTCGACATGTAGCCTGGCGGCCTTTGTGCAGAATTTGAAAATAGCGATTGATGTTTGCTTGTTTTTAAATTAATAAAAAGTTATGTTCTCTCAATCATTGTACCTATATGATAAAAAGGATTAATTAATCTATAAACATTTACTTAAAATTGGCTGCGAAGTAATTTAATGCTCTTTAAATGGCTCTGATCTCTGACTTCCCTAATCTATTTGACGGATCTCTGTTTTCTTTTTGCACATCAAAACGCTGTGTTATTCGACCATGATCCTTAACTAAGGGCCAGTGCTACCATTTTCTTGAGAATTTGTTACCATTAATTTATGTAATTTTGATCATACGAGGGGGAAAATTACCACACGCACATTTATTTAATTTTATGAAGATTCGTCCGCAAACTACGTAGCTTTTATCATCTTTTCTTTTACATTACTGTTAAATTCCCCTTCACCGGCCTCACAGACGAATTTATCGGGAACCGCTGACCGACCTCTCTGTGTTTGCACCAGCAGTCGCCTCACCGAACTATACCAACCGACCGACCTCTTTTGGTAGGTGCTGTGATGACATCTTACTGCACTTACCAAAATAAGTACGTGACCTTGACCGGCCCCGCTGACCAATTCCGATGGCCCCTGATTGCAACCACAGTACGCCCAACCCTCGCCGTATCAACCGACCACCCGACCCTGGCACTAAAACATCAACATGCACGACCGGCGAGCGGAGAAGGAAAACTCGAGCCAATCTTTGAATTCAACTATGCAATTCCCACCGGCATCTTACAGAAAATCTACATAGTAGACTACCCGCGTTGCCATTTGGGGAGGTTTTTCCACGCTTGGTTTTGGGAGTGCCGCGATCATTCGCTGCACATCAGCCCCGGGCAGTCTTCG
The DNA here is from genome assembly GCA_949715645.1 of Portevinia maculata. NCBI lineage: Eukaryota > Metazoa > Arthropoda > Insecta > Diptera > Syrphidae > Portevinia > Portevinia maculata. The sequence goes on from OX454526.1 coordinate 15,023,462, forward strand.
GATGTACCAACGGCATATTTAAGGGGAGTCGCAAGACACCTTTCCTTATATTTTAGCCTTATAGAGTCTGGCAGAGCTGACTTCAGTCTAATCCACTGTCCAGTTGTTGGTAGATCGACCGCGCCCAGAAAAAAAACAGCCTGACTGCGTTGAAGCTATCCAGCCTAAGGGGAGAAGGAATTAAGACTTGTATCGATCGATCAGAGGTGACCCGGTGAGGAGGCTCCGTTCGACTCTAGCAGTCGTTTGACCGTTCTTACGCGGACGTACTCCCACCTTACCCCAGCACTATCCCCGAATCTCCCAGAGGCAATGTTACAAAAGATTATACGAGTAAGTACCAAAAGAAACAGAAAATAAAAGGATTTATTTGTGAGTCCACAATTTTGTTACCCGAAGTTTTCGTCTTTTCTTTGGAGAACCCTGGGATGGGATTCTATAAGGCGAAAACATGAAAACGTAATGCGTACCCTTTTTATACCCTATTTTAAGGGTATATTAATTTTGACGCATAGTTTGTAACATACCTTAATATTGCCCGTAGACCCCTAAAAGTTACTATATTTATGATCAGCATCGATAGTAATGTCGATCTAGCCATGTCCTGTCCGCCCGTCCGTCCGTCCGTCTGTCGGCAAAAATTAGGCCTTTAAACTGGACCTAGAGAGCTGAAATTTTAACCATATACTCTCTAGGGTCCCGAAATAATCAAGTTTACGAATTTTTGAAATCCGCCCACAAACTCAAAAAAACAAAATTTAAAAAAAAATCGAATTTTGAGCTAGAAAGCTGAAATTTTTTATATATGATCTATGACTCCTAAAACTGCTCGGGATAAAAAAAATTTCAAAATCCGCCCACTGACACGCCCACAAATAAATAAAATAATTTTTTTATACCCTATTCTAAGGGTAGGTATATTAGTTTTTGAAAATCCAAAGTTTGAGCTAGGGAGCTGACATTTATAATATATACTCTCTATGGGAACTTTATGCTCATGTGTAAATATTTTCAAAATCCGCCCACTGACACGCCCACAATAATTTTTTTTTTTTTTTTTTGAAAATTCAAAGTTTGAGCTAGTTAGCTGAAATTTATAATATATACTCTCTAGGGGCCCTTTAAGCTCATGTATAAATATTTTCAAAATCCGCCTACTGACACGCCCACATCTTAAATAAAAAACTTTTTTTGAAAATTCAAAGTTTGAGCTAGGGAGCTGAAATTTATAATGTATACTCTCTATGTATATACTCGTATATACATAGCTATACCTTTATGCTCATGTGTTAATTTTTTTTAAATCCGCCTACTGACACGCCTACAATTAAATAAAACAATTTTATTGATAAACCAAAGTTTGGGCTAGGGAGCGTTTTTTTCGATAAAAATCCTTTAAATGTTATATAACAAAATACGAGTATGTAGAGCGTTCTTAACAATTCAACCATACTTCGACTTTTGTCACGCCCACTTATGAGGGATAGGAATAAGAATAGGGTATCCAACAGTTCGCCCAAGCGGACTGTAGCCCGTCCCTATGTTTCTTTAACGTTTTCGGCTTTTTTTGCTGCATGATACTTGAACTTCACATTACGCGAAACACAACAAGCGACATCTATTTCCTTCACGTTCATCTTTTTTTAGTGTCTCTTTATTAATTTTTACGAACTATGTCGTATTATCGCTCAATAATGACGATGGTGAGGAAATGGTTGCGATTCTCTGTATTAAATGAAAACTGAAGGAAAACAAGAGTTTCTTCCTTGGCCGTCGTCGCACAGTGTGAGAACTCGCTCATCTAGCGGCATTTAATTGAAAAAATGAGTAGCACAAATTGATGCGAAAACAGTGCTGTGTATGATTTTTATAAAAAGTTTTGATTGGAGTTATTAAATAAGACATCAGGGAATTGAAAAGTAAGTAAAATTTTTAGATCATAGGGAGTTTACTTTTTTTTTGGGTGGTTGGGATGGAAAAAATGGAGTATTTTTATTAAATTTTTAAATTCATGAGAGAAAAACTATATGTATTCAGTGTTGTTCGGTTTAGCGACTACATGCATTTGAAAGCCTGATATATCGTCTATCATTAAGTGCTTTAAGGTTCTGCGAAAAAGGTGCACTACATTTTTTTTTTAATTTCGAAGTGGTTACCTAAAAAAAAAAAATTTGCAAAAATGTGTCTAAGTTGTGTTGTGTCTTTTATATTAGTTTTGTTGTGTCCTATGTCGTTTTTTGTGGTACGTATAAATACATATTTCACTTTTAATGTGCGTATAGGCTTTTCATAAATATTTTTTTTTGTAATTTTCAGAATGTCTATCGAAATTACGAAAAAACAAATTTTTGAGGTTTGGATTTCCAAAATCAAAATAAAGCGTGTTGAAGCGGTGTTTTTATTTATTATGAGCTATTTTGATTAAATACAATTTTCAGAGGAAGCAATCAAAGCACTTAAGGCAACTGTAAGACTGATTTGTTTTAAAGTAAATGAGAGGTGGGATAACGGGCATTGACATAGAGCTTATAAAAGGGTTCCACATTATTTTAGAAGCTCTAGCGTTTGGGTTTCCCATTAATTTAGATGCTTTTGAAACATGTGCGATCAGGACTAGGGCTTTATATCTTGAAAAGTATGGATGGTATTACATGCCAGTAAGCGTCCATAAAGTTTTATTTCATGGCAGACAAGTGGTTGCTTCTTGCATTCTTCCGATTGGCCAACTTTCGGAACAAGCGCAAGAGGCTAAAATTAAAGAGAATAGGAAATATAGGGAACTATTCACAAGAAAAACATCGCGATTGCACACGATAACAGATCTTCTTAAGTCTCAGGTGTATTCCGAACAGAAAGAAAAATGTAATCGAACATGAGGTCCTTAATGTCACATCTTAAGCTATCTAAAACTTTTTTATAATCTATTTTTCTGCTAAACTGTGAATGATTGTTATTTTAATTTAGGTTCTGTTCAATAAAATGTTTTTAAGTATATAAATTATTGTAGTTTAATTTCATTGTTGTGTAGACATATATTCATTACAAATTTTACAAACAAAAAGTTTTTTGTGAGCGAAATATATATTTTTAAGAGGGGTCTACCAAAGTGCAAAAAACGTGCACTTTCACAACTCTGTAAATCACTAAGTTTTCTTAATATGTAAGAAATTGTAGTTTTATTCTTTTTTGTGTATATTAATCATGGTTCTCAAAAAGTTCGTGAAGTATATTAATGATTGTATTTAAATTTAGTTTTTCACATATTAAAGATAAATCTTGCAAAAAAAAATTATCAAAAAACATAAACTTGTAAGCGCTATTAATTTAATTCCGCTAGATGAGCGAATTCCCACACTGTGCGTCGTCGAGATTTAAACACACGACCCATAGTTTAGTAGTCCGACGCATTTGACTTTTAAATTCATTTTTAATTCATTATTAAATATCTATTAACTTGCTTACTAAACAAAAATGATTAAATCTGATTTAAAATTAACATTAACACTTATTCTAAATTATATAGTGAAAATCTGGCAATCAGAACTGATCTGCTACTAGATTCGCCACTAACACCGAGTGATGCGGACGCTGCACAATGTCAGCTTAACGACATCATTATCTCATCTTTTAAGAGTAGTTGTAAGGTAAAGCGCACCGTGGTGAAAAGAAGCGTTCCATGGTGAACCGAAAACCTGGAAACGATCCCGAAGAAGGTAAGAAAACAATTCAACAAATCGAAACGCACCGGCGTATGGGGTCAATATCGATCCCTTTTACCCAAATACAAACAAGAGTTGCGAAGATCTGAAAGTGCCTCATAGCGCGAAAACTGCGAAAAGCTGGAAAAACTTCCAGCAGTGGTGCGGCTCCAGAGAGCACTTTCAAAAGATCATTCAAACTGCATGGGATTGATTATCAAACCTTATGGAACAATCACAAGCGACCGGGAAGAAACTCTCACCACCTTGCTTCAAGTTCACTTCCCTGGGTCCCTAGTTCTGGATCACACAATGGATCACACTACTGAGGTTTCATATCCAACTAACCTTACCAGAAGTAATAGTTTATCTGGAAAACTGTTTAGTCCAGATAAGGTCAAATGGGCCGTAAACTCATTTAAACCATTCAAGGTACCAGGAAATGACTGAATTTGTCCAGCCCTCATTTAAAAGAGTATTGACTTCTTCCTACCTAACATGATTGCCTTATTTAGGTTTTTGTTTCAACAGGGGCTACATACCACGCACTTGGCGGGAGGCCAATGTAGTAGTTATCCCCAAACCAGGCAACAAAGCTAGGGAAGTACTAGCTTTTCTTGACATAGAGGGTGCTTTTGATTTCACCGGTTATGATTCAATATCAAATGCTTTACATCACCGAAATGTAGACCTCCCCACCATAAACTGGATAAAAGCGATGCTCGAAAGTAGGAAAATTACTGTTTCGTCAGGACAGACTTCAGTATCAGTATCAGCTATAAAAGGCTGTCCACAAGGAGGAGTTTTATCACCTCTCTTGTGGTCTTTCGTCATAGATACAACATAATAGGGTATGAAGATTGACTTGGTCATCATTATTAGGGGCAAGGAATCAAACAAAGTCACCTTACGTATGCAAAACGCCCCTAAGATAGCTATAAACTGGTGCGCCAAGGGAAATCTCTTCATAAACCCCAGTAAAGCTATCATAGTTCCTTTTACAAAAAGAAGAAAGCTGAGCTTAGCCCAGACTTCACTGAATGGTACGACCATTGAGTATTCCGATGAAGCCAAATATCTTAGAGTAATCATAGACAAAAGACTAAACTGGAACTCCCACATTGAGAGCAAAATAAATAAAGCAACAAAAGCTTTATGGGCCGTCGCATGTATGGTAAAACCTGGGGGATCTCTCCGAAAATCACTCACTGGATTCACACAGTGATGATCAGGCCCGTCATTACTTACGCTTCTATAATATGGTGGACCAAAATAAACCAAAAAACCGCAACTTATGACGCTACACTCAGAAATTCCAGAACTTGACATGATCTGCGCGGTCACAGAGCTGGTTTTCACAGGTAAAAGCCCTAGTGTATTCCAAGCAGAGCTCCTCGCCATTCAAGAATGCGTAAACCACATTACTAACACTGGTACATATACACGGATAGCTAAGCAGCTATATAAGCCCTTAGCTCACATACAATTGACTCCAAATCAGCTTTACACTGCTCCAATAACCTCCAGCAAGTCAGCCAAAGCAACAAAACCAAACTCTGGTGGATTCCTGGCCATGACAGTTTTGAAGGAAATGAAAAAGCTGACGAGCTAGCCAGAGATGGTTCAGAAACCCCTTTCACAGGACCTGAACCCTTCTGCTACACACCCAAATCAGCCACCAATTTAGCTATAAATAGCTGGAAACACTCTAAATTTATCTCATACTGGGAAAACACTACAGGTCTAAGACAGGCCAAACGAACCATCCAGCCCTTCAAAAGAAATGCCAGCAGGATCCTAAACCTAGGTAGGCATGATATCAAAAACCTAATAGGGTACTGGTCACCACGGCTTACGATACCACCTCAACAAAATGAAACTAGCCGACTCTCCAGGGTGCAGGCTGTCCCTCGATGACGACGAAATCAGCACATTGTGTGCCCCAGCCCTCTGTGCAATCAGAAAGAGGATCTTCTTCAAAGAACTCTTAAGTATCGAAAATTTGAAGAGGTCCCCTGCTAGAAGCATTATTACCTTTTCTAGAAAAATTAAAAACGCAATAGCCTATATTTACCATTTTTCGGGATAGGGTGTACCACAGCTACTTTCCAATGTCTCGGATAATGTGCATTATTCAGCGCATTGTTAAACAGCGTGGCAAAAATATCTAAAGCCTCCAGAGCCAGGTGTCTCGAAGAATAATTTAATGAAATTTCGGAGCAGGCTTGTTTTATGGCTTCAATTTTTTCTTTCGGGTTGGAGTATTGCTTTCCTCCTTCTTAGATCTTTTTTGAAAGCCATCCCCACACGTTTTCCATGATGTTCAGGTCCGTTGAATATGGCAGTCATGCCAGTAGGTCTACATTTCGACTCTCAATCCAAGTTTCTTGCGCTATGTATCGGCGCATCGTCCTGTTAGAAAGTCCATCGGAAATCAATTTTCACTTTAGATTTGTAGGTGACTGCGGTATTTCTTAAGCTTTGCAAATTAAGGTTTGCAATTCCGTAAAAGCTTACTGCTCTCCATACAATTACTCCACCTCCCTTGCTGTGTCTTATATCCAAGGTTATTTCATCCTTCCTCGAATCATGGAAATAATAATTATATCCATCAGGTTCATCCAAATTTAACTTTTCTTTGATCTGAAAAGACAACGCTATGCCACTCTCGAGGTCACATGATGTGACTTTATGTAAAATCAAGTCGCTGACTTTGGTTGCTGGGTACAATGGTGGTTTTTTTTCATGGTTGGAATGCTATATCATGCGATAAACAGTTGATCTACCAGCTTCAACTCCAGTTCCTTGCTTGATTTTACTTTTTTTTTAACCCTTGCCCAACGGCCGACACTGCGACCTAAAAGATCTTTTGTGTCACATGGTTGACTTAATCCAAAACGAGACTAACTTCCCTAATGAAACTCAGCACGTCTTTGGTGGTAGAGTTATGCGAAGCTCCACGAGTGATAACAGCTCTCTGTGGAGAAGGCGTCGTCTCAACCAATGCAGAGTCGGGAATTCACAGAGTATGTGTTCTGAGGGTTACTCGTCCCCCATGCAGAATCTACATTCTGACGTTGGACTAAGATTTATTTTGTTGAGATGGCCAGTGAGAAAGCCTACCAGCCTTCTAATGTTTTCCTTATTTAGTGTGAGGATTTCCTTATAGGAGTAGGACTTAATTAAGCGTTTGGATTGTCTCAGACCAGGGGCGTTTTCCCAATGTTTACTTAGGGAAAGTCTTCAATTTGAAGCAACTCTCAGTATCGCTAGTCGATCATGCCTTGTTTTTTCTCTGATCATTCCTCCGTTCCGGTTTGTTCCATAACTCCCCGGATCTTAAAGATAGCTATGGACAACAGCTGGTCGTCTTCGAATCTTACCGACTATAAAACGGATAGATTTGCCTTGTTCGTTGTATGCTCGAATTTGGCATATTTCCCCTTTGGCAAGGCCGTAGCCAGGGGGGGGGGGCCACAGGGGTTTGAACCCAGCCGAAATTTTTTTAAAAATGCATCTGCAAATCATACTTTTCCGCATCAGTATGAAATTTGTACTCAAATAATAATTGATTATGTTAAAAATTTCTGATTTTAGTTTTAAGCTATGAAAGGCAGCAGTTTTAACGGCGTTCAACCAGTAGTACGCGAGTCTCATCCAGAAGCCTTATACGTGCATTGCAGCGCATTCTTGTCAAATTCAGCCTATTCGCAACACTAATGGTACCAAAAAATCCGTTGGAATTTTTTTTTAAATAATCGGCAAAGCGCACACATTTGTTGCAGTAAATGATTAAACAAAATTATCCTCAAAATAAATGGAAAAATTTAACAGCAATGTGTGAAACATGCTGGGTGGAAAACCATAATGGGTTGATGAGGTTTAAGGAAATTGTTGAACCGATAATTGATGCTTTTGAAGAGTTGTGTAGTGATAAGGACTCTGATACGTCATCGAAGGCGAGTTGCTTCGTAATATCTATTTCAGCTAGTGATTTTGCAGTAGGTTTGTGTTGTATGAGTGTTTTGTTTACATATGTAGACGCGTTTCCTAATATTACCTGAACTACTATTACATTCTATTACATTATCACAATACACAACTCAAATACTAACATGAAGTACATTGTCACAATACACATATTCTATCTCTATATACTATTTACCTAATTATTACCGTTCATAAACTTTCTTTTGCCAAGCTCTTGTTAACTTTTGTCATTCTTCAGCCGAGTAGTCAAGCAGTCAAGTTGTGAAGTCGCATTTAATCTTACAATTATTTTCAAATACTTTTCTACCTATTTATTTAATATTTGCTATAATAAAATCTAAATTTGTGAATTCCGAATATAGGGTTTCATTTAATTTTCAATCAATCCTACACATTTGGGGGCTCAACAAAACAAAAAAAAAAAAAAAAAAAAAACAATTACTTTAATCAATCAGGGACAATGGAAAATCTCGCAGTGGATCAGTTAAAGGCAGAATTAGCGCGATTAAATTTGGACACAAGCGGTGTGAAAGCGATCTTGGTGGCAAGACTATCAGAAGCATATAGTATGAAGCAGCAGGATACACGTAATACAGCCGATGGAACACCTTATAAAGATAATGGGACACCGTTTTCACATAGCGGGTACAATAAAAACAAAAACGTGGAAACCGAAGAAAACACCGAACCTTTGATTCGTTTTTCTCTTCGAGATATAGAGAGCTTGGTTTCTAAATTCAGTGGCGATGATGGCATTTCGGTAAACTCGTGGCTCTCGGATTTTGATGAGGTTACATCATTACTCAATTGGTCAGACCTTGAAAAATTGTTATTCGCGCGAAAGCAAAGTGTTTTATGAAAACATGTACGTGTCGTTCGTACGAGGAGCTCAAGCAAGTCTTACTTGCAGAATTTCAAAAAACTCTTTGCAAAGCGGATATATATTCTCAGTTACAAAATCGTAAAATGAGATGTGAAGAAAATTTTCGCGAATACGTATATAAGATGAAGGAAATTGGTCAGCTGGCCGACGTAGATGAAAATTCCTTGATTCATTATATTATTAATGGTGTCACTGGAAACGAACAGCATAAATTAATCCTCTATGGAGCGAAAAATTTGTCTGAACTGAGGGACAAATACGACATCTTTTTGAGATTAAAATCCAAAGTAAATTCTCATACTGCTGCTAGAAACAGTTGGCAAGGTAGTAGTAGTAGTGGGAGGCACATAAACAGACCTAGCGGTCAGTATAGTGGTAATTATAAAACACATCGTGACGTTTTACACTGTTTCAATTGCGGTTCTTCTGAACATCAACGTCGTGACTGTAAATCTGACACAAAATGTTTTAAGTGCAACGGTTCAGGACACATGGCCAAAAATTGCCCAACTAAACCTAACGCACAAACAAATACTTTTTCTGTGTTAAATTCTAAACAAATTTTTATAAACGACGTACCCATTTACGCACTAATTGATACAGGCGCTCAGATCTCATTACTACGAGAAAAATGTTACAACAAATTTAAAAGCTCTACAGAAATGCGAAAACAAAGCACTCTATTGGTAGGCCTTGCTTCAGCTGCATGTTCTACTCTCGGTGCATTTAATGCTTTTGTGAAAATTGATGACTTCGAGATGAAAACACTTATCAGCGTAGTACCAAATAATGTTATCCAGTTTGACGCTATTGTGGGAAATGACAATATATCAAAAGCGAAGGTAATTTTTAACAACGGAGTTCCAACATTTCACACTGAGAAGGAAGAAAATTACATCATGAACATCCAAGTGGAAGACAGTACCGAAGCTAATGCACCGTTCAATCTGATAGAAATGACTGAAGACATAATAAGAAATTACAAGCCCAACAACGTAAGTAGCTGTCCAATAAGTATGTCACTAACATTGACTAACGAAACACCTTTTCATTTTCCTCCCCGCCGCCTCCCAATCAACGAGAAAGAGATTGTCAAACAGCAAATTGAATCTTGGTTGAAAGAAGACATAGTACGCCCATCATTTTCTCCGTTCGCTAGTCAAGTCGTTGTTGTCAAGAAGAAGGACGGCTCACCACGGGTCTGCATAGATTACAGACGCCTAAATTCAAACACTGTCAAGGACCGTTTTCCTTTACCAACTATTGAAAGCGTGCTAGACAGCCTCCAAGATGGACGAATATTTACGACGCTGGACCTCAAAAACGCATATTTCCATGTTCCAATTGAAGAAAGCAGCCGCAAATACACCGCGTTTACTACAGCAGAGGGGTTGTTCGAATTTAATCGAGTACCATTTGGGCTGTCAAACTCCCCAGCAGTCTTCGTTCGATATATACACACGGTATTCAGGGACTTGGTGAGTCGAAATATTGTTTGTATGTATCTAGATGATCTAATTTTATATGCACCAAATGATTCCGAAAATCTTAAGAAGTTGAAAACTGTTCTTGAGAGAGCAGCAGCGCATGGATTAATTTTTAATTGGAAAAAATGCAAATTCTTCCAAACGAAGGTGACGTTTCTCGGCCATGTTGTTGAAAATGGAAAGCTAAGCCCATCCGAAGAAAAAATTTCTGCTGTTGCAAATTTTCCAGAGCCTAAAACCCTTAAGAAACTTCAGGAATTCTTGGGTCTTACCGGGTTTTTTAGAAGATTCATAAACTCGTATTCAATCGTAGCAAAACCCCTAACAGACCTAACAAAAAAAGAATCAAAATTTATAATTGCCGAACCCCAACGAAAAGCCATAGATATATTAAAGCAGTCGCTTACAACAAAGCCGGTACTGTACATCTATTTACAAGGCGCCGAAACGGAATTGCATACAGACGCAAGTCAGCTGGGTATAGCCGCAATTTTGTTCCAAAGAGGCAGCGATAACCAACTCCACCCAATCCATTACTATAGCCGAAAGAACAGTATACCAGAATCAAGATGGCACAGTTATGTTTTAGAAGTTTTTGCAGTTTTCAAAGCGTGTGAAAAGTTTCGATTTTATCTGATGGGGATTAAATTTAAAGTAGTAACAGATTGTGTGGCTTTTCGTCAAACAATTAATAAGCAGGAACTACCAAACGCGGTAAGAAGATGGATTTTGTATATGCAGGATTTTGACTACGATGTCGAACATCGCCCAGGCAGCAAGATGACCCACGTCGACGCTTTAAGCCGCTCTCCGACTATATATGTTTTCCAGCAGGAAATATTGGCTAGAATCAAAAAGGCTCAATTTGCAGATGAATTTATCTCGTCCGTTAAAGAGATATTAAAAGAAAAACCCTACGATAATTTTGTTATGCAAGGTGAGTTGTTATTTAAAGACGTTAATGGGTACATGCTCTTAGTGGTACCTCGAAGTATGGAGTCAGAGATTATAAAAATGAAACATGAAGAAGGACATTTCGGTTCACTCAAGACAGTACATTTATTGTCTCGGGAGTTCTATATACCAAAAATTAAAGAAAAGGTCGAGCGCCGAATATCAAACTGCGTGAAATGCATTCTTGCAAATAGGAAGGCAGGCAAACAGGAGGGTTTCATCCAACAGCTGGACAAAGGACAGACACCTTTTGATACATACCATTTGGATCACATCGGGCCGATGGATCTAACAACAAAACTCTACAAATACATTCTAACGATAACTGACGGATTTTCGAAATATATTTGGCTCTATCCAACCAAGACAGTATCAGCAGATGAGACACTACGAAAGTTAAGAGAACAGCAGCAACACTTTGGAAACCCACGAAGAATAATAACAGACAGAGGAAGTGCTTTCGTATCAAATGCCTTTAAGGATTATTGCTCAGAGGAAAAAATTGAGCATGTATTAATTACAACGGGAGTTCCGCGAGGAAATGGCCAGGCAGAACGCTCCAACAGAGTCGTCATCGAAGTTTTAAAAAGGTTATCACAACTTTCAGCTGAAAAATGGTACAAGTTCATTCCAAGGGTCCAAATCGTCATGAATAGTACACTCCAAAGATCAATCAACCGTACACCGTTTGAAGTCCTTTTTGGCGTCCCAATGAAGAAAAAAGAAGACCTCGAAATTTTCGATTTACTTAAACAGGAGTTGTTAAAACAACATGAAAATGAGAGGGAGATTGTTCGCCTTGATGTCCGCCAACAGATACTTAAGCTACAATCTGAAAATAGGAAAACATTTAACAAAAAACGAAAAGCTCCAAGAGATTACAAGATCGGGGATCTTGTTGCTATTAAAAGAACCCAATTTGCAGCAGGTAATAAACTTTTTTCTGATTTTTTAGGACCCTACGAAATCATTTCGAAGAATAGATCTGGGCGTTACACTGTGAAAAAAGCATCACCGCATGAGGGTCCTAACCAAACAGCAAGCAGCAGCGATTATATGAAGCCGTGGCAAAATGAAGACCAAAGCGAAGACGAAGACGGAGGCGAAGTCGATCCATCATCCGAGGCGGATGAAGTTCAGGATGGCCGGATGTAGACGCGTTTCCTAATATTACCTGAACTACTATTACATTCTATTACATTATCACAATACACAACTCAAATACTAACATGAAGTACATTGTCACAATACACATATTCTATCTCTATATACTATTTACCTAATTATTACCGTTCATAAACTTTCTTTTGCCAAGCTCTTGTTAACTTTTGTCATTCTTCAGCCGAGTAGTCAAGCAGTCAAGTTGTGAAGTCGCATTTATTCTTACAATTATTTTCAAATACTTTTCTACCTATTTATTTAATATTTGCTATAATAAAATCTAAATTTGTGAATTCCGAATATAGGGTTTCATTTAATTTTCAATCAATCCTACACATATACATTGCCACTTTGTAAGATCTTACAATCCCCTTCATGCGACTTAGTGTCTGAATTGGAACATGTGGAATTAATAACAAACACATTCCAAGGAATATCATTCCGGAATTCAAAACAATTTTTTAGACTGCACAAAACTTAGCAAATGTTGTGGATGAAAAACTTAAAATTTCACGATTTGTGTCAAGGCAGCAGCACAGACAAAACATGAGCACAACAGATCCTGAAACCTATTTTAGGATAAGTATAATGATTCCTCTTTTAGATGACTTTTTAAGTCAACTTAAAATAAGATTTGAAAAAAAATAAGTCCATACTGTCCTCCTTGTGCATTTTGATTCCATCGATCCTTGGCAAAAACGAACAGAATAACGTAGAAAACTTCAAATTTTATAAATGTGTTTTGGATTGGGATACTTTAAAAGCTGAATTTACGCTATGGAAGACAAAATGCCATACACAAAAAGATATAGAGCGTTCAAAGAGTGCAATAACAGCTCTTGGGAAATGCAATAAGGATCTATTTCCTGACATCCACAAGCTTCTTAAAATTTTGGCGACCCTACCGGTTTCAACATATACACCGGAAATACATTTTCGATAATGAAACGTCTAAAAACTTATCTAAGAAATTCTACTGGTGCAAAAAGATTAACAGGATTGGCGGTAATGTGAATTCATCAACAAGTTGAGATCAACACTGAGGAAGTTTTAGATATATTGCGCTGCAAATAGAGGCCAGAAGATTAAATTTAATTTTATAAAAATGATTCCTACCTACATGTTATGTAATTCTTTTTGTAGTAATAAATTCTTAAAGAATGATGATATGTACCTAATAAATAATAACTTAAAATTTCTAAAAATAATATTGGAAGTCTTTTAGTTTTTCAAATTTGTATGTGAGTTTTCTTGGAAAATCTAAGTATGCAATAGTATTTTATTAGCAATAGTCTAAGGAAAAAAAATACTGAAAATCATTAAATCAATTTTTTTAAACGGTTTTTTTTTTTAATTTTTGAAAAATATTTTGCAATTTTTTGAGTATATATTTCAGGTGACGTGAAATAAAGCCAAACGAAATAAGGCCAAATTCCAAATTTGGCATCATTTCGCTTTCGAAAGCGAAATAGAGCCAATTTGGCTTTATTTCGTCATGCAAAACGAAATAATACCAAAAAACAAATGGAAATAAGACCAAACCACTTTGTTGTGCGCAAATGTGTAACTATTATCGATTTGTTTGCTTACAATTATGTTATGAGACTTAACGGTAAAACGGTGCCGTGACATAACCACAAGCTTCATAAGCCCAAATTTTGAAATTTGGCCTTATGTCGCATTGTGAAAGTGGCATAAGGTCAAATTTTAGGATTTGGTATTATGACACATTGGAAAAGCGTCACAAGGCCAATTTGGCTAGATGACACTTTCGCTTGGTGCTGCTTTCAACAACTTGCCCTCGCACCTACCCCAAATCAAACAGTGACCCCAAGCAGGGGGGTTGCAGGGGGGCAGCATGCGCCCCCATATACATTGCACTGTTTATGGGATTAGTTGCGAAATCGAAAGTAGATTGCATAAACAGTACAATGTCTGCAACCCCCCTGCTTGGGGTAACTGTTTGATTTGGAGTAGGTGCGAGGTACGGTTTCGAAAATTTGGCTTTATGTCACTTTCCGGATTTGGCCTTATGACGCTTAGTGAAAGTGACATAATACAGTGACAAAATTCTCAGCATAGCTTTTCATGGACAATACAACTTCGTAAAGAAAATGTTCAATACTTTCCGAATTCGGGATCACAGTTTTGTTAAATAATGTAAACGAAATAATGCCAAATTGGTGTTGTTTCGTTTTCAGTAACGAAATAAAGCCAAACTAAAAATTTGGTTTAATTTCACTTTGGAAAACGAAATAAAGCCAAATTTTGGGAATTCGGCCTTATTTCGTTTGGTTTTATCTCACGTCACCTATATTTCAATACAAGGAAATCTGTAGTTTCATCTGGAAAAAAAATCTGGAAAAATTCAATATACCCGTTTCCAGAATATTCAAAAAACCAAAAAAGTTATGTATGAATTTGATCATAAAAGCCTTCCTAAATTTTAAATTTAATTGAAATCGGTTTTGTTATTAGCGAGAAATTCTGATGTTAAAAAATCGGTTCTATAGGAGGTACCATTTTAAGATAAATCTCGCAAAATCCATTCTTACCAAAAGTAAACTGTTTTATATAAATCGTTAAGGCCGTTTTTAGAAAAATTAAGTTTTAACAAACCGTTATATGACATATACCATTGTTTTAGAGCTAAAATTCCAATTTCAACAACGCCTAGTGTGAGACTACTAAATAAACACTATGAACCAAGTTTGCAAATCGGCCCATCCGCTTAGGCTGCAGATCTGCAAACAGGCAGACGGACGAACAGAATTTTCCAACACATTTTTTTCTACTTTCCTATCATCGTAATGTCATGTTTAATTGTTATCTCAATTGTTTTTGCACCAATCCATGAAGTGCCTTATATTTATATAGTATAGTACCATAATACCAATTAAAAATCGTGTTTGGTCGATTTTCGGCTAAAATGGGCTGTATTAATTTTATTTATTACATCTATCTACCATTCAGAAAGGTACACACTGATGGGTGTATGGAAATGGTTAATGAATTTCTTTTAGCCATAGTTGTTTCTATGAAATTATGTTTTAAACTACTGTCCCTGATAGGTACTCTTAATGCCTTTATGTTTGACTTAATCCCAATTTTTTTTTTACAACATAAACACAATATAGCCTTCTTTCATATTGCATTTGGTTTTTCCCATATTAAAGAAGGATTTAAAAAATTTCGTAAAACTAAAATAAGACATTTCCTGTTCGTAAACGCGTGCAACAGAGTGTACCTATAATAAAGTAGTGGTGTGACGACTTATATGCAATATCTTTCTCTTTAGGATACGAGAAAGGGAAAACTACACACTTACACTCGATCTAATAACATCAAACATTCACTCTTCGCCCAAAACTATGCACTTAACGCATCCAATTCTCTTTCACATAACCTCCAACAGAAGCCAATGAATGCGCAAAAGCAAAGCGATAACAGACCCTCTCCACCAAACTCTTCATTCCATTCATTCGCTAAAGCCTCCCGCAGCTGTACAACTAGTATAAAAATGGATTTCAAAGCAATCAGTTTGTTGATCGTGTTCCTTATTGTATCGCTTTTGGCGAACGCTCCAGTTACAGTTTCAGCGCCAGGAAAGGTGATCTTTTTCACAAACAAAACTGACAAAGCCAGTATATTTGGATCCAAAGCGCGATGCAAGCTCGACTTCAGAGGACGGTGTCGTAAGGTACGCTTCGACTATAACCCGGTTATCTGCAGGAAATCTAATTAAACTAATCAGTGATTTTGCTTGGTTATAGGTCCGACAATGGAGGGTAGCCTGATTTATTCTGTCTTGATTCGGAAAGAAGTTACATCAGTCTGCTTTTGTGTTTTATTTATTTCTCAAAAGTATCAAATATCGTGTTATGTGATTCTATGTCATGTCAAATGTCCAAATAAATTTGTAAATATTCGCTCGAGTACTTATCATCAATAATATTAGTTTTGAAGAAGAATTCTTTTTGTTGAAAATTGGGCAACGAGTTGTCTGATTCACCTTGAATGTATTTTGTCGGTGTGAACGTGGTCATTGAAGATAAACATATAGATACGAGTATCTCAGTCTATTTCAAGTGCATGGTTATAGTCTTGGTTTTTTTTAAAGTCATTTGGGCATTCAACTGTTAAGTCAGAAGGGTGGCTTAAGATAATACAGGGGTTTGTACAATACAAAGGTCGTGTTGTAGTTCTGCCAATCGCATTGGTTAGGCAAACACTTGGTGTGCAATATACACTTTAGCTGCTTATCGGCATAAATAACATTTTTATCGTGTGCTTCGCGGATGTTGATTTCTGCCATCCTGTTGGTTTGGGTGGATTATTTTTGTTTTTCTTTATTATTGTTTTGAAATATTTGCAAATAAATTTATATTACAATTTAACGTTTTCAGAACTAGAAGAAGGAATGTAGTCGCAGATAAGCCTGCAGCAGAAATGGTTTTAACGTTTGACAAGATATTTGGACTTTCTGAAGTTGTTAGCAAAACCTTTACGACACTGAAACAAGGTAAGGTATCAATCAAAATTCAATCCACTACCTATGAGATCAGTCGATGATGTCGATAGCGTCCGAGTATCCCAGTAGTTTGACGAATGATTTTGGAAACAGTGCCTACCTAGTTAACAACTAATCTGCGCACTATCTGCTTCAGAAAAAGGTTGAAGAAATCGCATGAAAGCGCATCTCGTTGCTGGAATCCGGTGCAGGTTTGGACGAATCGGGAGATCTGTTTCAATACTGCACATTGCAAGCGTATTTTTCAGCGTCAAGTATCACAACTGAATCAGTTTCGCCTCCCGAATTCGGTAATCGCACGTGCAGCTTCTGACGATGAGGCCTACCACATGCGGCTTTTAAGTCGATGAGAAGATAGTGGATCTCGACTTGATATTCATTGGTATTTTCCAGGATTTGCATAATTGTTAACATTTGGTCTATTATAGATCTGTGAGCCGGAAGCCACACCGGTACTTGGCTATCAGTGTATTGCAGTGTATTTGTACTGTTGGATAGGATCTTATACGCGACATTTAGCAGGGATAAATGGAGCGCATGCATATGGAGCTTATAGTCCAGTCATCCGGTAAACCATCAAAGCCGGTGACCTTATTGCTCCTTAGCTGTAGCAGATACCTACAAAATAATTCTTAGGTAGCAAACTTCTTTGTTCCAAGCGTGTTGTATTGAAGACTTCCAAAGCGCTGTTTCAGCAAGACACGGGGCTTATCACCGAAAAGACTCCTATGGATTTACATGGGTATAATTTTTCGATCACAGTTGATGGCTGTGATCGCTTACGCTTAAGCGATGCTAAATATCGTCATCACAGCTTTCTTGAACTTTCCGCACTTGGGAATCACTCCTCCATTCACATAAATGTCTGGAATTGGTCGGATCGGATCAGAGAACGGGTAGTACAAGTATTCTGTTTTCTTCGGACTAATACGATAGCCATTCCCATCCAAAATGTCTACCCATACATCAAATGCTCGTTGCAGGGACATTTGGTCCGCGCTAATGATGGCTCTATTGTCAGCAAAGAATAGCTGATGCAGTTTCGGATTCGTCACTTCCTTCAAGCAGATAGTCAAGGACTGTAATAAATATTAAGACGCTTCCCTAGTGTACACCGACTTTGATTGCGAACTCCTCGGTGACGCCCTAATCATCTGTACGTAGGTTTCTGGAACTCCTCGCTATCTTAGCACCACCAATAGCAGATCTCTTGGTTGTCTATCAAAGGCCATTTCAAAATCAACCAACACCATATTAAAATCCTTTAAGGAATCACGATGTTTTTCCATCATGATCCAAATACTTTGGATTATATCTGTGGTTGATTTATCTGCAACAAACCCGCACTGGTCTTAAGATAGCCGTTTTATTTTTCACATTCGGCTATCTAATACCCGCTCAACGATCTTCATGCTGTGGACATTAACTTGATTGTAACATTAACGGCAATTGTCACAGTCTCGCCTACCGCCTTTTCCTTTGTATACAAAGGAAGCAGAAAACTTTCCTTCCACTGGTTAGGCATTGGATCTCCTCTCACCAGTTAGGAGATGAGACTCATGAGCCATTTCGACCCGATGTCTCCCATATTTTTTCCAAAATTCAGAGGGTATCTCGTCCGGCTCAACTGCTTCTCGCTTTTTGGACTCTATGACCGCCTTCCTAACTTCTTAATGTCGTGTAGTTCTTCATTATTAATAACGGCACACGGAAAATATATCCGGAGAAGTTGTTCATTTAGAAGTCCTTCACAATACTGCGGCCACCTTTGTAGAATTTTTTCGTCATCCACAAGAAGCAGCCCTTGAGCATTGTTGATGAACTTTGACGAATGGATTTCCTGGGTATGCCCCTGTTCAAGATGGAAGAAGAAATTTCTTCTAACTCCTGTTTTTTTGCGGGTCTCTTGCAAAGTCTGTATGCTTATTCGAGGCGAGCTTTTTCATCTCCATTATTAGTGGACCACTTTGACCAAGCTTTGAATGTCGTTTCCTAATCACTTATCACTGTTTTAGTTTCATCTGTCCACGACCATGTTTCTTTGCCGTGTTGATAGTCTTCTTAGGCCTCTAGAAGTGACTTGGCTCTATCCAAGCAAGGTCGTTGTGGGGAATGAAGGGCATAAGATATATGGTCGTTTTGGGGGACTCCATATATCTTGTGCCCTGCACTCCGCATCCTGATGTCTTAGAGAAAATTCACTTTGTCCAGATTGTACCATTTGATTCTCGCAGACACTTTTGTGGGTTTAGTTCTGTTCGTCCCCGCCGCCACGAAAATGTCTCTTCACTGGAGGCGGTGTTGCTGGGCGATTGCCTCTCACAGGATCACTTTACAATCTTTAATCCCGAGGCTTCATGAATCGTGTTACTGGTTACCAATCTGGTTTTCATTGCATGTAAGTAACCAGGTGCCGGCCTTGTTTGACGAACATGGTATTAAGAATGATAAGACCGTATGACTTGCACATGCTTAGGATATCTTCAGCCGGAGAGTTCCTGAAGCAGTATCCCAGTCCTCCATGTCAGTCTTCATAGTCTTCGTTTGGCTTCCCGACTTGTAGGTTTAAATCTCCGCCAACAAAAGTAGCGAAGCTACAACCACTCACTACACCCCTAAACTTAAGCATTACCTTGATATTCCCCGGAAACTGAATAGCTCTGACCCAAGCATTTCTGCTCGTGCCAGGATAAGTACCATAATAACTAGTGCCTGGCCGGGTAGTGCGTTTTCTATTAGCGTACTTTCCAAAGTGCTTTAGTTGAAACGGGTTCGACATGTATATGCTCCTTTTATTTCTTGTTCAAAAATTTGTTTACGACACCGGAGATCTGCAGTCGTGTCAGCCCACAGATTTGTATGCACACTTGCAGGACAGCTTTAAGATGTTAACTGTTTCGCTAGGCTCACCTACTCGCCTTTTACGACAAACGCTCTTCATCGGGATGCGCTCTAGTGATATTCTTAACCCGTCCCTACACGGGGACTAAAATAATAATACTATAAACATACAATTTCTATTTGGGGCTTAACTGCGTTTTTAGGTGAAACGTCGAGTGAAATTGCCACGTGGAAAGGGTTTTTTTAATCAATTTTATAAATTTTTATTGTTAAGACTGTTTAATATGATGGATTAGAAGTAAATATTTTGTTTTCTAGGAAGTCTTGAAGAAGAACCGAGCAGTCTGACGGATACAATACATATTTGAAATAAAACTATGCAATCTTAAATTGAGATGTGACATTTTTGAACCATTCCGAAAGCAACTTTAATACAAGCATATTTTGTTCTTATTTTAATTTTGTTTATGCTTACTGTAAGAGTAAATAAACCTGATTTAAGTTAGCATTGTTGTTTGATATTTTTTAGGAAAACATTAATTTAATTTAAGTTAACAATGGTCTGAAATTTAGCTCTGGTATTCCGGAATGATTTTGGGAATTAGTATTGAAATAGGAATTTAATGCTTATCTAAACCAGCGCAAAATAAGATTTCAGTACTAGGCTTCAGAAATTTCCGAATTTAGTCGAGTCGTCTTGATTTCTTGATTTGGCAATGATTTTCTTAGTTTTAGCTCGTTTTTTTCTGAGTGTACTGCTAGATCATAGGCTGTGCAAAATGTTATTTAATTTAGCCTTATAGGAACCCAGAGATCAATGCCCATCCGTCATTCGTTTTATCACGTTCTCCGATACGGATGAAAGTCGCGTAGGTAAATCAGGTATGGTTTTCGAAATCTCAGTTGGCCTCTGAAATGTCTTTCTTCCTTTATGATCTGGATTAAAGAGATCAAGACCATCCCACAGGCGGGCCTGGGATTAATCCTTTTTTGACGGATTGTCTGCGATTTTTAATATGTTCGAGGGCACTTTTGAAAACCCAAGAAGGTCAGAAGACTAACGAAATCTAGCTAATTTCTTTTAAATTCGATGAAACAACTATTTGCCTTGGAATGGAAGAAATCATTAATGCATTTCAAAGAAACGGAGATATCGGATGTATTAAATTTGGATGTACCAACAACAATTCTGGATGCCCGTAATGATATAAAGAACTAAACAAAAATCAGGGGAAGCTTTAGTTCTATTAGAAATCTCCCAACGAACTTCCCCTCCACACAGTGCTCCGGGACGATCAGTGGTTCAAAGTCAGCAACAAAACCCTCAATCGCACCGCTTCATGTGTTCGAATCGCTCTAACAGCACAAACTATATAACAAAATGTTTAAAATTTCTTTATGAAAACCATTCCGAACATAAAATAAATAAATATGAATAATGCTAAGTAAAAATAAATTTGACCAACAAATACCATGTGTGTTTTTTTCAGTACAGGATTAGGGGTAAATAATATGTTTGATATAAATAATAAAATAAGAGAAAAAAGAACATCAAAAAAATAGTCGCTGTCCACTTTGTATCGACACTACTATCAGCCGCAGTAATCCATGAACTATGCAACACTTATAACTGCTTTATCATCTATTCGGACTGTGCAAAAGGTTATCAAAGTTTGCTCTCTATTTCTTGTTTACAATTTTCACAATAAATACAAGTTTCCAAATTGAACTAATTTATTTTCCAAAGGAATGGATTCAGCCAGACGCCTGTTGTTTGTTGTCGTTTTGTTCGTAGTAACATGTTTTATTTCTGTGGAATGCTCACTCGATCAAAAGGCTCGTGTTGTTTACACACGTTACGTGCGTCGACATCCCAAATATAATTACATCGAAGAGATAAAAGAGGTATACAACACCCGTCGTAGGCCGCCGCCATATGCTTTCTTAAATGATGAAGATCTGACCAGATTTGTTCGATGCGATCACGATCCTACATTGCCCGACTGTGAGTACGATTCAACAAGTTTCTATATGGGTATATAAATATATATAATAATTAAATACCTTTTGATTTTAGGTGATGAATCTCAGGTTACTACAACGTCAGTGAAGCCGCTGAGTACAGTACCGCATACCACAAGAACTTCCACAATCTGGAGAACGACCACACCTCCCGCAGTTCAGCTGCCATCAATAATAACAACAACTACAGTTCAGCCTCTCAGAACTACAGTCCAATCTACAACAACTTCATCTACAACATTACATACAATTCAAACATCAACCGAAGCACCAACAACAACTACAGAAGAACTACCTCTTCTTCCGGATATCGAAGATGAATACGATGAGGAGAAATACGATGCTAATGAATATGAAAACACGGAGGAGACTGAACCAAAAGAGCAAGATGATAGATATATGACAGAAGATAATGAAATCAAAACTGATGAATATGAGGAAGACGATGATGCAGATAGGAACACCCAATGGAATACTTGAGAGAGCAGCATATACCCAAGAAACAACAACTGCCAAGAAATCACTTTTTGGCTGGATCTAACCAGAGCCAAGTCAAGAAATCACGTATTCTTCGTTCTACTCTGATATATGTATAGTTTTTCAGTTTTAACATTTTGTTTAAACAAAAATATTCATATTTTAATTTATAACTAATAAGCGTTTGTTTTCTTATCACCACAACGACTGCATACAAGGGTGCATGTTAATCGAAAATGAATACACTATTTGTCTAACAATTTTTCCAGTAAGCAATATGAAAGTAAAACTGATAGGTCGTTATAACCCTTATCTGCCCAAGACCTTGTGTCCATTGTAAACTATTAATCGGTAGATCTGATCGGTTTGCACCCTCTATGTTCACCAATTTAACTCACAACTACTAATGAAAAGACGAACTCAATTCCTCCAATATGATCTACATACCAAAAACATAATAAAACATAGGGACGGGCTACAGTCCGCTTGGGCGAACTGTTGGATACCCTATTCTTATTCCTATCCCTCATAAGTGGGCGTGACAAAAGTCTAGGTTAGGTTAGGTTAGGTAGACGTGGCTGTCAGCCAAAGCCAACACACTTAGACCAATGATAGGTCCATTGTGGTACCACACAGATCTGGGGATTACCCTCACTGCTCGTTGAACCAATAGGAGCTTCTTATGAAGCGCGAAAGACTTCTAGCGCCAGTGCTGGCTAAGTCGCTTGTGTCATTGAACAAGAAGTCCCCTAGATGGAGATTTCTTCTATGGGAGAGCGCAGGACACGTGCAGAGAAGGTCAAGTACAGTCTCCTCCTCCTCCTCGTCCATACAGCTTCTGCAGAAGTCATTTGAGCACACACCGAGTCTAGATGCGTGCCTGCCTATTAAGCAGTGACCTGTAATAACACCTATAGTGGAGCTAATATGCAGTCGGTTTAATGAGATTAGACACTTAGAGCGTCGCAGATCCAGCTTTGGCCAGATCCGCTTAGTCGCTAGACATGTATTGCTACTCGTCCACCTAAGGTTTGTTCTCTCGATTGCGGATAGCTTGAACAAGAGTTTACAAGAAGCGATTGGTATACCTAGGGAACCTTTATCAGGTAAAGGAGGTAATGTGGTTCCTTTTTTGGCGAGATCTAAGCCCTGCAGTTACCTGGAATGTCCCTATGCCCCGGCACCCAACAGAGGTGAATATTGAACTGCTCTGCCATCTCCGAAAGAGATGATCGGCAGTCTTGGGCTATGATGGAATTTGAAGAGACTGAGTCCAGGGACTTAATCGCGGCCTGACTATCCGAGAAGATACGGATATCCTTTGAGGATATCACATTCCTCTTCAGCCACGTCAGGGCTTCTTTTATCGCCAAAATGTCCGCCTGGAACACGCTACAGTAATCATTAAGACGGAAAGAGAGGCTAAGATTTAGCTTTTCTGAGAAGACTCCACCACCTACCCCATCGATAGTTTTTGATCCATCGGTGTAAAAGTGGATCGATTTATCATTCGCAAATGCATCATCATCCCAGAAAGATCTGGAAGGAATGGTGATTTGGAAGTTTTTTCCGAACTGCAAACGGGGTATGGTGTAGTCTATGTTTCTGGGTAGAGACTTAAAGTAGTCTAGAATAATGGAGTGGCCAATATTGTTATTGGTCCACTGCGAGGTAGCTTTTAAGCGGACAGCGGAACATGCCGCTGTTTGCATGCTATATATATCAAGGGGTATCAGGTGTAGCAGAATGTCCAGAGCCGCGGAGGGGGTAGTTCGGAGTGCTCCGCTAATGCATAGACACGCTGAACGCTGGACTTTGCCCAGCTTGTCGCGGTTAATAGCTTTTTCTAGAGCAGTCCACCAGACAACCACCCCGTAAGTAAGAATTGGTCTTACCACCGATGTATATAGCCAGTGCGTAATGCGGGGTTGTAAACCCCACTTGTTGCCAATGGCTTTTTTACAAGAGAAAAGTGCTACTGTAGCTTTCTTGACTCTTTCTTGTATATTGGGTTTCCAGCTTAACTTTCTATCGAAGATTAGACCCAAAAATTTTGCTTCGTCAGAGAAAGTTAAGCTTGTACCGCTAATAGAGGGAGGGTCAATATATGGGATTTTATATTTCCTGGAAAAGAGGACAAGCTCGGTTTTGTGGGGGTTAACGCCCAGTCCGCACCGATTAGCCCATCTCGTTAGCTTGTTAAGAGCGTTTTGCAGGAGTTCCTTTATGGTGTTGAGGTGTTTCCCAGAGACGGCAATAGCAACATCATCCGCATAGGCAATCACTCTGCAGCCCTCCCCTTCCAGGTTTGTCAGTAGTTTGTTCACCACCAAGTTCCAGAGAAGGGGAGAAAGAACAACGCCTTGCGGCGTCCCTCGACTGACAGACCTCCTAGCAGATGTAACGCCCAGTTTTGAATTGATAATCCGACTATTTAGCAGTAGATTGATCAATTCACCAAGCGAGCTATCCACATTCAGTTCTGCCAGTGCGTTTGCGATTGCAGATGTGTTAACGTTGTTAAAGGCGCCTTCTATGTCAAGGAAAGCAACCATGGTATACTCCTTGTGATGGAGGGAGTATTCGATTGTGAGTACTAAGGAATGAAGAGCGGTTTCCACCGACTTTCCCTTACGGTACGCATGCTGAGCTGTAGACAGCAATTGCGGGTTTATGTGCATACGGAGGTGGATATCAATCAATCGCTCCAGCGTTTTGAGGAGGAATGAAGATAGACTAATAGGTCTGAGGTCCTTTGGACTGACATGGGAATATTTGCCAGCCTTGGGTATAAAAACCACTTTTACTTCTCTCCAAGCCCGGGGGATATGTACCAGAAAAAGTCTAAGTATGGTTGAATTGTTAACAACGCTCTACATATTTTGTTATATACTCGTAACATTTAAAGGATTTTATCAAAAAAAACGCTCCCTAGCTCAAACTTGGGTGTTTCAATAAAATTGTTTTATTTAATTGTGGGCGTGTCAGTAGGCGGATTTAAAAAAAAATTAACACATGAGAATAAAGGGCCCCTAGAGAGTATATATTATAAATTTCAGCTCCCTACCTCAAACTTTGAATTTTCAAAAAAAAATAAAAATTAATTGTGGGCGTGTCAGTTGGCGGATTTTGAAAATATTTACACATGAGCATAAAGGGCCCATAGAGAGCATATACTATAAATTTCAGCTCCCTAGCTGAAACTTTGGATTTTCAAAAATTAATATACTCTTAGAATAGGGTATAAAAAAATTATTTTATTTATTTGTGGGCGTGTCAGTGGGCAGATTTTGAAATTTTTTTATCCCGAGCAGTTTTAGGAGTCATAGATCATATATACAAAATTTCAGCTTTCTACCTCAAAATTCGATTTTTTCCAAAATTTGTTTTTTTTGAGTTTGTGGGCGTGTCTGTGGGCGGATTTCAACAATTCGTAAACTTGATTATTTCGGGACCCTAGAGAGTATATGGTTAAAATTTCAGCTCTCTAGGTCCAGTTTAA
Source organism: Portevinia maculata (assembly GCA_949715645.1). Lineage (NCBI taxonomy): Eukaryota > Metazoa > Arthropoda > Insecta > Diptera > Syrphidae > Portevinia > Portevinia maculata. The sequence continues at coordinate 15,049,008 of OX454526.1, forward strand.
AGGCCTAATTTTTGGCGACAGACGGACGGACGGACGGACGGACGGACGGACATGGCTAGATCGACATTACTATCGATGCTGATGATAAATATAGTAACTTTTAGGGGTCTACGGGCAATATTAAGGTATGTTACAAACTATGCGTCAAAATTAATATACCCTTAGAATAGGGTATAAACATAGGCGCGGGCTACAGTCCGCTTGGGCAAACTGTGTTGGATACCCTATTCTTATTCCTATCCCTCATAAGTGGGCCTGACAAAAGTCTAAGTATGGTTGAATTGTTAAGAACGCTGTACATATTCTGTTATATAACATTTAAAAGATTTTATCAAACAAAAACGAAGATTTTGTAAAAAAAAAAACGTTCCCTAGCTCAAACTTTGGTTTTTCAATAAAAAAAAATTATTTAATTGTGAGCGTGTCAGTAAGCGGATTTAAAAAAAATTAACACTTGAGCATAGAGGACCCCTAGAGAGTATATATTATAAATTTCAGCTCCCTAGCTCAAACTTTGGATTTTCAAAAAAAGTTTTTTTTTGTAAATTGTGGGCGTTTCAGTAGGCGGATTTTGCAAATATTTACACATGAGCATAAAGGGCCCCCTAGAGAGTATATATTATAAATTTCAGCTCACTAGCTCAAACTTTGGATTTTCAAAAAAAGTATTTTTTTTTAATTGTGGGCGTTTCAGTAGGCGGATTTTGCAAATATTTACACATGAGCATAAAGGGCACCCTAGAGAGTATATATTATAAATTTCAGCTCCCTAGCTCAAATTTTGGTTTTTCAATAAAATTGTTTTATTTTTTTGTAGGCGTGTCAGTGGGCGGATTTTGAAAGTTTTATATCCCGAGCAGTTTTAGGAGTCATAGATCATATACAAAAAATTACAGCTTTCTAGCTCAAAATTCGATTTTTTCCAAAATTTTCTTTTTTTGAGTTTGTGGGCGTGTCTGTGGGCGGATTTCAAAAATTCGTAAACTTGATTATTTCGGGACCCTAGAGTGTATTTGGTTAAAATTTCAGCTCTCTAGGTCCAGTTTAAATGCCTAATTTTTGCCGACAGATAATGGATAAATGGCAGAACATGGCTATATCGACATTACTATCGATGCTGATCATAAATATAGTAACTTTTAGGGGTCTACGGGCAATATTAAGGTATGTTACAAACTATGCGTCAAAATTAATATACCCTTAGAATAGGGTATAAAAACATAGGGACGGGCTATAGTCCCATTTGGGCGAACGAAGGAGACCTTATTCTTATTCATATCCCTCATAAGTGGGCGTGACAAAAGTCTAAGTATGGTTGAATTGTTAAGAACGCTCTACATATTTTGTTATATGCATAACATTTTACCTTCAAGCGGTCGCGCGGTGTCGAATCGACCGCGCTCAATACATGTTTGTTCATAATATTATTTTACTTGTCACATGTATTTCTCATTTCTAGTAGCCTATCGCTTTGTCATTGTGAGCGAAATAAAGAGTTTACCTCCGCAAGCCGCGCTCCCCCCACCGACCAGATCACTGTTGTTTTAGACGCGGCGCCTGTAGTCGAAAGGTTACGCGCGAGGCTCAACGCGATATAGTATTTCTTCGGATATCGCCCAATATTATCGAATTAAGCCTGTAATATTTCTAAAATGAGTCTTAGCCTGCTAGCACGAAGTGCAATGCTCGAGGAATTATTACGAGAAGATGAAGAACAGAGTGAATCAGAGCTCAGCGACCAAGGTGCAGAAACATCGTTTCAGAGGGATCTCAATCTGCTGAGGAATCAAACAGCTCGGATTCAGATGAGGACAATTTGCCCTTTTTCAGATATAAACAGCTAATTTACGGGGCGTGATAAAGTAACGAAGTGAGAAGAATCCAACAACAACAGGGTGAGGCGTCAAGTACAATATATTCTCGCTGAAGATTCAGGTACTCATGGGAATGGCGTGGGGGTAGCAACATTTATGCAAGCCTGAAGTTTATTCGTTACAGAAAATATCATAGAAAAAGTTTATTAAGTTATAATAAAAAAAACACCATCGTATGACAGACCACGTGACTGCAAACCGAATGATGCTGTAGAAATTCGAGCACTTTACGGATATTTTTTTTTTATACCCTATTCTAAGGGTATATTAATTTTGACGCATAGTTTGTAACATACCTTAATATTGCCCGTAGACCCCTAAAAGTTACTATATTTATGATCAGCATCAATAGTAATGTCGATCTAGCCATGTCCGTCCGTCCGTCCGTCCGTCTGTAGCCAAAAATTAGGCCTTTAAACTGGACCTAGAGAGCTGAAATTTTAACCATATACTCTCTAGGGTCCCGAAATAATCAAGTTTACGAATTTTTGAAATCCGCCCGCAGACACGCCCACAAAATCAAAAAAACCAAATTTTGGAAAAAATCGAATTTTGAGCTAGAAAGCTGAAATTTTTATATATGATCTATGACTCCTAAAACTGCTCGGGATAAAAAATTTTCAAAATCCGCCCACTGACACGCCCACAAATAAATAAAATAATTTTTTTATACCCTATTCTAAGGGTATATTAGTTTTTGAAAATCCAAAGTTTCAGCTAGGGAGCTGAAATTTATAGTATATACTCTCTATGGGCCCTTTATGCTCATGTGTAAATATTTTCAAAATCCGCCCACTGACACGCCCACATTTTTTTTTTTTTTTTTTTTTTTTTGAAAGTTCAAAGTTTGAGCTAGGGAGCTGAAATTTATAATATATACTCTCTAGGGGCCCTTTATTCTCATGTGTTAATTTTTTTTAAATACGCCTACTGACACGCCCACAATTAAATAAAACAATTTTATTGAAACACCCAAGTTTGAGCTAGGGAGCTTTTTTTTTTGATAAAATCCTTTAAATGTTATATAACAAAATATGTAGAGCGTTCTTAACAATTCAACCATACTTAGACTTTTGTCACGCCCACTTATGAGGGATGGGAATAAGAATAGGGTATCCAACAGTTCGCCCAAGCGGACTGTAGCCCGTCCCTATGTTTTTAATACACTATCAGCTCTGTGTCGTGGAGTGCTTAAAGCAAGCAACTATCACGATAATTGCATATAGCGGGATTCTTGAAGACGTAACACCCCAATTTAGAAGATTTATATACTTTAAATACAATGATAATTATATCTGTGTACAAAAAAATAAATGATTATTGGATAATTAATACTTTATTTCTATCAGTTATCCCATAGGTCTTTCCGACTACGCGCGACTGCTGCCGTTACGAATGACCGTGCCCGCTTGAAGGTTAAAGGATTTAATCGAAAAAAAACGAAGCTTTTGTAGAAAAAATGCTCCCTGGCTCAAATTTTGGTTTTTCAATAAAACTGTTTTATTTAATTGTGGGAGTGTCAGTGGGCGGATTTTAGAAATTTTATCTCCGAGCAGTTTTAGGAGTCAAAGACCATATATAAAAATTTCAGCGTTCTTGTGTTTGTGGGCGTATTTTAAAAATTCTTGAACTTGATTATTTCGGGCCCCTAGAGAGTATATGGTTAAAATTTCAGCTCTCTAGGTCCAGTTTAAAGGCCTAATTTTTTAAATAGACGGACGGACGGACATGACTAGATCGACGTTACTATCAATGCTGATCATAAATATAGTAACTTTTAGAGCTCTACGCTCAATATTAAGGTATGTAATATACCCTTAATCAAAAGTCAAGTTCTCCTTTGCAAAAACCGCTTATGCCTAACGAGTCAGCCATGTAATGAAGTAAAATGCATAAGAACGCTTTGTACTTGGTTCCGTATTTGAAGTGTAGTAAAATTGAAACAACGGTGGGATATGAAAGAACTTCAAATATTTCACCAATTGTATTTCGAACGCTTGGTTTTTTAAACTTATCAAGTATTTCTTTAATTTTTAACGTTTGGTGCACAGGAGGCGCAAATCCTTTTACTTTGCCAGATATCATGATTCTTCGACGATTGAAAGTAGTCCATGGTTTGGTGATCTGTTAGCCAGTGGCAAAGCGGGTAATATTTCGGTGAGAGCACATTCATCAAATCATCTTCCAAGTATCGGCGAAATGAAGCATGCCCGATGATTGCACTAACCGCTCCATATGCCCCATATACTATAAAGCCGATCCCATGGCTTGCAAGAATTATCGTGGCATATCCGTGCTAAGTGTCGCATATAAGATCCTATCTAACGTACTGTGCAATTGTCTAAAGACGTTCTGCAACACAATAATCGGCACTTTCCGGCCCGGCAGATCGGCCATAGACGAAATACTCAAACTGAGGCAAATCCTGGGAAAGACCAATGAACCACCATCTTTTCATTGACTACAGTTTCGAATATGATAGCATTCATCATCAGAAGCTGTACATGGCGATGGCAGAACTCGGGATCCCGGCAAAACTGATCCAGTTGTATCGCGTGACGCTAAAACACATGCGATGGTAGGTATGTAAATGGATGCGCTTCTGTCGGGTGTCACGGCTCACTTAGACCATCAGCTTGGGTCCATTGTGTCTATTGTTGGGATTTTTCCATACATTTTAAGAACCTGCAAAGAAACCAAAAATAGACCGCTTATTCACAGCTCAGTGATCCGCTGTATTAGAACTCCCCGGATCGATATGTAAATCTCAGGAGTTTCCTCAGCTCAATATCGGTCAGATCATCCAGCTCCTCAAGGAAGTATCTGCCAATAATCTTGAATTTTTTAGTTCTATCGACGAATATATTCTATCTCTTCAACGTCCCTACAGCTCCTGCAGTAATCGTTGTGCATTATGCCTACCCGCTCTGTTTGTAAGCCCACTGAGCAGTGTCCTGTGAGGACCCCCGTCAGTGTGCGTCTGTCTTTGCGGTTTAGCTCGATCGTGACCTTAGATATCCCTTTGTTTACCGCTGGCTATAGCTCCATCCAAAATAGGTTTACTTTACTCATGGATTCAACATCCGTGTCAACGGTGCAGTAGTAGTGTATTCGCTTACTGAATGGAAGGTCATACGTTCGAATCCCGGCCAAGTCCATTGCTTTATATCGAATAAATAAAACCTTCATCTCCCTAAGCAATTTAGACACCACCTGCGGAGTCATTACTAGGTGCTGCTTGTTATTAAAAAAAAAACAACAAAATGTTTGCGCTGTGTTCATAGCACAATAAGGGAAATGTAAGATTTACACTGAGCGGAGTTTGTATAGATTTTAGAGCCAGAGATGCATCCATCTCCGATCCGTATCTTGCCAGCTCGTCTACTTCTTCGTTGACCGAGCTGACACACGCGATGCAATGTGCAAAATAGAAACCTCTCTTCCAATTTATTCCATATGTGCATTCCGGCAAGGCGATGCGCTATCATTTGACTTCTATAATATTGTTCCGGAGCAGATAGAGTGCAGGCATCAGGTGCCAACACTGAAGGCACTATCTTCAACAGATCCTTCAAAATACTGGGTAACGCTGACGACATTGACATCATTGGACGATCTCACCGTGAGTTGGTAGAGGATTTGTGGCGTTTGCAGAACAGGCGAAATTGGTTGGCCTTAAAGTGAACGAGGACAATACCAAAAGCCTACATTCTTTCAACAAACAAACATCTTTTCACTGACAATAGGGCAAAAATATTGTTGATAGCACCAGGGCAAGGTTATAAAGAAGTTCACCTACCTCAGGGTAAACATCAATTACACGAATGCCAACTTAATGGAGGAGAAGATGTAACCGCGAAATCTATGAGCTGTACCAAGAGCCGGAAACAATGCCCAAAAATATCACAAAACGCCCAAAAGAAAACAACAAGATGGAAATACATAACGCCCAAAAAAAATGTGCTTAGAGTCTAAGACTCCTTATAAGAAATAAATAAATATTACGCATTTACGACCCATACAGAGCCTAAAACCTAGCTTCACTTTCTTATGCGAAGTGGAAGGGACCTACGACTTAAAGCCAATCCAACGGCAAATTTGAGAAGCTTCTCATGACAATTGATACTCTTGGATGTTTGCCAAATGTTTGAAAGAGGTGGGGCAGTGGAAAAAAGCTTTTAGGTATAACTTTGCCCCAGCGGGATTTGAACCTGAGACCTTCAGATTAGTAGTCCGACTTACTAACCTTTGCGCCGCTGCCCCCAAGTATCGATATTTATCGACGGTTTTTTCTAAAAACATCGATACTATCGAAACTGTCAGCAGTTAGAAGTTTTATTTTCCGCAATCGCCAATCTAATACCTGCACAGCAATCTTCACAACGTGTCACTTCAGCCTGATAGAATGATAATAAACACAGTCTCGCCTATCGCCTTTTCCCTTTTACAAAGGAAGAAGGTCATAAGTTCCCTCCACTGGTTAGGCATTGGATCGACGCTCATCAGTTTGCAGATGAGAATCATGAGTCGTCTGGACCCGATGTCCTCCATCTTTTTCCAGAACTCAGAGGGTATCTCGTCTGGCTCAGCCACTTTTCGCTTTTTGGAGTTTTTGACCGCCTTAATAATACGAAAAATATAAAAAAATGTCTAGTCCGACAATGCTTCGCACTGACTTAATGGACAAGGTTGTTTTTCTTTACAAGTTTCACTGTTTCTATAAATGAATCATTCGATCGCATTAACAAGTCAAATCATTGAATGACTTGTTAACTCGAACTGGAGCACCTCTATTGCATAAATACTTCCCGGGAACTCACTTCACATGTTTAATCACACCATGGCTCTTCGACAATTTACAACAGCTAGTAGTATCTCTGTTCAAATGGCCAACAATGTACACCGTGCTGTCTACTTGTTGCACTTGGTATGGTTGTATTTATTGTAGTTGCTTATATATTAGATCAGATTACTTTCAATTTATCAATTTGCTTAAAAATTTCCGCAGCACGATTGTATATAATATCTTATTCTCTAATTGATATTACTATGTGAAAAAAAAATTTGAAATATTTTAAGGCGTACCTACGAGTATTATCAAATAAAATTTCTGATGTTCGAACTTAGGGGTAAATACTGGAGACTATTTTAGAGCAACAGTTAAAACACTTTCTACTTATACAAAAAGAGGATGGGTAGATCACCTCTATAAGATCAAAGTTGTAAAAAGGTGATACAGAGGAGCATATAGTGATAAACGGATAAAAATACAGATTGCCGGCTGAAGTAAGCTCTGGTTCCAAAATCCACTATTCGTAAATGAAATCCAGCAAGGAGTTGATGAATTTGTTTCGCTGATGATACTGCAATATTCTCATCTCTTGAATTCGCTCTTGACATTGACAGGAATCTAAACAATGCGATGGAAATACTACAAGGGTATTACAATAAATGGAAAGTAAAATTAAATGAGGAGAAAATAAAAGCTATCCTTTTCACTAGAAAAGGTCCCAGTGGCCGCTTACAAGTAAATGGGAAATACATTAGTTGGGAGCCTGCTGTAAAATATTTAGGAGTATATTTAGATACCAAGTTGGCATTTAGTACTCGTATTACAAATACCCTCAAAAAAATTGGGATTGGGATTAAAATGTTGTACCCTCTTATCGACAGAAAGTCATTGCTCTCAAATGAAAATAAAATAATTATCACACATTCACACATCACATTCATTTGTTTATGTTTAACATAAAAAAAACTTAAAATATGTTAATACAGTTGACTATTATTATTATTATTATTATTATTTCTTCTTTATTTTTTCACTAATAACAAAAAGTGTACAAGTTATACTTTACTTAAGAATACGGACATGGCTATGCTGCCGTCTGCCATCTTAATTATCCATAAGGTAATTTTTCAGGCAATTATGTTATATGGATTCCAAGCATTGGGAAATTTTGCTATGTGCCATATTAAAAAACTACAGACATCTCAAAATAAGTTGTTAAAAATGATGTTTAATTTACCGTGGTACCACTCAATATTGGACATTCACGATAAAGCGAATGTTGAATTGATATTAGATAGAATTCAAAAACTTAACTTACGTTTCCTAGACCGCTGTGAATTTGCTGACAATCCTCTTGTAAATAATTTAAATACCTTATAGTGGAGATGTACGCTATTATTTCTTCCATTTTGTGTTAATTCGTTGCTTGTATAACTATATTAACTTATTTGTATAATAAATCATTAATTATTGATTTATTTATTTGTTTAACTATGTATTTATTTATTTACCTATTTATTTATTTATTTACCTATCTATTTATTTATTTACCTTTCTATTTATTTATTTACCAGATTATTTAGTTATTGTTTTTTTATTTTTATTTATTTATTTATAATATTGATTTACTTATCTATTTGTTTATTTTAATTTATTTATATCTGTGATAATTTTCTTCTTTATTATATAACCTATTATTCATTTACTTATTTATTTATATATTTATTTTTTCATTTATTAGCATATTGATTTATTTATTTATTTATTTATCTATTTTAATTTATTTATAACTGTGATCATTTTATTAATAAGTTTTTAATTAGTACCTGATTTGGCGTCTTTCCTTAATCAAAAATTGCTTCATAAATTTATTAAAAATCAATTTCTATTGTGTTTTGCGTTTTTATTTCTTTTTTTGTAATTGGAGGTTTTTTCGTATTTTCCTTCAGTATTGTATAATTTTTCGTTTTTCCAATTTAAATCACTAATGTTATGTATGTAGATAATATTTCAGAAGATAGATACAAATTATCATATCTCTGTATACTGTAAAATGTGTGGTAACCATACCTTTGTAAATTTATATGCGAAAAATCTATCTATCTTGATGAATTTGGTATCGAAACTTTGCAACAGTTCTTTTTGTTCCATTTTTAGGGTTCCGTAGCCAAATGGCAAAAAACGGAACCCTTATAGATTCGTCATGTCTGTCTGTCTGTCTGTCAGTCTGTCACAGCCACTTTTTTCCGAAACTATAAGAGCTATACTGTTGAATCTTGGTAAGTACTCGTAGATGTATTCTGTGAACCGCATTAAGATTTTCACACAAAAATAGTAGAAAAACAATAAATTTTGGGGGTTCCCATACTTAGACCTTCAAAAATGATATTGAGGTTTCTAATGTCATTTTTTTCTAAACTGAATAGTTTGCGAATGTGAGCCCCCCCCCCCCCCCCCCTTTAACTTCTAAAATAATGGAATGATAAAACTAAAAAAAATATATTATGTATGTAGATGTACATTACCATGCAAACTTCCACCGAAAATTGGTTTGAACGAGATCTAGTAAGTAGTTTTTTTTAATACGCCATAAATCGTAAACCGCAATTTACCTTTTATTCAATCAACTCAAATATAAAAAAAACATTTAATTTCATAAACATAAAACTTATGCGTAAACCGTGAACCATTATTTTCTAATAATAAATCTGTAATAGGTGCCTAAGTAAATAATAATTATAATTCGCGCGGAACCCTTCATGGGCGATTCCGACTCGCACTTGGCCGCTGTTTTTCTCCATGGGCTTGCATTCCTCTTATCAAGGGTACGAGTATGTTCGATGTGCAGACCGCTCCGAAATTTGTATTAAGTGCCGGTGCCCACATGCGTCTTCTCAATGTGCCGCACCGCCTTTGTATGTTGCAGTACTCACAACTAGATTGTGTGGTGCACACACACTCGCGGTGAAGCGCGTTAAAAAGACGAACGTGTGCACCAGCACTTAACTATGTTGCACATATTTCTCTCGCACTTTCATAGCTAATCCTCGTTGGTTTTTCATATCACTTATATTTTGGTTTATTTTTTACAATTGCGGGGTGCGTATCTGAATCCCGTTTTTCACACACGCTGCAAAAAAAGGTTATAAAATCCTGTCTTCTAAAATATTGTTTATTTTTAAATACTGCCCTCACCGTCTCTCGGGTTAGGTTAGGTTAGGTTCAGGTAGCTGTCGGCAGAAGCCGTCACACTTAGACCAATTTAGGTCCATTGTGATACCACGTATGTATTTATCTACCTCAACTCTGTAGATGGGACTAGCCAACGACACGCGGTTGTTCTCAAACGGTCCCCCCTCTACGTACTAACCGCGCCCAACGTCGTTTAATTGCGATGATCTGACGACGAGAACTCGACGTGGTATGGTCGTTGGTTTGTCTCTCGGGTAAGACCGTCTCCAGACGGCCTTTGATTTTTGGCCTCCAGAGTTCAAATGAATTGTTTTTTTTTTGCTCAAAGTAGTGATGTCAGTGACATAGTTCGGACAATGTTGTCGACAACATTGAGCCTGATAGCTTAGATGAGCTGCCAAAGAACGATGGACACACAATTGAAGAATGCATCCAGAAAATCAATGAAGCTGAGACAACAGATGCATTTGTAAAGCCCATAAATTTGTCTATAAATATTAGAGAAGGCGAGAATCCAGCAGCTTTTTCAACATTTTTTCTTGGTATTGCGGCTGACGAAACTGAACAAGAACCATCCACAACTGCGATTATAACAAACTCACGCCTCAAACCACCCAAAAGAGCCCGATCTCCCTTACCAACATTCGAAGCTACTGGACCATCAGTTCAACCTACTGCTGGTGGCTATACTGGAGGAGGTATACCTTTTTTCTCAAAGCTCTAAATAAACATAGGGACGGGCTACAGTCCGCTTGGGCGAACTGTTGGATACCCTATTCTTATTCCTATCCCTCATAAGTGGGCGTGACAAAAGTCTAAGCATGGTTGAATTGTAAAGAACGCTCTACATATTTTGTTATAAAGGGTCAGCCAAATAACTTTTTTTTTTTTGAAAATGCTATAAAAAAAAACTACTGAATATTTTCTCAAATTTCTTTTTTTATTTGAAAGTACAATCCTGCCGGTTAATAATGGAAAATAATTTCATTCAAATGGCTGCCTCGACTGGCCATGCAGTAGCCTACACGATACCAAGATCTTTATGCAAAATTCGTCTCAATGATGGCTCCGAAATGTTCAATTGTTGAGAACGACGGTGAATTGATGTTGATGGCGCTTCACGCACACTTTCTGCCACAGCAGCAATATTCTAGGGTGTACGCACTGTTTTTGGCTTTTCACGCTTTGGTTTATCGATGAGGATGCCAGTTTCTTTCACTTTTTTCACAAGATAACGAACATACGGAGCTGACGGTGCTTCTCTTCTTCCAAAATCCGTACGCAATTTTCGCACACATTCTGCAACATTACCATGATTTTCAAAGCAATTTCGCAATATTTCCCAGCATTGTTCAAGCGTATACACAACCATATTCGTTCAGCGGAAGGATAAAACTAATTATCTGTCAAATCAGACATGAGCTAAGTGTTACCATTCACAAAATAAGCACTAGTTGAAAAAAAAAACGTTAGATGGCGGGCCCTTTATAACATTTAAAGGATTTTATCAAAAAAAACGAAGGTTTTGTAAAAAAAACGCTCCCTAGCTCAAATTTTGGTTTTTCAATAAAATTGTTTTATTTATTTGTGGGCGTGTCAGTAGGCAGATTTTGAAAATTTTATATCCCGAGCAGTTTTAGGAGCCATAGATCATATATATAAAATTTCAGCTTTCTAGCTCAAAATTCGATTTTTTCCAAAAATTTGTTTTTTTGAGTTTGTGGGCGTGTCTGTGGGCGGATTTCAAAAAATCGTAAACTTGATTATTTCGGGACCCTAGAGAGTATATGGCTAAAAGTTCAGCTCTCTAGGCCCAGTTTAAAGGCCTAATTTTTGCCGACGGACGGACGGACATGGCTAGATCGACATAACTATCGATGCTGATCATAAATATAGTAACTTTTAGGGGTCTACGGGTAATATTAAGGTATGTTACAAACTATGCGTCAAAATTAATATACCCTTAGAATAGGGTATAAAAATAGGAAGGACTCGAAAGAGCTATCTAAACTGATGTGGCGCAAACGCTTCATGGGTTTACATGTAAACGAAGTGGCTTTTCGTGGCGTTTTATCACTTCCGTTGAATGTTAAAGAACTTCAAACACCAATATAACCCTTCAATTACTTTTTCACTGACGAAATTATTGAATTGATCGCTGAAAAGACAAATTGTTATGCTTTGACAGAAAATATAAACACTACATTCAAAACAACTGCCTCCGAAATCAGAAACTACATTGAAATAACGTTGTATATATCAGTATATCGATCGCTATCCCAATATAGATACCAATGCGGGTAAACATTCCTGATTTCGTTCACCACATCCTTTACTTTGAAAACTCTTACACGTCACTGCTGCTATTAGTCTATTTACGAGAAAGTGGAATTTACAGTTTATGCACAGTGAGAGGTGATTGTTTTTTTTTAGTAAATTTGTTGATCAAAATTTCATTATTTAATTCATAGCCAATCGTATAACAGCGTGTACGCTGCCGACTGACAGAGAAGTGAGCAAAGAGAATAGAGGATTTTCCACAGAATACGTACATGACCTCAATCCAAGGAATCGATGCGAAAACTGTTTTGTGGCAAGATAACAAGTGTGTACGCCTGGCATCTACATTATGTTGGTATTGAACCTTTCGCAAGAATAAATTTTGATCAACAAACAGCGAAGGTACCTCGGTATGATAGCAAAGCAAGCAGAAACAATTCATTGAAATCAACTGCCCGCAAATCATCCGAGAATTTAATGCTCAAATGGGTGGAGTTGATCTTATGGACAGCCTTATGGGTCGGTATTACATTCGAACTAAGAGTCGTGATATTATGATTCCTCCTCTACCATTTTGTGGACATGGCCGCTACAAATGCATTTATAGTGAGAAATCAAATAATTCCAACCATGTGTCCGAAGAAGAACACCTTGCTTCCACAATTCCATGAGGAAATACCTGCTGGACTTGTTAACTGAAAAAAGAAACGGCCTGTAGGTCGACCATTATCGGCTCAAATTGTTGATCGGACAATATCACTAATGCCTTGCACATCAAGTGTTGGGAAAAGAGCTGTTCATCAAGTTGCCGGTTTGATGGCCAAAATCATTTTCCAATTTGGGTTGATAAAAAAGGTAAAAAAAGTGTAAACATTTGTTCCAAACGCAACCTTCCTTTATGTGGTACAATCGATAAAAATTGTTTCTGGGGTTACCACCATAAAAAATAATATACTTTATACCTTATCCAACCCCTTTTATGAATCAAACCTGTTTGATACATGATACATACATATTTACTTATGTTATTTATTTATTATCATTTATTCTCAAGACGGTCTGACTATTTCTCACCTGCCGGTCGTTCCACACAAAACCTGTGCCTGAAAATTTAAACTTAAGCTTCTTTTACCTATATTTACTTCGAAAAAGTTTGATCTGACCAATTTTAAGAGTAACCCTCTAGCGGTTAAATCCCATTAATTCAATTCTATTAAAGCCGCGCTTTTATTTGAATATATCTAATTAAACCAGTACTCCTTAAGGACCGTGAGTCGAAGATCTACCCCAAATAAAACTACAATAGAATGTTTTTATTTGTTTATTTTAACCAAATCGGTCCAACACATTTGCTTAAATTGTTGAGCCCTCAACAAAATTCAAAGAACAGCACCAAATAAAATATATTGAGGTACACCTTTTTTAAAATTTTGAAATGTGCTGCGTAGTATTCCATGCTCATTTGGTACGAGAACGAGCGCAAATGTTAGTGAATAATGACTTCAAATGAACATGACTAAAAAAGTAATAACCTTTCAAGCAACAGTCATAAATCAAAATCACAACAACACAAGTCAGCCCGATTGGGGCCTTAAACTTCAAAGGGAGCTTTTTTTCAATCAGTTCCTACGAAGTGCGTATTTTATTAAAAATACCTCGCCACAAATATGACCAACCAAGTGAGTAAGTCTGCCGACTCTAAGTCCAATTGTGTGGAATTAATTCGTTTCACTGAACCAATAACTAGCAGCGCAAGCCACATAAAGTTAGTCAGTCTCGAAAATATTCTCCATTCGGTTGTGGCAAACGGAAGAAAATACAAAAAAAATAATAATAAATAAACAATGAAGAAACTGCTCCTTTCGAGTATTTTGATCCTTGCTTTGGCTATAGTCAGTGTCCGTACGGAATGTGTTGATGGTGAAGTGAAAAAGTCCGCCGACAGCGAAGAGAGTGATGTATCGTTGTTCTTTAAGAACGTCGGTTGCAAGGTACAGGATGGGGCTAAGAAGCTGGGAGGCGAAATCAAGGAAGGAGCCAAGAAATTCAGTGAGGGAGCTAAAAAATTCGGATCCAATGTAAAAACTAAGTTTGGCGAATTAAAAGACAAGATTAGCACAACGTCGGAGGAGGCCACACCATCGCCACATGGTTTCCTTTCGAATGTAGAGCTCATCAATCCAGATGTGCTCAAGGCTGAACAAAAATGTGGCAATGGATTCATTCTGGATGCATTGGGAGATTGTAAAAAGAATTAAAATTGACGCAATACGTCTGTCGTTGTTGTTGGAAGAAATAAATTAAGTGGACGCAATAAATTGTTAATAAAACTTGTTTCTGAAATTGACATTGGAATGACTTTAAATGTGATAGTTTTGTATTGCGAAAGAGTGCAAGTAGTCCGAAAGCTTGGATGTTAAACGATTTTTTTATAGATTGAGTTGCAGTCCTATAAAATCAATTGAGTGTCTTAAGGCACTACGAATGGCGCGTTACTTTCCTTTAACAAAGATCATAAGGGTACGAATCAGCATTACCGCTGGTCAATTATTACGCTGCAGGAATGTCGCTGAAAAATGGACGATCATTTATTCCGCTGAAATACAGTACCATTAAACGACCAAGAACTTAGAATTCACAACTACTAGTAACAATTTTGGATATGTTTTTTTTGCGGGTCCCAGATATACGTACCAAAGACTAGTTTATTGAGATTTTTTTTTTTTTTTTTTTTTTTTTTTTTTTTTTGTTCTAGAAAAGGAAATCCAAATCCCAGAGCACTCAGACTCGGTAACGGTCCATTGTACTACCAGGCAGAAATCCTCCTTTTGGTGTAGAGGCATGTGAATGGGTGGCGTGTGTTGTTGTTCCCCATGGGGATTGAACCTGCACCGCACGGGTCACAAACCAACACACTAACCTCTACACCATCCGTAGTTTGTTGAGATACTTTAGTCAGTATGGATGCACGTAGTGCTTACTAAAACACAATACCAGTACACTTGAACGAAAATCATGTCCATAACAGGAGGCACCTACTTTTAATAAGAAGTTCCATTTACATATATGGCTTGAGAGTTTCTCAGACATGCGTGCGATATTCATTTTGCTTATATGAACTGAAGATATATTTAATCATTTCTTCGCATTCTTGCAGCCTCTAGAAGTTACTGCATACAAAAAAAACAATACAAACTCGTTTTCATCTCATCGGCATTTCAAAATTTATTTCCAAAATTAATAGTTATTCGCAAATTTTATTTCACTCATTTAATCACTTAAGAACTAGCTGATGGCATTTGCCCTTCACATTGAGCACTTCTCCGTCTTCACATTTTCCAGGAATATCGATTTCATTAACCTCAGCGGGAATATCCGGAATTTCAGTAACTTCCGATTCAGTTTCGTTAGTCGTTTTATTGTTACTGGCGATCCACTTCCCCATAAGGTCATTCAACGTACTGATGACTCCTTCACCGAATTTCTTTGCAGTCTCCTCCAGCTTCTTTGCCTCCTTCTCAATCTCCTCCACCCAGGGTTTTGCCTTCTCCAGAGAACATTGTACACTTTTGAAGAATCGATTCACCTCACTTGTATTCTCCTTGTCGACTTCGCCGCATATTGCTGCCGCATCCACTGTTGAAGTCAATGTCAGTGCCGCTAACAGGGTCAATGAAACCGCAATGAATCGTTTCATTTTGAGAGCGTCTTCCACAAGAATCGAACCGAACTGCAAGGCGATCTAAAGAAAACTAAAACACGTTCTGCAACATGAGTGGAAGTTTTATTTTGGCTTAAACCAGCTTTCTGTGGTTTTTGCAGAGGAGCAGAACAAATGATCACCAATTCCCAAGTAAAAGAACTTTCATTTGCATTTTATATGGGCTAGAGGAACTACACTGCATAACAGTGCTTTTGTGTTTAAGTATACCTTTGGGTACGTACGACATTGTGATCTTGAAAAGGAAATGTTAAATTTTGTTAGTAGAGGTAAAATTTTCAGACACAACCATCAAATAAACAATGAAATTCAATGTATGGTGGCACTATTTGGGTCAAATTTTATAAGATACCCGCACTCAAAACAGGTATGAATAGGTTTCATGACAGACATAAGTAGGTCAGGTCAATGTACCTTCCTGACCAAGGTAATGGGATTAAAGTTTTAAGCAGCCGGATGACTAAAGGAGAAGTCATTTGGGGCATTGGAATGGAAGAAAATATCTTGAACAAATATTGAATTAATTGTACAATATCTAATAGATTTTTTTTTAAGCAAAACCCCAATTCCAAACAACATATAACTTCCTTCAATCAATCCAATATTACCTCTCCTTTCCTGCGTTTTGTCCAGCACTCGGCTCCATAAAGCAGAACTGGCAGTATCAGTGTTTTGTAAAGCTAACACTTGGCCTCCGGTTTGGGAGTTTTGAACCCATTGGTTTTGTCAAACCGAAGCAGCAACGGTCTCCCACAACTAGTTCCTTCGGAACCGATTTTTTCAGACGTAGAATTCATTCGTCGTGGCAGATACGAGTCACAGTGATAACGCCTAAGACGATCCAAATACATCTATTTATGAAGCTAAAACTCGAGGTCTAATTAAAGTACGTTGATAATCGCCAGCGTGAAGACGACGACTAACCTTAGACCAAGAAAGTGGTTCACACTGCCTGAAGGCAGCAAATAAACAAAGAATGAACAATAGCACCAATGGGACAAAATCAAGAAATATCTCAAATGACCAAATTTTGAAATAAATGACGAAAATTGATTTTCTTTCGAGATTTCCAAAACCCCTCCCTTTTACTGCGAATGTTATGAACATGACTCTAAAATGTAAATTCTGTAATTTTTTATTAAAAATAATTAAGATTTGACAAATTTTCATTACAAAAAAAATGGTTTTTAAATAATTTCTTTGGATACTTTTCATTGTTTCATGGAAAATAAATAAAGCGCAGGAGTTATGGCAGAAAGATGTTGATCTTCAACTCCGAATTCAACTTTGACAACCATGCCGCACGTTTTAGATTTAATGCTTTTTAATGGAATAGAACACATGAGCACTTCAAACTCAACTTCGCCTTCAACGTTGACCTAAATCCTAAATTCAAAATTGAAGTGCACATCCCACCAGCTACCAACCTTGCGGCGATGAATTCAGTTTTTCTTCTCTTGCTTGTATTTTGACATAATTTTCTCTTCTGATTACAACCAGGTTTCGCTCTCGAAGTTTCATTTTTTTATGAGTTTGACTCGACTGCAAACGCTGAAGTTCTTGCTCCTGTCAAAGTCGAAGTCAGAGTTGGAGTGTTGATCTTTTTATTCCATTAAACCACGCAATATGGCAGAAGAAGGAATCATGCCGATCAAATTTTACAAGACCTGTTTAAATAGAGCTGACTCATTCGCAAGCATGGACTGGACCGGTGAATAAAATTGTTGCTGCATATAAAAATAGCTGTTCTTCCTCTTTCTTTTTTCTTTAACCACGGGGTTTTGATCAGCACTATTCTGGTGATCATAATCCTCCCACTTCATTCATGTGATCCAGGAGTTTTTAGGGATGCCACTTTTCCACGATTTCGACAAGTGCATGCTTTCATTATCGATTATTTTTTGATTGACCTTTTTCGACGTCGCGGTCGGTGATCTCCAGTTGTGGCAACCCATGGATTTGCATGCACATACAGGACAGCTTGACTCTCCTGGATGTTAAACTTGTCCAGCAGTGATTTCTCCCCTTAATCGCCTTTTACGACAAGCACTGTTTTTCTGCAGTAGTATTTTTAGTCCGTCCTTGCATGGGTAAAAAATAGTTGGTCTTCTTTATAAAGGGTCTTTCATTAGCGACTTGACAACGTCAAACTTTCAGTGTGAACGCACCCTTAAACCAATTACCGAACTGTC
This sequence comes from Portevinia maculata, assembly GCA_949715645.1. Taxonomy (NCBI): domain Eukaryota; kingdom Metazoa; phylum Arthropoda; class Insecta; order Diptera; family Syrphidae; genus Portevinia; species Portevinia maculata. The sequence goes on from OX454526.1 coordinate 15,067,059, forward strand.
AATGTCAAAATATTCAGTAACATAAACATTTCCATCACGGTGAAGTACACGATGGAACAACGTTTACAAATAATTTAAAGTTACTAGTACTTCTCTTCCCAGTAGACAAGCAATTCATAGTCAGAATATTAGCTGCTTGATGTTGCCGTGCCAGTGAGACCACGTTTTGCCCGAAGTGTGAAGAATATTGCTACCGTGGAGGCGTCCTTCGCAAACCAGCCAAATCAGTCGATTTCACGGCGTTATCAAGAATCGGGCCTCTTCCAGAGCACATTATGGCGAATTTTGTATAAGCATCATGGCACACACCCTTACAAGATACGTTCTCGAATTGGGCTCTGAGATGGAAGAAAATGAAGAATTTTATCAAAATCATCTTCTGCGATGAAGCGCTTTTTTTGGTTAAACGGCCGCGTCAATAAGCAAAATATGCATTACTGGACAGATGAGAACGCTCATGTGCTTCATGAAACAGCACTTCATCCGCAAAAAGTCAGTGTTTGGTGCGGTTTTCATGCCGGTGTCTTAGGGCTTTTTTTTGGGTCGATGACAATGACCGCCACATTACGGTAAATGGTATTCAGTACAGAGACATGTTGCAACGTTATTTCTTTGAGCAATTGCATGAATTGGACATCAGTGATAATGTGGTTCTAACAAAACGGTGCCCCAAGTCACACAGCGTGTGCAAAAATCGAGTAATTGAAGTCTGAGTTCGGTGAACGTGTTATCTCGAGAAACGGGTCCGTCTATTGGCCGCCGAGATCGTGTGATTTAACGCCTCGAGACTTTTTTATGGGGCTACATTAAATCATTGGTCTATGCCAACAAGCTGGCGACGTTAGAGGAGCTGAGAGCCAATATTGAACGAGAAATAGCTGCCGTATCGGTCGCAATGTGCGTCATCATCATGTTTTCAAGGTAATTCAAGCCAATACAATTTTTTAGATATCTCAAGTAGTATGCGCTTTATTTAAAAAAAGAGTTTGTCCGTCCTTAATGAAAGACCCTTTATTAAAATAAATCTAGAATTTCATATGAATAAACTAGTTTTGTACCTCCTTCTTCTATCCTTCGCAGTTAATCTCTGATCATTTGTATTTTATTAAATAGGCCATGGGCCAGTATATTCTAACGTTTTTCATCTCAATCATAGTATGTACGTGTAGTCTTAGAATCAATTTGATTCGCAGATAATTCGTCAGATTGCGATCACAAGTTCACTGAACAGATTAATGGAAAAAGTATATCAGATGCCACGCAAACGTAGGCTTTTAATGACGATTACGATTCCATTGTCCTATATGGGTGCGAGAAATTTGCATACACACTGCGGTATAAGAAAGGCAGAAGCAAATGCTTACAATACAGGGCCGCAAAGCTCTTCACGCAGCAAGCTCATACCGAATAGTGCGGTAAAAGTCCTTAACCCAATACTCGTTACAAAATTATCGTTATTCGTTACTTTTGGTATATGAGTATAAATCACATTATTTTTGTTTAAACAGGTATACCGTTCGGAAACTGTAATGAATATACAGGGTGGCACACGAATCGTGGTACGAAAACAAAACGTAATAACTTTTTTTCTGTGTGAGTAATCGGTTTATTTTTTTTTATTTGGCAGGTTACTATTTAGATTTATTAAAATGAATGCTTGGGATACCGAAAAAAATGATTTTCATAGTGCAGCGGTACCATGCTTCGCAGTCCTTCATTTCAGTCGAAAGGAAATTTGGGCGGGAGTTTGGCGCACTAGCCCTACTAAATGGACCAAACATGTCATGGCAGTCAAACATGTTTGCCGAATCAGGATGCATCGCATGAAGACCGTACCATCGATATCCCTATGTTGGGGTTAAAGAAACAATCGCGATTGTAGCATCGTCAATTCATGCAAATCGAACCGTTTCGACTCGAAGCTTATCGGCGCAAATTGGAGTTAGACGGCCATTACTTAAACTTGTTTCAATACAAAGTCCAAATTGCAAGCAAGTTCTGGATTTGCCTATTCGCCTGGGATTTTGCCAAAAAATGATTAAAATGACCGAAGAAGACAACAGGTTGATAAATTGCTTGTTTATGTCTGATGAGGCCCAATTTGATCAAAAAAAAAATTGCCGTGCATGGAGTGAATCTAATCCAGAAATACTCCATGAGACGTTACTACCCAGAACGAGCCACTGTGTGGGGCGCAGTTTCATTAAGGTGCATTGTGGGGCCATACTTCTTTGTATAAAACGGTATAACAGCAACTGTCAATGGGGACCGTTATTCAAAGATGTTCAAGGATTTTTTTTACCCAGAACTTTGCCGAAGAAGCATCCGTTACAAAGTATTGGTTCCAGGAAGATGGAGCAACTGCACACATAGCAAGACCTGTTATGCCGGAGCTCCAACGAAAATTCCGAAACAAATTAATATCCAGCAACTCCTTTTTCCGCTGGCTCCCAAGGTCACCTGACCTGACCGCAACAGACTTTTTTATGGGGCTATGTCAAGCAAAACGAAACCAGGGAATTTGACTGAATTGAAGCAGTCCATTAAAACAATAATTGGGGCGATCGCGACTTAAACCCTCCAGGCCGCAATGAATAATTTTCTGATCAGGTGTAGCATATGCGTGGATGAGCATGGAGGACATTTACTGTCCAACGTCTTCAAAAACAATTAGTTATATAAAATAAAATTGAATTGTCTATACAATAAAAATAATTGAAATACATTGATTAAAAAAAAGTTATTTGAATTGGTGCGCCACCCAGTACCTCAGCCTTACTTGATTACGAACACGTAATTTTTTTGGTTTAGTTGGACGACTTTTTTTGAATCCTTAAATAGTTTGGGAAAACCCAAATGCAATATGGAAGAAGGATTATTTGAATTTCGAGTGCGATGATTCGGATACGGATATATAAAACAAAACTAGTGAGTAGGTGACGTTGCGATTCGCAATTTACTAAAGGCTTCACCATCGCCATACAGGACGCGTTTTTAAGACAGCGCAGCGGTGTCATTATTTTACTCGGCCGGAGGTAAGGCTATTTCGAAGTTGTAAGACGTCAAACGGAGAGTGGCGAACTCTGGGTATAAATATTGTATTATCTATATTTTCACTCTCTCAGAGTTTCAAGGATCTCTAGCTAAAATAACCTAATATCAGTTAAACTGATGTCGATAATGGCTATAAATGTCACACCTTAGATTTATATTCCATTTTCAGCAGTGTTGTTCCTCTACATGTCGACTTTAATTATCTACTTTTCAACGTAGACAATTGCGTCAACAATGTCGACAATGTCGAGACAAGTAAGAGACAATGTCAACAATATGTCGACAATATCATCAATACCTTTCAGATCTGTCATTTATCTGTAAACTTCATTCGAGAAAGTACACTTTTAAGAATTAATAAAGAATTACTTCTCTTAAAAATTAAAACCCTGTGTATCAGAAATATAAAACTTCAAATATGTCTGGTCGACCAAAAAACAATGCCTTTGAGGAGCTAGGTTTTGTTTTGGTGAAAACAAACAACAAATACTCAGCACATTGCACAGTTTGCAGGAAAAATCTTCAAAATACTGCTGAAACCCGTCTTCGCAGACACAGGTAAAAAATAGTGTATATTTTATTTTCCATTGATTTACCAAAATATAATGTTTTAAATTTCTGTATTTTGCAATAGGAATGGTTGTAAGGTATCAACTGCGACATCTGAATCGGAAGATGTCTCAATGATTATTTTGATAGATGGTGACAACGACCAGAGCTCCGACCAATATAAATCTGAAAACGCGGTAAAAAGCTAATGTTTTTTTTTTATTTTATAAAATTAATGACCAACACAAACTATTCTTTTAGATGTCAGTTTCTGTTACAAATATTGATGAAGGTGACAATCAGAACGCAATGGCTATCAATACTCTTTTGAGTATTTTCTGGTATAATACATTTTACTTTGAATTAATTCTAAATTTGTACCTAAAGGAAGAAGACCCATTGAGAATTAATTCAATTCAAGCATTATCAACAGCTCCAAGAACGCTTTCGGTTGGGGAGTTTTCAAGCGAAACCCAGTCCCAAGTCGCTTAACATCAAGTTCATCAATTTCGTTAAACTCCAAAAGTTGCAGTTCCTCATCCTTGCCGTTATTGCCTTTACCTACAGCAACGTTTAAAGCAAACGTACAACGTTCAAAACGATTTTCTGCCCCATCGAGCACTGTTGCAAGATTTATGGACAAGGTATCAGAAAAAGAAGAAGACGAGTTAAATGAAGCCTTGGGTAAACTGGTTTTTGTGTGCAATATCCCCCTACAAGTTGTTGAATCACTTCCTTTTTAAGAACTTTATGAAAAAAATTCGACCTGCATATGTAGATAAACTTCCCGGTCGTAAGAAACTTTCTACAACGCTTTTAGATAAAGCCTATAACAAATGTATTTCTTCAGTTAAGACATCTCTTAGCTCGGAATCTGTTTTGTTGATTGACGGTTGGAAGAATTCTTCAAGCAACAGCAAGACGGTGGTCACAATGCTCCATAATGCTGAAGGAGAGCAGGCGTTTCTCCAGGCTTGGGACCTAACTGGAGAATCTGAGACAGCAGAAAAGCTAACAAACATCCCTGCAGAATCTGTTGACATTGCGAAACAAGTCTACTCAACTCAAGTCTACGCTGTTGTGTCCGATAATGCCAGTACTATGAAGAAAATGGGAAGAAATTCGGAACATTTTATTTGGCACAGCACTTGCAGTAGCCATATTGGGAATTTATTGGCAAAAGATATGATCGACAAAAATCTAAATGGTAAAGTTGCTTTGATATTAAAAGAATATAAGCAAGCTAATTTCGAAAAAATGATAGTTGATAGAGGTGGCACACGGATTAAATTGCCTTGTGAAACAAGATGGTGCTCATACCGTGACTCTTACAATTGCTTGGTCAAAAATTATGACATCATGAAAATTGTCGCAGCGGAATCAACAGTTAAAAAAATTAAACAGAGTGTAGCTTCATTGTTTTTTGATGAACAATTCATAGATGATGTTAAGAGCTATATTGAGCTTTTTAATCCAGTCTGCAATTTGATAAATAGGTGTCAAGCGGTTGATTGCTCTCCTGGAGAAGCAGTTAATCTCTGGTTGAACTTAAAACTCCCAGATAGATTCAATGCAAGGCATGAAGCTTCATTAAAATCGCGTTTTGATATGGCTCTAAACAAATATGCCCTTTCAGCATATTATTTGCACCCACACTTTGATAATAGCAAGTGTACAACCAATCAAAATGAAATCGTGTGCCAGTTTTTGTTTAAGCATCTCAACAGTGATGGCATTGAAGATTGGGATTGTTTTAATAGAAAAATTAACTTCTTTAAAATTCTTTACGAAAAGCAAATAAAAAAGCCCATAGTTTTTTGGAACAGGGCTGCAATTAAACACCCAAATCTGGCAAATCTAACGAACAAACTTCTCCAAATTCATGCATGTGCATTCTATTCCGAGAAATCGTCTAACATTTGAACGACCTAAAAAGCCTCTTCATGTATACTATTCACTTCGCATTGAAGATGGTCAATGTGACTTTTCCGATGAAGATGAATTTGAATAAGTTCTCATTGGCAATTCTTCTAAAATAATGAAGTTTGACATTTGTTAATAATATAAAGTTGTTCTGTTTTGTTTTTTGAAATAATAATATAGATGGATGTGAATATGTTTTGAGCTGATCATTTTTTTTTTTGTTAAACATCATTAACTTACTTTGTTTTGTTTTTAAATAAATACATAAAATATTGAATTAAAAGTTTAAATACAAAACTTGCTTCTGTTTTAATGATTTATTAGGAAACTTTACAGGAAAAATTAAGAAAAAACTTGTTCCAATAATTATCTACATTGTCTACGTTGTTTACATGGACATGTCGACAATTGTGTATTATTTACCTTGAATTGTCTACACGTAGACAATCGTGTAGTCTACATTCTTAGTCTACATGGCACAACACTGATTTTTAGTCACTAACATGTTTTTCAATAAGATTCTTTTTGGTCTTCGAAGACTTTTTTGTGCGACATTTTTCAATCTTCAGGCTGAAGGATTTGACTCAATTAAAAATATCTACATTAAACAAATGCCCATAACTGGACAAAAATTTCTAACGTTTATCACAAATGCCTGCATAAAGATAGCATATTTTCCTGATAAATAGAAATTGGCCAAAGTAGTGCCGATAAAAAAAAAACTGGTAAATCGGCTGAAAAAAATTGAAAGTTACAGTCCAATTAATCTGCTGAGCAGAATCAGCAAAATTTATGAAAAATTCTTAAAGGAAAAAATTGCCAAGCACATTTCCCACAACAATTTGTACCCAAAGGAACAATTGGGCCTTAGACCTTTTCATAACACGACTCATCAAGTGCTTAGGATGTGTAACCACATCAAATGTCATCGTTCAGTAGGCAAATCTACTGGAATGATACTACTCGATATCGAAAAATAGTCAATATCCTGTATTGAAATTTGCTGCTAAACGGCAATTCCTTTAAGCTCTTGCATCGTACACACTACCTGGCCAGGTGATGTTAACAGCATAGAACGATCGGTCCGGTCCACAAACCACCATTGCATTTAATAGTCGCTTTTTTTTACCCAAGCGTATATACGCAGAGATATAAAAGAGTAAACAAACATAGGGACGGGCTACAGTCCGCTTGTGCGAACTGTTGGATACCCTATTCTTATTCCTATCAGACACCTAGAGAGTCAATATTTTAAATTTCAGTTTCATTGCTCAAACTTTGACTTTTCAATAAAATTGTTTTTTTTTAATTGTGGGCGTGTCAGTGGACGGGTTTTAGAAATGTTATCTGCCGAACAGTTTTAGGAGTCAAAGATCATAAATATAAAAATCAGCTTTCTAGCTCAAAATTCGATTTTTTCGAAAAATTAGTTTTTTTTTAAGAAAACGACAATCGCCGCTTAAGAAATCATAAAAAAAAACTTGGCAGCCCAAATGCACTTATGACATGCACCGTGACACAGCTGTAAGTTGTAGCTAAGAAATTTGTATTGAAAATTCTGAAATTGAAAAATATTTACTTTCGCCAATTGAAATTGATGCCAACATATTACAAAAATATGAAAAACCATTTCACATTAACAGATTTGCTAAATTCAATTACCCTTACAATAAAGTTTGAAAAATAATAATAATAAAATCACGAATAAAATATTCGGCGGAATGTGTCAGTGGTCGGTGGGAGTCTAATAACTTTGACATTTCTCATTTTGACTCATGACAATTCATCAGAAACGAAGAAAATGGATTTTCCCTGCTAAAGTTAGCGAATAAAGGATGAGTTGTTGTTGTAGTTTACATGCAATTATCCCTATATCTGCGTGAAAAAAAACACGGCTAATATTAAGGTATGTTACAAACTATAAGTCAAAATTAATATACTCTTAGAATAGGTTATAAAAACGCTTGACTTAGACTTGGCATCACTATTGATATAGCTGTCATTTGACATTTCGGCTGTTCTCTCCAGTGGAAATAGAGTATATTGAAACTGAAAATTGAATTCCAAAATAATACTCAGAATACAAATCTAATTATACCATCGTTTCGGGTAGGAAAATCGCAACTTTTAAGCATAAAGTGGTCCCCTATAATAGGACAAGTTGGAAATGGCAGCGGCTCAATATTTTGTTGGTAATTATAATGTGTATGTGTCAGTTCAGTAGGTGAGAAATGTCAAGGTTCTGACATTAACGTCTGACAAACAATCAAGAGTATTAAGTGTTATGAGAAACTTCTCAAATTTGCCTTTCGGATTCGGCTTCAAATTATAGGTCCCTTCCACTTCGCACAAGTAAATGGTTAAAGATGCTACGTTTTAGACTTTGTATGGGCCGTTTATGCTTAATATTTATTTTTTAAAGTTTCCAACATAATAACTTTCTCTTTGAAAATTAGTGTTTGTTAAAACGGAATTTGTAAAGACAAATTGAAAAGTTGCAAAGTGAAAAGTTGGTGATTTGCATTTTATTAAGAAACTGTCAACTGATGTTATTTTAAATTACTGGATAAAACATACTTATGAAGTTTATTTTTTTCTTTGAAACCTGCTTGGCATATTTTTCCGTCATAATTGCAGATTTCATAAAACGATTTCATGGCAACACTGTTCGCAAGTGTTTTCGTTCAATTTACCGCTCATTCTGTGGGTCTACATATGTACAGTGCTCTTCACTTGATTAGACGCACACATTTTTTTTACATAGATTTAACTTTTTTGTTAGTTTGTGTAACAATTATCAAAAAATTACATTTATTAGAAAGGTTATTAAGTTCTCAACTAAAAAACAAACAAATGATAGGTGAGTGGAAGTTAACGGGTATTTTTTCTCTTTCTTGCCTATGCTGTAAGAAAAAGTGCAGTTTTTTTTGTTCACATGATTAGACGCACCTGTAAAAAAATCTTAAAAATGAAACATAGACTTTTTAATTTACTTTTTTCTTTTTTATTTTAATTTTTGTTGTTTTTTTTTGTATTTTCAGTACTTTGTACAACCAACATGTTTTAAAATCACATCAAAAATCCTATTTTTAAGTGAATCATACAGTTTTTGTAAATAGTTTAAGCGAATCGTCCTCCAGGCTTCTTTTATTGCGGCAGTTAGATCTTCACGGGTCTCATACTGCCTACCTCCTTCATAAACTTTACGCAAGAGCCATCCATATTCAATTATATTGAGGTCAGGTGGGCCACGGCAACAATTACACATTTTCTTCGGCAAGAAAGCTTTTCACTACACGAGCGTTGTGGATTGGCGCATTGTCTTGTTGTAATAACCAGTGTAGAGGCCCGAACAGTTCTTTCATGGTGGGGAAGGCTGATTGCAAAAAGGCTTTGTAGGAAACTCCCGTCTTTTTGTTGGAAATGAAAACCAAATCGAAAGCCCCATTGTACGAAATGGCTCCCAAACCATTACTCCTCCTTGCCTCGAATGGTGACGTGTCAACACTTTTCCTTTTTTCTAAGATCATGGAAGTAGTAGTTGTAACTATCAGGGCCATCCAAATTAAATTTTTTTCATCTGAAAAAAAAAACACATTTCGCCAATTTAGCGCTCTTCCAAGGTTGGTGTCCCATGTCATGTGAAGGCGTGCGAATTTCAACCGCTGTTCTTTTATTACGGCGTTTAGTGGGGGCTTTTTTTAGTTCTTTTTTAAATTTAGATGTTCTGCACTCAAAATAGCTCACCGAACAGTTGATGTGTTGGCAGTTATCAAAGCTTTTTCCTTTATTTTGCTTGTGGAGACAGCTGAATTTAACGCTATTCTTAGATTTTTCTTTTGTCCTGAGGTGTTAAAGCGGTTTTTTGTCCTTCCCTTGTAATTTTTACCGTATGAAGCACTGATTTGTAATGTAATGTTATGTAATTTCTCAGAACGTGGTCACTTCGGCCTATTTTCTTGGCAATGCCATTGACAACCCTTCAGAATGCAAGGCGTCAATTTCGCCGATTCCTTCCGCGGTTAAAATATTTTTTCCCATTTTTAATGAAAATTAATAGAAAACACTCCTTGCTTCTTAAACTTTGTAGATAACTAAAATCTACGTAACAGATCGCGACCAACTAACTAATTTAATGGGTGCGTCTAATCATGTGAACAAAAAAAAACTGCACGTTTTCTTACAGGGCAAGAAAGAGAAATAATATCCGTTAACTTCCACTCACCTACCATTTGTTTGTGTTTTTAGTTGAGAACGTAATAACCTTTCTAATATATGCAATTTTTTGATAATTGTTACACAAACTAACAAAAAAAAATAATTTATGTAAAAAACATAGGGACGGGCTACAGTCCGCTTGGGCGAACTGTTGGATACCCTATTCTTATTCCTATCCCTCATAAGTGGGCGTGACAAAAGTCTAAGTATGGTTGAATATAACATTTAAAGGATTTTATCAAAAAAAAAAACGCACCATAGCTCAAACTTGGGAGTTTCAATAAAATTGTTTTATTTAATTGTGGGCGTGTCAGTAGGCGGATTTAAAAAAAATTAACACATGAGAATAAAGAGCCCCTAGAGAGTATATATTATAAATTTCAGCTCCCTAGCTCAAACTTTGAATTTAAAAAAAAAAAAAAAAAAAATTGTGGGCGTGTTAGTGGGCGGATTTTGATAATATTTACACATGAGCATAAAGAGCCCATAGAGAGTATATTTTTTTTTTTTTTTTTTATAATTTTTGGATTTTCAAAAAAATTGTTTTATTTATTTGTGGGCGTGTCAGTGGGCGGATTTTGAAATTTATTTTATTTATCCCGAGCAGTTTTAGGAGTCATAGATCATATATAAAAAATTTCAGCTTTCTAGTTCAAAATTCGATTTTTTCCAAAATTTTGTTTTTTGAGTTTGTGGGCGTGTCTGTGGGCGGATTTCAAAAATTCGTAAACTTGATTATTTCGGGACCCTTGAGAGTATATGGTTAAAATTTCAGCTCTCTAGGTCCAGTTTAAAGGCCTAATTTTTTCCGACAGACGGACGGACGGACGAACGGACATGGCTAGATCGACATTACTGTCGATGCTGATCATTAATATAGTAACTTTCAGGGGTCTACGGGCAATATTAAGGTATGTTACAAACTATGCGTCAAAATTAATATACCCTTAGAATAGGGTATAAACAATGTGTGCGTCTAATCAAGTGAGGAGCACTGTATCTACAAGCGCAAGAGAATTCTCTCAAGTACTCGTAGTAATTGGAATCACAACACAATCTTATAAATAAACGGCAATTGCGATCTCCCCACAATCTCACAAAAAGAAAAAAAAAACTCTTCGCACCCCAATTTAACTATATCCACGACAAAATTAACACCCTCAATTTCCAAAAGGCAATTTTAATATTTTTTTATTAACTTGAATTGCGTCCATTTCATGCAAGAGCGCAAGATATGGCTTTACATTTTCTTTACTTTTTTTTACAATCTCTCATAGCATTTAAAATGAATCCATTGCCGCACTTATGCTCATCCTTGAGGATATCCGGATTGATGATTTCCACTTCTGAAAGAAAACTATGGGTAGGCTGCTGCGATGATGAGCTCATCTTCTCCCTGAACTCCCCAAATTTAGTTTTAACAGCTGATCCAAATTTTTTAGCGCTGTCCTTGAATTTCTTTGCTCCCTCTTTGATTTCGCCACCAAGCTTCTTGGCTCCTTCCTGCATTTTAACGGCTCCATTTTTAATAGTGCAACCGACATTTTTAAAGAACAACGATACGTCACTCTCGTCGCTATCGCTGGACTTTTTTGCTTTTCCATCAACACATTCCGCGCGGACATTGATCGTAGTCACGGCGATGATCAGAATACCCACAAGGAGTAGATTTTTCATCCTTTCCTTACGTTGTTTTATTATTGTTCGTATTGTCTTTTTCCGTTCGGCACAACCGAGAGGAGAATATTTGCGCGACTGACTTACTTTGTGTAGGTTGCGCTGGTACTTATTTGGGTAGTTGAACGAATTAATTTAAAGCAAGTAGACTGACTATCGAGAGAGTGACTTGAGTTTATGTACTTGTAGCCGAGTAGTTTAAATAAGAGACGCACTTCAAGAGAATTAAATAAATATAAATTTCGCTGGACCAGACACAAATTCTAGCTATTGGTTTAAAATATGTTGGACGAAGTGCACAGTTGTAGCCCTGTGCATTGAAAATCGGTTGGGTTTTTGGCATCCCCCGCAGACGCGGAGTTCGCCATTATATCTTCTTTTCCATTTGTGCTGCCCAGGAGATCAACGTCAGGAGACTCTGCCCATTCTGCAGCTGTTCCAACTGCTACTTAAACACATCTACTATTAACAGTGTCTTTTTTCATCAACAAGCAATTGCAAATAACAAGATCGGTCGCAGGTATCTAGCCTAACCACACCATTCGCCTGTCGTTATTAAAATGGATGGCGAGTGACATTGAAGGAAAGTTTTCTGGCACCTTTTTTATTTTCAAATATTTGAAGGTACCTAAAAAAAATTTGCTACAATAAAACATATGCAAAGGCTAAAGTCCATTTGAGTGAACTGTTGGATACCCTATTCCTATTCTCACCCACCCAAAAAGTGGGCATGGCAATTATCTAAATATGAGGCAATTGTTAGGAAGGTCTACGTTTAGTACGTTTTTTAAGGAACATTTATTTTATCGAAAAAAGTAATGGTTTCTGTAAGAAAAAAACGCCTCTAAAAAGTGGGCATGGCTGAAAACTTTGTACTAAGATTTTTTGAAAACAACTTTATCTACACACTTTGCGAAAAATGGGATTTTCATTTCCAATGATATACGATACAATAAAATGTATTGGCTCATAGGGAGGAATTCATGCCTCTCAACCTAAAACAAACTGCTTCTCTACAAGCAAATATTAAAACCAATTTAGACATATTGCCTCCAGTTATGGGGGTGGACAAGAAAGACAAATCTTCAAAGCATACAATGCTTTCAAAACAAAGTATTACGCAATATTGTTAATGCGCCGTGGTACATAAGTAATGCTGATCTACATAGGGATCTAAAAATTGAAATGGTAGAGGACGAGGTTCGGAAGGTCGCAAGAAGACATGAAGTTAGCCTTCGCAACCATGCTAATTTAGAAGTAGTTCAACTACTTAATAACAACAATTTAGTTAGAAGATTACGTAGAGTTAAACCTTTTGAACTAGTTAACTAGGTAGAAAGGAAAGAAATATATGTGTTACAACATAATCACACGAAAAAAGTGATAATGAATTAAGAAACAAAAGGTAACAAACCAAAGTTAGTTCCTAAAAACAGTACATAAGTGCATAAGCAAACGTTAAAACAAAATTGCTGATTAGTCTTTAGACTAGGTGCGATTACTGGAAGGATGGTAACATCATGCCTTCCCTGGGTGTTTGTAGTGGGTGATTCAAGTCCCACACTATCGCAAAGCTCGTGAGCGATGTCTTTCAACGAGTTTCAACTAGCTACACGCAAAAAAATAATTTTCCAATGATTTCTTCAATAAAACGGTTTTTTTTTAAATAGTGATAGTGAATCTTTGAACTTCGGGTGCCTAAGGAGCATATAATATTCCAGTAAGCATTCTAGCTGTGGGCGTAGTAGTGGGCGAATTTTAAAAATCTTTACACATGAGCCTTTCGGGCCCCTAGATAGTATATATTCCAAACTCAGCTTTCTAACTCGGATTTCGAGTTTTTTAATATGTATATGGGTTTTTTGAGATTGTGGGTGTGTTCAGTAGGTGGATTTGGAAAACTCTTACACATGGTTATTGCCGGTCTCAATAGAGTATATTTTCTAGATGTCAGCTTTCTAGCTGGAGTCTTAGGCCCTAACATTGCCGAGGGATATGGCTAGATCAATCTAGCTGACGCCATAACTAAGAAACTTACGTAGTTGAATTAGAATAGAAACTCTAAATATGAAACGCGCAACGGCAACGGTAAGTTAATATCGGGTCTTTCGAGGATTTCTGGCTTTTTCTGTTGAATGGTGTGGCTAAAGGACTCACACTTATAAGCGGTCAAGGCGAGTCGGTTATAGACTACTTCGCAATATCTGGTGAATGGCGCAATGTAGTAAAGGATTTTAGGGTGCTTACGGCCAACTTCTCAGCTCACATGCCAATTCTTGTGACATCGGACTTCGGCGAGCAAGTGCAGCAAAGAACTTCAGACAATTTCCGAGAACTTTAATGGCTCGACAGCAAAGCTGTTCGCTACAAATTTCTCTTAAATTGTAACTCTAATATTTTGCCTCACCTGCCATCAGCTTCGAATGACGAAATAGAAGAAAATATAACGAGCGTAACTTATGCATCGGCGCCGTCGTCGAATAATTCGTATACCACTTTCACTCCAAAGTCCAAATGGTTTGGCAAGGATTGTTACAAATTACGTAAACTTTCGTTTAAATTTTTGAAGCTTTTTAGCGCGACAAATTCATCTAACTTTAAAAATATGTACTTACGGGCCAATAGACTTTTTCACCAAGCTTTCTCTTTCTGAAGTGCCGAATCCCTATCTTAAACGTCAGAAACAAATTGAATGATCAAATTGCAAAAATTTGCAAAAATCGTATGGAATAATCATTGTGATTGTTTATAAAGTGAATATTAAAATAAAAACATAGGGACGGGCTACAGTCCGCTTGGGCGAACTGTTGGATACCCTATTCTTATTCCTATCCCTCATAAGTGGGCGTGACAAATGTCTAAGTATGGTTGAATTGTTAAGAATGCTCTACATATTTTGTTATATAACATTTAAAGGATTTTATCGAAAAAAACGCTCCCTAGCTCAAACTTGGGTGTTTCAATATAATTGTTTTATTTAATTGTGGGCGTGTCAAAAGGCGGATTTAAAAAAAAATAACACATGAGCATAAAGGGCCCTTGGAGAGTATATATTATAAATTTCAGCTCCCTAGCTCAAACTTTGAATTTTCAAAAAAAGTTTTTTTTTTTTAAATTGTGGGCGTCTCAGTGGGCGGATTTTAAAATATTTACACACGAGCATAAAGGGCCCCCCAGAGAGTATATATCATAAATTTCAGCTCCCTAGCTCAAACTTTGGATTTTCAAAAAAAAAAAAAATTAATCCTGGGCAGTAGGCGGATTTTGAAAATATTTACACATGAGTTTAAAGGGCCCCTACATTTCAGCTCCCTGACTCAAATTTTGGTTTTTCAATATACGCAATTTGTGATTGTCACGGTTTCTCTTTTATTTTTTGTACAGAATCTTACTATATTGTAAACTTTTTAGTATTCCAAAATAGTGTTTGGATACTCCTTTTTAGTTCCGGAACTTTTTTTGTTAAAGTTGGCTTTGTTAATTTTTTGGAAATATTCGCGAAGAACGTATATTGCCGCCAAGCAAATTCGGCATTGTTGTCCTTCATTTCATTTAGCTGTTGTTTTTTATACCCTATTCTAGGGGTATATTAATTTTGACGCATAGTTTGTAACATACCTTAATATTGCCCGTAGACCCCTAAAAGTTGCTATATTTATTATCAGCATCGATAGTAATGTCGATCTAGCCATGTCCGTCCGTCCGTCCGTCCGTCGGCAAAAATTAGGCCTTTAAACTGGACCTAGAGAGCTGAAATTTTAACCATATACTCTCTAGGGTCCCGAAATAATCAAGTTTACGAATTTTTGAAATCCGCCCACAGACACGCCCACAAACTCAAAAAAACAAAATTTTGGAAAAAATCGAATTTTGAGCTAGGAAGCTGAATTTTTTATATATGATCTATCTCCTAAAACTGCTCGGGATATAAAATTTTCAAAATCCGCCCACTACCACGCCCACAAAAAAATAAAACAATTTTATTGAAAAACCAAAATTTGAGCTAGGGAGCTGAAATTTTTAATATATACTCTCTGGGGGCCCTTTAAGCTCATGTATAAATATTTTCAAAATCCGCCCACTGACACGCCCACAAATAAATAAAACAATTTTTTTGAAAATCGAAAGTTTGAGCTAGCGTGCTGAAATTTATAATATATACTCTCTATGGGCCCTTTATGCTCATGTGTAAATATTTTCAAAATCCGCCCACTGGCACGCCCACAATTATTTTTTTTTTTTTTTTGAAAATTCAAAGTGAGCTAGGGAGCTGAAATTTATAATATATACTCTCTAGGGGCCCTTTATGCTCATGTGTTAATTTTTTTTAAATTCGCCTACTGACACGCCCACAATTAAATAAAACAATTTTATTGAAACACCCAAGTTTGAGCTAGGGAGCGTTTTTTTTTGATAAAATCCTTTAAATGTTATATAACAAAATATGTAGAGCGTTCTTAACAATTCAACCATACTTAGACTTTTGTCACGCCCACTTATCAGGGATAGGAATAAGAATAGGGTATCCAACAGTTCGCCCAAGCGGACTGTAGCCCGTCCCTATGTTTTTTTGTGTTCATTTGACCTTGACGTTGTCGCGAGGTACTCTATAAGTAGCTCAAACAACTTTGTAATATTAAAAGAATGATTTACCACAAAAAGCTTGCACAACAGGTCCCACTTAGTAAAAATTCCAAGGAATTCTGTTACAACGTTCGTCAAGTAAGTGGATGGCACCGAAGTATGAAGATTTCTCTTCACTTTAAGACTCTAGCTGCACATTTTAAAACTCTATTGAGGAGAATCTTTATTCTTTCAGCTCCGCCTTACCAAACACGTGTGTTCTTCAGCTAGATATACTCATATCTCGAAATGCATTGGAAAATACTCTGTCGCAAATAAAAAACAACAAGGATATACCAATCGAATTTTAATTTTTTTTATTATTTTAACTTCCTTTATGAGAATGCCTGTGGAAGCTTCAAGGAGCTTCCCAAAAGTTCTCATATTTGTAATTTTTAAAAAGGAAATCCTAATCAACCTTACAACTACAGGGGAATATCTATTCTCAACTCACTTAGGAAGATATTTGCTGGGATACTATATGGAAGGCTTTCCACCTGGATTGAAAGGACCAATCGACTCAGTATTTCGGGATTCTCTACAATGGATTATATTTTCGCATTGATTGCTAAGCATTGCTAAGAACCACATCGAAAAAAATAAAAAACTGTACGTCTGTATTTGGCAAAACAATGTATGAGTGATTCGTTACCTCTGCAGGTATCCCGCAGGGATGCATTCTGAAACCTTTGTTTTCCGCTCTTTTTATTGATGATGTGTCTTCTATTCTTCCTGTCGGTGTACTTCTCGCGGGAACTCTTATCAAAGTCTGCAGGTGGCAATGGTGCGATGGTAGTGTATTCGCAAAGTAATTGGCAGCTCGTGTGTTCAAATCCCGACCAGAGCCATGCTTTGTAAAATTGAATACACACAAGAATTCTATTCAAGCAATTAAGGCGCCACCTGTGGAGAAAAAACCCTATCGCACCAAAAACTTCTTTCCTATCCTCCTATTCTTTTAGTAGTAAGCAACACACAAAAACAGGCAATGAATCATTTGCTGGGCGCTGCTTGCATCAACGAAAATGCCTGCGCTGTGGCAACATTATAAGGGTACTGTATCAATTGCAGAAAAATTTAAAAAAAATTCTTTAGCGCACGCTAATTATACAAAAAAAAGTCTTGCCTTACGCTGATGATCTAGTTTTGCTGGCGGACATTCCATTCTCGCTGCAACTACAAATTAATAAACTGATGGCATACTGTGATACATGGGATCTTTACATTAATATACAAAAAACTAAGGCGATGGTTTTTGAGAGCCGTAAATGTAGAAGATTTCCTGAAGAAGCCTGGCGACTTGGTAACGAGCAAATTGACACAGTGTTTGAATGTAAGTATTTGGGAGTATTATTCACGATCCACTTCTATACCGATGGATCAAAAACTAGTGATGGGGTTGGTAGAGGCGTTTTCTCCGAAAGGCTAAATCTTAGTCTCTCTTTCCGTCTTCCTAATCATTATACGCTACAATTTCCAGGCGGAAATTATCGTGATAAAAGAAGCCCTGACGTGGCTGAAGAGAATTGTGATATCCACGAGCTGCGATTAAGTTCGTGGAGACAGTCTCTTTAAATTCCATCGCAGCCCTTGACTGACGTTCATCTCTTAGGGAGATGGCGGAGCAGTTTCACATTCATTTCTGTTGGGTATCGGGGCATAAAGATATTCCATGAAACTGTAGGGCAGATGAACTCGCCAAAAAAGGAACCACACTACCTTCTCTGGGTATACCAATCGCTACTTGCAAACCTTAGGTTGACGAGTAGTATTACATGTCTAGCGAGTAAGCAAGCATATCTGGCCAAAGCTGAACCTATGACTCTCTAAGAGTTTAATCTCACTAAACTGACTGCATATTAGCTCCATTATAAGTGCCATTAAAGGGCACTGTAATTTAACGAGTAGAGAATGGAACCCCTAGATCCCTAGTGTGTCGGCCTTAGGCTGACAGCCACGCCAACCTAACTTAACCTAATCATGCCAGGATATCAGAATTATACTAAAACGATTATAATTACACTATCCTCGGAATGTCACAGTTTACTGTGGAAGATAATTTAAGCAAAAGATGCTAATGCTTCAAAATAACAGCAAATCTGTTCACATTCACCGTCCGCCACTGTATCACCACTGGCGACCAGAGAAAAAGCTTTTCCAAATCAAAGCTTGCCTTTAATCGTGTCATAAAAACTGTAAATTGTGTATGTACGAGTATCACATTATGTAGAACCTGTGCCGCAATACACGTACTTTCTTCGTCATAGAAAATCTATTCCAACATTAATATAATTAAACAGTTTTTTTTTAACAACAAAATTGAGACAAATTAACACCAAACAACCATCAATTGGGTTTTGCAAAAAACTATGATAATGACAACGAATACAAAACCGCGAGTCGATTAGCCAACAACTCAAATGTCTACTCCCAGCTTCAAATCGGATGGCGATTGGCACATTGGCAGCTTGTTTAGTTCTCATTCGAATCTCAATCGATCAAGTTCGCTTCTAAAGAAAAATCTCACGACAAAAATACGCGACTAATTACTTACTGACTGTAAAATTAATTAATTAAATTTCTGTGTGCAACCATGCGTTTCCACCTCTTCACCAATTTTGTGCTACTCGCCGCACTCGTGGCTTTTGTGAATTGCGGCTGCGAAAAGAAAGACTCTGACGAGGAAAAAGACTCTGACGAGGGTGATGTGACCCATTTCTTCAAGAATCTCGGCTGCGATATCAAAAAGGGCGCTGGAAAGATCTCCGACACCGCTAAGCCATGGGTCGATGAGATTGGTAAATCGGCTAAGAAATTCGGAGGCACCGTAGCTGATACATTCTCCGATCTGAAGGATAAGATCGCTGGTGCTCCAGATAACAGTACTCTGAAAGACGATACCACCAGCAGTACCAGCAACGCGCCTGCAGAAAAATCATCTGCCGCATCAACAGAGGCTCAAACACCGTCCAGCGTTGACGATCGCATTCTCCTGGACGTTGACATCAGGTGCCCCGAAGGCAAGCAGCACGACGGAAGAGGCCACTGCCGCACCGTTGCCTGAATACATTTCATTGCCCTTCATTATATGTTGTGATTAATATTAATTAACAATGTTTCAAATATATTGTTTACCTTATTTTTACTTTTCTATGCAATTATACTCTGTTAATATATCCAACAAGTGTTTTTTTTTCTTTTCATTTGATGAGTAAGTGGGATTTTCATTGCGTGATCAGAATTTTGCCCTTTGGATTTAACCTCCTCCACCACTTGTTTTTTTTTTTTCAGTGAGGCAAGCATGTGATATATGAAGGTCACTTTGCTCATTTAAAATCAAACTTAAGGTTAAAATATATAGATTCCATTAAAATCCAAACAGGAACTGATCTCAAATCGAGTGATCTAGCAAATTGTTTTGTAGATCACCAAATAATTGTTGTCGTCATTTTGGATGACTTGATGAGCAAAACAATCGTTTATCGGTTTCCTAAGGAGGACTAAGTTTCTTGAAGATGAAATCATAAACTGAAATTATTAATCAAATCAAGTTGAACCGGTGACTTTTAGCACAAGAAAAAATAATATAAAATAGTTATATAAAAAGAGAGATAAAAGATTATCACTATTAAGCTGAACCGCTGATTGATTGCACAAAATATCCAGGAATAGTGTTCTGTTTGCCATGAATAAAAAAGTTTTGTTATATTTATATATATTGTACTTTAAACTAATGAGTCTTATATGAAGCTGTCAGACGAATCGATGGGGATTTTCAAGGTTACTCCGAAGAATGTTGTTTGCTGGGTTACGGTAGTGAATTTGTCAACATTTGAACGGACAAAGGTGGAACTTGTACTCGGTATTTACGTGGAGTTCTTAGTTTTTACTGTCTATTGTTGAATATACAGAGTGGGTCAAAAGTGACTTTCAAATTAAAGTGATAATAACTTTTATAGATTTAATTTTTTATTAATAAATTATTTTAGAATCACAGAGTATGATTTATGGAAATTTTTTCAGATAAGTATGGAATATAATGTCTCTCAAATGATGATGAAATGATTCTATTGCGTTTTCCATAACACTTCGTATTACATCTGGGCTCAGCGCCTGTATTTAAGCATGAATGTTCTCCTACAGCTGCGGGATTGTGATGGGTTTATTTATGTACACTTTACCCTTCAACGGAGAACGCGGAGGCCAATTAAATCCTGAATTTTTGGAAATTATTCCGAACTGCGTTAATAACACGTTTTTGAGGATCTCCTGGCTTTAATTCTTGCCTAAATTCAATTTTGTATGGAAACAGCTGCAATTCGGTTTTTAGAACTCTTTGCAATGAACTGCGGGACACACCGAATTTATCAGAGCGCCTTCGTTTCGATGTTTCTGGACTCTCCACAACTGTTGCAAGAATGCGTTCCGCATTTGCTTCTATTCGGGCACTACGAGGTCTTCCAGCTCAAGGAAAATCAATTACAGTTCCTTGTTGATGAAATCGTGCCACCAGTGGCGTAATCATGTGCCCAGAGTGATCACGCACCATTTCTTCGAGAACGGTTTTCTGACGTGAAGTATTCGTCGGCTCTTGAAACTTCTTATTCGATCAATCTTTGTTACTCCTACTGTCAGTGCCGGATTTAGGGGAGGGCAGCCGGGGCTACAGCCTGGGCCTCCACAAAACAGGGGACCCAATATTTTAAATTCCGACGAGTAGTGGATTCTACTCCCGACGAATCTCATATCGATCAACTAACTATAATTTAATTTGGTGAGGGCAGAGATAGCCCTCATTTATTTGGCTTACTACAAGCTAAAACTAACATCTAATGAATAACTTAAATACTAAAACTTAAAAAAATAAGAAAGCTTAAAACTAAAGCTTAAGGATTAGGGGAATGGTGAAGGAGATCGATTTTAAGGCGGGCAGGGTTACGGTTGAAATCAAAGACGGAAAGATTTGAGTTAACCTTCTGCAGCATACGGGAGATTGGTTCGTTGGAGCCATATGAGGTTCGATGGGTCGGAAGGTAAAAGAGACGAGGGCAGCGTAAATTACGAGGATTAGTGTTAAAGAAAATAGAGTTGTTAAGAGAGGCGCAGTCGACGGAGCCTGAGAGTAGGCGATAAATGAAAAGAATGTCCGCAGCGTCCCTACGATCCTCAAGGGATTACATGTTGATGAGATTTAGGCGATCTGAGTATGGAGGCAACATAAAAGGATCATTCCAAGGCAATCCTCGAAGAGCAAATCGAAGGAAGCGACGTTGGATGTTCTCGATTCTGAGCACGTGAACTTGATGAAAAGGAGACCAAGCTTGGCTGGCGTACTCAAGGAGGGGGCGAACAAAAGTGGTGTAGAGGGATCTAGTCACGTAGGGGTTGCAGAATTCTTTAGACCAGCGTTTAACAAAGCCAAGTGAGGCGTTGGCTTTACGAATTATTTCGTCAATATGTAAACGAAAATTTAACTCACTGTCGTACAATATTCCAAGGTCACGGAGAGATTGAACGAAGGAGATTGGTTGACCATGGAGAAGGTAGTGACGGGGAGGGGATTTGTTGCGCTTGCGCGATAGGGTAATAGATTGGCATTTGGGAATGTTAAGCTCTAAGCAATTTTTGAGGCACCAGGTTGAGAACCGATCAAGGTCTTGTTGAAGGAGAGAGGAGTCATGAGGTGAAGAAACGAGTTTAAAGAATTTGGTATCGTCGGCGTATAGAGAAAGAGAGGAGTGATTAATGACCTTTTCAATGTCGTTTATAGTGAGGATGAAGAGAAGGGGGCCCAAATGACTGCCTTGCGGAACACCAGAGGTTGCCAAGAAAGGGGCCGATAGGACGGATCTGAAGCGAACACTATAAAACCGGTTTTCCAGGTAGGAAGATATCCATTTTAACAAAATGGGTTCAAACCCAAGAGCGGACAATTTAAAATGAATTAATTGATGAGGTATCTTATCAAAGGCCTTGCTAAAGTCAGTTGCAATAACGTCAACTTCGTTGCCGTTCTCTAATGCTGACAGGGCAAATGACACGAATTCGACAAGATTTGTAGTGGTTGATCTACCTTTCAGAAAGCCATGTTGGTAAGGGGAAATAAGAGACTTGCATCGAAAGCTTAAGGCTTCGTATATGATACTTTCGAAGATTTTGGGAATATGTGAGAGTTTGGCAATAGGGCGATAATTAGTGATTTCACTTTTTAATCCTTTTTTGTGTATCGGGGTGATGAAAGCGCTCTTCCAAATCTGTGGAAATGCTCCTTGTGAGAGAGATAGACGAAAGAGGAAAGAAAGAGAGACCGACAAATTGGAAGCACACTTCTTGAGAAAAATTGCGGGGAGGCCATCAGTGCCGGGTGAGAATTCATCGTTTAGCTTTTGTAACTTATTTTCGATGAGAGTATGGTCAATAGTTTGAGAGAGAAAGGGGCCAATAGAGAAGTTAGGTAGGTAGGTGAAGTACGTGGAGTCCGGTACAAATAAGTTGTCAGAGAAAGATTGCTTGAAAAATGCGGCAAATGAGTTGGCAATGGTATGTGGGTCCGTAAATGATACGTTTTCATAAGAGAGAGAAGGAGGGTAGCCGTCTGATTTTTTTTTGTAGTTGACAAATCGGAAAAAGGACTTGGGGTCATTTATTAAGTTGACTTGTGCAGTATTTATATAGCGTTGGTAGAGAGAGTTATAAAGCTGGACGAATTGTAGATAGATACCGAGATAGTTAGAGTAGTCCGAAGAAGAGTTGGTGCGAAGAAAAACTGTCCATAGCTTGTTTCTCTTGTTTCGTAAGGAACGAAGTCTATGATTATACCATGGG
Organism: Portevinia maculata; assembly: GCA_949715645.1. Lineage (NCBI taxonomy): Eukaryota > Metazoa > Arthropoda > Insecta > Diptera > Syrphidae > Portevinia > Portevinia maculata. Next base: position 15,089,928 of record OX454526.1, read on the forward strand.
GGAGATGTAGATGACGTTTTATGACGAGAAATGGGAACATAGTGCGAAATGGAATTGAATAATTCTCTGTAAAACATGGACAGAGCATCATTTAATGAAAAATTGGCGAAGTCGAAAGAGCACTTGCTGAGATAGGAATTAATTTTTCGGAAGTTAGCCTTATGAAAATCATAAGAGGAGAGAGCTGCGGTAGATGTGGGCTGAAGTGGAGAGTCGTTGAATAACGAAAGAAGGAGAGGGGGGTGATAGTTATCAATGGTAGAGAGCGATAAGGGACAAGGCGAGACCGAGGAGTTGATAGGATTAGTTGTGAAAATCAGGTCTAATTGCCTACCCATGCAGTTTGTGACTCCACTAACTTGGGATAGGCTAGAGTCTGTCATCCTATCTATGAAGAGACATTCCTTAGCTGAGTTGGCATTTGAGGCGATGAGAAAGGATTCATCGTCTGAAGGGGTCCAGTGCAGATGAGGAAGATTAAAGTCGCCGAAGATGAGGATATCATCTAGGGAGTCAGATGAGTCAATTATTTGGTCAATCGCATCAATGGCAAGTTGGTAGGATTCAATAGGTTGGGCAGGTAAAATATAAATACACATAATGTACAGGGACTTACGGGGGAATGATATTTTTATTGAAACGAAGTCTAGTTTTGAGGAGGAGGAAGTAGCAAGGGGAGATGCGTCCAGGCTATCGTGGATGGCTAGTAGAACGCCACGACATGGAGAGTCATCTATGGCATTGGTACGTTCGTCATCTCGAAAGACATTGAAGAAAGGGGGGAATAGCTCTTGGTTTTTTATGTCGGGTATTAGGTTGGTTTCAGTAAGAGCATATATATCAAAAGGGAGAGCATGAGCTTGGCGCAAGACGGCGCTGGATTTAGAGCGCAATCCTCTTACATTTTGGTAATAAAAGGTAAGGGGAACATTGTTTGGGGATGGTGGAAGGCATTTGGGCGGGTTAGGGACGAAAAAATTTGCTGTGGTCAGCTCGGCTCCGTTGGAGGTGTGTAGTCCTTTTAGAATGAAGAAAATTTCTAAAAGCCGCGAGGTCTTCCGCTACTTTTTGGGGGGATATGTTAAGAGTCTCATGAAACTTGATGTAAATATCACGGAGAATTGTAGGGTCGGAAGGGAGTCCTTCCTGTTGAATTGAATAGTTGTTAGACATATTGAAGGATCGATGCCAAAAGAAAGATTTCTCACCTTTTTACCAAACTGCGGCCATACCGGCAAGACCATAGCAAACGCTTTACTAAAAATTCTAGGTGACCATCAAATAGACATTTTGGATTGCCGCGGCCAATCATATGACAATGCTTCAAACATGAGTGGTAAATACAAAGGAATGCAGGCTCTTATTTTGGAGAAAAAATATTTATCGCCTTTTGTACCATGTTGTGCTCATTCTCTCAATCTTGTCCATCATCTGTTCAATTCTTCGATTTCGTTCAGAATTTATATAAGTTTTTCACAGCAAGTATAGAGCGATACCAAATTCTGACTGAAAAATTATCGCAGACGAAAAGCGGACAATTTTACGTTTTAAAAAACCTTAGCGGTACTCGTTGGTCTTGTCGAGCTGAAGCTACGAAAGCTATTGTCGATGGTTATTCTGAAATCAAAGGAGCAAAAAGACATCATAAGGAATAAAGCATCGAACCTTATACAAAAGATGAGTTGTCTCGAAACCGCTCTATTTGCTACTCGTATCTTTTAGAACGACATCATAGAGCGATTGGAAGCTACAAACAAGATGTTGCAGGACCCGAAAATGATTCTTGAATCTGCAATGGGTGCATTAGAATCATTGAAATCATTCGTTGAATCCAACAGAGATAATTTTTATCAATACGAGAAAGCAGCTAAAGAAATATGTAGTACTGACCAATATGTACAATCACGCACCAGAACAAGAAATGTGAGGTTAAATCCACTCGATTATATGAAAGCACAAGACGCAAATCTGTCACCAAAAGAGAAATTCAAAGTATCCGGTTTTTTCTCAGTTATCGATCAGCTGTGTGCTTCTCTTACTAAAAGATTGCATGCATACGAAGCTGTACGTTCGCGATTTGGATTTCTCAATCACACAGAGAAAATGGATGCTACAAATTTGCATGCTGCAGCAGAGGCATTGGTGAAAGTATACAAAGATGATTTAGAGCCTAGTCTTGGTAATGAGTTGGTTCAATTTCTACCTTTGATCAACTTATACAAAAAGGATTATAGAAAAGACCAATCTACCGAGCTATTTTGCTATCACATTCTGGAAGATCAAAATTGTACACGTCTAAACATTGAAATTGCACTCAGATGGTTTTGATGGCGTCCAATTGCACTGGAGAGCGCTCATTTTCAAAAATTAAAATTATAAAAAATAGACTTTGAATTACGATGGGACAAAACCATCTATCAAAGCTCTCCCTACTCAGCATTGAAAGCGATTTACTGCGGGAACTGGATTTCAGCGAAATCATCAAGGATTTTTCGTCGAAAAAGCTCGCAAGGTTTCATTTGTTAGCGCTTTAATATAATTTCATATAAGTAATTCTTGTTTTTGTCTATATTTATATATATATGTTTGTTGAGATAATTTACTTGAATTCGCAATAAATTATTAAACACTTGACTGGAAAAAATTGTTCATTTTATTTGGAAAATAATAAGCCTCCACTCATTTGTTGCCCCAGGGCCACCAGACCCTTAAATCCGGCCCTGCCTGGTGTCATGCGAAGCATTTTCATCCCAGCTGCTGTTTATTTGCCGTCATATATTTTGTACGCTGTAAAATACCGTATATAAGCACCAGCCACACTATTGTGGTATAGAGCCTTCCATTCGGCTTAGGGGCAGTCTTCGGTCACAGAAGATGACTGAATTTTTTCTTGAAAGTGAACTCTTTACAACTCTTAATATTACTTTGGATGACATCTGCTAGAAATCTACTAACCCCTGCTATTCGGTGAATAGATTTCGTTTACTCTTTCGAAGAGCCTGCGTCCCGGCCCTTAATCCAGTTTGACTTACTTGGCTTCCTTACTCAACCCGCGGTGTTTTGATAGCGAAGGGTTTCGTTTCCTTAAGCTGGGAGATTGGCCGAATCTTCTTCACCTCCCTTCTCCTGGTTCGATGCTCTTTCCTTACTGCCCTATTTTTGCACTCCAGCGTTCGCTGATGTGCAGGTTCCGACGCGAATTTCCGGTAAATATACTCATTATCATACAACGGTATATTTTCATTTTTTTTAAATTCAAATCCAAATCCCAGAGCACTCAGACTCAGCAACGGTCCATTGTACTACCAGGCTTAAGACCTCTTCTTGTTTCTCTCCATTAATGGGTATTGTTGTTCCCCATGGAGATTGAACTTGCACCACACGGGTCACAAGCCAACACACTAACCTCTAGACCGTCGCCACCACAGCAATTTCATATACTGTTGGGGTATAGTGGTATAACGAACTGCTTCAAGATCAATTCATCGGTTGTTATTATCTGTTTTCGTGTTGTGGAGGCTGCGCTTACCAAATGATTCTCCTTACCGACTTAAGCATTGAGATTCCTAATCACAACTTTGACATTATTCTCCGTAGGCTTTGCCCAGGAGGTAATAAGACTCCTTCTTAATATTGTCATCTGATCTATTGGAAGGGACGAAAGCATGTATTCGACTGATGTTGTACAAACATGCCTCAAATGAGGATTACAACCAGGTGAACACTTTTCGGCCTGAAATCAATGAATTTTGATCGTAGCCGATTTCCGATAACTCACGCCCATCCTTGGACGTGCAATATGACAATTAAAATAAACATTTCAACTTTATCGTTTTTGCATACCTCACCATATCGTGGAATACGCATTGTTTTTCCTTCACATTATAACCTACGAACATTCAAAACCAACGTGCATCGGCATCTCTCCTTTTCTTCTCACCCCAATTTCCTTAACGCTCGCGGTGTGTAGCTTTTACATTATAAGGGTCCCAACAAATCCCTTTAGTGCGTGTTTATTATAAAAAAAAATATTCATCCTCTCGCCTGTATCGTGGAGACATCTGCCTTTTGCCCAGGTAGGACAGATTGATGTTGTAAACCAGCACCAAGATTTTATTTTAGACCTTGACTATATTCAAACTTAATTAATCCTAGTTAAATCAACCCAATCTATCACCTATTGCCTATTGATAAGACTCATAAAAAAAAGTTAAAAACTGATTATACAAATAACTACAAATCTCAAAAAAATATTCATTCAACAGGATATAGGATACTTTCAACTAAACCTTTTCTTCTGTCACTTCACTTGGGCTGTCCTAAAACAATTCGTATACGCTTTTCTTGATATCAAAATTGTGTGAAACATACGGCTGAGTTCCGACATTTGTTTCCGCCATTTACTTCCTTCGTCCTTCATACCGTTTTGCTGAATGGATAGTCTCGTCCCATTTTCCGTCAGACAACTACCAGCTCCCTTTAGCCTATTCACCTCGTTCAAGTCATAGTCGTCGCCCCGCAGTTGACTTTTAGTGAAAAGAACAAATAAATAAATTTTCTGACATGAAGATGATTACCCTTTTTGTTGTCTCGGCAAAGTTGTATTGACTTTTTTCCATGCGTGCTGCTTGCCTTTGTGTATATGACACCGTTTATCCCTTAGGAGCTCTTCGTTCTTGGCCGTGCATGTGCGTTCAACTACAACTTTTCTATTTTAATTTTACGGCACGGGCTTGGAATGGCGCAGAATTCGGTCCTTTTACGGGAGGTTGTTGTATTTTTTATTTAAGAAAATTTCCTTCTCTTAGGATTTTATTATATTCTTTTCTTGTTCTTGTAGTTCTGTGTGTCCTTGCGCTCTTTCACTTTGGTAAATGGATTCAACATGCATTGCATACGAAATGGAATTGAAGGCGGTCGTTGACGGGTTCGCCTTACATTCAGTTGTTATAGCCGGGGCTGGGGGAGGGTTACTTATATTCCCTGCTGTATGTATACACGAAAAAAAGGCGGATAGGTCGTCGGTGGTAATAGTTGTTTGGCCGTTTGTTTTGATTACGATTGTCATAGATCCTTTGCAATTATTATCCTTTATGTTGTTAGCATTTCACTCGACAATTTGAAGGCATTTTTTTCTCTACTATGGTTGTTGTTTGTGCAGAGTTTTCACAAGCGGACCGTCTGGCTGTGCTGTTCATTTCGTCGTTCTCTGTGTGGAGGTGGTGCGGACAAAGATTTCTCATCGAGCAGAGTTTCTGTTCTTGAGTCTGGGGGATGAACGCTTTTCTCGCACATCTATTATAATATGTTCTTTTTTTCTTGGCTGTATTGTTGTGTGTGGGTATTGTTTTTTTTTTTTTGATTTGATTTGATTCGGTCCTTGAACCTTTAAGTTTGTTGGAACTTCACTCTCTGAAAAATTGTATGCTTGGTTGATCTTTGTTGATGTGGCATCAAAAGTGGTCTCACGGCAAAGTGCTGGTGTGACAATTGGATTGTGTACTTCGGATAATTCCCACCTACAATATGAAATTCCTTGGAAGAATCTTTTGCAAAAGATCCTAAATGGTAGTCTAAGTGATTTTTAAAAGAAAGATAATGGCAGCATGTATGCGGGGAAATGTCATGTCAGTTTGTCAAGGCATCGTCGGTATAATTGAAGAATGGCCGAAAATAATAAGTTTGTCTACGTTACAATTTGTAGCAAAGATGCAGCATTCTCTGCTTAAGAATTTTTGCCAGGGTTATGGAACTTATTTGAGTTAAGGGCAAAAGCTAATTAATAAGGCACGAAGTTTTGTCATATGTGAAACCGGCCTCAGTGACGCACTGATGAAGACCCGCGGACAGTTTTTGAGTTTTGATGCGGAGCAGTAGTGATGAAGCGAAGTGGGAGGGTTATGATTTATTAAGTCAAGATCATGACATGAGCTCGTCGTTAAAGAGAAAGAGGAAAAACATGAAGAAGAAAACAAGCTAAAAACAAAGCTTGGAAATAAAAAACGAAAGCTTTAAACAAAGCCTTAAGGTGATGGAGATCGAATTACTATAATGTTACCTTTCACAGCATATTGGTGGTTGGTGCATTAGAGCCATACAACATGCGGTGGCTCGGTAGGTAAAAGAGACGAGGACATTGTACATTACGAAGGTTAGTGTTAAAGGAAATAAAGTTTAAAAGATACGCTCAATCGTAAAAGGCAGAGAGAAATGGATGAATGTAAAGAATATCTGCAGCATCTCTGCGTTTCTAAAGGCTTATATTAAGCTTGAGGGGGTCTAAACATATATGGCCCATACCGGGTCTCAAACCTACCTAGCTTCTAACGCAGACTCCAAACGGTAAGTTTAAGAAGTTTCTCATGACAATTGATACTCTTGAATGTTTGTCCGAATTTTAGGTGGGACACTGGGAAAAAACGTACGCTCATTGGCCCGCCATGTATTCCGACGCACTAGCTACTGCGTTCTTGATAGAAAGGCAAGATTAAAGGATCGTTCCAAGGTTGACCACGAGATTCAATTCGGAAATAACGATATTGGAGCTCCTGATTCTGGACACATAAGATCGATGGAAGGAAAACACAATGCTAGCGTGATCCGTTCACGTAAGGGTTGAACAATTTTTTGAACCACCATTTTATAAAGCCACGCGATCGGAAATCTAGTTCACTTTTGCACAATATACCAAGGACGTGAGAGAGATTCGACGCGGATATAGATTGACCTCGGTGATGCGGCAGACTTATTTGTTTGACATTTCTGAATTTTTTGAAGAAGGTAGTCGATTAATAGTGCATTTAAACAAATCGGCATCGTCAGCATAGATTGAGACAACGGAATTTTTTTTTTGTGCTATATACTTAAATAAAACAGCTAGGACTAAAATTAATACAAATTGAAGAAATTAAACAAGACATAGTCATGGACTTAGGTTAGGTTAGGTAGGTGGGCTGGCATAGTGCCACACTCAGGTCAATGCTGACCCATTGTGATGCCCAGGAGGAGGGTTGTACCTTACTCATTTTTATCCCTGTCTATAAACAGCTGAGATTAATTACTCACTTCGATACAAACCATCCTGTAGATTTGATGAACTTCATTATTCTGTCTATCGGTGTGCTGAAGAGCTCGTCTAGGTCGTGGAAGAAGTGCCTCCCCAGGAATCTGTATCTGATGTGTTGGAGACCCGGGCAGTGACACAGGAAGTGGGTAGTATTCTCCAGAGCTCCGTCGTCGCCACAGCTTCTACAGAGTTCTTCCTCCGTCAAGCGTAATTTCTCCATAGTCATGAACTTAAGTGCCCCGTACTTCTATTATGTACCTTTATTTATCGAGTGCGATGTGCGCGGAGTGTCTCCAGCTACAGGTCCTCTGTCTCTTCTTCCTATAAGCTGGTTTGGAAAGAATATATAGTACCGTAATCGATTTGATGGAATCCTGTTATATTTGTCCCCTGCGTGGAATCACATGTTTCTTTCTGTACACAAGTGTATTCGTTAATATTTTAAAAAAATGTCTTCCAAAAATAAGCCAGTAGGTATCAAAAAATTTGTTTATGACATTCAGAGGAATAAATGCAAAAAGCAATGAACGGGTGCCCAGACAAGCAGATTTGAGAAGGCTTACGACACCGTATGGTTAGAGCGACTTTTCTACAAGTCGACCAGGCGCGGGATGCACAAGCCTTTGCTATATGTAAATTATAACATGCTGCTTATGGGAAAGAAGTTCGTTGTCAAATGTGGCAACGTGACTTCGAGCAGAGTCTTTGAAATTAAAAACGTTTTACAGCAGGGGGCGGCCGTGAATTCTCCGATTCTGTTTAACATTTACACGAGTGATCTGACAAGTTCACTAAGACATGCTATAGCATATGCCTATGATTTGGTGGCATACATATCAGGTCCTAAAATCGAGGTCATAAACATCATGCAAAAGCAGCGTGAATTCAACCAAATTAACAGATATTGCGACGACTGGAAGTTGAAAATCGATCAATGAGAACATTTAACTATAGCTTTTGAATTTGTATATCGAATAAGAGTTAAATGAATTAACAAAAACTTAATTTTATAATTAATAGTAGATAATAAATTATCAATCTATGGCAGACGAAAAAGCCATGCTTAAAATGTACTTATTGTAAAACTTTGTTAATTCTTTTTGAGAAGAAAGAAAGTACAACTATCTATCTATCAAAGAAAATAAACACATTGTTACAATTTAATTACTCATTTGTTTAAAGTCAGAAAGAAAGGAACCTATGTGGCAAGAGGTCTTTCATAATTCGGTATCAAATTTAAAAAAGAAAAAAAGATACATAACGATATCCGGTCGGTAAGAGAGTTTATGCGAGCTGGTACGAGGATTAAAGAGCAGAGGTCAGCTTCGTATCGTGAACTTTACGAACTCACACGTCCGCTTATGTCGTAAGTCTAGTTTCCGCCATCCAAACCTTGCTTTTATCCGAAGAACTTGTGCAGTAAAGTCTTCATTACTCTCACTAAAACGAGAAAACGGAATAAAATTTAATCCTAAGTAATCGTAATATATAAACCAACGACCATACCACGTCGAGTTAATCGGTTCTCGTCAGATCACCGTAATTAAACGACGTTGGGCGCGGTTAGTACGTAGATGGGGGACCGTTTGAGAACAACCGCGTGTCGTTGGACAGTCCCATCTACAGAGTTGAGGTAGATAATATACGTGGTATCACAATGGACCTAAATTGGTCTAAGTGTGTCGGCTTCTGCCGACAGCCACATAAACCTAACCTAAACCTAACCTAATCGTAATATAAGTTAAACGTTCGGATCGATTAAAATTAGAACTAAGTGCATCTTAACCTAAGGTAATGAAAGAAATTGTCATTTTGTTATAAGAATCTCGAAAAAGGGTGTTGTTTCTTTTGTAGTTCAGCTTGTTCTTAGTACCACCGCAAAAGGGTTAAGAGCTATTCAGGGACAAACATCAACGCGAAAAATAAAGAGGACGCTGTCGCATCCTACAAAAGGAAAGGCCAGCCGAACACCACATGCGCATCATCATCAGCGAGGTCCCACCACGTGAAGCGCCAAGATCGAAGTTTTACTTGGTTCCACTCTCAACTTATTGTCACAAACGCCTCCAAGGCCCGCGCCTGTCGAACAGTCGTCTCGAGAAAGTCAGCTAGGCACCATCATCTCGCACATCGTATCACGCCATAACCCCAATTCCATAAAAGAAAGCAACCTCGCACCCTGGTTCAATTGCGAAATCCATACTCTTGTGTGTGAATCGAACCCTATCGATCTAAGTCCATATAAATACGTAAAATCAAGCTGAAGTAATAATATCCATTTATACATTTAATCCTATTGAAATACTAATCTAAAATTAACTATAACTTATACTTTAAATACCCACTTAAAATTCCTATATACTTGAAATTGCTTAATTAAATTAATCTCTTAATAAATGTGTGATGAGTGTGGTGAAACATATATAGCAGTACCAACATTTCCAGTGCTCTTGCAAGAAGATCATCCAGACAACCTGCTCCTGACATGTCACGAGCAGCATTAATAACAGGTAAATAATTGTAATGAACTGCATTGATTAAATAAGATTGTTTCACCTAATTCATTTCAAAACAAAAAAAATATAAAATATATAAGAGAGAAAGAATAAATACATATTTAATTGTATACCTAGAAACTACAAAGCATCCTTATGATGCGCTTTAAGATAAATATATACATATATGAATTCCTAAGTAATAAATAATGTGTTAAAGAGTCAAAAAGTCGACTCAGTTTCCATATGTGCCGGACCATAGAGTAGATCAATACATCTGATGTGTTAGATGAGTCTTGTATCCATTGGTTCCAAACACGAGAGAGGGTTGGAAGTTGTTGATAAACATTGGCAGTTACCTTTTATCCCACCACCTACTCACCCACGCAGACTGAGCTAGTCCAGTGAGAAGGAGAAAGAGAGCAGGAGGTGCAGGGGATAATTGCTGGCATTTGCGTGACGTGATCAAGTGAGTAACGCTCTCTTCATAATTGCAGTAGCGACACAAAGTGATGATGGTCCCGTACTGAATCCAAGTGTGTATGCTACACCTAGATGCTGAATGAATACTACAACAACTTTTTTTTCCAGGTGCGGAAATATCCCTTTAAATAATACGAGTTTAAAACGGAAGGTAGACAATTTTAAAATGAGTAATTGATAAGATACGAGTATTTTCTCAAAAGCCCTACTGAAATCAGTTGCATTAAATTCGACTTCCGTGATACTTTCTAAGGCTGAGCTGAGAGAGGAGAGGACACTAAAGCAATTTTATTGGATTGGAAGGTAACGGCTTCGTACAAAATACTTTCGGAAAGTTTGGGTATATCCGAAAGTCTAGCTGTTAGGCGATATTTAGTTATTTGGCTCTTTTATTCCTTTTTCTGTATCAAAGTTATAAAAGAGGATTTCTTAATCTTAGAGAATTCTCCATGAGATAGTGAAAACCAAAAGAGGTAAGTAAGGGGAAGGGAGACATAATGGTGGAACAAATTTCTTAAAAAATCGTGGGAATACCATCCGGGTCAGATAGGAATTTAGGGTCTTCCCCGATATCTCGACGAGAAATAATATAGAAAACAGAAATCTGGAAAAAAATAAATGCTCGGAACAAAAATTTGAAATGGACAAAATTAATATTATTTTAGAGAAAGAAATATTTTGAAGGAACACTGAACATAACTTGTTTCTATTTTGACGTAAGGAGCGAAAAATACCTTTAAACCAGAGACATACAATTAAATATTTCACTGTAATAAATGGAAAGTTCATCATTCGATACAGATTGGCAAAATCAAAAGAACCCCTGCTGAGATAGGCATTCATTTTATGGAAATTAGCTTTATGAAAATCGTAAAGTGAGAGACCTGAGGAGGAAGTCACCTCAATCGACAAGAGTAGTTGAAAAAAAGGAAAGAAGTGAGGCATGCAAATTATCAACAGTCGATAGAAATAGGTCGACGACTTGACAGTTGCCTCCAGTTCTGCTTGTCATATTGAAAGGTGTTCTTATTCCTGGAATGGTTTTATAGTCTTTATATACCAACTTCATAAAGGAAGTTCAAACACATACAAAAATGATACACCATCCAACAGCTATTCAGGTAACTGATCTTTATACCAAATATTGTATTTGTCGAAGAATACCAGTAAATATTTCCATTACAGCTACGTAATTATTTAAGAAATAATTTTTAGTAATGCGGTAGGTAGCTATGTATTTGTAAAAACATATTAATATATCTGATTAACAAGTTGTGCTAAGACTCGTGCAAAGTGATTTGTTTTTTTTTTTAAGGGGAATCACCTAAAAAAGCGGAACAAAATGCATCTTCTAATTAATTATTGTAATCAATTACCAGATGAGTCAACAACTGAGAGTGATATAGGTTGCAGATGTTGTTTGATATATGGTTACGATAGCATTGACCGGAATCAACATGGCGATGCACAGTGCCGTAACTGAGACTAATGTCGTCCAGTCTTGACTTTCTAAACTTAGAAGCGCGAGCTATGAACAAAAAGAAAATAGCAACACTTTATCGCCCTATTAAAAATGACTGGCCGATGAGTCGCAGAAGTTTTACATGTGCCTTAAGAAGGATGAAGTACCGAAATGACTTCACGATTGGGTTAACGATGTCGTCGGGGTCAGCTTTAGGAAAAAATAAGTCGATATCTGAAATAAATTGAAAGAATGGGGTAAATATTCGAAAATCGGGCACCCACGATTTTGAGAACATTTTTATTATGTTGAAGAGAGATTTTTTCTAAGAACAACTTGTACTACAAAACATATATAAGGCATATCGCCCCATAAAATTCAATATGCTTCCCTCTTCTTCCTTAACGACGCGGTTATGATCAGGATTAGAGGGATCATAAGCCCCAACTTTAATGCATCTCTGGTGGTCCGCTTGTGGAGTTCGCCGGTTCGACCTCAACTAACATCACCAGGCTTCCTGGTTTCGGAACACTTCATCAATGAGGGCAATCAAATTCTGGTGTTGTTGCATTTGTGTGTTCCAGGAATTGTAAAGTCTGCCTCTTTATACGATTCGACAAGTGAATGCTCCCCGGTGATCTCCAGTCTTGTCAACCCACAACATGCGCACTTGCGGGACAGCTTTAAGATGTAAAATGTGTCGCTAGGCTCAGCTGGATGTTAAAATTGCCTCGATGTGATTTCTTCCCTGTCGCTAGTGCACTCTTTACGGCTCGGAAGCCACTTAAGTTAGTGTACGAAAATTTCTTACTTGAAACGCAATTTCTAGTAAAAAAAAAATAGAATGCAAGAAATGTATAGAACAGTGGTTCCCAACCTTTTCAACAGCATGCCCCCCTTATGGCGAATTGGAGAATCGCATGCCCAAATAAAAATTCCAAATGTTCATTGAAAAATATATTTAATGAATCAAGAATTTTAAATATTCTTGCTTGTATACATGTGTGTATATACATTTTTGGAAATTGATTTTGAAAAACGTATTTTTATTTATTAATAATGTAAGATGTTCAATGCGTATTCTGGGGTTGCATTTTCTTCACCAGCTCTGAGATTCTTTGTGCAATTTTCGTCAGTACAATTCTCATGTCAGCTGAAGCGTACAGTTATAAATATTGAAGTCTTCAATATTGTATTCTTTGCATCAAAAATCTACTATTCAAATTGTGTCCAGGCCTCCCTTTTACAATGCCAATGCCCCCCCCCCCCCCCCCCCCCGCCCCCGCCCCAGGGAGCCGTGCCCCACCCGTTGGGAACCAGTGGTATAGAAGAACTCGGAAGATAAGGCGAAGGCACTAGCTTGAATCGTCAAATTGGCAATCCCTTTGCTTGCTATTTCTGCATTTGTTAAAAACATCAGTTCAGCAATTTTTTACCGTTTACTGGGAGTCAGTCAAATTAAGAATTTCAAAGTAAAAACGAACATACTGAAAATTGTTGCAAAAACAGTATTGTAACTGTCCGCCTTGCCGGTGCGAAAGCGGGTACCTACCCGGCGCGCGTTTCCTAACAAAAAGAAATACATGTCTATTTTAGTAAGAACCAAACTTCACAAAAACACTTTTAGGTCAATAAAAAAGATTGCCTGATTTGAGCGGTTTAAGGGACTGTACACTTTTCTCCGCATTCCTTCAAGTGTTGCTGCAAGTTGTCTGGCAGGCGCCAATGTCGGCTTACTTTTTCCAATCAAACAGCAACACGAAAGAAAGAGTTTCTTTTCGATTTTTATTTTCATTCAATCAATTTCTTTATGAGCATGAGCACGGTTTAACTTCATGCAACAATTCTACTCAAATGCCAACAAAGAAATCGGCCATTGTATTAATAGTCTTGACAATCAACGCCACCTGTCGGAAGTTTTTGTGATGGTACCAAACCATATTATTACATTTAAATTTAAAATTGTTGATAAGAAAATTAAATACAGGAAAAACTACATTTTCGTAAATATCTCCAACCCAGCGCCACCTATCGGGTCCAATTTCGCTCGCCAAAGCCTTTCCTTTTTTTTAAAATGTTATATGGTGTGAATTTGAGCCAAATCGGTCCATAAATAAGAATTTTCAGAAAAAACAATCGCGCAGCGCCACCTATGAGGATCTAACATAAAAAAACAATCCGGAGCACCATACGAACATAATGGTGTAAATATGAGGTGGATAGCTTCAGTGATTCAGCCGTGATGATCAGACATACGTTGATAGAAGATGCATATTTTAAAACTCTGCAGCGCAAAATAAGGACAGCAAGGGATCCAAGAGAAGGGAGAAGAGGAAGATCCTGTGTGGGAAGAAGGGAGCGTACGCAGTCTCCCAGCTTAAGGAAATCGAAGAGTCTTGCGATCGAAACAACATTCGGAGATTTTATAAGAAACTGGCTGCTGGCTTTAAAACCGGAACTCAGGCTCCTCGAAACAGCGACAGAAACCTAGTCACCGAAGCGCAAGGAGTTGTAAATGTATTTAAGCAGCATTTCCAATATCTGATAAATGGGCATCATATAGAGAGAGTGATAGGGCAAAAAGCCGCCTCTGATAGTTTACCAGCGGAGCTATTCAAATACGGAGGTGATGTTTTGGTAGGGCACAGGCACCAAATCATCAACGACGTATGGGTGAAAGAAAGCATGCCAGAGGACTGGACTACCAGCTCCATATGCCCCATAGTCAGAAAAGGTAAGCCTATGTCTTGCAAGAACTATCGAGGCATATCGCTGCCAAATATCGCTTATAAGATTCTATCCAACGTAATCTGTGAACGTCTGAAGACCTTCTGCAACACACTAATCGGCACATACTAGTGTGGCTTCCGGGCCGGCAGATCGACAATAGACCAAATGTTCACACTGATGCAAATCCTGGAAAAGACCAATGAATTTCAAGTGGAGGCTAACCATCTTTTCATTGACTTTAAAGTCGCATATGATAGCATTCATCGTCAGGAGCTCTATATAGCAATGGTCGAATATGACATCCCGGCAAAACTGATCCATTTAGGTATTGTCGCGTGATATTTAAAAATACGAGGTGTAATGTGCAGTTTGGTAGCAGCTCTTCCAAATTCTTCCAAACCTGCACCGAATTTCGGCAAAAAAATGCGCTATCATGTGACTTCTTTAATCTTGTTCTGGAGAAAATAGTGCGAAGCGCAGTTTTTCAATGGATCCATCCAGCTACTGGGGTATGCTGATGATGACGATATCGACATCATCGGCCGTTCCCAGCGTGCCGTGTTAGGGGCTTTCATGGTGATTGAATAACAGCTGTACCAAGATGTGGATGTAGCCCAAAATGCTAAATCACATCGACTACATGGCTCGGCCATATTGAGCGAATGGATAATAATGCTAAAAGAAAGACCGAACCTCCATTTTAAAGACATCGCGGATGCCAGGGCGCTTGGTTTGGAGAACTGGAAGCAGCGTCCAGCGTGCCCGGGATCGCAGAGGATTGAAGGCTATAGCTCTTCTCGGGTCGGGAGCCCGTTAAGTAAGAAAAGTAGATCCTACCTCTATGGCTTAGAGCAATCTAAGGAAATATATCCTTTTATTATGAGAGGAATTAGCTATCCGTGCAATTGATTAAATGTTATTAAATTTTAAAGAAAATAGATTTTTATTATAAGAAAAAATTACTCATTTCTAATTACGCAACGAATCTCTTTTAAAAAGGACATCTTTTGTATAGAAAATCATAAAATAATCTCTAGTGAAGGCGAGGGTCTCATAAAAAGGACATCAAGAAAAGCCATTTCAAAAGTCATAGAATTTTTTTCAAATTTTTTCAACATTTTTATACATTATTTTAGCAATCGTCGTTTTAAAACTTGCAGGCTCAGGAGGTTGAGAATCCGCCATGACTGACCTAAAATCATTTGATGGAATTCAATCAATATTGTTCCCACGTCGTAGAAACTCCACAAATATCAGACTTATGACTTTAAAGGCCACATGCTGTCCATTCTATCAGCCAACAAACAATAAACTATCTTCGTATATTTCTGTCAATCAGATTCGTCTATGACTGTTATAATCTTAATTTACAGGAGAACTTTAAGATTGATCTTCAACTTATTCTTTATTTTTTACACAAGGAAATAACTTAAATTTGAATTACAATTTAAATAAATATATGTTAGCGGCGTAGTTCTAGCATTGATAAAAATTTATATCCGAACCATGATAGGCACATAGAAATTCAAACAATACCCAACCCCTCCCAAATTATTCCACCAGTTTCAACGGTCTACTTTGTCCCGCATATCACAGACAAACTATTGGCAGTGATTCTCGTATTTAAGCTTTTGGCATCCACGACTGCAGTTGTAGTGCATGCTGCTTGCGCTACGTTCTTGTTGAATTTGTCATAGTCATATTCATCACTGTTGTTTGGGCACCCTTTTTCAACCCAATGATACCGTTGGCAAATACCATGCTTGCTTCCCTCTGATACCCAGCGATATTGTAATGGCTTTGCTGTGGAAAAAAAATTCAAACGTATTCAAATCAAAATTCAAAAGCGTCCTTTGTTTCCTTACGTTAAGGGCATCGTCTATCTCAATGCGTAACAGTCGCTTGATACCACGCAAGTTTCGACCGGCAATTCGACCCAGCTCATACCGTGTTATGCGGTACTTCTCTGTAGTTGTGGACGTTGAATCTATGGAGTTGTCTCCGTCATCCATCAGGGTATCCTGCGTAATAGAAAGGAATCAGAATTGGAAGTGCAACATTTTCTAAATCGAAAGCTCTTACCGGTCTGCGGGTGGTGGTAGTGGTCGTACGTGGTCGCTTTGAAGGCTTGTCCGAAAAGCCATCCGCCACTAGGTCGTAGATTTCATTCAGTGTAACCTTGGTATCGTTGTATTGCTAAGGGCGGCAGATAGGCAAACAAGTTAACAAACGATGCCAGTCAGGAGAGACACGAGTATATACTTACGTCAACAGCGAGGCCATGTGTTTCGACAATTTTCTGGAAAAAATCCCAAAAGGCTCCGCGTTTCGTTCGGCTCTTCACCCCGGCATGGTCTGGGTGGTCATCGTCTGTGTTGTAAGAAGTAACTGATATCGCCAGCAGCAGAAACAGGTAGAACTTTAAAGACATGTCCCTTTTGGGGGTTGGGCTGAGTTGTTCAAAAAGTTGCCTGGAAAACAAGATGACATTGGAAACGTAAGTAGGTCAATAAGATGAATTTTCTGTTTCTGCCGAACGACAATAACAAAATAATGAAAAAAGAACCGACATCGATGCGAAATTATGAAAGACTCAATGAATTGAAATTAACGCCTCTCTGTGGCGTCGCCGCCACACTGCCGACACATGCCTCATGGATTGTGACCGGATTACGAATGGCCCTAGGCAATGATTATAAATGCAGACGTCAAAATTGACGAATGATTTAAGTATCTGGTGCGGGGTGGCTCGGAGGCAGAGTGAACCCACTAAACCTCCAAGGTAAACGAAAATGTTTATTTACCATATAATAGGTCGATGGTCGACGATGCTGCTCAGAAAGCACTAATGAGGTTGTTCCAGATGATTGCCCTAATGTGTTTGTGTATCTTATTATGCGAAATCGTCGGATAACTGATTCAGTTGCCGCCGGAGATTTGTGCGAATAGTTTTCAGAATATAAACGAAATATTTGAGCATGTAAAGGTATGGTTGGGTTCAAGGAAACTGAATTAAATATTCTCTAAGCTGAATTGTAATGAGCTTATCTGGATTATAAGGACGTGGTTGCTTTTTAATTTCTTCTTAAAATCTTAGTAATGGATTTGCTTGGAATTAATCAATCGGAGATACAAGAAGGTATATATATGTATGCATACAGTTATAAACAATTGGATGGAAAGACAAAACAAGAAAAGGCAAAAGTTATGATATTTAAAAGTCAAAACCAAATAACAATTGATTCCTTCTTTCAATGAATTTCACTGTGCTAATGGAAATACCAGAGACAAAAAATAAAAAAAAAACAGAATTGAGTTGCGTTAATTGTTTGACGAGGTTCTATCTAACGTTTTGTTCCATCTTAAAACTTCCATTCGGCGCAAAAATCGGAAGCCCCCACACACACAGTTTGGGTGCAGTGAAAGGAAAATTAATGTAACGATTTTTTTTGCAAAAAGCAACATTGACAATCGATAATTTACGTCCAGATCGCACAAGATTCATGCATCAGCACCATAACAAACTCAAGTAGTAATTTTTACCTCGTAAAATAATAATTTCAACTTTTTAATGATGTTATTATAAAAGTGTTGTGTTTGTGTTCTTTGAAAAACCAACAAACTTCCCTGCAAAGCAAAGTCCCTGGGCCATCACTAGAACACAAACCTTCGTATCGAACCACTCACAGTGAGGCTCCTGCTCTCCCTGCTGCCTGTAGTTGCCAACCCAGAGCAGACCCAGTAAGTGAGAGGTGCAAATGAAAAGCTGCATCCTGCTACTGCAGTAGCCAAAGTTTATCTATACATGTTTTGGCTTTACGTGTTTATTTACACACCTAAGGTGGCTTATCCTTTTATTAGTGCAAAAATACAAAAACTAACTTTAGAGCTTCGCTGATGAGGGGGCAAAAACTTTACCAATTGCCAGCAGTTGAAAAACACGCAAGGACTTTGGAAATGGAGGATTCATCTTAAATGGCCGGCAGGGATTTTCTTCGCAAATAATTAAAACTCCTTTCTTATCCGCGTGCTCGAAAGATTGAAGGGCAAATCTTGTTCTTTTTCATTCGCATTTATGCGGCATTTATATCAACTTGTTGCGAAGAATGATAGGAAGTGAGAAATGGAATTTTAAATATGAGAATTTCCCGCGTGAAGTGTCTTTGGAAATGGGACGGAATTTAATCAAATATTAAGAAAGGCGCTATAAATTGGCTAAAAAAAGTTAAAAGTGAGTGCAATTTATGAATGCTTTTACATCTTTTTTCTAGAACGGTGCTAAAATATGTTCGAAGTTGTCTTTAGCACTGAAATTGAAGCCGGCGATTTCTGGCGGTTAGGTCAAAGGTGTGAGTTTTTTATTCGGGGTGCAAGACTTTCTACACTGGAGCAGTCAGACTCAATACTGCTCCATGGTACTGCCAGGAAGACACAGCACTTCTGAAACTTTCTAAGACACTTCAGTAATGAGGAGCCTAGGTTAACAGTACTCAATACATCAGCAACAAATACCTGCAACCTGAAATGTTATGCAGTGCCATTGCTTTCTCCACAGGTTTCGCAATTGGTTGTATCACTTAATCCTAGCACCTTAAGTAGCTTTTCAAAAGCGTAATTAGTGGGACGTTAGAGGCAAATAATTTGTTCGCAGTCTTTTCTGTTGAGAGACAGCAAGTATGCGGTACATTTTTTACAGGCGTCAGGAAGTATTCGTTTAGTATCTCTGCAGTTCTGCACCCTGGAGCCTTCCGACTGAATTCAGCGAAATCTTACATTCGCGAACTTTTTGAAGGTGGTTAAAGTGTTTAGCAAGGCCTTTAGCGCAGTTTGACTATCGCTACAGACGCAGATACTCCGCCTCTTCTTCCTGTTCCTCATAACATTGTCTATAGCCATTGGGCCAGTATAAGATTGTGTTTGAAAGACTAACGCATGTTTTCCGAACGAGAAGAAAAGCCTAATGTTGTCGCTCTCCATGAAAGCACCAGCACCGGATCCTTTATCAGTTTTGGAGCCATCCGTGCAGAATCAACTGCATTCCATTGTATGCTCAAAGTCTGCCCAGATCCAGTCCCGAACACGAGGAAAGTCGACTCAGCGGCAGTTCCGGTGTCATTTCATCGGACGGAATACCAATAAGACAGGAGCCGAAGGACAAGCGTCGTTTGAGTTCATCAAAACTCCAGTGAGAGCTATACAATAAGAATCCTCTTCTTAAACGTGAGAAAGCTTTGATTGTGCAGCCCATGATGTAAATATCAAAGGGCCGGAGGTTCAATAATGCATCATCCCCATAAGCAGTTTAGACACCACCCGTGGAGAAAAACCTTACAACTGCACCCAAACACTTCTTTCCTATCTCTCTTAACACTTTCTAATAGTAAGTAGCACCGAAAAGCATGCAATGAAATACGATATTGCCAGGTGCTGCTTGCTCAACAAAAATGCTTGCGCTGTGTTCTTAGCTCTATTTAAGGGTACTGTAACATTACAGAAAAAGCCCTTTACGGTAAGCAAATTATAAAAAAAAAAAAAAATCTAGGCCCAAGTCAGGAAAGTGCTGCGAAAGGCCCCCGAGCAACCGAGGCATACCTTCCTTTAGAAATTAGCGAAAGCAGTAGAACGTATTTGCGTGAAAGCTTATTCTACCAAACAACCGACGAATATGCTAAAATTGATCTTATCATAGCCGTGCAAATCCATAGGACTATTTTCGGTGATAAGCCCCATGACTTCCCGAAAATGCTTTTGCACTGCCAGAAAACCGACAGCGCCTTGCCAGTCTTCAGTTCAACATGTTTGGACCAAAGAAGTTTGCTATTAAGGATGACTCCCAAAAAAACATTAAGCAAAACTTTATTGGAGAGTTGGATTGTGGGGCCTTTTAGCAATGGCTGAGTCAACCCGATCGGCTTCCTTCTTCTCATAAGAAGAACATCCTCAGCTTATAGAGGATTCACTGAGCACCCATTCCTAGAGCACCATTCGTTCATTCGTCGATCGCGTCTAGAGCCGCCAGCGCTTCGGCGCAGACAATCGCTAGGCATGAGCCTAGCGTAGACGTTAGAACTGTTGAGAGCATTCAACAGAGAGTCAACCAGCATGCACCACAGCAATGGAGACAGAACTCCGCCTTGTGGGCAGCCTCTGTTTATTCCCGCCATCACATAACGGACACAATCCGCATCCAAATTTATATTCATTGGCATTGCTTTAATCCACAGCACCAATAACTCGTCCACGCCGTGTTGTCTGGAAGAGCTACACTCGGCGTTAAAAATCGCATTGTCAAAAGCAGTCTCAATATCGATAACAATGCCTATCGCGTATTCTTTCTTGTCAAACGCAGTTCCGAGCTCCACCATTGAACTAGCGTTGTGCAAGTGTTTTCGTTTACTGCGCACGTCAGTTTGAAATAGCTGTTAATGGCAATGTTTAGGTTTTGAACTGCTTGCTCTACCTTTTTGAAATTTGATGTATCTTTGGTCTGAGAGGGCCACGAGTCTTAAACCGCCTTAAAGTACTTATTAGATAAAGTTAAGGCGATCACCTCCTGTATTCCTGACGTCACAAAAGTTGGCTGTGAACAACATTGTTGATGGTAAGATAAGACGATAGTATGAAATGTGTGAGTTAATTTGCCTATTTTCGCATTTGACCCCATTTTACATATAAGCTTTTTATACCGTTTTTTCTTCTTTGTTTTAGACCAAAGGGATCATAATCTACCATTTCATTTCATCCCTAATTGTGCGCCTGTAGGGTTCGCGGGTTTGACCTCAAAAAGTACCGGCAGGCCTCCCGATTTCGAATCACTTCGTCAATAAGGACTATTAAATCCTGGTATTGCTGTATTTGTTTGATTTCTACATGAGTTCTCAGGTCTGCCTTTTTGCATTTTGAAACATCATCAGTGTATAAAAAAAAACAAAAACAAAAAGTGAGCATGGCAAAAAACTTCGAATGGACATAATATAACATACCCTTTCGACACGATGGGGCAATGCATTACTAAACAGTTTGGAATATCCTACTGCGAAAATGTATAAATCAAACTATAGATATGAATTTTGTTGGTGTTTATTGTTAAGGCTTTTAAAATGACCCAACCTTGTGTTATGAACTATTCAATTTGGGAAAGAAATATAATAAAAGAACACACACTTTGGTGATATATATCTTTATATCCGTTCATTATCAAATTTTCAACTACTTAACGCTTCGGCGTCTATAACACGAATGTCCTGTCTCGATCCTCTCGCCAGGACCTTATACATAATGGATGTTTCTTGCAGCTATACCTGGACGTATGCGTTGTGTGCATATTGCTTAAATCTGTTATCTTATCAACATTCCTTTGTTTACACAGCTGCCGTTGTTACTTTATTTGCACTGTTTTTTTTTTTTTTTTTTTTTTTTTATAATTTGCGTGCGCTAAGGGGATTTCTTTTTTCTGTAGTGACACAGTACCCTTATAATGGTAAAACCACAGCGCAGGCATTTAGTTTGTTGCGCAAGTAGCTCCCAGCAATTCATTGCCTATTTTTGGGTGCTACTTACTGAAAGAATAGAAGGATAGGAAAGAAGTTTGGTGCGATGGGATTTTTTATTTCTCAACAGGTGGCGCCTAAATTGTTTTAGGGAGATCAGTTTTTGTTGTGTGTATTCAATTTATAAAAATCATGGCTCTGGTCGGGATTCGAACGCACGACCTGCCAATCACTTTAGTGAATACACTACCATCGCACCATTGCCACCTGCAAGTCAGACCACTGTGGTCTGAGGATCTTATGTATACTCAACGATGATAATGGATGTTTCTTACAATTGTCACATTATTGTATGCCATTTCTTATTATTTGTTTAGTGAAACACACCTGTTTCTTTGAGTGGTATGTAAATAAGCATTTGGCAAATACTACATTGTAGGTATTGACATTATTTTTTTTATTTTTTTAATTTAAATAATTATGTAGTTATTTACCTTACGTAGGTATATTATTCGAATAAAAAATAAATATTTATTACTCTTTTCCCAGCAGTGTTGTTGGTGGGGATAAAATGTCCCAGGAGTATAAAATATAAGTGCAGTGGTTTTTTATAGGATTTTTTGTACTGTTAATGTAAAATGAGGTCCAGGCGTTTTTTTTACTGAAATTGAGAACTTGCTTTATGCAACCTCAGAAGAGTCGGAGCCTTTCCAAGACAGTGATTCAGAATACGAGCAAAAAGATTCTATTTCGTTTTATTTCAGCTCAGAAAAAGATCATATACTTATATTGAATGAAGATCCCGAAAAGCATTACAAAAAAGTGTCAAAAGTCGTTCATACAATGAAGAACTTGAACAAGCTGACAGTCAGAAACATATCGGTGGAGAAGCTACCGAGGATCTTAATGAATTTCTCCCAACTTCAACAAAAAATATTTATTCTGTCGGAAAACAAGACTTTCAAGAATAGAAATTCCACAAGAAATTCTTCCTTCCATGCTGTGGCATTTCAAAAGTGCAAAAAGGAGTTGTAGGCCTATCAACGGCAGATGCAGTCGATCTATATACAGTGATAAGAAAGAGGGGGGGGGGGCGAATGATAAGCGAACATTCTTTACTTGTAAGGATTGTGTAGCCAATTATGCTTCAGTTGCTTCGTCCTTTAGCCCTTACCGTTTCCACGTACAAAACAGCTCTTGAATATATGTAGTTTACAGAAGATTTTCAAACATATAGGAACTGTGTTTTTCTTGCCCTAAGTTCCTAAGTTAAGTTGGGATAATACATTCCAATTTAAAAGGAAGAAGAAAATGGATGGGATTGTATGCCCCGATTACAGCACCGGTGGACAAAAAAAAACATGAATAATCTTATTTTTTTATATAAAAATATCTGCTCGGCACAGATTTTAAGTTTCTAACCAGACAGTTTTCGTTCGAAAGGCTTAAAAGAGACTTTGGGAAAACACTTCGTAAGAAACACAATCTTAACTTCCATGAACTTTTTCGATACAAAATTTTGTTTAAGGGCACTTGGGCGAGAGTTGGATACACTATTTCTATTTCTGTCCCTAATTAAGTGGGCGTGACAAGAATCTATTATATTTTTAACTGTCCCTATCAATTTTTTGTCGAATGCCAAAAACCAGATGGTTGTATGCAATTGAAAACTAAAAACTAATTTTTTATTAGAAAAATCTCTTTTGTTAGTATTAAATAGATCCTCAGGTACTCGCGTGTACATAAATGTCCAGGAGCAGGAGCCTATAATAACCTTTGTTTGAAATCCACAGAACCTAAGTGGCAACGCGGAAGGGGCAAATTTTCTAAGAACTGACTTAAAATGAAAAAAAAAAAATATTTTAAACAATTAAAATTACTATAAAATACTATAACATTTTTTAAAGCCAGAAATCTGTTCTGTTATTCTATTTTTAAATTAAGTTATTTCAATGAATAGGTTCCAAACTCAGAATTTTGAATAAAAAAAATTAAAAACATAGGGACGTGCTACAGTCCGCTTGGGCGAATTGTTGGATACCCTATTCTTATTCCTATCCCTCCTAAGTAGGCGTGACAAAAGTGTAAGTATGGTTGAATTGTTAAGAACGCCCTACATATTTTGTTATATTTATAACATTTAAAGGATTTTATCAACAAAAAACGCTCCCTAACTCAAACTTGGGTGTTTCAATAAAATTGTTTTATTTAATTGTGGGCGTGTCAGTAGGCGGATTTAAAAAAAATTAAAAAAATAATTGTGGACGGATTTTGAAAATATTTACACATGAGCATAAAGGGCCCATAGAGATATATTATATATTATAAATTTCAGCTCCCTAGCTCAAAAATTGTTTTATTTATTTGTGGGCGTGTCAGTGGGCGAATTTCAAAAATTCGTAAACTTCATTATTTCGGGACCCTAGAGAGTATATGGTTAAAATTTCAGCTCTCTAGGTCCAGTTTAAAGGCCTAATTTCAGCCGACGGACGGACGGACATGGCTAGATCGACATTACTATCGATGCTGATCATAAATAGAGTAACTTTTAGGGGTCTACGGGCAATATTAAGGTATGTTACAAACTATGCGTCAAAATTAATATACCCTTAGAATAGGGTATAAAAAACATAGGGACGGGCCACAGTCCGCTTGTGCGAACTGCTGGATACCCTATTCTTATTCCTATCCCTTACAAGTGGGCGTGACAAAAGCATAACTATAGTTGAATTGTTAAGAACGCTCTTCATATTTTGTTATATAACATTTAAGGGATTTAATCGAAAAAAAAGAAGCTTTTGTAAAAAAACGCTCCCTAGCTCAAACTTTGATTTTTCAAAAAAAAGGTTTTTTTAATTGTGGGCGGATTTTAGAAATATTATCTCCCGAGCAGTTTTAGGAGTCAAAGATCATATATAAAAAATGTCAGCTCTCTAGGTCCAGTTCAAAGGCCTAATTTTTGCCGACAGACGGACGGATGGACGGACTTGGCTAGATCGACATTACTATTGATGCTGATCATAAATATACATAGTAAATTTTAGGGGTCTACGGGCAATATTAAGGTATGTTACAAAATATAAGTCAAAATTAATATACCCTTAGAAAAGGATATAAAAACGGAACTGCGTGACCGTGGCTTGACCCCAAAGAGGGAGTTACAATCTCTTTACCCCGCAAAGCGTGCCACCTAGGTTCTATGGATTTCAAACAAAGGTTAATATAGGCTCCTGCTCCTGTAGTAACAGGAAAGCTACTGAAAGAAAGTGATCCAAATCGGTAACGAAACCATTTCAATTGTTAAACGGTGGAGCATCAGTTCGCCTCAGCTTAGCGGAGCAAAAAACGGAAGCGGTACTTATTAGCAGGAGAAAACAAAGAGACACTATATCGATCACGATGGATGGGACTTGAGATTATATACAAAGCAGCTATCATACCTTGGCGTTATAAATGACTCGAGGATTATATTTAAAGATCCCCGGGAATAAGTGCGTAACAAATCCTCAGGTGTGGTCGCGTCCATCTCGCGAATCATGCAGAACAAAGTAGGACCAAGATATACCCAGAGACTCCTCTTAGCTCAAGTGCATTATGAATCACCCGTTTGGGTCGGAGCTATGAAGGTAAAATCGTACAAGGAAAAAATCACAGCAGTAAATGGATTATGGGCACTGAGAGTGAGTAGCGCTCTCCGCACAACCTCGGAGTATGCAGACATGGTGAAGTTAATTTCTATGTAACACATCTGCTAATGGGGCATGGCTGTTGTCGAGCTAACCTATACCGCTTTTAAAACGATGACAGTCCCACCTGCCCATCTTGCAGTCACACTCCAGAAGACGCGGAGCATGTGTTCTTTCACTGAGCACATTTCCAGTTGCGAAGAGAGACATGACAGGGAATGCTAGTGGAAAAACTAACTTCTGAGAACACATACAGTTTTTTTCATTGCCAAACCTCTTGCGAACGTCTGACAAACATCCAATAGTATCAATTGTCATGAGAAGCTTCTCAAAAATTTGCCGTTCGGATTATTTGTATATAGCCTCTATACCAAAGATATAGAAAGCCTCTATGCCAAAGATGTATGTCAAGAGCTCATCCGAGCCCATCCCGCCTTCATCCGTGAATTGAAATGCCTGAGGGGCAAAAGTCGGAGGCAGAGGTGGTTTCAGTTTGAGTAGAAGTCCCACACTTCAGCTTTCGATGGTTTCTACGAGTACCTTTACCACAAAAAAAATATGAACGTTCAATTATAGCTACCAACTTTCTCATCACGTTCCTTATTGGGTTTAACATGATCTAGACATTAGCTCTAGATATATGACTACTCAACTTACCACCATTACCAAAGACGCTGTCCACAAAAACCAATTCCATTATTATTCTCAGCTTGAAATAAACTCTGGCTCATTTAATAAGCTTCCATCGCCGTGAGTAAAATACAAATCATTACCCCCTGTCATAATGTGTCCATCAACATTATCTCATAACCTTCACCTTGACCGCAACCGCTCCCAGCTCCAGCATTTAAATTAAAATTCGACTTAATTACATCTCGACGCGTCCGCTTCCGCTACTGACACCGACAAATAAACACGCAAAACTATTATTCTTCGTTGGAACTAATTTGTGTGTTTTTCTTGTGAAATCTAATTTCGCTTCTGAATAGCTCAAGAGTTCCCACAAACTATCGTCACAGGCCTCTCGCCTCGTTGTCATTAACCTCGTCGGTCTCCTTTAATGCCGATGGTTATTAAGTGATGTGCTTCACTCTAGTTTTCTAAGCCACTCAGATAGACCTCATCAAGATTCCAAATTCCTTGGGCCCACTTGAAACTCACGTAAGATGATCTTGCACCTGTCTGCATTCTGGCGGTAATAGTGGTGCATCCGGCCATTTCTCCGTATCGCAAACATGAAAAGTGGTTGGAAAAGTTCTTCAAGGGTTTGCCCTCCGATTGATATTGGGAAAATTAAATAGAGAAAAACAAAAGGATATCCAGTAAGGAAGTGATACGATTTCCTTCGTAATGGATACTTCAACTATACGAAAACTCATAAAAGCCAAAGAATGCCAAATCGAAGGATTTCCTCTTCGATTTTGGTGTCTGAATCTGAACCTCGTGAAAACATTTTAATTATCTTTATAAAAGCAAAAGTTTTTGCTTTTCCTTGAAAGGATTTTTAATTTCAATTTTAGTGAACAATCGATTGGCAGTCAACCTATTTTAAGCAAAATACAAATCAGTTGCCAAGCACGTCTGCTAAATTATCTCAATCTAAATGTCATTTAGTTACATCGCCCTCGTCAGGACATGGCTATAAATAATACTGGGATCAAGTGAGGGTACAAACACATACATATCAGCTGCTCGGGTTGGATAGGCTATAGCTACACTAAAACTATGAGCTTGGAATATTGTGTGCACTTCTCGACCGGGTAAATTTATGGTTTTGTCCATGATCACGTGCAGGAGTGTATACAAACCAATCTCCTCTGCCACCGCCGACACCGACACCGACATCGCCACCCGTCACAATGTTAATATTAATAATTGTGAATGAGTACACGTTGAAGAATCAGTACCATGAGTCAACCCTCTGTAGTTAGCTCCATGCCTTCAGCTAATGGAATCATGTTGGCTTGGCCCGCACATACACACCATAAAGCATATTAACATTCATTATTCAGGTCTCGGGCATTTATGATGTAAACACACACGGAAACTAGTGGCAGCATGGCTACCATATAGAAATTCCTTCACCTGGTGGATGCTGGCTGTACCCTACATGCATCCAATATCCAGTAGTTTCTCTAGGTTCTCGTTTTGGTTTTGCGTGTGTCTTTATGGAGTTAATGTGGGCAAATGTGTAAGTTCTCGAAATGGGATACAGTCGACTCCGCTTATTTGCAACACAAAAAATGCATACAAATTGTTGCAATTAAGCGAAGTTTTCATATAAACGAACTTCGGATACATGCAACTTTGTTGCACTTAACCGAACTTCGTATAACTGCAATTTCATAAACTTTGAATAAAAAACTCAGCTTTTTTATATTTCACCTTTCATTTTCAATGTGTTTTATAATAGGTATATTAAATAAATAAATAAAAGTACAAACAAAATTAACAAAAAAAGTTTTAAAAAAAGTCTGTAAATTCACAGCTTATGTTCATGTACATACATATATTGAACTTGAAACTAATTGTTGGTTAATTGCGAAAAGAAACTGTCAATGGTTGTTTGAGTTTTTTGTTTACAGTTTTGGAAAGCCAGCTTTTCTTCAATTTCATAAAGTTTGTCCACTGCTTCTGAATATCCTTCGAAATATAATTTTGAAATATGAAGAGAATCATAGGTCTCTTTCAAAGTTGATTTTGGTGAGGATATGATCTGAACAAGTTGTGCGTCATCTTCTGATCTAACACCAACGCATTCAATGTTTGAGGCTGATGATACTTTATCTACTATTTCCTGGTCGGTCATGTCTCCAAAGCAAGGAATTTGATTATCAAATTCTGCCAGAGAATCTATTTCTTGCATTAAAGCATCCAGATATTTCTTGTTCTACAATTTCCGAAAAATTTTCTTCATTTTCAGCTTCAATTCTATTAACGAATCCAGCTTTTTTAAAACAATTATTATTTTTCGTTGGACTAACCATCCACCAATCCCTTTTTATTGATTTGAATGCTTATAGCAAATTGATTTTGCTTGTTTATCCACTGTCTAGATGAAGAATTTGTCCCCTCACCATACATGTTCTATACTGAGATTTGAAAGAGCGGATTATTCCCTGGTCTAGGGGTTGAATTAAGGACGTGGTGTTTGGGGGGAGAAATTCAATTTTAATATTCTCCAAAACAGTATCTTGAAGTCGGTGGCACGCGGCATTGTCAACAAGAAAAACAACCCTCTTGCCCTTTGCTTTGAAAGATTTGTCCAGCTCTAATAATAATTGTTTCCGAATTGTTGATGTCATCCATGGCTTCGTGTTTGAGTAATATTTTACAGGAATATTGACTTTCTTCAAGCATCTCTGATTCTTAAACTTTCCTATGCAAAAAATCATTTTGTCTTCACCAGTTGCGTTTACTACACAAAGAATTGTAAGTCTGTCTTTTGGGAGCTTAGTAGCAGATGGTATTTCGTGTCGTTCTGCCAAAGTCCCCTTTGGTAATGCTTTAAAACAGTGCTGTTTCATCGGCGTTGTAGATATTTTCGGCCGTATATTCTTCCGACAATTTCGGAAAAACATTGGGTATCCAGTCTTCTGCACCTTCATTGTTCCCTGATACTTTTTCACCTTGAACATTTTTGAAATAAATGTTTTCCATTTTCTTCCATCGTTCAACCCAACCGCTCGATGGTTCAAAATCAACATTCAGCATGATTAACAATGATTTAGCTTTTTCTAATAAAAGTGGACCGGTGAGCATTGCATTTTTGGCTGTTATGTCTCTAAACCAAATCAGAAGGTCATCTTCGAATTTTTTTTGCGCTCCAGCTCGGAATCGTTTTCTTGAGAGATTTTTATTTTGAAAACCAGCGTTGTGAATTAATTCTTTTATAGTTATTATTCTTGATAGTGTTGATTTGCTGAATTTATGTATATTGGGAGCATAAATCTCTTCTTGATTCCCCGGCATCAACTTTTTCCAAAATTTGTTGTTTGACTTTAAATTTGTACGCTTTTGGTTCATCTGCAAAAGCAAGTTTAAATTCGTGTAATTTGTGCCAATTAAACATAGCTATGCAGCATTTGAAAAAGATTAATAATATTATATTATCACACTTACCTTTTTGCCGAAATATTTCCAAACATAGAAAACTAAAACATAAACAACCCCGAACAACAAAGAAAACAAGTTTTAATAGTTGTGACAGTTGGAAGAATTTTAACGATGAGAATGGAATGAAACTTAAAATGTTTTCTTTAAAGTGTGTTCAGACTTCAAAAATTTCTGAATGCGTTCAGTGTTTCACTTAAGCGGAGTTGTTTCAGAACAAAATAATTATTTTAGCGAAAGAAAACTGTTTCAATTAAAGGGAGTTTTCAAATAAGCGGAGTGCAGTTATCCGTACTAATTTGTGTGAAAAAGCCCTAAAAAAACCGTGATAAATTTCGATGTACACGAAGGAATAACTTTTACAAACAATTAAAATTTACTACCGAAATTCCGTGTCGGTGGTCGCAACTTTTAGAGCGTTAACGCCAATTTTCGGCCGTAATTCTCATCCCAGTAGACAGCAAACCGTAGTCTAGTGAAAAAAATTGAGTCACAATATTCGCTGTTCGATGTTGTCGTGCCAGTGAGACTTCGTTTTGCTCGAAAGTGGAGAATATTGCTGCCGTAGAGGCGTCCGTCGCAAACCAGCCAAATCAATCAATTTCGCGGCGCGCGTTCTCAAGAATTCCAGACCACATTATGGCGAATTTTGCGTAAGGATCTTGGCCTTCACGCTTACAAGTTCAAGCTGACTCAAGAACTAAAGCCACTTGATCATATTAGGCTCTGAACATTATTTAAGAAAATGAAGAATGTCAGCATTTTTGGTTAAACGGCTTCGTCAATAAACAAAATATGCTTTACTGGACAGGTGAGAACCCTCATGTGCTTCATGAAACAGCATTTCATGCGCAAAGAGCCACTGTTTGGTGCGGTTTTCATTCCGGTGGCGTCATTGGGCCGTTTTTTTTCGTCGATGAAAATGACCGTCACGTTACGGTAAATGGTATTCGCTACAGAGACATGTTGGAACGTTATTTCTTTGAGCAATTGCATAAATTGGACATCAGTGATGTGCGGTCGAGTGATTAAATTCTCAGTTCGGTGAACGTGTTATCTCGAGAAACAGACCCGTCTATTGGCCGCAGAGATCGTGTGATTTAACGCCTATAGACTTTTTTTTATGAGGCTACATTAAACCATTGATCTATGCCAACAAGACGGCGACGTTAAAGGAGCTCAGAATCAATATTGAACGAGAAATAGCGGCCGCATTCGTCGAAATGTGCATCCGAGTCATCGAAAATACGTTCCCATGGTGGACATATGAACGAAGTCGAATAAATGTTTTGATAGTAATTCAAGCCAATAATTTTTTTTTTTTGAGATATCTATAGTAGTTTGCATTTTATTTAAAAAAGATGTTTGTCAAGTCCTTAATGAAAGACCCTTTATATGCAGTAATATGTGTTTGACGATGCTATTTCCATTTCTGAAATCAGTTTTGTCGTATCTCTTTTGGTTACGAAGGTATTAAGTATCGACTTTGTCGTTAACAATACAACTTTGGTACCGTGTACTTATTCTTTTGCCGTATTAACCACTTCGTGACGTTGACGTCAAACTTTAAGAGCAAAAAGTGGAATGTAGGTGACTTAAAAAAAAAAAAACCAAACGAAATAACGTAAATTAAGCTTTATTTCGTTACCATAAAGAAATTTTGCCAACAACTAATGGAAATAAGGCCACAATTTCACAAACCAGTTTTTTTGACTTTAGTTATTTAGTCCCCAGGGGTTACTACTGACGTCACTTTGGAGATGCACCCATTTCTGCCTTTTGCTCGTATTGATGGCTTTCTTGTCCGTAGGCACCGCGTATCTTTTCCTTCCCTTAGTTACCTGCCGTCTGAGGAGGCATCTTCGGGAAGTGCGGCTAGCTCGTCGGTCCACCAGAAGAGTTAATTGCCAGCCAACTACTGTCGCAGTTGCTCGTTTGATAGATCTCAGTTTTGAGAAGCTCTTTGCTAAGCATGTTAACGTTCCACTTTTATGCTCATCTTTGGTTTTGGGTGAGAGCGTGTAGTTCGCTTTATAGGTCGGAAACGATGTGTTGGTCATCGGTGCCCGTGTTATCTTCGATAACTCTCTAGTTTTCTAACCTTGCGGAGTTCAATTCCGATGCGAAGGTAACATCCGGAATTTGCACGGCCTCTCCAGACCTCGTGTAAGTAGGTAAGTTACCTGCGTTCGCTATGTTGAGCGCTTGTTTTGCAGCTATCTCGAACATTTGGCTGTCTCGTAAATATGTACAGGACATTCCCATGCACTATCAGCATTAACATAGTACCTTTTCAATATACCATGATAACTTAATCAATTAAACTGTTTTCAATAAGTAAATGTTGGTTTATTTATTCGTTTACATAAGAATATTCACTTGGCATCATTGTATTGGAGATCAGCCGAATTGTTTTTTTTGTGACTTTGTGGACAAATATCAACTTCCGTCAGTTAAATAATCTAAAGGTGATAATTAATTTGACCCAAGAACCAATTTAATTGCCGTACGTTTATGGAAGATAGAAGGAGTCAGTCGTTAGTCACATGGCGTTTGCGTTTATTCCATTCTGATCAAATAGTTAAATATTTTTAAAACTTGCTATCGGATCAAGATAAAACAATTACAGAAATGAGTTCTCCGTTTCCAAATAAACTTGATAAAAGCAATTTAAAAATAAAAACCTATCAGCCAGATTTTTCACAAATCGCTATCAGACTTCAAACTCGATTTGCTAAGAAAGTGGTTTGGCGTTTACCTTAAACCAATACTGAGGCGACGATAGTATGAATTTGGTAACGCAACTTTTGGGCATATAGGAATTTGACACTTTAATATTTTCCTGGTGAAATTTGTATGTCAAAAAACTGTCACAAATCCACCCCTCGACTGGAAAAGTTGAAAATGGTGCGATATTAGTGTAATCACTAAGTGCGTTCGAATGGCCATCATTTGTAAGAATACATACAACATTTCAGATCTCCTTTAAGAAATGTAGGCGCCACTCGTGGGGGAAAAACCCTACAATAGCCTTAAAACTTCTATTCTATCCCATTTGCTGGGGCTGCTTGCAGCAACAAACGAAAATGTATCAATTACAGAAAAAGAAATACCTTTTGTGTGCGCTAATTATAAAAAAAAAAATACATATTACTCGCATATTACTCTTAGGTATAGCGTAACGATAAGTTCATTACCACCAATAACGAAATTATACATCTTTTCATTTTAATATGCATCCATGACCGCTTTTGACATTGAAACTAGCTATGTTAATCAAAATTTAATCTATTTAATTAAGAAAGAGGCCAACAGCTTACTTCAAAAATTCACAATTTCGTGCTGCAAATAGTTGTTTAAAGTGATAATTACTTTCAATACCGTGAGTAAGCTATTTTGTTGTCATGGCTTAATAGTAATGTGATGATTTGGTTTCAATTTTTTTTTATATAAATTACGCTAAAGGGGTGTTTCCGTAAACGTTACAGTACCCTTATTGTGCTATTCACAAGCATTTGTGAACAGCAAGCAGCACCGAGCATTGGCATATCTCATTGCATGCTTACCTTAGAAAGAATAGAGAGATAGGAAAGAAGTGTTTTAGTGCAATTCTATAGTTTTTCTGAACGGGTGTTGTCTAAGTTGCTTAGGGAGAACAAGTTTTACATATATTCGAATTCGAAATAAAGTAATGGATTTGGCTGGGATTCGAATGCACGAAGTTCCAATCACTAAGCGAATACACTTTACTTTTAAACTAATTTTTAATTCATTATTAATCATCAACTTACATACCAGACAAAAATGATTAAATTTAACTTATAATTAATATTATAGTTATTCATAATTAATAGCCATTATGCGGACGTTCTAAACTTAACTATATATTTTACGAACTAATTTTACATATTATATTCATCGAGAACATTTTTAAAACTCGGCATTATTATTTAAATTGTATATTTTATTTAAAACAAATTACAAACTACCTATCAACTTACTTAAACTACTTAACGTATTATATATATATTATACGAGTAAGAATTCTGAGCACTCGTAGCCTTAAACAACAAGTGGTCAAAATCCCAATTGCTTTCTGAGCGCCTGGTAGTTGTCAACATGCACACGCACTGCCGTGAGTCGACTGAAGCCTTACACCGTCAGTCACCTCCCGGAAGCACCACCATAAGTTGACGAGCCCGGCCTCTCCCAGAAACGCCTTAGCTAACTTAATCTAACTTATAAACTAAAAGGATGTTACCTAGAGTAACGCACCGTCTTGGGAGGGCATGTTGACAACTGACCCCTCAACAAGCCACCAAAATTCGGAGAATTGCCTTTTTGTATCGAAACTAAACGAATACACTACTAGTATACCATTGCCACCCAAAATGGCTTCTATAACAGAGGTTAAGTTATTTTACCATTTAAATTTGGATCCTGAGTCAGAGATTCTCATGGCTAAGGTATCTTCTTAGTTATTTGCATTCGCATGATATGGTCTACGTGTTTTAGCTTCTTGCACATACACCGAATCTAGAATTCGAAAAGATTCACAATGTTGAACGGCATATAAAAAGTATGAAGGCAAACTAATTGCAGCTCAGATGAAGATAATTCGCACGACAGCAGGAGTAATAAAGCTTGATCGAATTAGGAAGATCAAAAGTCATAGAAAGCCTCCACGTCAAATGACCTATCTCAGAAAAAATTGAGCTTGAACGGGTAAGTTGGTACTGTCATATTAGCATTTTAGTCGTAAATGCTCACGAACAAAAACGAATGACGATGTTCTTAATATGCTTTTAATTAAATCGGACTCTTCAATAAGACAACGCACAATTTTAGCTTAAAAGCATTGGACGTTTTCCACGAGCCAGATTTTGAAAAACAACAAGAACTAAATGATGAAGATGACGAATATGAAAAAAATGTTCTTCTGATAGCGACTACTCTGTAGATTTACATAATACTAGGGGTCGCCCCATGGTCGAAATTCGACCAATTTATTCTATAAGTTGAAACAAAACAAAGTCGACTGTTATACATATTAATCGGAGAATGAAATTTTTCGACATTGCATTCCCTGATTTCACATGATATAAAATTGTCCCGGCATTTTCAAGTAACTTCAAGCATTTTCAAGTAACTTCAAGCATTTTCAAGTAACTTCAAGCATGTCCAAGTAATTTCAAGTATGTTCAAGCATTATCAAGTAACTTCAAGTTTTCAAGCATTTTCAAGCAACTTAAAGTAACTTCAAGAATTTTCAGGTAACTTCAAGTAACTTCAAGCATTTTCAAGTAACTTCAAGTATTTTCAAGCATTTTCAAGTAACTTCAAGTAACTTCAAGCATTTTCAAGCACCTTCAAGCATTTTCAAGTATCTAACTTCAAGCATGTCCAAGTAACTTCAATCATTTTCAAGAAACTTCAAGCATTTTCAAGTAACTGCATGATATAAAATGTCTCCGTTCCGATTGGCAGATTATTGCCTCACACAGCAATGTTGTTGTTGTTGTAATTTCATCCAATTCGCTTCATTTTACCTGCTGTAATTCATAATGTGTGTTATATATGTGGATAATTTTTGTATTGTGCACTTCTATGTATTGCCCCCTACCCAAATATATATAGTGTTGGCATATCTATGCGACGTATAATAGCAAAAAAGGGGGGAAACACGTTATAGGCAACTCCGTATTAATATATAGATAAGCTGAACACCATGTTTTGATAAAATATTATATTTTAAAGTATTCTCAAACTTCTTGAGCCAAAATATAGTTATGTAGTAGTCTTTCAGACTTTTTGGGCACGTTTCGGTGGCTCCTGCACACCACTTATAAAAATTTAAAAGATTTCTATAGCCCGTAGGTACTTAGAACTTGTATGACTTTTCGTAGTTGAGTAGAGGTAATAAACGTCCAAAACAGCTGTTATTCTAACGAAGGATTTGCTTAACTTTAAATATATTCCTTCATGCGAAAAGCAGTTTATTTTCAACCACTGCTTTTGAATGTAAACATTGATGATAGCAACCTACAGATTATTTCCCAAAGGAAGCATCCTCTTTACACTTTGGTTCTGAAATTTCCCAGACAACAAATGCTTTCATTGAATTCGAGTTATGTATTAAAATACTATTTGATTTGGTTGCCAGTACCTATTTGCGTGTTGAAATTCGATTACCCAATCGATTTGCACATATTAATTGCCTGCCTCGTCCGCCCGCTCAACCAGTACAATTGGTGGGGTAGTACAAAAGATATACTTTATGGACCGAGGATACTCTTCTGTAATATGCTCGTTGCGGGTACATACGCATGTACATTTAGATTTATGTTTAGCTAAGAGTTTCTGGCCTAATTATTCCCGTACGAATGCACTAAGCTGCTTTACCTGTTATCTAATTCTACATTGGTGTAGAATATTTAATAACTTGAACGGGATGTTCTTCTATGTATGCATGTGCCCATATGCCTTCGCTTTCCATGTGTGTTTGCATTGGATAATGACTGGGTGGGATGATATATTAGTTGGTATATCAATACATTTTATTGACTTGCAAACGTATGTACACAGGCTGTGATTTGGTACTTCCAGTTACTCTTTGAACCTGCAAATGAACACTATCAAAAAAGGACGAAGAATTTGAATATCGATAAACAAGTTAATGTTATGCACGAGTGTTATCGAGAGTGTGTTGCCGCCGGGCGTAAGTTATGCTGAAGTGCATGGGAAATAGTTGCTGGCACAAGGTCTGCTGCTCATTTTCAATTCAAAATTTAATTTTATTTGTTAATTTAGCATTCACAGTGTCAGGACGGAAGTGTGTGTGATGTTCCGGTGCGCGAGATTAGAAATTATATTTTACAAAAAGAGCTTTATAACTCTGACCGAAATCAGACTGTGAAAGTGATGAAGTTGGGGTTGATTATTTCAATTAATATGTACATTGTTAACACCCTATTAAAGGATCAAAGGTAAAAGCTTTAACTCTAACGGCGCAGCGGGTACAACATTTGAACCACCCTTTTTCGCAATTTGTAGTATACATTTAAGCCAAGTACATTTTTTTGCCACTTATCTATAAAAATAAAACTTTTCTTATTTGAAATACTTTCGGATAAATCTATCTGCAGCCTTGGGTAGACAAACAACTATTTTTCAGGCAGAAATCTTTGCGATTGCCATTGCCGCCAATATCCTGTTAAGGAGAAGGATTAAGGGTAAAACCTTATACATCTGCTCAGATAGCCAAGCCGCTATCAAAGCCTGTTCGGCTAGCTCTCTCAACTCAAAAATAGTTGAGGAAACCATGGTTAAGCTTAACCGTCTGGGAAGATGTAACTCGGTATCACTTGCCTGGGCTCCTGGGCACACAGGTATCCAGTGTAATGAAAGAGCGGATGCTCTGACCAGGAAGTGCTCTTCAACAGCCTTCATTAGCCCACAACCATCCATAGATGGATGCTGCTCATCCGTCCACAAACGCGAAATGGATTCGGCTCTACGCCAACAACATTCCGATTACTGGCATCACCTGGTCTCATGCAGGTATTCGAAGAAGCTAGTGGACGGTCCAAAAATCAGCAGAGCTAAGTTTTTGCTTGGACTAAACAGGAAAGACTTGAGATCCCTGATTGGTCTCGTCAGTGGTTTCAGTCCTCTTAACGAGCACCTTAAAACCATCCACATTAGGAGCTCGGGCCTATGTGAGTGCTGCCTAGAGGCGGATGAAACGGCAGCTCGCCACTATAGGTAAACAATTCCTCAACGAAGATAAGATGGGGGACATTGAACTTGCTAATATTCTTCGTTTTGCCAAGGCTACTGGCAGGTTCCCCCTCACTGAATCTTACTAATCGCCAATAAGTAGCGAGCAGTTTTGCTGAAGTACAATGGACCAATAGGTCTAAGTGCTTGTCTTCTACTGATGACCCCACTGCACATACGATACAATTCAATACAATATTTGAAATATAATTAACTAGATGCTTCTTCGTTGTCAACCGGAGAGACAGTAACGAAAATAGTCAGATCTGGAGCGACGGAGTTTTTTTTAGTGAATTGCAGCTGCTTGTTTTGTCTACCCTATTCTAAGGGTATATTAATTTTGAAATATAGGTTGTAATAAACCTTAATATTGCCCGTAGACCCCTAAAATTTACTAAATTGATGATCAGCATCGATAGTAATATCGATCTAGCCATAACCGTCCGTTCTTCTGTCCGTCTATCGGCAAAAATTAGGCCTTTAAACTGAGCTGACATTTTAACCATATACTCTCTAGGGTCCCGAAATAATCAAGTTTAAGAATTTTTGAAATCCGCCACAGACACTCAAAAAAACAATTTTATCGAAAAAAAACAATTTTGAGCTAGAAAGCTGAAATTTTTTATATTATGATCTTTGACTCCTAAATTAAATAAAACAATTTTATTGAAAAGTCAAAATTTGTGCTAGGAAACTGAAATCTATAATATAGACTATCTAGGTGCCCTTTATAGTCATGTTTACATATATCTTATATACGAACACTGACACGCCCACAATTAAATAAAACAATTTTATTGAAAAACCAAAGTTTGAGCTAGGGAGCGTTTTTTTTACAAAAGCTTCGTTTTTTTCGATTAAATCCTTTAAATGTTATACATATAACAAAATATGTAGAGCATTCTTAGCAATGCAACCATACTTAGACTTTTGTCACGCCCACTTATGAGGGATAGGAATAAGAATAGATTATCAAACAGTTCGCCCACGATTTGGCGAAAGTGAAATAAAGCCAAATTTCAACGATTGGCCTTATTTCACTTAGGGTAAAAACACACCGGATAAAGCAAAACGATTGTTTAGAGAACATTGTTTCTTATGAGAGCGCACACACCAAAAACGTTTTCTTTGGTGTGTGCGCTCTCATAAGAAACAATGTTCTCTTGTTTCACGAAACAAAAAAAAACGTTTTGCTTTATCCGGTGTGTTTTCACCCTTAGTGAAAGCAAAAAAAAATAGGCATTAAGGGCCCATACAGGGCCCAAAACCTAGCTTCTCCAACCATTTGCTTGTGCAAGTGGATGGGACCTACAATTTAAAGCCGAATCCGAACGGCGGATTTAAGAAGCTTCTTATTACAGTTAATACTCTTGAATGTTTGTCAGACGGTCGCAAGAGGTGTGGGAGTGGAAAAAGGTTTTTAGATGTTACTTGGCGCCCCGCCGGCGGGAGTGAAAGTGAAAGCCTTATTTCGTTTGGCGTTATTTCACTCCACCTACCTAGTACGTGTCAGGACATG
This sequence comes from Portevinia maculata, assembly GCA_949715645.1. Taxonomy (NCBI): domain Eukaryota; kingdom Metazoa; phylum Arthropoda; class Insecta; order Diptera; family Syrphidae; genus Portevinia; species Portevinia maculata. Next base: position 15,128,751 of record OX454526.1, read on the forward strand.
TTTTCCATGTGGATCTTATTATGAAATGGACTCAAGTGAATTTGAGATCCAGGAACCGTTCACCATGTTGGGAAAATCAACCTCGTGCTTCATTTTGCTGGATGCTGCAGCGATGTTCGTTCAGAATACCAGCTGTTTTATTTTATTATTATCGTTTAAATGAAGTCAAATATTTTTCGTGTTACTTTTTGTTAATTTTAAGTGAATATTTAATAATAAAATAAGTTTTTATACAAAGGATTTTTTTTTTTTGAAATCGCAGGAGACTAGATTTAGCTTTGAAATCATTACCGTAAACTAGAACTGGAACATTAGATGAAGAAGAACCTTAAACACTTTTTTTATTAAAAACCAAAGCCACTACATCAAGGACTCTGTATTATCTTCTGTTTAGTTCTTTAACATCGTTTGAATTTATGTTGAACGTAAAATATAGTCAGCAAATAGCTAAAATAATTAAAGTCCTTGTGTTGCGCGGAGCAAAAATTGCAAAAAAAAGTTTTCCAATATGAATAGTTTCAAGCTTAAATGGAACCAACCCAAACTCCCGCTAGTAAATTATGTTGAAGAAGTTTACAGTCTTGAGTTACCAAATAATACTCTACACAAGATAAAGTGTTTACTGAAATCTATGAAGAGTAAAAGAAAACATAAGGAAAGGCAACAGGCCGCTTGGGCGAGCTGTTGGATACCCTTTTCTTGTTCGTATCCCCCAAAAAGTGGGAGTTTAAAAATGGATTTTGTTAAAAATGACATTATCTACACTCTTTGCAAAGAATAGGACTTTCACTGCCATGGATTTCTTCAATTTAATTTTTTTTTTATAATGGGCGTGATATTTGTCGGATTTGAAAAATTCTTACATTTCATCATTTTGGGCCCCTAGGGACTACATGTTCCAAATTTCAGCTTTCTATCTCAAATAAATTTTAAAAATTAGCTAGATCGACATAACTTTCGATGCTGATCTCAAACATATTATCTTTTAGGGATCTATTTCCGTTTTTCATTTCTTTTTTAATTGCTTATTTATTCACTTAGAGCCTTTGACATTTGTGTAATAGCCTAAAAAAAACTATCAAATAATACATATTTTGCTTAATAGACCCTGATGGTTCTCATTACATCTTTTATCATTGTTATGTTTTTTTTAGCTCGAAATCTAAGTACCTTTCTTTGTTTATAAATTTGTTTGTTTTCATTATTTATGGATTTTTTTCGTTGATAGGAGAAATGTGAAAAAAAAACTCTTTAGAAGACAGTTTTTTTTCTTAATGGATCCTTTGCTCGTATATTTCTATTATGTTATTTATTTATCTGACAGGTACAGAAAAAAATTAACAGATTATTAGGTAAATTAACAGATATAACATTTATATTGTATTTATAGATATTTACATATAGATATTTATTACAAATTTTGTTTGCTTAAAGCAATAGCGACTTAAGCTCAAATCAATGTACGGAATTAAATAAACGAATGCAACGAGTTATAGGCTCAGTTAACCCATAGTTAGTCCTATGTAGGTGAGTGAAAAATAAAGGCCTTTCTCTTTAAACTCTAGAAGGCGAGTAGAACGGTAATGAAAATAACAGTTCAGAACAATGAATTCTGTTAGAAACAATGTCATTCAAAAACATAGGGACGGGCTACAGTCCGCTTGGGCGAACTGTTGGATACCCTATTCTTATTCCTATCCCTCATAAGTGGGCGTGAAAAAAGTCTAAGTATGGTTAAATTGTTAAGAACGCTCTACATATTTTGTTATATAACATTTAAAGGATTTTATCAAAAAAAACGCTCCCTAGCTCAAACTTGGGTGTTTCAATAAAATTGTTTTATTTAATTGTGGGCGTGTCAGTAGGCGGATTTAAAAAAAAATTAACACATGAGCATAAAGGGCCCCTAGAGAGTATATATTATAAATTTCAACTCCCTAGCTCAAACTTTGGATTTTCAAAAAAATTGTTTTATTTATTTGTGGGCGTGTCAGTGGGCGGATTTTGAAAATATTTATACATGAGCTTAAAGGGCCCCTAGAGAGTATATATTAAAAATTTCAGCTCCCTAGCTCAAATTTTGGTTTTTCAATAAAATTGTTTTATTTTTTTGTGGGCGTGGCAGTGGGCGGATTTTGAAAATTTTATATCCCGAGCAGTTTTAGGAGTCATACATCATATATAAAAAATTTCAGCTTCCTAGCTCAAAATTCGATTTTTTCCAAAATTTTGTTTTTTTGAGCTTGTGGGCGGATTTCAAAAATTCGTAAACTTGATTATTTCGGGACCCTAGAGAGTATATGGTTAAAATTTTAGCTCTCTAGGTCCAGTTTAAAGGCCTAATTTTTGCCGACGGACGGACGGACGGACGGACGGACATGGCTAGATCGACATTACTATCGATGCTGATCATAAATATAGTAACTTTTAGGGGTCTACGGGCAATATTAAGGTATGTTACAAACTATGCGTCAAAATTAATATACCCCTAGAATAGGGTATAAACAGCAAAGACTGTAATTTCCTTCTGATAAAAAGAGTACTTATACAAGGTGGCGCAAAAGTTGTCATCTGTTTACTTCACAAATGTCAAAGTAAAATTGACATTTGCCGCCATTTGCAAAAAATTATAGCATCTTCCGATAGGGTTTTCAGCCCTTGGGTGGCCTTAGGCAATACTGTGTGCCAATGTTCTAAATGATCCAGGACGTTTGACATCTATCCTATGTAGTTTTCAGTCGGATTCTTGAACGCCACTGGGTGATGACTTTTGCGCCACCTTGTAGATCAAGCAATAGACAACGAGTTTTGTAAGGTGGTAGCTCAGAACTTAAGTTGATTCTGCGAAGTGCAAGGCAGGTAAAAGGTTTCTGGACACGTTCAATTCGAGATGAATGAACCTCATAGCAAGGGTCCCAGATTACACAGTAGTATTCTAATCTGGAGCGTACTTAAGAGCAAAAGAGCGTCATTATGACAAATGGGTCGCGAAAATCATCAGAGTTTCTTTTTATGAAAGCCAATAGCAAATATGTGCAAACTGAAATTTAATTGGGTGTCAAAAACTACCCCGAGGTCTTTAACCTCAAAAGCACGCCTAAATGTTACACAGCAAACTTTCATTCATCAAGAAAAAGTCCATCGGATAAAGATTGGTTAAAAATCAAAAGAAGTGCAATTCACAGAGAATGCGCAGAGTTCTTAAGCACACACGGTGAAAGGGAATCGCGTCTAGCTGCCTTACTTGTGCCAATGCCATTCAAAGCCAAAATTACGTCTTCAATTGAAAATTCAATTGCACTGTGATAATTCAAGTACAATTTGTAATTGGATGAAGAAATGTAATTTTTCTCCTGATATTTTTCTGTTCATTTTGAGTTGTGAAATTATTTTTGTTTTAATATTTTTTTATTCTGCATGAAAATTTGATTTTATTTACTAGTGGACGTTTTACGTTAAATTTTGTTGTGAGTTCTTTCTAAAGTCTAGATTAAATTAGATTGTTATGGAGGTGGGACTTGGGACCCCTATCTTTGCGGCCATACTGTATTGTGATGTCCTCGTTTTGGCTTAAAGCTTAGTCATGAGGCTGGATTTCTTGATAAATTCGGCCAAGTCTTTGGATGAGCTGACAGATATGTCAACTGTTTCAAGGTATGGTTTACCCAAGATGCGCAGACATATGCTTGTTAAGCTATCACAGCGGCATAGAATAAGCTCAGCTATTTCTTGTTCTTCGTTGCAAATTCGACAGATTTTGTCTTCAGCAAGTGCCATGGCCAGAGGGTGTTTTTGGACTCTACAGTGCCGCATTAGGGATTCGGTGAATCTATGTATCTGCCCTCTGGGCAGTTGTAGGAGTTGCTTTGTCTTTTGGTGGCATGGGGTTGGTAGGCATTGTTTGGCCTATTTGTTACCTTCGATACCTTTCCAGTAATGAATTGCCTTTCCTTCCAACCATTTATTAATGCAGCTATTAGCAGAGCCGCTTGCTACTCCACAGAATGGTCTTGGTAACATGAATGATGTTGCAGATCTTTTCCTGGCAAGCTCGTCTGATTTTTCATTGCCGTCCAAGCCGCTGTGGTCAGGCACTAAGATCAGGTGAACTCTATTTGCGTCGGTTAATATCTTGAGTAGCTTGCCTCAGTCTCGGACTAGTTTTGAGGTGATTTCAAAGGCGTTAATAGCAAGCAGTGCTGCTCTGCTGTCAGAGAGGATTTAAATGAACTTATTAGTGATGTTCCTGTTTAGATTCTTTCTAATGCAGAGCTCTATTGCATGTATGAGCTTAAAATGCGGAGTTGCTTTTCTCCATAGTCGCGTTTAGAGAGATCTCAGTCCATATACTCCTACCCTAACTCCTTCATCTGTTTTGGATCCATCCTTGTACCAAACGAGTGAGCCTTTAACAAATGTAGGCTTATTACGCTCCCAGTTCTCTCGTCCCAGGAGGGTTACTTTGAAGTTATTGTTGAAGTTGTACCTTTTCTTTCAGACAGTTAAGGTTATTCATAGTAATTCATTCCTATCGAGTTCGTGAACGAGGTCTGAGTTAATTAGTTCGGAGTTATTTTCATCTATTGAGATGACCGTGTAGGCGTTTGCCGTTGATTCCCTAAGTATGTATAGCTGAAGAGGTAGAATAGAACTTCCAATGCTGCGGTAGGTCCTGTTCTCACTGCGTCCGATGCACCCACAAAGGCTAGTCGTTGCAACCACCAGCAGGGTGCTGCATATGTAACAATGGGTTTAACAATAGCTGTGTACATCCACAGTGTCATACTGGGGTTAAAAGCCCAGTTTTTCCCAGTAGACTTTTGCAGATCCCAAGCGAGATCCTTGTTTGGCCTATGGTTTTTTTTATATGAAAGTTCCAAGTGAGTTTTTGGTCGATGGTGACACCCAGGTATTTCGCTTCGCTTGAAAACTCTATCTTTTCCCAAAAAAGTGTTGGATTTATTTAATTCTCTAATTTTCTTCTTTAAGTGAAGGCTACTATGGTGCTTTTAGTGGCGTTTACTTTAGTTCAACTTTTTTGCACCAGGCGATATAAGACTGTTTCTTCAAACCTGCCTCTGATTAGGATAGCCATTTCGTCGGTATGCCCTTGAACATAGTAACCATCATTGCAGAGTGAAACCAGGAGGAGAGGACCCCGCCTTCTGGGCAACCTTTCGCAGCTAAGACTATGAGTTGGGTGTAACCAAGTGAGGTTTTTATTTTCCTTCCAGCTAGCATACATTTTATCCATTAACATGTTGTATTGTCTAATCCTATGTTTTGTATGCATCGATATATCTGGGCGGGATCCGTGGACCGCTACAACCTTGTCAGTTATGGATTTTCTGATTACAGTCTAGCTCCGGGTTCTTTTTTCCGATCGGAGTTGGCAAAACATTATTGTTTTATTCAAATTTAACGAACATGTGTATATTCCATTTCTACTATTTACGAAATCGTTGAAGAAAAGCATGCATTTCGAGCGAAGGGTTCACTGCTTTCGGATAAAAAAAACATGTACCATCACTGTCAAGGAAATGCCAAACAAGCGAACTCCACATTCGAAGTCATGCTCAGCAAGCTTTGCTCGCTAGCTGATGCCGTAATTCCACCCCTCAGTTTCACCAGTATGACTTATAACATCATCGCACGTAATTACGTACTTTACTACAGTTTAATTTTCACGACAAGTATTTTCCGTCCCTTTCGACACTCGATAAATCCTCCAATGAGCCGTATAGAAAGATCCCCTTATTAATACCTTATTTCACAAATCTACTCATTAAAGTAAGTGATGTAAACGCACATAGCTTAAATACTTAATTATAAAATCGGTCTTTAAACTCAATTTTAAAAAACCTCTACAATCCAATCTACAATCGCCCGTTATATTAATTTAAATCATTTTAACCTTTCCAAATAGTAAGCGTTTACTCTTTCATTGATTCATCGCTCCAATTCCTCGCACCACAAAACTAATGCAAAATAAAGAAAACCATAAATTACCCGACCTTGACTCAACACATTACCTTCGCCGCCTAACTATGTCAAATAAAGTTACCAAGTAAATAAACGCGAATACTTTTCTTAAAAACGTAGTTTCCAATCAATGGAACTTCCAAATAAAATAAGTGCACGACTGGGTCGTACGAAATATTCCAGCTTTTATAAGCATTGGTTTCCAATCACATTTTCTCATTGCCATTTTCTAGACTTACAAGTAAAATCAGGAAAAATAAAGTGCACGACTGGGTCGTATTCCTCGCTATAATAAGAATTGGTTTCGAGTCACAACTTCTTTTTAGCCCTTTTCTACACTCGAAAAATCAGGAAAAAAAGTATCGTAATAATGTAGACTAAATTTATACAAAGCCTGCGGCAGGAGCCTCATTCAAAGACGGACGAAAATGCGGAAAACACTAGTCGTATTATCGTACGTCATATTTACTCAATTAGAGTTCGTAAGTTCACCACAATTGCAATATCTTGCTCCTTACTATAATTAAGTGTGTATAAGCAAGTTAACAAATAACCCAAACTCCACATAAACAACAAAATTCAAAGTCAAACGAAATGTCAACATCAATTTATTAACTATGGTTTGTTATTTGTCAATACATATGTATGTAAATGCGATGACAGTTGCATAATTGTCGGCCCTATAGAGCCCGGTATGGTCAACACCTGCGTTGTCGCTGTGTATTAACAGGTTCTGTCGACCTCCATAAGCAGTTCAAGCTTGACTGTGAGTAAGAGGCAGTCATCTTAAGATCAACATGTGGACGCGGAGTCGTCGTAGGAGTGGTCCGATGTTGTGAAAGGCCAAGAAATATTAAATCATATGGAATGGATCGTTTCTCTCGCAGCCAGTTCAAATGCATCTTATGCAACTATTTGCAAGGAGCTCAACTCCAACAATTATTAGCATCTCTGACGAATTGCTCAAACATGAAGAGAAAAGTTCCCCAACCAGTCAGCGTCATGAATATTGCAATCTTATTGCACACTGCTTGAGCTTTCCGTGATTAAAGCGTCACAGCAGTCTTACCATGGACCGCATACTTCTGTGAGAGAAAAATTTGATATGATTGTCTTAATGTCACAGTTCGGGCATGGCGCGCTGTTGCAGGCTGTTTGCATGTGAATTGCGTATTGTTTAAGCTTTATGTGTTAATAGCCAAAGGTCAATGCAATATTTACGATTGCACCCTATGTGCCGCTAATTCTAAAGCTTTCAAGATGTAAAAGCCAACAACCTTCACAGCGACTAGTATTCATCGAAGGCGATCGAGCCTTTCTAATTGGGTTAATGGATTCACTCTCATATCTTGTCACTGTGGCTGAAGTTAAAAGTGATACCAACAACGCGCCGATGAAATTGAATGAACCAAATGGCTAGCCAAGGCCACGCAGATATTTATCAAAAAAAAAAGAAAAACAACAACAACAATGCGAGTGTCGCACGCGGTAGATTGCGTGTTTTTGTGGCACTTTTATTTTGTTTTTCGGGTTACACACTAAGAGGCGGTATTGCCTAAAAGCAATATTGCGTTTAACGATTTTATTTTATTGTACAAGGTGGCGCAAAAATAACCTTCCGATGTTTTTTGGCTGTAATTTAAAAAAAAAAATGAAAAACTTTGATTCTTCTTGTGGATTATTTTTGTTTGGTCTTTTAATTTTTTTTACATCAAGTCGAGAATATGATGTCATGTAAATGGCCGCCGCCACAGTTGATTGTCATTTGAGCCCTTTTTATGGCATTTTCCATCACTTTGGCCAAAACTTCCGGCGATAGGTCCTCACATTGTTGACGGATATTGTCTTTAAGAGCTGCAAGAGTCTGAGGCTTGTTGACATAAACCCGCGATTTCAAAAAGCCCCACAAAAAGAAGTCTGGAGCGGTCAAATCAGGCGATCTTGCTGGCCAGTGCAAATCGCCAAAACGGGAGATTAGGCGCGCGGGAAATGCATCCTTCAGCATATCGGTTGTGGTACGTGCAGTGTGTGCCGTTGCACCTGTTGTCCTGTTGGAACCACATGTTTTCCAATCCCAATTCATCAAGTTGCGGCAAAAAGAACTCGTTGATCATTGCTCTGTAGCGCTCACCATTCACAGTAACGGCCCGCGACGTCTTCGAAGAAAAAAGGTCCGATGACTCCTCCAGCGAAAACAGCACACCATACAGTGACTTTGAGCGGGTGTAATGGCTCTTCGTGGGTTACACGCGGATTTTCAGTGCCCCAGAAGCGTACATTTTGCTTATTTACGTACCCGCTAAGATGGAAATGGGCCTCATCACTCATAATTATTTTTGATGAAAAATCATATTCCTCTTGGTGGTGATTAAGGATGGCTTGAGCGTATGTTAGACGCGATTGGCGGTCAGCAGCTAACAGCTGATGCACCGTCTGGACTTTGTACGGAAACATCTTCAAATCTTGTACCAAAATTCGCTGTAAAGACCGTCGACTGATACCCATTTGCGTGGCACGTCGTCTGGTCGATGTCGACGGCGCTTCCATGACATCTTCGGCTACAGCAGCAATATTCTCTGCAGAACGGCTACTTCGAGGTCTGCCACGCGTGGCAGCATCTCGTGTTGTGCTAGTCTCTTCGATGCGAGCGGCTAAACGTCGCAGTGTTTCACCAGTAGGCGTTGGACGGGTAGGAAATCTGCGACGAAATTCACGTTGTGCCAAAGTCACCAACCGATTATTGCTCAAATAAATAGTCACCAATATTCCGCGTTCTGGAGCAGTGTAGCGTAACATTGTTTATTAACGTGTATTTCGCATGTGTTTACTACACAAATGTCAAAACAGAACTGACATTAGGGGCCAATCGCAAAATTTATAGCAATTTCTGATAGGAGGATTACTTTTGCGCCACCTTGTATATGCAGTGGGGTCATCAGTAGATGACAAGCACTTAGATCTAGTAGTTCATTGTACTTCAGCAAAGCTTCCCGCTCGCTGCTTACTAGCGATATGCAATAGAGTCAGTATCGGTCAGAGTGACCTTGGCAATGCGAAGGATACCAGTGAGCTTATATCCCCCAACTAATCTTCTTGGATGAATTGATTACTATTGATATTTGAACCCAATTCTGAGTTTAACGACAGACAGTTCAAATGCGCTTTGGCATTTTTCCCTAAAGCGTATCTTCCGATACTTAATAAAGTGTTTATAGATTTGGAACATTTTTACTATCAAAATAATTGCTAAGTAAATTGATTTTTAAGGATTTCGGTTATCATACGAATGGTGATGTATGTCGAAGATTATTTGACCCCATAGCATTTATATAAAGGCTGTTTTTATAGACCAGTACTAACTTCAGCAGTCATATACATCTAACCAATTGGCAGCTTGCAAACTGTCAGCATCATTTGTATCGTGAATACAAACACGCAATTTGGTTCCAAAATTATGGTTCTGGTGCCATATTTATAGAGCACCTGCACCATATTACACCCGAAATAATCGACCATCCCAGATCGCCATTCGAAGTATTGTTGACCTTTTTCGCACAGTATTTGCTTGGCAAGCGGCACTGGCACCGAGACGCATAAGAAGAGCGCGTACTGAAGAGAATATTGCATCCGTTCAGGAGAGTGTTGAAAAGATCCAAAATTATCGATTTGACGTCGTTCACAAAGGCTTGATATTTTTCCTTCCACTTTATGGAAAATTTTACGCTTAGACATTGGTTTGAAGGTTTACAAGAGCTAGTGTAAGAATTGAGGCCTACTGAGCATTGTTTGTGTCAACATTTTGGTGAATGGCCAAAATCAACTGGCATTGAATTCGGTGTTTCATCGTTGCGATCAGCAAAAGATTGTCGCATTTGGAGTGAAGATAATCCACATGAGATTGGAAACTCGGTAACATCACGAAAAAAATAATTCACAGATTGGTGCGGTCTGTGGGGGCTGGTGGAGTTGTGGGACAAATTTATTCATTTCTTCAAAAATGAGAGAAATCCTCGTGTTACGGTCAACGGTATGCGCTATAGAGCTACGATTAATCACTTTTTCACTCTTTGTTTAAATGGCATGAGTGCGGAAGAGATGTGGTTTCAGCAAGATGGCGCTACGTGCCATAAGCCCCAAACAATCAACTTAATGACGGAAAGATTCGATGAATGCATAATTTCGCGTAGTGGACCTGTAAATTAGCGTCCAAGATCTTGTAATTTGACGCATCTTGATAAGTTGCCTTGGTGATGAAAAAAACGAGTTATAGACTTGATCGTAACAGGTAAGCTGAGATAAAAGTATTAGGAAAGGCTAAGGTCCGCTTGAGCGAACTTTGGATGCCCTATCTATATTGCCATCCCCTAAAAAGGGCGTAAAGAGTGACCGGAATATTTATAGCTCATCCCATAAAAAGGGCGTAGCATCGGTTGAGATTATTGTCCATTTTGATATACGTTGCGGTTCTAAAAAATTAACCAATATTTAAAAATTTTGACAAAACATTGCAATTTTTTTTGATAAGGCAAGTTCTTAAGAAAGGAATTGTCGTTGTTTCGTTTTTTTAAGAGTCAATCGAACAAACCACTTTTTTGTTAAAAACTGCATTAAAGGTTAGAAATTATAATACTAATAGAATATATATTTCTGATAAAGTTCGTGACGCTATGGATCAAAAGCCAATGTGGAGAAAAATAAGTAATGAACTACCTATTGTTTTAGAAAACGTTTTAGAAAGTGACAGAAATTCTGGAAAGACGGAATGCCTCTGCTGCTTGTTCTCTGAACAACTCCGGCCTATTTAAGATATTTATATGAATGGTATAATGGCAGCCATCTTTTTAAAAACCGACCTCATTTTTTTATAGGGGAATCCCTTTTATTTCCTTCAAAGATTGCAGTTTTGAATAGGTATTTAGCATAAAAACGTGTTCTGTGCATTACTTTTTTTTTATAAATGTGTGTTTGAATTACTTTGTCGAACCATTTTGGTTAAGAGACGGTTTAAGCAATGGTTCATCGAAAGACTTTTCACCACCCAAAATTTCGGAAACAAAAGCTTTTTTTTATTAAACATTGAACATTCTCAGAGGGAGAAAGCAACAATTGCAAAGTCATCGGTGGAAAAAATAAAGAAAAAAAATATGAAAATGCCGTCCTTATGCCTATGAGAGCTGAAAGCTATGGACGAAACAAAATTACAGCGCGCGCCGCGAGATGAACGCAACATTAAGGAAATCTATATTCAAAACTGTAGTCGGACAATATTGGAGTTACCTGGGAAGTGAGTTTCAAGTAGTCGATTCAGCGATTCCTCGCTAGATGTCGTCTAAGAGCCATCAGCTTTCTTTAGACAGCTAGGCTAGTTGGATTCGAAGCGTGAATTTAGCTTAGCCTTGATGGCTCAGAGAATTCTTCTTTTTTTTGTCATAGAAGAGTCTCCAAGAGGATCTTTTGTTTTTCCTTAGTTCTTTCCTATATGATTTGAAGGATTGTTAATAGGAGTCCAAGTCAGTTATGGCTCTTCAGCTTTTAGCAAGATTGAAAAGTCTTCTGCAATCATATCTGAGTGGTCCCAATTCTGGGGTCCACCAGAGTGCCTCTTTTTCCCTCTGGGACGTATTAAGGGCAGGAAGCATGAAGTAGGTATAGTAGCAAAAACATAAAGAAATAATTGTTTGACTTGCACTCAAAGTATGCCAAAAAAGGTTCAAGTTGTTTTAGCTCCAATGGAGGTTTTACAAAATATTGTTTTTTTTATTTTTTTTTTAAATTGTTTTTTTATAAAACTTGTTTTTTTCTCAACCAATATTTTTCATAATGTAGTTTACCTTTATTATTTTGGCTTAATGGTCCTGTTTGTTAATGATGCAATTAAACCAAGTTAATTCATCCTTGCACCTTACGTTTCATCGGTTTCTAACTTCCTTAGATTTGTTTTTCCTTTTGTTAAATATTATTTTACTTATTTAATTTTATTAAATATTGCACTTTGCCCACAACAGTAGAAAACACATATTCAATAAATAAATAAGGAATAAATAACAGAACGGAAATCACTATTTAAAATATCAGAGATTAAAATGGTTTTATGGCAACCACATAACTTGCGCTGATGTGGATCCAAGAAGAGCTTCTAAAACTCTGGATAGAAAAATTCGTTCAAAAAAACTGGACAAATTGATATGCAGTCAAATTTAACGAATTAAGATGGTTCCAATCATATATGCAGAGGCGAACGCAGAGAACGAAAGTTGAAGAAGCTGATTCATTGAATTATGTAAAATTAGGCTACATAGGCTAGGTAGGCTTAAGATTCGGGAAAAGGGTTTAAAGTATATTAATAAAATGCTATTTTTAATAAAATGTAATGTTTGCTGATGGTCGTTAGTTGTACTTGGTTGACAAAAATAAAGATAACTGTGTTGAAAAAGTTATCTTTTATTTAATGCAGTCGAACAAATGGTTTTATTCTATATGAACAAATTAATCTTGAGGGAAGGAAGAAAAAAGGTGAATATTAATAAACGTACAAGCGGAGGTTGAACTTCAAATTGAAAATAAGGTGATAGAAGTAGCAAATATAAACAATTAAGGATCTTGGAATTTTGATACAAATATAGAAGTCAATGCCCTTTATTTTAATAGCAAAGGGAATTGCAAGTGTTTTCTTTTCAAAAATCAGGAAGCGTCTGTCAAGTAAAGCCGTACTTTGAATATTGTTCCATCCATTATTTTCCTTGGTCATACAACAATGTTGCAGATATCACCGAAAAAAATTAAAATGTCACTGGTTAACAACAATTGCATCTTTGTCAAATAATATTGCAATGGCTAAATGTAAGTCGGAGAAACATTATGAATGTGTTGATTAAAATTACACTATCAGATCTATGTCGTGGAATGTTTAAAGCAAGCATCGAGCAGATATTTTTCGGCACATAAAGTTCTGCAAAAGTTTCATCATTTAGTGCAGGTCTTAGTTAGTACATAAACATAGTACACACTAGAAAACAAAATAATAATAATTACGTACTTATACCAGATACAAACAATACGAATGATTAAGATACTCGTACAAAGGCATTATTACGCAAAATATTTGTAAGCTTAATTTAACTAACATGCAAGTCAATTTGAGTGTCATTTGAATTAAAGATTCTACTCATGCCACCAATAGGCTCATTCCTGCCATAATTCGTTATATGATGAGGGCTAAACAATGAGTCAACATTACGTAACATATAACCACGGAAGCTAAAACTAACAGAAGACATAAGGCGCATCTTTAAGTATATGACCAGATGTGTATAAACTGCTGTACAAAGACGATATCGCTTAGCCTTCTTTGAGAAAAGTGTATAATTTGAAGGAGCTTAATACGTTGACTCCTATGGCAAATGAATGGCTTCGATTCGATTTGAATAAATGTTGTTGAACGGTGTCCAAACTTGTGGAGAGAAACGTCAGGGTTGTCCAAAATTCGTTGGACCGCCTTTCGACGGAGCCCATCATAGAGTTCGACGAATATTAACAATAAAATGGACATGATTTGTGAAATCCGGTTTGGGATCAAAATAAACCACAATATCCTTAAAAATACCCAACGTAAAGCAGGAGTAACAAAGATTAATAGAATAAGAATTTCCAGATCGGAGGAATTCTCACGTCAAAGAACCAATCTCGAAAAAATTGAGCGCAACCGGCTCAGTTGGTTATCTCATGTTCAAAGGAGTGATCCTACGAACCCTGTCAAAAAAGCAATATCAATCAATACAAACGCAAAAGAGAGGCAGGTCTAAAAACTCCTAGATCCCACAAATGCAGCAACACCAGTATTTGATTGGGCTTAGTAACGAAGTGATTCAAAATCGGGAGGCCTGTCATTGTTTTCTGAGGCCGAACTGGTGAATCCCACAAGCGGACCAGTAGGGATGCAGTTATGTGGGAGGGCTATGATCCCGTCAATCCTGCTCATATCCTCACCGCCATTGAATGAAGAAGAAGATCCCTAAAACTACTCAAATCAACATGTCAAAAAATACATTGAGATAAGGTATATTGCAAAGTGGAAGCTTTCTACAAAATGTTCTTCTTTCTTATTTTTTTAATGAAAGGGTTATCTGGACTAACATATCCACCTTACTACATCCCTACTTTTCCGCCTGTGGAGTTTGTCATTTAAAATGTCGGTTTGACTGTTAAAATATCGGCAGGGCTACCGATTTCGAATAGCTTTTTCACTGAGGCCGATCAAATGCTGGTGTTATTGATTTTGTGTGATCCCGGGGTTTTGAAGCCTGCCTTTTTTTTGCAATTTCCACATGTGCATATTCCTGCTATTATTTTTTGTTTGACCGATGATGATTTTCTAGAAATTCTATAAAATGACATACGATGATAATTAGTTGGACTTAGCCTTAGGACTAAAACGTTCTTAATGTACCTAGTAACGAAGCTGATAATGTCGGTTTCAATAACATTTCTGTGGTCCTGGTTATGGTCCGATTTATATATTTTTTTATAACATCTGCGTAAATCAAAATACTGCTGTGTTTTATAACTGCTTTAACACCGTTAATGTAGTGGCAGTGCTCAGTGTGTTAAACTTTTAAGGTTCCAAGATCGAATACCACCAAGGAACACATTATATTTTGTCCACCTCTTACGAAAGTCTGACAAACATCCAAGAGTCTGCCATGAGACGCTTCCCAAAATTTGCTACTTGAAATTGCCGTTAATACATGAGTTAAGAATCGATTTATATATGAGGCAGCTGATGCTTAAAACAGATGTGCAGCAAAACCCATGCATTAAGATTAATTTGTATGTAAAATGGCACATAGATTGCTGCATGTCAATTCGTGCTGTAATTCGATTTCTAATTTAGAGAAAGTAGAACACCACAAGCGCTCTGAAATTACCTTACATTTTAGTCTATTTGGTCGTTCAATGATACTCAAATTAAGCAAGGTCAGGCAAAAGACAAACTGAATGCCGCCAATTTCTATCTGAAATAAAAAAACATTGTTCACTAAAACGTCAAAAATGTTACCAGGTGCATGCCGCCTTGCTACACATCTGTTTCAGGCGTTAAAAAAATCAGGCTAATTGTATGCATTTCCTACATATTTTCTAAGACATTCGAACATACATGTACACATGACAGATTTGTGACAGATCCGTCAGTGTTATAAATAATTGTATAAAATACGTTAGTGATGTTCATAATAATTTGTGATAATGTAAGAAAGGATGTGATATCCGTTCTTCCATTGGGGAACAATGTCTAGTGCGTTGTACTACTTATCGGGAGAGCACAGGCTTAAACCACGGTGTTGCTCAACAATGCCTTTAGTTTTGTTTACCACTGTCCCACCTTTGCAACAATCTGACAAACATCAAAGAGTATCAACTTTCATGAAAAGCTTCTCGAAACTGCCTTTTGGAGTCGATGTGAAATTGTATGTCCCTTCCTCTGCGCACACTTTAACGGCGGGAGAAGCTAGGTTTTAAGCCCTATATGCCTAATATGTTTTTATTTTTATTGTCGTGATCAGATTTTGCACAAAATATTCATTTATATAGCGGTATTAAATTATTAAATGGGTTGCCAATATTTTGAAAACAGGAAATCTGTATTTTGTTTAACAATAAGGCCAGTTTATTTGCCTTGCTCAATACATTGACCTATCTCAGGGTATTATTGATGGACTAAATCAAAGCCTGTAACGGATAAAGTTGTGAGACCGTTTTTAAACAAAGTCAAATAGGTGATATGCTCTGATCAACATTGTTTTTGAGTACCCCATCCTTAGGGTACATATATATGAACTTTTTTACGCAGTTTGTAACATGCCTTCAGATACTTACAGGGAGAATCAATGTTCAACAATTTGGGACATAATTTTTCGGCATGTTCTAAGAAAATGTGTACATTATATACCGAGGACTTAAGAAAGGCCTTACCTTGCATTACCTTAACCCATATTAATACAAAAACCTGGAGCAGGTAAAAATAAGAACAAATGCGTTCTATTGCTTTCTGTGGCAACAGTTGAATTTAAATTGGCGCATGGACCAAATCTTTAACCTAGTGTGGGTGGACGAAAGCATGCCCGATGACTGGACTTTCCGCTCCATATGCCCCATTACAAGAAGCCCGATCCTTCGTCCTGCAAGAACTATCGAGGCATATCCCTCCTAATGTCGCATATAAGATAATCAATCGTATTGTGTGAACGTCTGATGCCGTTCCACAATACACTGATCGACACGTACCAGCGTGGGTGCCGGCTCGGCAGACCGACAATAGACCAAATCTTCATAGTAAGGCTAATGCTGGAAAAGACCAATAAAGTTTAAGTCGAGATTCACCATCTTTTCATAGACTTTAACGACGCATATGATAGCATTCTTCGTCAGGAGCTTAACGCGTCGATGGCCGAATTCGGGATCTTGGCAATACTGATCCAGTTGTTTCATGTAGCGCTGGAAAACACGCGGTGCAATGTGCAGTTTGGAAACAGCTCTTCCGAATTTGCGCCGGATTCCGGCAAGGAGATGCGCTATCATGTGACTTCTTCAATTTTGTTCCGGAGGAAATAGTGCACAGGGCAGGTGCCAACCCAAAAGGCGCTATCTTCAACATATCCGTCCAACTACTGGGACACCTTAGTGGAGGTCAGACGAAGAATCAGCCTAGGAAACCGTTGGTACATCGGTTTGGCAAAACAAATGAGTTCCAGACTCCAAACCCAAAAGACCACTTATTGTGAGCTCTACAGACCCTCGTAGTTTTGCTTTATGGTGTAAAGTTTTGGACAATAAGCAGGAAAGGAGAGCTTATATTGGATTTAATCCAAAGAAAAATACTCCGTCTGATATTTTGTCCTGTTTGCGAACAGGGCAATGGAGTAGAAAATACAACCGTGAACTCTATTAGCTGTATACCAATATCCGGATATAATCCAAAAATATAAAACACAGCAAATGGACAATAATGATCCAGCGAAGAAGATCTTCGACTTCCAGCTCACCAAGTTGAAGACGGAAGACCGAACCTCCATTTTAAATATCAAGCCATCACGGGAGGTTGGTCTGGACACCTGGATACAGTGTGCTGCGTCTCAGGTAGAGACTCTCCACGGGTTGCGAGCCAGTAAACAAGAATAAGAAGAACTTACTAGTCTGAGTATCAAGTGTGCCTGCAGACTAGAGTATTCTGAATCAGAGGCCACAGTTCTGATTCATCTGATATCAAATTGGTTCTAGAAGGTGGAATTATCTTTTCGGTATAGAACTCAGGTACCGCACTGCTCATATAAAAACTGTATCATTATTAAAAGAGTTAAATAAT
Source organism: Portevinia maculata (assembly GCA_949715645.1). Lineage (NCBI taxonomy): Eukaryota > Metazoa > Arthropoda > Insecta > Diptera > Syrphidae > Portevinia > Portevinia maculata. The sequence continues at coordinate 15,146,092 of OX454526.1, forward strand.
TGAAAGCACGCTTCAGTGAACACAACAATCCAGAAAAAATCACTAGTACTTAGTTTTCGAATCCTTATATACTTCGCCAATAAAAGTGTTGGGGTAGTATTGGCCTTCGGACTTTCTTTTCTGTTTTAAAATTTAAATAGTATTCCTCCTCGATCTAAAGATTGAAGCATAGCATCTAAAGATTCAAGCATAGCCCCATGGTATTTATAGCCCATATCTACACACAATTTTTTCCTTTTCGCCATAGCGAATCAAACCCTTCATTAAGTACTTAAAAGTAGAAAATACTCATATACATTTCCCATCACGAATAAACACTTTATAGACTGAAGAGCTATTGCAAAACAATGGTAAATTTCGCCCCATACTAACCGACATATCCAACAGTGGCTATGCAGATAAGTTAAGGCCTTACCTTTTATATACCGGACAATTTGAATTTCAGCAGATGAACGTATGGAATACAAATCGCTAATATTATTAAAAGGTTGGCTTCCTAATTCAAAAACAACCATTCACCCACCCAGATACGAAGTCATTTACCTTGATCAAACTCCAATTATTTTCTATAGTATTCCAAAGGTAGAGGTAATCCACTTAGAACGGAGCTCACGAACTTTAAACGCGTTACACTTCACTTATCACAACACACATCCTAGATCCCGATTTATCACCAAATACAATTGCTGGCTAACAAAAAATATATCTTAAACCATGAGGTCAATGGGCGAGTATATCTTTTATCCACCCGTGTAATCGTCGAAAAAAAAACAGAACTACAAACAAAATAACAACGAATTATCAGAGCACGTCTAGTAAAGGCGATAGCCCATGTACGAATCGTTAGCCATTCTGCAGATCCGTACAGCAAACCCCACACACACGCGCATATGTACCGAGTCTAAGGCCTTCCAATACCTACGTACTCGCTTTGGGAGCACAAGCGCACAAATCCAAGCAGATACTCCAATCCGAGCGATAACAGCATTCCAGCTAGTGGAGTATTGCATAATTTTTTACCACCAATATGAATTCAGTTTTGTTGGCTTTTTGCACAATTTTTCTGATCGCGGAGAGTGAGAGTGCAGCGATCGAAGCGACTCACTTGGGAAGTCCAAGTCATGGGCAAAGTCTAATCGCACTAACAGGCCTAGAAAATAGAGACAGACGATTCACCGGAATTCTCTGACGTTGACGCTACGTTGCGCTTCAGCATGAATTTTAATTATTGCCAGCGCTTTGGGTTACTGGTATTCAACTATCTATCTAGGTGGTGAATAGCCTTTGAATTTTTTGAAAATTTAATGAATACAAATGCAGTCGATCCACGAAATTCGAGTAAGACGCGGTAACAATTAATAAACACGTTGCGCCCGGAGGCACTTGTGGGAGGCATTGATGACGCTGTTGCTTCCATTATCGATGCAATGTTTTGCAATATGGGGCAGCAGTAAGTGACCTGTTGACATGCTTACTTAGTTATTTAATCTCATGAAGCTGCACTGAAAGTCGATTGTGCACTAAAGCAGGTTCAGAGTTGTGGACGGTCAAACAGCTTACTTGGTTTTATTATGAAGGTGCTTGGCACTTGATTAACCTGAATTGTGTGATACGTATCGATGATTGTGGTTGGTTGTCTATGCACATTCGACTACTCAATTATGACATCTAAGTCATTTCAAAATAACTTTGATTTATGATTATGGATATCTGAAGAGCACCAATTTAGTTCGGCATAGGGTTTGAGTAGAAGCCTCATTAAAAGGAAACCCTTGCAATAGCTATAACAAAGTATTGAATTGTGTTATTCTGAGTATTTTCAAGTCAGCCCTTAAAAGTTCAATTCAATTCAATTCAAAATGTATTGGTAGAGTACAAGTAAGACGAATAGTTCTACGAATAGTTTCATTTTACTTGGAATTGGTGAACTTAAAAAAAAATAAAAATAAATAAAAACAAAAGAAAATTGTTTATTAATGTTTATAAACGAACTTCATCACACATCTCCATTCTTTAATGAAATCCTTTGGCGAATTGTGTATTGCTATAACATTAATCGAAATGGTAAAGGAAAAAGCTCGTTTCAGCAAGAAACGTAATACAAGAGAACCGACGGTGTATAAGTTGAAGGGATCTATTTAAGGCATCAAAACGCAACTTGTTAAATAGTTAACTTAGCTGTTTATTTTGTACCACAGTCGAGAAAAAAATGAGAGATCTATAACTAAGAAGGTAGTCTAATGGCATGCTATAAAATAACTACGTATAGTTCAGAATTCGGGCAAAAAGTTGTATGTTGAAGATAAAGCTCGAGGTATTGTTAAATATACTTAAAGCTTCGTCAATTTGCATCATATTTGAAAACAATTTGGCAACCATAACTAAGATTATGATTAATGATTAATTGTGATTTGATTGTGTTTTCAGGAGGTATCGTAATATGCCATCCTCAACTGACGTAAAATGCCATACACTTTCCCAATGCCGCATTGATGTGGGTATCCCGTGTCATTGTCCTATTGATCAACATTCCCAAATTTCTGGAAGTGTCGACATATTCGACTATTCAGCCACTAAGCATGATCAGTGTGGCTTCCGTCCCGGCAGATCGACAATAGACCAAATCTTTACAATAAGGCCAATCCTGGAAACGACCAATGAATTTCAAGTCTAGACCCACCACCTTTCCATCGACTTTAAAACCGCATATGATAGCATTCATCGTCAGAAGATCTACGTGGCAATTTCCGAATTCGGAATCCCAGCAGACTGATCCAGTTGTGTCGCGTGAAGCGTGAAAACAGGCGGTGTAATGTGGAGTTTGGAAGCAGCTCTTCCGAATTTTTCCATTCTTGTACCGAATTTCGGCAAGGAGATGCGCTATGATGTGACTTCTTCAATCTTATTCCGGAGAAAAAAGTGCGAAGGGTTGAGACGGAAGGCACTATCTTCAACAGATCTGTTTAGCTACTGGGGTGTGCGAACGATATCGACATCATCTATTCTAATTCTTAAAATATTTTTTTATAATATGTATCAGTTTCTTAAGCTTTTGATAACCTCATTTTTCTGAAATACAAGGCAAACGATTTTAATCTGCTTCGATATTTTAATTTAATTTCATTGAGGAGGCATTTTCTTTTTAAGCTCTGAGCAGAGCACTGAGCAGAGTCTGGGCAAGTCGATTATGCTCTGATCAAAGTAAACTCAGAGCGCTCCGATTCATTTATGAACACATTAAAAATCTTCGCTGCCATATGACAAGCAATCATGTTTATTTATTAAATAAAAATTATTTCATTTCCCAGATATTTTAATTGTCTCCCTTCATTTTCCCTTTTTTAAGTAAGTCTCTGGCCGTGCTCAGCTTCTTACTTCAACTACAAGGTAATTTTTTTCAGGGCTCAGAGGACGCGCTTCGAGGTTCGAGCACGTTTCGATAATATAATGAAATACCTACAAGTAGAGCGCTCGGATTTGTCTGAGCTAAAAACACTAATTTTTGATTTTTTTTTTGACAGCTCAGTGAACTGCTCTGAGATTTAAAGGAAACATACAGAAACGTTCCTATCCACATAACGTAGGTGTGGCAAAAATGGAGGTACGAGTGAATTGTCTTTGAAGGATATGGTCTACATATTTTGTTATACGGTAAAACCCGGATAAGTGCCAGTCGCTTAAGTGCCTAACCCACATAAGTGGGTAAATTTTTTTTGAGAACCAAAATTCTGAGGATTTTCATATACAACTCATCTTATAAGTACCTTTCGATTAACTACGTTTCCCGCTTAATTGCCCTTTCTTTTGTATACTTTTTTTTAAAATTTACCTGAAAAAAATTCTTTTAAGTACACATTTTTGAAATCAGCTGAAAAAAGCTTTTTTTTTCTTTAGCGCTTCCTTGTGTTTTATGCTTTAAAAATCAAAAATAAAAAAAGCAATAACCTTAATCTACTACTGTCAAAATTTAAACAATGATTATCAGATTCAATAACGCAACACAAACCAAAACACAAACCAAGACTTATTATTTTATTTCATAAATACAAAGTTTTCTTTTTAAATTTTAACGATACTAGTCAGTTAATGTAACGTATTTTCTTATTTTTTAAATACATAAAATTAAATGATTTTTTCTTATAAAAAAATATATTTTTTTATTTTTTTTATAAATTTAGAGTGCCAATGTGCACAAGCGGATTTTTTTATAACTGCCTAACCCGCATTAGTGCCTATCAAAACTGGGCATTTAAGGTGATGCACTTATCCGGGTTTTACTGTACTTGCCTTTTTATACCCTATTCTTGAGCGTCTGGTGGAAGCTCACATTAGAAATAAATGTAGCAATGGTTTCTTATGCGAGTCACAGCACGCATACTTAAAGGGTAGATCAGTAGAAACTGCTCTACACAACGTAGTGGGTAAAATTGAAAATAGTCTACACTGCGGCGAATTTGCTTTGGCCTCTTTTCTCGATATAGAAGGAGCCTTCAATAACGTTGAGTGTAGAGCTATAAAAAGCGCATTAACAGGCGCTAACATAGAACAGGGAATCATAAATTGGGTATGCAACATGCTCGCCAACAGGAACATAAACTGCTCCCTTGGTCAAAGCTCCATAAGGATGTCTGCAACCAGAGGAACCCCGCAGGGGGGAGTCATATCGCCACTGCTGTGGGTACTGGTCATTGACAACGTCCTAAAGGAAATTAAGTCAATGGGTATAAGTGCCACAGCGTATGCGGACGACGTGGTCATAGTAGTGCAGGGAAAATATTTGAATACCTTAAGTGAGATCACAGAGACCGCCTTAAGGAAAATTAGTAATTGGGCCAAGGGCTGCGGACTAAATGTCAATCCCTCGAAAACAGAGTTAGTCCTGTTCACGAGACGACACAAATTACCGCACTTCAATCTCCCGAAACTTGACGGAGAGGAACTGCTCCTCAAGGACAGTGCGAAGTATCTGGGCGTAATCCTAGATAGAAAATTAAATTGGAATCTTAACATAAGGGAACGAATGAAGAAAGCGTATAATGCCCTCTTTATTTGTAAGAGAACAATAGGCAAAACATGGGGCCTGAAACCCGCCATGGTACACTGGATATATACAGTAGTGGTGATACCCATACTTACATATGGCTCACTTGTGTGGTGGAGGGCAACAAATAAAAGAACCATAATTGGAAAACTAGCAACGGTGCAGAGAACGGCAAGCATAGCCATCACTGGTGCAATCCGTACCACTCCTACGGCAGCACTGGATGCCTTCCTGCACTTTATCCCGCTAGATTTAAAAATAAAGCAACTTGCTGGCAACAGCGCTTTGCGCCTAAAAAATTTAGGCCAGTTTAAGGACTGTAGTTTTGGGCATTGCACGATCTTAGCTGATGTGCTACCCGGAAATCCTATACGGACTGATGAGATTTGCCCCTTGGTGGACCATGACATCCCCTATGAGGTGTCATACCCGCGAAGGGAGGAGTGGCAAAGAGATGCAGTCATAATAGCAAACGAGGTTGCTATCTACACTGACGGCTCTAAGACGGGGGAGAGAACGGGTTCTGGCATTTTTTCTGCTGATCCAGACCTGAGAGAGTCTATACGACTCCCGGACACAAGCAGTGTCTTCCAATCGGAAGTTCTTGCTGTTCTAAGGGCGGCAGAGATAGTGCAGATGAGATCATTGTCGGGAAGAGACATTGCCATCTATATTGACAGTCAGGCGACACTTATGGCACTTGAATCTGCTAACATTAACTCTGAGATAGTCAGAAACTGTCGCACAATGCTTAAAGCAGCATGTAGACGGAATCGGGTAAGACTGTGCTGGGTACCGGGACACTGCGGTATAGAGGGAAATGAGCAAGCCGATGAGCTAGCAAGAAAGGGAGGGGAGCTGGAAAACAGCGGAGGTGTGAACATTAAACCACCCCTGGGCGTCTTTAAGGGAAAAATCAATGAAAAGATCTTAAAAATGGCTGACCTCAGATGGCAGAACATAGTGGGACATAGGGTGTCTAGAGCCCTTTGGCCCCATTTGGATAAGAACAGATCTAAGGAAATTCTAAAATTGAGCAGGGAACAGCTTAGAACAGTAATTGGGATTATGTCTGGGCACTGTCTTCTAAGAAAGCATGCTAGGCGACTTGGTCTGGTGGATGTGGACACGTGCAGGTTCTGTGGTGATCTACAAGCCGAGGAAGACATAACACACATATTGTGTGAGTGCGAGGGTATAGCACGGAATCGTAGGAGGATTCTAGGGGAATACTTCTTCGAGGAACTAGGGGAGCTGAGCGGCATAGACCATAGGAAGCTGGTTAAGTTCTGCAGGAGGATTGGGCTCTGTCTAGGAAAAGTTTTTTAGGTTTTTAGGTTTTTCTCCAATTGAAGTTTTTTCAAGTGGTTCCCTAGGGATCGCGATGGGCCCTTCTGGTGCCTAGTGCTGTGTGCAAATTGCATACCCCTTTTTAACCTAACCTAACCTATACCCTATTCTAAGGGTATAATAATATTGACGCATAGTTTGTAACATACCTTAAAATTGCCCGTAGACCCCTAAAAGTTACTATATTTATGATCAGCATCAATAGTAGTGTCGATCTAGCCATGTCCGTCCATCCGTCCGTCCGTCCGTCGGCAAAAATTAGGCTTTTAAACTGGACCTAGAGAGCTGAAATTTTAACCATATACTCTCTAGGGTCCCGAAATAATCAAATTTAAGAATTTTTGAAATCCGCCCACAGACACGAACACAAACTAAAAAAAAAACAAAATTTTGGAAAAAATCGAATTTTGAGCTAGAGAGCTGAAATTTTTTATATATGATCTATGGATACTAAAACTGATCGGGAGATAAAATTTTTAAAATCCGCCCACTGACACCCCCACAATTAAATAAAACAATTTTATTTAAAAGTCAAAGTTTGAGTTAGGAAGCTGAAATTTATAATATATACTTTCAATATGCCCTTTATGCTCATGTGTAAATATTTTCAAAATCCACCCACTGACACGCCTACAATTTAAAAAAAACCTTTTTTTGAAAATCCAAAGTTTGAGCTAGAGAGCTGAAATTTATAATATATACTCTTTAGGGGCCCTTTATGCTCATGCGTAATTTGTTTTTAAATCCGCCTACTGACATGCCCACAATTAAATAAAACAATTTTATAGGAAAACCAAAGTTTGAGCTAGGGAGCGTTTTTTTTACAAAAGCTTCGTTTTTTCGACAAAATCCTTTCAATGTTTTATAACAAAATATGTAGAGCGTTCTTAACAATTCAACCAAACTTAGACTTTTGTCACGCCCACTTATGAGGGATAGGAATAAGAATAGGGCATCCAACAGTTCGCCCAACCGGACTGTAGCCCGTCACTATGTTTTGTATGTTTTTTCAACGATTTTACCGAAAAAAAACAAAGCGCCTTTTAAAAGTGGGCCAGGAAGAAAATGTTATGTAAAGGAATTGTTCAAAACGACTTTATCCATATACTTTGCGAAGAACTCGTGGATCACACAAATGCAGCAACACCAGCATTTGATTGTCCTCAGTGACGAAATGATTTCGGCGGATTTGGTTTTAAAAAATTTAATTATAAAAAAAAAAAATTTGACATTAATATACTCAAGAATAGCGAAAAAAGAAAAAGTCAGTTTTTTTTAGTTTTTTTCCCTGAACGTATGTGGAATATATATAAAACGACACTCAAGGCGTAATACTGACTCTGAAACCACACATACCGCCACGACTCAAAAAACGACACAAGTCGATCAACTTAAACGCCAGTTACGGTGAGGGTAATTTGTCAAATAATTACATTTTGAACGATTGCAATTAAAACATATGCACCTCTGATTCTGTGTATTAGATATTTAGATATTTAGATATTTTATTCCAGAATTCAAATCTCTTACATAGACTTTACAATCTTTAGTTGTTCGAGTATCGATAAATTTATATTACATATTTGAAATCTGACAATGTTAATACATAATAATTCTAAATTTTAATGAAAAACAAATAAACTGAAAATATAAGATATGAAAACTAATTTTCATTTTCATTTGTAGCCATATACCTAAATAAAACGGTCTCGAAATTACGCATGTCAATTAGTCTCCTGATGCTTTGTGGTAATGAGTTAAACTACTCCTACTTCAGAAACAAAATTTATAACTGCATTTCTTGATTTCTTGTTCTTCTAACAGCATTTCAAAGTAATCTCCATCTTTATATTTATCACGAAGAAGACGGAAAATAATCCAACAAAATTATAAAATTAAGATTTTTCATCTTATAATAAAGTTAGTCTTCCAACACAAGGTCTGTTTGCGAACTAATATAAGTACAAACGTTTGCGCTTTCGTGCAAAAACTACACAAAGGCGTTAGCGTACTGAGAAAATGCTAAAAAGATTAACGAAAGAAAAATGTACTTTTGTTCATTTTTCTTCACACTGAACTTCAGCCGGTAAAAAAATTAAATCTGTCAAATGATGAAATCCTACGAGTTTGCCAGCAAAAAAACAGCGGTTGCTTCTTTTCAAGCCAAACTTTGACTTTTTTCATCTTTTTACACAAAAGCGTTCGCGTACTTTTCTATGAAACGAGAGGATTCTCTCTCGATTTTAGAGATTTGACAGATTTTATTTCTTTACCCATAAAGTTCGCGAACTACAATAACTATTTACTGAAATTGCTTTACAATAACTCAAACCCAGTTTTTCATCACTTTGACGTTTGACGTAAGGCTATGTAGGGGAGAGTGGGGCACATTTGAACACTTTTTGCTTTCAAAATTGATAAAACCTTATATATTTGATTTATTGGTCTGTACATTTTTCTCACATTGAACAGTGGTATTGAACTTTGATTTCAATTAATATTTGGTTAATTTAACGAAATATTTATATTAAATTTTTATTTTCAACCAATATTGGTTCTAATGTTCAAAAGTGCCCCATTTATGGATGAAAAAAGCTTATCAATCACAAACCTAAAATTCATACTGGATACAAAAACAGCCAAGATTAAAAAAAACAAACTTAAAATTCATTCTTTGGTTATACCTATTACATTCACTTGTTAAAAGAAAACAAAAAAGAAACAAAAATTCATAAGAAACATAACAGAAAAATAGAATTTATACCATTTTATCTTCTTAGAGTAAAGTAAGAAACTTTTTTTTGTATTCAACCCAATCGGTATTTCGAAAAATCAAACGCAAAAGTTATCTAAGCGGATGTTCTTGATGTACCTGGAGCGTTAATTGGTGTATTCAGCTTGGCTTTGATTTCTAAGGCGCTTATAAATGAGTTGCCTTCTAGATCAGGAAAGTAAAACTTGAAGGATTCAGGCATCTTTTTTAAAAAGCTTATGTTGTACATATTTCCACTTTTTTCTTTTATTTTGCCCACAAAAGCCAGCTTTTTATTGCTCTTTTTGTTAGAACATTCGGCCAAAATGAAGTCGCCTTGATTTAAATTGTCATAACTAAAGTCATATGATTCCTCGTTTTCTACTGGTTCCGTTACATGTCCTTCTTCAAAGGAAGAATCGCCAGCAAAGTCAAAATCGAGATCGGTGTCGTCATTAACCGAGAAGCTTTGATCTGAACCGGAGCTGGATTCCATTAAGTTTTTAGCTTTGGTTTGCGGTTTGGAGTTTTTATCTTTATAGCGTTCATTTAAAGCCAGTATCGGTGTTTGTTTCAGACGCTTTTGACGTTTTAAATATGCGTCTTCAATCTCATTTTTTTCAGGGGTTTTGGTGAGTATCCGCGACTTTCCTTTCTTTCGCCCTCCAGTGTTGGGTTTCCTTGGCGCAGCTTTCGGATAAGGTCGTGCTATTTCAGGTGAAACGATGTCAGTTGGCGTTATAACAAATTCATCAGTTGGTAGATCAGCTTCATCAGCTCTTTTATACTTATATACTATATAATACATTCCTTGAAAATGGAAAAATGCTTGGCTTGGCAAACCCAGAAGTTATATTTTTTGGAGTGAACGCATTGATATACGCAGTATTTGCAATAGACGGATGGTTGTGTATTCTTATTGTTTTGCCAGGGTTGTTAAGTAGCCAGTCATTTTGTGCTACCGATAGTTTTTGCTTAAAGGGTCCTAGGACAGCAACATCAAGTGGCTGAAGGCGATGAGTGCAATGGGGAGGAAAAGTAACAAGGACGATACCATGATCACGGCAAAAGTTTATGGCTTCAATTGAGCAATGGCTTTTGTGATTGTCCAATAAAAGTAATATCATATCTGTTTTAGTGCACCTCGTGGATCTCTGAATATGAATGTGCACCATTATTCACTTAAAAAAAAATCAAATAATAAGCAACAGATTTATTGAATGAAAAACATAACAGTTTCTTTAAAATGTAAAAACATGTGTAAAAAAAAACTGATCGGGGCAGTTTTGAACATGTTCAAATGTGCCCCAACACACTTGTTCAAATCTGCCCCAACTGTTACAGCGACATACAATTTTGCATATATATTAAACTTCAATATATTCATTCAAAAACTTAAAGTGATTTAATTCCAAATTTATTTTCACTTTACGATAATTTTCTTCCGTTTTAAAATAGCGCACCAAATTTTGTTTGCACTCTTCCAACTAAAAAACGAAAATAATGCACTACACTGTAAAAACCACCTTTCACATCTATATCTGAGAGACAACTGAGGAAATCAAGGAAAGTCAATTACGTTTACGGATATGGTATTGTCAGGTTAAAATATTGAATTACTTTAAAAAAGAGTAAAAAAGTAAAATTTTATAAGCAGTGTTCAAATGTGCCCCGTGTTCAAATGTGCCCCACTCTCCTCTATCTATTTGTAAATTATAGAGCTAATCTCTCAAAAAGTTGAGATCGCATCTTTCATGTAAGGCCCTTTTAGACGATCAGTTATCAGTTCAGTTCAAAAAGACAGTGCATTTAGACGTCAGTCCGGTGTTCAGTTGAGCTTTCATTTTTCTTGTGAGCAGTCGAAAGACAGAAGAAATACATTGCGTAATGGACGATGAAAGCCAATAAATTTTAATGAAATCGACCATATTATCACTCCGTTTCGACATATTGAAAAACAAACCGGAAATCTAAAATGTTGATTCACCGCCAACTGCAATTGAAATGAAGATTGAACTGACAACTGAACTGAAACGTATTTACACATCAGTTTAACTGATAACTGAACTGACAACTTATGGGAATTCCATCAGTTTCAGTTTCAGTTTCAGATAAACGCTTCAATTTTTGCATTTATACATCAGTTTAACTGAAAGCTTAACTGATAGCTCAACTGAAACTGAAATGATCGTCTAAATGGGCCTTTAGGGGCAAATTTAGAAATGCTCGTTTTATACACTTCTAAGGGTATATTAATTAATAGATTGTAACATACCTTAATATTGCCCGTGAACCCCTAAAAGTTACTATATTCGTGATCAGCATCGATAGTAATCTCTATCTAGCAATGTCCATCCGTCCGTCCGTTGACAAAAATTAGGCCTTTAAACTTCAGCTAGAAAGCTGACGGTTTAATAAACTCTCTAGGCGACCGACCAAATTAAGTTTGAGAATTTTGAAAATCCGTCCAGATTGCGGGCATGTGCAATCTCAAAAAAAACAAATTTATCGAAAAAATATAATTTTGAGATAAAGAGCTAAAATTTTTAATAAAATGGTCGGGAGTTAAAATTTTTGAAATCCTCCCATTGACACGCCCACAATTAAAAAAAAGAGCATCCTCTTTAGTTTTAAAAGACGCCCCAGTTTTAGGGGCGTTTTTTACAAAAACTTTGTTTTTCCAATAAAATCTTTTAAATGTTTTATAACAAAATATTAAGATCCTTCTGAACAATTCTCCCATACTTGAATTTTTCTTCCCGCCCACTCAATGAGTGATAGGAACAGGAATAGGTTATCCAACAGTTCGCTAAAGCAGACTGCAGCCTTTCCCCATATTTCGCCAATGAAACATACCCGAAAAAGATTTACTCTTTTGAGCATTCTATAAATAGATTCGCCACAATTAAATTATTTTTTTTCAAATATATTTATCTACCCACCCCACAGACAGTAAAGAAACGTAAAAGTTTATCTCACGAAACGAGATATATTTAGATAATACATTAAAGAATCGTGGTAGGTACCTACCTAGGTACTCTGAAATTATATTCTGAACGGGGGAAAAGTTTTTGGACTTTACGGTTTCACAAGCAGTCGTGGCCGAGCGGTTAAGGCGTCTGACTAGAAATCAGATTCCCTCTGGGAGCGTAGGTTCGAATCCTACCGACTGCGGTGAAGACTTTTTTAAGTTCGTTCTAATTTTATAAACTGGTAAAACCTAATTATAGGTCGGAAGTCTGACATGTTTTTATTACCTTCAGTGTGCTGCATGCATAAGGTCCATTCATATTATCGGTTGTTACCAATCTAAGCCGATTGCAATAGTTTTGAGTCTACTCTACTCAATAATCACAAGACAGTTACGGGTAAAAGCATCACATACCTCCTCTCTCCCTAAATAGTTTTTGAGTGCATAGCTTTCCAACAAATAAAATGATGCAAAGTAATTGGTTGGATCATTCGAGTCACCTTTTTCAAAGATTGGGTATACCAAAGCATCCTTGAAAGAATAAGGTTAATTTCCTAATCTTGAACTGTTATTTATAAAATGGCTTTATTTATTTTTAATATTTGGTAGCATCATAAACGAGTTTTTTTCGTTCTGTCCGTTTTAATAGACTTAGGTTGCCTGATGGACTTCCTAAATGCAGTCATTGGAAAAAAAGTTATAGATTTTCTCAATTAAACAAAAAATTTCATCGCTATTATTTATTTATATTTCTAAATATGTTTTACGTGGTCGCATTTGTTGAACACAGCTAGCTGCATTCCACCCTAAGAACGTTCCAACCGCAATACCCTCTATGCCGGGAATGCACATCAGTTCACCCTTAAGCCTGTATTCGGTCCTGAAATACAAATAAATCTTTCCTTAGCCGTACAACACGAATGTGTAATGCTCTTCCCTGCTCAATTGTTCCTTCACATTATAATCTACAAACATTTAATACCAACGTGCGTCGGTATCTCGCCCTATCTTCTAATCCTAATTTCCTTCACTCCCGCGCTGTGTAGCTATTACATTATAAGGGTACTAAAAAAAATCATTTTAATGCGTGCGCATTATAAAAAAAAAACATCCTTTCCCTATTGGATAATGTATTTTTATAATCGACGAACTTCCTAATTATCCCAAAGTGTATCTCATCACGATCAGAACAGTCAACAGTCACCCCAAACTCCATAGCATAGCATTCCATAATTATTGGCATTGTGGTTTTAACTCTGGCTTAATACCAAACGTGTATACATTTGAATCCAAATTGAATGACATGCAGACCGGGAACGTGACGAAACTTATGTTGCACACAGTCGTATTGATAAGCTTATTTAACACGTGATGCTGCTGATACTGAACCTCTTTTCTGCCTATCATCCGGGAAGCATTCTGCATTTTGCGTGGTAATCTATTAACCGGGGACGATGGGCGAGGACGTTTGCAATACGTACTAAAGGCAAATGCTGACATTTAAAAAGTGCGTGTGCATAACAATGCGATTATGCATTTGGAACTATGATGACGATGCGACCGCATTTAGCCCTAGTTAACAGAATAAATTGTATTCAATAACAAAAGGCTTGTATTTCGTTGGCGTAGCTTACGTCGCCGATTGATTTATTTGAAATTACGTAAGCGGAATCACGTTGCACATTTTGGAGGAGGGAGGCATGCTACCTATTTAATTATTTTAATGAAATCGCAGATTGGTTTGTTTAATGCGGAATTACATTAGTAATTATACAAATTATATAAAAAACTAAGTGTTACCATGCTAAAGCTTTTGAAGTTATTAAAAAGCGAATGCGCCTAAAATTATGCTTGAAAATAGTGAATGTAAATGATTGTTCAACTTTTGTGATGAGCGTTTTAGGAAATAATCCAACGAAATTGTTAAATAATGAATACCTAGGCGGTATTACACTAGCTCAAAAGTACTTAATGAATGAATCTAACTTCGTACAACCTTCGTATACGTCGAAAACTTCGAAAGTTTTGATTCAATGAGTATTCATAACGTTTATCGTTAATTAACGATTTTACGAAGATGGCAAACTTACGACGTGGCATGAAAACCCCTAATATACTCCGTCTCACTTGATCAGGAACAGGTAGTTTCTTCATTTAATGTTACGACTTTTTTTAGATCCTTTGATAATCTGGGAAAAACCAAATGCAATTGAAAGTAGGCTTTATTATGTAATATCTAGAAACATTATTCTTGAAGAAAGATTATCGGAGCTAGCTTTCATTTCCGTAGAAAAAACATAGCGTAAGGAAATAAAAAGCAAAAACAGTTTCTATCATTAGGTTTTGGAAACTTTTGTCAAATAGACGAAACCTATTTAACTTATGTATACATACAAATAATATTAACTTACATACTTTTGGTATAATTGTTGTTATACCTAAAAATTGGCAACACAGGTTTTATAAAATGTATATATTGCACCGTATCGTTTATACGTGCATCTCTTTCTATTTTAATGTATCTTATCTTATCTTTTCTTGTTCTATGGATTATTACTCATTAAAGCAAAGTTTGTCTTACAGTGAAGTTGTCTTTCCTTTCTATTGTTACAATTAATAAAATAACTTTCAGAAATAGAACAACAGGTTATGGGCCCAGGCACTAATAAACTGCAAAAACATTTATGAAATACGTATAAGATTACTACAGTGCAAAAAATAAAAATATATATATACTTCCATATACATTCATATCAGTACTTTCAAGATGTCGGCATATTCTGCGAATATCGAAAAACTTAACAAGGAAAACTTCGATACATGGAAGCTGCAAATGGGTGCGATTTTAATTAAAAATGATTTCTGTGACTATGTAACTGGAAGAAAAATTAAGCCAGAGCCAGTGACACACGGAGATTCAATCTCGAATCAAGCCGCCATCGACGCGTGGGATGTAGCAGACCGAAAAGCAAGAGCCGACATAATTTTATCAATGTCGCCTTCTGAACTGTGTCATATAAAGTACTGCGTAACATCGAATCATGTCTGGGCGAAGCTAGAAGAGGTGTATCAATCCAGAGGACCTGCGCGCAAGGCTACGTTATTAAAACAGTTACTCTTCACTAAAATGAAAGAGGAAGACAACATGCTGGAACATCTGAATAATTTCTTCGCAACGGTAGACAAGCTGGTAGAGATGGATATTGAAGTGGCCGGAGATCTATTATCTATTCTGTTGCTGTACAGCATTCCTGAAAGCTACGAAAATTTTCGCTGTGCGATCGAGGCAAGGGATGACTTACCGACACCAGAGGCGTTAAAAATAAAATTGCTTGAAGAGTTTAGTTCTCGAAAAGAAAAGTCAACTCAAGCTACAAAAAAACCAAGACGCATTTTACACAAGGACAGCGGGTAAGCAAAACAGATATTTTCAATCCAGGAACGAATCGCACACAAGCTCCAGAAATGCAATGGGAAGAAATCAAAACGTGCACAAATCTTGTAAATTTAATTTTTGTCATAAAGTGGGACACAAAGCGTCTGAGTGTTGGAACAAAGCAAAATCTAAAACAACAAAACAAAGCACATCAAACGCAGAGGAGGATGTTTTTGCTGCTGTTGCTGTATGTTCCACAAGATCTACAAAGAATCGCAATTTTGTTTCGGAAAAGGGTGAGAAAGCGATCACAATGGGAGTTGGTACAAACTCAATGACTGATTGGTGTGTCGACAGTGGGGCAACATCACACATGTGCCAAGACAAATATAAGTTTACTTGTTTAACAGAAGTGAACAATCAGAATGTACGACTAGCGGTTAATCGTACCACAAAAATTGCCGGCAAAGGTACTGTTCATCTAAATATCCAAAATGGAGACTGTCGAAGGACAATTAGATTAGAAAACGTTCTTTGGGTACCAGAACTAAAAACAAATCTCATTTCAATATCAAAGATAGCGTCGAACGGATACACGATTTCTTTTGAAAAAAATGAAGCTGTTATTAAAAATAAGAAAAAGCAAAGCGTGGTGAGTGCAACGCGAAAGGGAGATCTGTATTTTATTGAATCGTGTATTGAATCCACATGTGTAGCCATACAAAAGTTAAATGATCTGGAGAAATGGCACCAGCGCTATGGCCATTTGAACGTAAAGGATCTTAAAAAACTGACATCCAACGAAATCGTCAAAGGCATTCCTGTCAACATCTCAGGACAATTGTCAAATGTAAAGTTTGCATTAAAGGCAAGCAAAGTTTGTCTTACAGTGAAGTTGTCTTTCCTTTCTATTGTTACAATTAATAAAATAACTTTCAGAAATAGAACAACAATAATATTGTTTCTTAAAACAAAAATTAAATGCAAAGAGGTTGTTTGAGATTGTTATTATGTCAGTCAAGAGTTGTATTTATTGGTAAATATGTATGCAGATTAATGTTTTGTAACTTTATAACATTAGTTCTTCAAACTTATCTAATTGTAATTCTGTGGCCCACTGTCCTGGCCCAGAGGGAATGTGTTTGCGCAATGTTATCACAACAACCATCCGCCTGCCATCATCTTATGTCATAGGCTTATAAATGACCGTCGTTTGTTCTGTTGTTGTGATTTGGTAGATATACATTTTCTCTGTTCGCGGGACTTTGGGAATTGAAATTAAACTTTCTTTCGCTTTGAAAGAAGAACGAATCAACACAAATTGGTAATTGCTATCAGATCGGTTAATTATATCCTATTCTAAGGGTATATTAATTTTGACGCATAGTTTGTAACATACCTTAATATTGCCCGTAGACCCCTAAAAGTTACTATATTTATGATCAGCATCGATAGTAATGTCGATCTAGCCATGTCCGTTAGGGTGGGCCGACATTTTTTTTTTTGTTTTAAGTTGTAATACTGCGGAAAAGTTGCTAATAGTAGAGACTAAAAAGGGGGAAACAAAGAAAAAAAATCGGTTAATATCTTCCGGTCGCGCATGAGCTATAAAGATTGGCAACATTTGAAAAAATTCATATTTTTACGATAATTTTTAACATTTTTAAATTATCCTCTTACCGAATGTAATAGCTAAAATTGTTATCTATTATTACCACAGAAAATAATGCTTTTACATTTTTTAAATCCATCAACATCTTCCGGTCGCGCAAAAAATACAAGATAAACCACAGTTTGAGGATAAAAAATACTAACAACTCTTACGTTTCTATCTTTGGTTTTCTTTGTTGAATACAATGTTTGAAACAAAACTTATTTTAGACCAATATTATTGTTTATATATTTGTAAATAAATTTTTTTTTATTTAAAGTTTTTGTGTGAAGAGTCGTAAGTCCAAGAAACTCATGTGAAGGTTAGGTTAGGTTAGGTAGACGTGGCTGTCAGCCAAAGCCAACACACTTAGACCAATGATAGGTCCATTGTGGTACCACACAGATCTGGGGATTACCCTCACTGCTCGTTGAACCAATAGGAGCTTCTTATGAAGCGCGAAAGACTTCTAGCGCCAGTGCTGGCTAAGTCGCTTGTGTCATTGAACAAGAAGTCCCCTAGATGGAGATTTCTTCTATGGGAGAGCGCAGGACACGTGCAGAGAAGGTCAAGTACAGTCTCCTCCTCCTCCTCGTCCATACAGCTTCTGCAGAAGTCATTTGAGCACACACCGAGTCTAGATGCGTGCCTGCCTATTAAGCAGTGACCTGTAATAACACCTATAGTGGAGCTAATATGCAGTCGGTTTAATGAGATTAGACACTTAGAGCGTCGCAGATCCAGCTTTGGCCAGATCCGCTTAGTCGCTAGACATGTATTGCTACTCGTCCACCTAAGGTTTGTTCTCTCGATTGCGGATAGCTTGAACAAGAGTTTACAAGTAGCGATTGGTATACCTAGGGAACCTTTATCAGGTAAAGGAGGTAATGTGGTTCCTTTTTTGGCGAGATCATCAGCCCTGCAGTTACCTGGAATGTCCCTATGCCCCGGCACCCAACAGAGGTGAATATTGAACTGCTCTGCCATCTCCGAAAGAGATGATCGGCAGTCTTGGACTATGATGGAATTTGAAGAGACTGAGTCCAGGGACTTAATCGCGGCCTGACTATCCGAGAAGATACGGATATCCTTTGAGGATATCACATTCCTCTTCAGCCACGTCAGGGCTTCTTTTATCGCCAAAATTTCCGCCTGGAACACGCTACAGTAATCAGGAAGACGGAAAGAGAGGCTAAGATTTAGCTTTTCTGAGAAGACTCCACCACCTACCCCATCGCTAGTTTTTGATCCATCGGTGTAAAAGTGGATCGATTTATCATTCGCAAATGCATGATCATCCCAGAAAGATCTGGAAGGAATGGTGATTTGGAAGTTTTTTCCGAACTGCAAACGGGGTATGGTGTAGTCTATGTTTCTGGGTAGAGACTTAAAGTAGTCTAGAATAATGGAGTGGCCAATATTGTTATTGGTCCACTGCGAGGTAGCTTTTAAGCGGACAGCGGAACATGCCGCTGTTTGCATGCTAAATATATCAAGGGGTATCAGGTGTAGCAGAATGTCCAAAGCCGCGGAGGGCGTAGTTCGGAGTGCTCCGCTAATGCATAGACACGCTGAACGCTGGACTTTGCCCAGCTTGTCGCGGTTAATAGCTTTTTCTAGAGCAGTCCACCAGACAACCACCCCGTAAGTAAGAATTGGTCTTACCACCGATGTATATAGCCAGTGCGTAATGCGGGGTTGTAAACCCCACTTGTTGCCAATGGCTTTTTTACAAGAGAAAAGTGCTACTGTAGCTTTCTTGACTCTTTCTTGTATATTGGGTTTCCAGCTTAACTTTCTATCGAAGATTAGACCCAAAAATTTTGCTTCGTCAGAGAAAGTTAAGCTTGTACCGCTAATAGAGGGAGGGTCAATATATGGGATTTTATATTTCCTGGAAAAGAGGACAAGCTCGGTTTTGTGGGGGTTAACGCCCAGTCCGCACCGATTAGCCCATCTCGTTAGCTTGTTAAGAGCGTTTTGCAGGAGTTCCTTTATGGTGTTGAGGTGTTTCCCAGAGACGGCAATAGCAACATCATCCGCATAGGCTATCACTCTGCAGCCCTCCCCTTCCAGGTTTATCAGTAGTTTGTTCACCACCAAGTTCCAGAGAAGGGGAGAAAGAACACCGCCTTGCGGCGTCCCTCGACTGACAGACCTCCTAGCAGATGTAACGCCCAGTTTTGAATTGATAATCCGACTATTTAGCAGTAGATTGATCAATTCACCAAGCAACTCATGTGAAACAATTGATCATGATCATCTAGGGTCTCATTCATTCTTAGCTGATGGAACTTTGAAATTTGATTTATGGTCAAAGTTTGGCATTGTTGACCTTGCCAGCAGAGTGGCTCTGATAAACCCATCGCTAGACTCAGCTCCGCAAACTTTCCCTGAAGCTTCTGTAACGATCACACATCGTTCAACTGCCTGTGTGTGGACTGGGAATGCATTAAATCTTATATCCCAATTAGGGACTGTGCCGCTTTGAATATGTGATTTAATTTCATCGTCACTGATATTTTTTAATAATGCCCATCCAGTTTATAATTTCAGAGTAATCTTGAGCGCTGAAATTCAGTTTTGGCGGCATAACCGTTCTGATAGTTTTTCTTTTTTGATCTATCTGTCCCGCCTTTAGAATTCGTCGAAGTCCGAGCTCTCTTAAGTGTTGTGTATTGTTTTGTGCTATGGCTAACATTAAATGTTCTGGATGGGCGAAAAAGTCATTTCGTTTTTATCACAGGGTCGACAATATTACGTAACACATCAGGTAGGTATCTTGAAGATTGTATTGATTCATACACAAGCTTTGGTCACTCTGTGAAGTATTTACTGGTTTTAATTCTAAACCACATTGGCATGTATGACTTCAAAATAAATATTACTACTTCTTGAAGTTGAGGTGTGGGACTTTCTTTACTTAAGATCAATCTGAGAGTTCGATTTGCTGTTGTCAACCATCTCGAGTGTGACAAGGGGTCAGGATCTCGTACAGCCAAATCCTCTTTACAGATTCCCGACTTTATTGCAGTGCAAATATCTAGTAGATATTGCTGATCTTTACCTAGTATATTTCTGTTTATTGCCGGGATCTGACAGTCAATACTCCTGAAACCAATGACTGGACGTTTTCACAGTCACTTAGCTTATCGCCGATTGGCCCTCTCAAAGATTTTGGACCCGTAGATTTACCATCTAGGTATTGAAACAGATGTCGAAACGGGAGTTCATTGAAATGGAGAAGACAAACAGCCCATTGTAAAAGTTTTTCCAAATGTATTTCGATTCGGCGAATCAGACCGTTTCTCCAACCTGTATTAACCGCAGTGCCATCATATCCTATGACCACTAACTTGTCAAGAGAAATGCCACGACCAGACAGATAGGAAATAATAGAAATGACAACGTCTGAAGAGCTTCCAGAAGTGGGCGTAACATGTCCGATGTAGACTGAACGAGGTTCTTGAATTAGCGAGTAATGCTCTTCTTTTTTTACTCTGCGGAACCTTTTCGAATGAGCTATATCTACAACTAAAGTGTCGTCCTTCCTCCCATCCAAATAGAGACCTTGTAGTGGAAGTTCGTCAGATTTACTACACAGTTCAGCCCTAACATTTTGTTTTTCTCTTCTTGTATTGTTTTTGTCTATAACCTGGGAGGCGTCAGAATCGGTAATTTATCTAGAGTCGTGCAAAACACTTGATGCAATTGCAGCAGTAGCGCGATCAGAAACTTCATAGCGATCGCTCAGTAATGCAGTAGATTTTAACTGAATTCTCATCCTTTTTTTTATTATTAGAGGAAACTTTTGTGGACACTTTAAAATCTTGGTCGTTATCGCTTTCTTTACTAGAAGAAAATTGGTCTTCATTTTCAGTTTCGACAACATTTACACATGATTGTGAGAACGAGGTTTTTGAAATATCATCCAGAGTTAAATGGATGGCACGCCATTTCCTTTCCAATGATTTATTAAGTTTCTTTGTTTCAATCAAGTCCAACCCTCAAATTTTTCCTATTCCATGTACTCGTAATAAGTAAACAAACCTTAGATCAGTAGCAGGTATTTTATGTGATTTTGTTCGAAAATTTATAAAATTTGAGAGTAGTTGCGCGAGCGGAAGACCTTGACCGATTAGAACCATTTTTTTTCTAAATCACTGTCGGTTCGAGTAAGAGTCGAATATAGCTATTACATTCAAATGTTACCAAGTTTAGTAATAAAAAAAAATATCTTAAACATACAATATTTTTCAAATTTCAGCAAATTTTAAAGCTCATGCGCGACCGGAAGATATTAACCGATTTTTTTTCTTTTTTTTCCCTTTTGCTAATAGTAGAGACTCACTACTATTAGCAACTTTTCCGCAGTATTACAACTTAAAAAAAAAAAATTCGGCCCACCCTAATGTCCGTCCGTCCGTCGGCAAAAATTAGGCCTTTAAACTGGGCCTAGAGAGCTGAAATTTTAATCATATACTCTCTAGGGTCCCAAAATAATCAAGTTTACGAATTTTTGAAATCCGCCCACAGACACGCCCACAAACTCAAAAAAACAAAATATTGGAAAAAATCGATTTTTGAGCTAAAAAGCTGAAATTTTTTATATATGATCTATGACTCCTAAAACTGATCGGGATATAAAATTTTCAAAATCCGCCCACTGACACGCCCACAAAAAAATAAAACAATTTTATTTAAAAACCAAAATTTGAGCTAGGGAGCTGAAATTTATAATATATATTCTCTAGGGGCCGTTTAAGCTCATGTGTAAATATTTTCAAAATCCGCCTACTGACACGCCCACAATTTAAAAAAAAAAAAACTTTTTTGAAAATTCAAAGTTTGAGCCAGGGAGCGGAAATTTATAATATATACTCTCTAGGGGCCCTTTATGCTCATATGTTAATATTTTTTAAATCCGCCTACTGATACGCCCACAATTAAATAAAACAATTTTATTGAAACACCCAAGTTTGAGCTAGGGAGCGTTTTTTTCGATAAAATCCTTTAAATGTTATATAATAAAATATGTAGAGCGTTCTTTCAATTCAACCATACTTAGACTTTTGTCACGCCCACTTATGACGGATAGGAATAAGAATAGGGTATCCAACAGTTCGCCCAAGCGGACTGTAGCCCGTTCCTATGTTTGCATATATATTTGTATTCGGAATTTGGGAAATATTCAGTCGACTTGTAAATCTCCTTTATCGAATCTTATACAGAGGTAACCAAAATTAATAAAAACAAAGTTTAAACCAAGTATACCACTACCTCGTCGTCGTCCTGGAGAAAACTAGGAAAAGACGCTATTATTAAACAAAAAAAAATGTAGAACACACTGTTGAGAACATCACGACACGTCCTTGGTTACCAATCCAATAACTTCTAATTTTGAAATTCTTAGTAAAGGGTCTTCATTAGCGACTTGACAACTTCAAACTTTCATTGTGAACGCATCTTTAACCCAATTACCAAACTGTCAATGTCAGTAAAATCAACATTTTCATCTTGAAGTACACGAAGGAACAACGTTTAGAAATAATTAAAATTTTATACGGGAATTCCGATTCGGTGGTCGCAACTTTAAGATCGTTAACGCCAATTTTCGGCCGCAATTCTCTTCTCAGTAGTAGCAATTCATATTCTAGTGAAAACATTTGAGTCAGAATATTCGCTGCTTGATGTAGCCGTGCCAATGAGACTACGTTTTGCCCGAAGTGTGGACAATATTGCTGCCGTAGAGCCGTCCGTCGCAAACCAGCCAAATCAGTAAATTTTAAGGCGTTCTCAAGAATTGGGCCTCTCCCAGACCACATTATGGCGAGTTTTGCGTAACGATCTTGGCCCACACCGTTACAAGATCAACCGGACTCAAGAAAATTTCGTTGGGAAGGTTGTCAAACAGCTGTCAACAATATTTAAAATGACAGTTTATATTTCAGTTTGTTATTTTTTTCTTTCAGTAAGTCCGTATGACTTTCTCCTGATTTCCTTGATGGGGCAACTAATAACTATACTACATTGAAAAAAAGTTCCCATCATCATTTTCAATCAAATATTTCTGTTAATCCCGATTTCACAAATTTTGATTCTTCATTTGATGTTTCTGCTGTCATGTAGTGTGTTTACTAAATCTTACTACTAAAGCCTTGCCTTACTTTTTCAAAGCTCTTCAAACTCTGAGAGAATTTATACCCACTCCTCGAAATTTGAGAATTTATTTGAAGTTAATTGAAAAGTAAGGGAACACAGCTAATATGTTACTCGTATGTAAATGACTAATAATGCCACATAAACATGAGTTCTGTATTTTGGGCAAGGCAAATTACACCACGCCATATAAAAATGACCAATAAATATGGCAAATGGCGAAAATGCGTCAAATTATGTAGTGAACATTGGGCCATATACAGGGTGTTTTTTTTATAGAGGCATACATTTTTTTTAAAAATAAAACACAACAAATTTAATGGAATGAAAAAATGTTGGCTTTATAAGCTCACAAATTTCATGGCATTTAATGTTTAAAAATAATTTCTGGCATATGGACTCCGCGACTGCGTCTTGGAAACGCCACCCTGTCGGTCCGATTTTGCACCACTTTTTCGAGCATACCAGGTCTTTTTCGTCAAAAGTGCGTCGAATGTTGGCTTTCAACTGAAGAATCGTTGCTGGTTTATCAACATAGACCAGAGATTTGACGTACTCCCACAAAAAGTAGTTCAAAGGTGTCGAATCACAAGAACGATGTGGGCGACTCAAAGGTCCATTTCTTGAGATGATTCGGTCATGGTTGCACGCGCTGTATGGCATGTTGCGCCGTCTTTTTGGAACCATTTCTCCTAAAAATGATTTCCAATGGCATGATGAATAAAAAAAACGTATCATTTAAAACGCTACATTCCATTCATAATGTTGGCACCAGTTTCGGATTTAAAGACAAATGGGCCGATGACGCCTTCGGCATGTAAACCACACCAAACAGTGATTTTCTCGGGATGTAATGGAGTCTCAAGAGTCTCATGAGGATTGTGCTCACTCCAAAAACGACAATTAAGCTTGTTAAGAAACCCGTGAAGCCAGAAATGAGCCTCACCGCTGAAGATGATTTCAAGATAAAAATCTGGTTCAACTTCCAGTTGATTCTCAATGGATGGCCCGCTGGCAATTCTTGCACCAGTTGGATCTTATATGCCAAGATCTTTCCTCAAAATTTTCCAAAGTGGACGGGCAGAGAACGAGTTGCTGAAAACGGCGGGCGTCGGAACGATAAATTCGGGTCCTCTCTCACAATCACGTCGACAGCGACGACGGCTTCTTCTGTACGCACGGTACGGGCTCGATTTGAATGAATATTATCACAAAGAGTAAATGTGGTCATGAATCGATTCATAGTATTGCGTCATAGCTGCTCAGATGGACGATTATGCGCACCGTAAACTTGACGAAGTGCTCTATAAGTTTGGCGAACAGAGCGCGAATTTTGGAAATGAATTTCCACGATTATTAAATGTTGTTCCCATGTAATTTGCTAAAGTACCTATACTAAAAAAAAGTCAAACACACTTAATTAGTATGACAGCTAGTTTGACAGTTATCCCTATTAGAAGTTGTATACCTCTATAAAAACACCGTATGTTATGTTCTTTCGCGAAAAGGAAGAAAATAATTAAAATCTAAAAACAATAAAGATTTGTTTTTATTTGATAAAAAGGTTTCCGTTTTGTCCTTTTTATTTTTTACTTACCCTATTTTATGGGTATTATAAACTTTGTTACAAACCGTCATTGGGTAGCAAACTCCTAAAAATTACTAGGCATCGATCCAGCCATGTCCACGCGTCCGTCCGTCCGTTGTCAGTTTTGAGGACCTAAATTTTGAGGTAGATCGTTGAAATGTCCGAAATGCTAAAGTTGAAATATTTTTAAAATCTGCCCACTAGCAAAAAACATTTTATTGAAGAAATAGCTAAATATGAAGAAAAAGTCGTTCTTAATTATTTGCAAATACCAAGTTTTATGCCACGCCCATTTTGTATGGATGTTTTTTACAAAGCATTGTTTTTTCTCCCCCCCCCCCCTACTTTTTGGGGCTTAGGTTGCCTTAATCGGTGTTTCATCTTCGTCGGTAGTGGCGTGTGCACAAATTAGACTGTTTTTTTAAAACGTGCCTATAGTCAGGCGACAATTTATGAGAGGGTTGTATCAGAAATCATCCACTCAGCAATTTTTGCGAAATCCAAATTAAAAACATAGGGACGGGCTACAGTCCGCTTGGGCGAACTGTTGGATACCCTATTCTTATTCCCATCCCTCATAAGTGGGCGTGACAAAAGTCTAAGTATGGTTGAATTGTTAAGAACGCTCTACATATTTTGTTATATAACATTTAAAGGATTTTATCAAAAAAAAAAAGCTCCCTAGCTCAAACTTGGGTGTTTCAATAAAATTGTTTTATTTAATTGTGGGCGTGTCAGTAGGCGTATTTAAAAAAAATTAACACATGAGAATAAAGGGCCCCTAGAGAGTATATATTATAAACTTCAGCTCCCTAGCTCAAACTTTGAACTTTCAAAACAAAAAAAAAAAAAAAAAATTGTGGGCGGATTTTGAAAATATTTACACTTGAGCATAAAGGGCCCATAGAGAGTATATACTATAAATTTCAGCTCCCTAGCTAAAACTTTGGATTTTCAAAAATTAATATACCCTTAGAATAGGGTATAAAAAAATTATTTTATTTATTTGTGGGCGTGTCAGTGGGCGGATTTTTAAAATTTTTTATCCCGAGCAGTTTTAGGAGTCATAGATCATATATAAAAAATTTCAGCTTTCTAGCTCAAAATTCGATTTTTTCCAAAATTTGGTTTTTTTGATTTTGTGGGCGTGTCTGTGGGCGGATTTCAAAAATTCGTAAACTTGATTATTTCGGGACCCTAGAGAGTATATGGTTAAAATTTCAGCTCTCTAGGCCCAGTTTAAATGCCTAATTTTTGACAACAGACGGACGGACGGACGGACATGGCTAGGTCGACATTACTATCGATGCTGATCATAAATATAGTAACTTTTAGGGGTCTACGGGAAATATTAAGGTATGTTACAAACTATGCGTCAAAGTTAATATACCCTTAGAATAGGGTATAAATAGGTCCATCTTCGCTAAATGTTTAGCAGCGCTGATCTTGCTCGTTTTGCTGCCAATATTTCTGTTATTTTATTTTATTCTTGAGGTAGAGATTTTAAATATATCGAAGGAACAAGTGAAACTCAGACCTAGCCCCTATACCTTCAGCTTTAAGTTCTCATTAGAGTTTTATCATCTTTATTATCGACGTTCATGTCTAAATACAACTCGTACTTATTGAATTATTTCCACATTATCCGAATCATCAAATATTTTCCAAAAAAATAATTTTTGTAGCACATTAATTTGTACTATCTACGTATTTTGCTTGATTAAATACAAAGAAGTTATTAAAATCGTTTATTTCGAAATACAAAAATAGAATAAATAATTTATTTAATTGCAAAGATACCACCTTAAAACTAGGTACCTTCATACATACATTGCTAAACTTTAATATATCTAATAACACAAGTTAACCACTTAAAATAAAAGTCAACCGAAATAAAACAATTATTATATAAAACAAATATAAATTATGAAGCAGTTCCATATTATAATTTGGACTTTTCGGTTGTCGTCGGTGGATTGAGTCCCTCGATGGTTAAGGCATCTCCCAAAAGTGGTTTAAAGAAGGAAACGAAACGAGCATATCGTCTGGCTGAATTCTAAAAATAAACATTGACATTTTAGTACATAAATCAATTATATAATGTGTGCAACTGAAATGAAATAAATGCTTTAACCAGAGCTGAAAATGGGTAAGTGAGTGGATTAAAATTATATCTCATGGAAGCTTTAATCAAAGCTAATAAATCTATAGATTTCTGTGCTTTCATTTTACAGAAAGCTCTGAAAGCACAATTCGCATAAATTAAACGATTAGCTTGTGCACGAACCAAAAAACTGCTTCAAATGTCAGGGCTTTCAAAACTATTTCATTTATACACCGTAAAAATATTCACCTCAATTTACCGTTGTCATTTTGTCGAAAACATCGTCTGTCGTTTCTTGAGTCGTGTCGGTTTTCAACCATCATTACCTAACGCAGACGAAACGACCCCCAATTTCGTAGCAAATTTGTACACGACTAAATTGTACACAACTGAGAAAGAAACAAAGGATGGGAAAAACAAACAATTAAAGTAGTTTGGGGAGGAAATTCAGTGCGTATTCATATTAGCGTTGATTTGATACCAGCGCTCTACTGATATCAGTAGGTACTCATTACAGAATGGTGTCGATACCCATCGAGTATCGAATACTTTCTTGAACAATTGGGTGATGGATCAAGTATTTTTGGTTATGTGAATGAGACTACAACCTCCAGACGATATCGGTTCGGGTATAGCTGTCTCAATCTACTTTTACGAATATGAGAATGAAAGCATTTACCGAAACAATATTGTCTGGCGATAATCGATAAGCAAAAAAATATTTTGAATTCATTCATGATGTAACTCTCACTTCACTGTCTCATTTGAAATGATTTTGTGTGAGGAAAAGAGGAGAAAACCTAGAGCGAGAGATTGGAAATTGCGGAGGTAAAAAATGAAAAACAAGAGCATGGAACTTTTATATGGTAAACAGTTCGATTCGATACGGGTACTTTCATTCGATACTTACTTGGATCGAATCAAAAGGGTATCGATAGCAGTTTTACTTGCATCGAATCAAAAGTATCGATTAAGTACTCGTGTTAACTTGGATCGAATCTACCCTAACTCATGTGTTGTTGTGATAGGGGCCGAGCTGCGCGAGTTTCTTGTGAACTATCTGAAAATTAATTCTGTGTTTGATTTTCGAAAATACGGTGATCTTTCGGTTTCTAGAATTTGATTTAATAAATTAAACATTCTATTTATTTCTTCTGCTATAAAAATAAAATCCATCTCTTGTTGGAGAGTCATAGCTGTTTCTTTTTGTAATAATTGATTTTCTACATAATTTCAAATATGTAGAAAACCAATCTTAATTTAGCCTTTTCTGAAACAACAACATCATTGATATCCATTTATAAAATAAAGAAGTTCTTATTTTGTTTTTTATACCCTATTCTAAGGGTATATTAATTTGACGCATAGTTTGTAACATACCTTAATATTGCCCGTAGACCCCTAAAAGTTACTATATTTATGATCAGCATCGATAGTAATGTCGATCTAGCCATGTCCGTCCGTCCTTCGGCAAAAATTAGGCCTTTAAACTGGGCCTAGAGAGCTGAAATTTTAACCATATACTCTCTCGGGTCCCTAAATAATCAAGTCTACGAATTTTTGAAATCCGCCCACAAGCTCAAAAAAACAAAATTTTGGAAAAAATCGAATTTTAAGCTAGAAAGCTGAAATTTGGTATATATGATCTATGACTCCTAAAACTAGTCGGGATATAAAATTTTCAAAATTCTCCCACTAACACGCCTACAAATAAATAAAACAATTTTATTGAAAAACCAAAATTTGAGCTAGGGAGCTGAAATTTATAATATATATGTACTCTCTAGGGGGCCCTTTATGCTCATGTGTAAATATTTTCAAAATCCGCCCACTGACACACCCACAATTTAAAAAAAAAACTTTTTTTGAAAATTCAAAGTTTGAGCTAGGGAGCTGAAATTTATAATATATACTCTCTAGGGGCCCTTTATACTCATGTGTTAATTTTTTTAAATCCACCTACTGACACGCCCACAATTAAATAAAACAATTTTATTGAAACACCCAAGTTTGAGCTAGGGAGCGTTTTTTTTTATAAAATCCTTTAAATGTTATATAACAAAATATGTAGAGCGTTCTTAACCTTACTTGGACTTTTGTCACGCCAACTTATGAGGGATAGGAATAAGAATAGGGAATCCAACAGTTCGCTCAAGCGGACTGTAGCCCGTCCCTTTGTTTATTAGTTATTTTTGATTTGGTTTCATTTTTGTTTGTTAAATTTAATCTTGTACTCAGAGAAAAACTAATTTCCACCAAAAGCGAACGCGTGAATGGTTGTGTGCGTACATCCGTTTCGACGAAATGATTTCTTCTTTAAAAAAAAAACGTCGATTACAAACGCACAAATACACTAAGGCTGTAACCATCCGATGCAACTAGTCTTCATTGCGGAAGTGCAACATTTTCTCGCACTACAGCAACAAAATACACTGACAGGTTTGCAACTGCGAAACATAAAAACACCGTTTTTAGACCATTAGTCGTGTTGGTTTTTCTTAGGTAATCAAAGTACAGTCGTACGGCGACATTTTCATCTGACATTTGTCGTTTAAAAACGGCATTTATATTGGCGATTTGGAAGAGTCGTGTATTTTGGAGATGGAAACGACCACGGCTAACGAGATAACGATTGTTTAAGATATTTATACAGTCAAAAACGCTTATAACGACATCGGTTAAAACGACGTATCGGTTACAACGACCAAATTCTTAGGTCACGAATCAGCGCCATTGTAATTCCATTGAACGACAATCGCTTATAACGACATCGCTTATAACGACATATCGCTTACAACGACCGATTTTACCCTTTTTTAAATTTAATATCGGTTATAACGACTAAAATCGACGCAGCTGTTGGCGCAACTGATTTTTTTTCTAGAACAGTAAACTGATTCTCTGTAGATGCGCTGTGTCTAAGTGCTTAGAATCTGGGATATGTTACAGTTACCGTTTGTAGACATTATTTTTTTGCTTTTGCGTTTATTGAGTTTGTTCTACGTTGGGGAAGTTTTACTCAGTGCAAATTTTTCAGTGTGACAAGTGGTTGTAGAAGTTTAATTTAATTTTGTGACGCAAAAAGTTGTACATACCTGTTGAAAATGAGTGAAAAAAGAAAAATCTGCACTAAGCAGTTAGATATTTCCATTTTTTTTTTTTTTAAAACAGTAAACATATATTTGTAAATGTATATTCTTATTATTTTATGGCTCAAATTCAAAGGACAAATAGGGGAAAAAAATATATGTATATATACATAGCTTGATATCGGCTATAGCGACCTATGGCTTATAACGACCAAATTCGTAAGTCCCTTAAAAGTCGTTATAACCGATTTTTTGACTGTATAAAAAGTATAAGGTAAAAATAGGAAGTATATATTGTGGGGATATGATGATGAAATGGAACTGAAGTAGTCAAGTAAAACAATTGCGATGTTGGTGATTCAATAAAAGCAGCTGCTTTCTGAATAAATAATGATGCTTCAATTAGAAACAATGAACGATTTTTGAATTAAGGTTCATAGGTGGGATTCTGTAAAAAACGAAACGAAAAATCATGCGAGAGCGTAAACTTGGTTCATATAACTCCTTTCGTTCCTTTCTTCTCGTTCGTTAACGTTTAAGAAACCGTGTTAAATAAAAATTAAATTTTGGAATCTTAACTAAAGTTTGAGAGTCTAAAAATAAAGTATTTTTTGGGCGCAGTGGCTCAGTGTGGTTGATGCGTTGGACTACTGACCGCCGCATACGACACTACCTTTTAAAGAATAATTTTTTGTTAAAAACACGTAAATAAGGCTTCATTAAGTGCCAAAATTCAACTTAAGTAAATTAATAAAACAGCTAGATATTCAAATCATCCCCGAAGAAAATGTGTGAGGTCACATTTTGTGGTCTGACGCCTTAAAGGACTTTTCACATGACCTGCGCTAACGAACGAATAGACAAAATGCGGAGAAGACCACTTTTATTGCACTCATAAATGGAAATTTGCAAATATTACTATTCCAAGATCGGGATATTTGATAAGTTCATCAGAATATATGAAGCAAACAAGGTTCAAAAGGCGGCAAAAAGGTGGGAGCTCGATATTTGAATATTAAGAACACGATTATTTAAAGTACATACTCGTAGTTCTAACAATTAACCACAATATAATATATCTTTTAGATATGAATGAAATAACAAAGTTATATGTATAAAAATATCGAAATTAAATAAAAAAAATAGGGAAAGGCTACAGTCCGCTTGGTTGAACTGTTGGACACCCTATTTCCATCCCTCATTAAGTTGGAGTGACAAAAATGTAAGTAAAGGATTTTATTGGAAAAACTTAGGGACGGGCTACAGTCCGCTTGGGCGAACTGTTGGATACCCTATTCTTATTCCTATCCCTCATAAGTGGGCGTGGCAAAAGTCTAAGTATGGTTGAATTGTTAAGAACGCTTTACATATTTTGTTATATAACATTTAAAGGATTTTATCAAAAAAAACGCTCCCTAGCTCAAACTTGGGTGTTTCAATAAAATTGTTTTATTTAATTGTGGGCGTGTCAGTAGGCGGATTTAAAAAAATTAACACATGAGCATAAAGCGCCCCTAGAGAGTATATATTATAAATTTCAGCTCAATAGCTCACTTTGAATTTTCAAAAAAAAAAAAATAATAATATTTGTGGGCGTGCCAGTGGGCGGATTTTGAAAATATTTACACATAAGCATAAAGGGCCCATAGAGAGTATATATTATAAATTTCAGCTCCCTAGCTCAAACTTTGGATTTTCAAAAAAATTGTTTTATTTATTTGTGGGCGTGTTAGTGGGCAGATTTTGAAAATATTTATACATGAGCTTAAAGGGCCCATAGAGAGTCTATATTAAAGCTCCCTAGCTCAAATTTTGGTTTTTCAATAAAATTGTTTTATTTTTTTGTGGGCGTGGCAGTGGGCGGATTTTGAAAATTTTATATCCCGAGCAGTTTTAGGAGTCATAGATCATATATAAAAAATTTCAGCTTCCTAGCTCAAAATTCGATTTTTTCCAAAATTTTGTTTTTTTTGAGTTTGTGGGCGGATTTCAAAAATTCGTCAACTTGATTATTTCGGGACCCTAGAGAGTTTATGGTTAAAATTTCAGCTCTCTAGGTCCAGTTTAAAGGCCTAATTTTTGCCGACGGACGGAGGGACGGACGGACGGACATGGCTAGATCGACATTACTATCGATGCTGATCATAAATATAGTAACTTTTAGAGGTCTACGGGCAATATTAAGGTATGTTACAAACTATGCGTCAAAATTAATATACCCCTAGAATAGGGTATAAACAACGTTTTTGTTGTTTGGATTTGTTCAAAACGACTTTAACTACATACTATGCGAATAATACTTTGCGAATGATATCTTCAATGAAACGTTTATTTTTAAAAAGTGGGCGTGTCAGTGGCGGATTATAAAAATATTTACACATGAGCATTAAAGGCCTCTATAGAGTACATATTTCAAATTTCAGCTACCAAGCTCAAACTTTAACTTTTCGATAAAATAGTTTTTTTTACAAATTTTGGGCGAGTCAGTGTTCGGGTTTATGTTAACTCCCGAGTATTTTGGGGTCCCTTCAGAACATACATTAAAAGTGTCTGTTTTCTTTTTTTTTTGAGATTGTGGGCGTATCTGTAGGCGGATTTTAAAAATTCTTAAACTTGATTATTTAGGGCCCCTAGAGAATATATGGTTAAAATTGCAGCTTTCTAGCTTTAGTTTAAAGAGTAACTTTTACGAGTCTACGGGCAATATTAAGACATGCTACAAACTATGAGTGCAATTATACCCTTAGAATATTGTATAATATGAATAAAAAATAAAAGCTGATTCTATGTATCAAATTTGTGATGCCATGATGGATAACCCAAAATTAAATTGTAAAGGATTCTCTGAAAGGTCATGTGAGATGTTTTTAACTTGCAACTCATTAGGGAGGCGATTCCTGAGACGAATTATATATAGGAACGCTCTCTTAAGCTATGCCTGAATGAAGAAAAATTCAATTTGAATCCCCTTCTTGACTGTGAAAACGTAATCATTTGTTATAGATAGATTGTACTCTTAAATTTAATAATTTTGAAGAGTTCCAGAATTTTTTCAAAATGATAGTAAAAGTCTAGTTTTAACAAAAACAAAATCTTGGGATTCCAGAAATGAAACGAACACTATCATAAGACGCAACATTTACTTTATGCCTACAGTCATACTCAAGGCAGGGATACACTGAACAATTAAACAGAAGGAAAGGCATTACCAAAGTCTTAACCGGTGTCTTTTTCACCTGCAGGGCACCAAATTAACCGAGTATTTTAGGCTGAGAAGTGTATAAGAAACTTTCCTGATAATATCTTTAGTTGCGTCATAGTTGGTAAGCGAAGAGTTGATAAAGTATCAAAGATACTTAACAAGTTTGACAACTTCAATCTGAATTCCATTCAAGAAAATCACTTCAAAGACTAAAGGGTCTACTAGGTTTCTAGAGCAGATCATGCTGACGGTTTTATCAGGATTAAGTTTCAGTTTATTATTCAACGACCAATTACTGAAACTTTATTGGTCTGCGTTTACTCTTGCTATGCAATCTTCGGATAGGCCAATTGGACGTGAAATATAAAGAAGAGCATCATCTGCATGCATATAAATATTGCAATTGATAACTTTATTTGGGATATTATTTTTGAATTAAGTAAAAAATTGCGGACTCGTAACGGATCCTTGAGGAATACCTTAACATTTAATTCTTGGTTTTGAAATTCCTCTTTCGCTCATGACTGTTTGGACCCTGTTGCTTAGATGGGCATAGAGTAACTAAACAGAAGTTAATGAAAAACTAAAGGTATTTTAAAGTAGAGAAATCAAAAGTAGATGGTTGAAGGTCACCGTAAGATACGCATAAAAAAAATTAGCCCAAAAAGACTACACAGAGCTTCATCAAAGAAGATCAGGGAAAATGTCCACCGACATCGCCCTTTGAAGACTACCCACCTCCCCAGTACTCCCATGGTGCGGCCAATGTTCGCCGTCGGTGCAGAACACAAAAATAAGTATTCTTAATTTGCTTTTGGAAGACCGATATAGTAGTAGTAGCGTTAATTTGGCAGGATATGTCAAAAAAGAAAGAAACTGTTTTATACTTATCCCTTACAGCCGTATTTATAATAATTTCCTCACCAATATCTTAGATGTTGTTTAATTAAGCGTGCTTGAATATTAAAACTGTCTTAAAACAACTTTGCTTAACTCTTGAAGTATATGCTTCGTCGAATCGATGACGGCATATTTAAAGCGGTTATTCAGAAGACATACACACTTAGCAAAAACAAAAACAGGAATACATTTTTATAACATTTCACTTCAAAATTCAATTTTCACAACCTTACAGTACAGTACGTTCACACTGACCAAATTCGATATTTCATTTCGCTGTTCTTACTGAACGGAGAATTTCTTCTGAAATTAGAAATTATTCACTAAAAATCCAAAAAACTTAATTTGAGTCCGTTTCTGTCCACTTCAACCTTGTTATACCCTTTTCTAAGGGTCCATGTCTGTCCTTTGTCGACTTTATTTATTCATTTATTTTATTTCATGAATTGCTTACACAGTAAGATACAATATCTTATAAATAAATGATAAGCATAAAAATGAGATAAAAATGGATGCTACGAGTATATTTATAGACGAAAAAAGAGGAAAAAAAGAAAACTAAATTCACAAAAGATAAGTAAAGAATTTAGGACTAAATAAGAATAGCGGGAAAAATAGGTATTGAACTCTTTTTTTAATCTTTAAGGCCTTAAAATTCGAGCTAGAAGGCTGAAATTTCTAAAATATGCTTTGTACGGGCTCGAAATGATCAATTTAAACAACTATTTTTTATCGAAAACAAATTAACATTCGAGCTGTAACACAATGCTTCAAGAACGTGTAATACAATTGTATCACATTTCTGTAACACAAAACTACAAGTCGACTGGTACCTCTACAAGCGTAAAGGGCCAATGCTACAAGTGCCGAATTGTGTTATTATCCTCTTTCTGTAACTCAGAGCTATAAGTACAGAAAAAAGAAAATCCCAATTGTGATGAGAATCGCACTGCTTATCTCTTTTCAAATGAACACTTGTAAGCTACGTCCACAAGTCGAAAGAAATTTTTTTTTCTTAGAAGTGTAAAGATTTTTTCCGTGTTACAGAAATAATCTACACTTGTCATTCTAATATAATCCTGTTGACTTATACACTTGTAGCTTTATGTTACAGGCCCCAGGTGTTAATATTTTTAAAATCCGCCCTGTGGCACCGCTAAAATATTTAACTGAAGAAGTCAATGCAGATGAAAGTCCCATGCTCCTTAAAGTATGTAGATACAATTATTCTTAACAATTCCTTCATATAAAGATTGTTGTCACGCACACTTTTAATGGGGCAAGCTGATGTTCCATTTCCTATATATTTTTCGGGGCTGTTTTCTTTCCAATTGGATTGTTCTTCAGCGCGCGCTGAATAACGTGTGCGGATATTAAAATGGTTTGTTTATTTAAAAAATTTAAAAATGCAGAAATTCTACATTTCGAAATGCTACAAAATGTGTAGCGCAATTATGAACATTTCGGGGGAAATGTTGAATATAGCTGAAATGACGAATTTCGTGTCTGTGTAAACGTACTATTGGTTCAACTAGTATTTGTTTTACAAAAAGCGCTAAACAGGGTAGTTTTACAGATTTAAAAAATTCGTTCTTGCAAAATAAATATTCAGCTGCACGGCTGTACACACAAACAGCATCGACACAGATAGCGTTGTACGAAAATCCAACGCAAAACAGATAAAGACGAAGCATGAACTGCCAGCATTAAAAGTATTCTTATTTATAAGCAATTTTCTTCTGTGAGCTTGCTTAGCGATGTATGTGCATGATAAGTACAGAAACTGACAGATTGTTTTTGAAATTTCCTTCAAGCAAAATCGCTGACTCATTCTCACGTCATTTTAAGATCCGCGGTAATGGGAGGCGTATATACGAATACTTTTGTAAGTTGATTTTATCTACGACGAACGAGAGTCTAGAGTAGTTTTTTGTACTGCGATTTGTTTGTCATCTGTTATGGTCAGCATCATTTTCCTTCGAACTACAATTTACTTATTTATTTGTGGAAAAAAGGAAATATCTTATATTTTACAATTTTACAATTTTAAAATCTAGGGCTGAGAATGAAGAATCAAATATACAGTTTTAGATTCAAAAATGTTTAATATACATATTTACATATTTACTGAAAAATGATCATTTAATAACTTTTTCATTCTTGCTGTATTCTGAGTTTCAGCAAGGATGCGATCCTAATACTTTCTAAACAATATTGAGGTTGCTGTGTTAGCAAAATATTGGATAATAATTTCACAGTGAAGTTGAAGATAATTTTCAAAAGGCATACCGAGCAGACGATTAGTAAAACCAGAAACTCTATCATATCTACATAGCCCAAAGACTTTTTGTGGCTTAAATTAAGACCATTAATTTTCGACCAGTCTTCGTCGACACAAGAAATGCCATGCTCGATAAGTCCAATAGGGCAGCTTAGATATAGTTGAAATTCGTCTGCATACATGTGTGATGTGCAGTTATTGACAATAGATGGGAATGGGAGCTCATCAACGTACATATGGAAAACAAAAGAGGACCAAGTGTAGAACCTTGAGGGACTCTGGTAATATTCTGGAGAAAACCTCATAAGCTATCACCAACTTGAACTGCTTGCCTTCTATTGGTTAAGTAGGAATAAAGTATTTTGGCAGCTCCAGCTGAATAGTTAAATTGCCGCATAAGCTTTTCACAAAGGTTAACATAGTTAAGTGTATCAAAAGCCTTTGAGAAGTCAAGCAACACGAAAAAAGTTACCTTATCCCTATACAATGCCAGTCTTACATCGTCAGTACAGTAATGCAGCTGTGCTTATCACGAAATCCGGATTGTTTCGGAGTAAGCATATTATTTGACGTAAGATAAGCGCTAATTCATTTTCATAGAACCCTTTCAAACACTTGTGACAAAAAGGGCAAGATAGAAATATGCCTAAATTCATCACATTTTGCATTTTTGGGAAATGGGACAATCTTTGCCAGCCTTCATTGATCAGTGTACTCGCCGGTTGTCAAAGTTGTATTAAACAGAACGGTAATATGTGGCAACACAATCGGCAATACTATTTTTAAAAATGTGGGGTGCATTTCATACAGCCCAACAGAATTGGACTTTATAGAAAGCACACATTCTACAATATCAGCACTATTCACCGTCAAAAATCCGAAGCCAGGATCGTCCGAATGAACCAGTAAGGCAGAGATGGCAAAGATACAAATTGTTGGTTCAAAGTATTTCCATCAATATCTACATCGCGGTCGCCTCTTGACTTGCCAATGCCCAACTTCTGTAAATTATTCCACAACTGACGCCCACGCAAATAAGTACATAGCCGGTTTGAGTATATTTGAGATTTAACCTTACGTGTTTCCGTTACTACTTTATTGCGCAGTGAACAATACTTTCGCTTGAACTCATTTAACCTGTAACGTTTCCATCAATTATAAGCCTCATCGCGTTGCTGCATAACAAACGCACGTTGCGGGTAAACGATGGTTTATTGCATGATATTATAACCTCCGTTCTTAAGCGCACATGCGTATTATACAGGGTGGTAATGTTTTAAGTTATGAACTGCAACTACTCATTTGACTATTGTAAATAATACGTGCTATCCCAGTTCGTTCTTCTTGTTTGCTCTTCTAAATGTTGAAAATAAATATTGTGGAAAAAATTAGATCGTGCTTAGAAAAAGCTTTCGTAGAAAGCTGGTCGTACCAATAATGCCAAATTATTAATATCACTGACGAAAAATACGCACTATTAGAAAAGTAAGTAGGAGAGCAAGTATTGGCTGGTTTTATTATTCCACGAAATTCATTGTATTTGATGTAATTTCTCTTAAATTTCGATTAATTAAAAGTACAAATAAGTGGCAACAGATGAAGGCGAAATGAATTTCCACGGACGTTACGTCCGTCCAAAACCAACAATATCTTAAACATATTCAAGAAATATTTTTTTATAATTTTTCTATAATTTTTTTTTATAGCAGTTGCTAAAAAACCACTTTTCTTTAAAATGAACTTTAAATACTTGGAGTGTAAGATTTTCGCAAAAGACTAAATTTTCTACGATGAAGAAAGAATAAAACAAAACACGTTTAAATCAAAAGCTATTATTACAAATCAAAAACCGTTCTCACAATTACAATCACAAAATCAAGTATGGTTGTGTATGTTCCAACGGTGCAGGGAAATAACTTCACGGGCAATAACATCACCTGGAGAGGGAAATAACTTCACTTTTTTTTGTGAAGTTATTGCCCACAATAGGTGAACAATATCTTCAATTTTTTGTGGAAAATAATTTCTCTTAACATTTTATGATAATTCAAGAACCGTACCTCATACGTACTGCAAATCAAACAATGACCCCAAGCAGGGGGGTTGCATATGCATCGGCATTGCACTGTTTATGGAATCTACTTGCGATTTCGCAACTAATCCCATAAACAGTGCAATGCCTATTAGGGGGGCATGCTGCCCCCTGCAACCCCCCTCCTTTGGGTCATTGTTTGATTTTGAGTAGGTGCAAGGGCAAATTGTTGAAAACAGCTCCAATGGAAAGTGAAATAACGCCAAATTGGCCTTATTACACAAGGCCTTATTTCACGGCACCGATATAAATTGCTTAAAATAAATTGTTATATATCATATTTCCTCTTCAGGTATAATAGACAAATTCTCAAATTATAGGTGGGAAATAACTTCACAAAATTTACGGTGGAGTAATTGCTCACCGTCAGTGGGCAATAATTTCACAAAAAAAAGTGAAGTTATTTCTCGCTCGAGGTGAAGTTATTGCCCATGTGAAGTTATTGGGAGCGTATCGGAATCCCGCTTTTTGAAACCCCGCCTTTCAAAAATCCCGAAAAAAAAAGTTTTAAAATCCCGTCTACTACAATACTGTTTTTTTTAAATCCCGCTTTTTCAAAATACCATTCTATTATAATCCCGCCAAATCCCGCTAATCCCGTTTTTTTACAAAACATTGTTATCAAAAAAATAGATATTGGTGATATGCGCTTTTTTATTATATTATTATATATTTAACAATATTAAAAATACTCGACCAAAAAGAAAATGCATCCGAATGTTTTTAGTTTTTACTGTAAGTACACATTTGTTTTTGCTTACATATTCTACATTGTTTTTACGCATTGCGAAAATAGTATATAATGCACATAAAAACCTACCTCTAGCTAACGGTTTTACCCTTATCATTTACTGCTGTAACAATAATTGGAGTTTGCGCCAATTTATATTGTGTAGTATAGGATTGAGTGCGCGGTGCAGGGAAATAACTTCACATGGGCAATAACTTCATCTCGAGTAAATTCACCGTAAATTTTGTGAAGTTATTTCCCACCTATAATTTGAGTTTGTCTATTATAACTAAAGACCCTTGCACCCACTCCAAATCAAACAGTGACCCCAAGCAGGGGGGTTGCAGGGCGGCAGCATGCCCCCATATGCATTGCACTGTTTATAGGATTAGTTGCGAAACCGCAAGTAGATTCCATAAACAGTTCAATACCTATTGGGGGCATGCTGCCCCCCTGCAACCCCCCTGCTTGGGGACACTGTTCGATTTGGATTGGGTGCGAGGTACGGTTCTTGAATTATCATAAAATGTTAAGAGAATTTATTTCCCACAAAAAAGTGAAGATATTGCTCACAAAAAAAAAGTGAAATTATTGCCCACTCGAGGTGAAGTTATTGCCCGTGAAGTTATTTCCCTGCACCTGAGTGCGCACGCAGAACTATTGACCGCGTTGAGTTATATTATAAGTGAACTAAGGTCAAACAAAGGTTTTTTTTTTAATTATTGAAGATTGTCATATTTATTACTTAAAAATCTATTTTGATATTATTTATTTCTTTTTTTGTTACTTCCTCCAAAAATGATGAATGTTAAAATGAACTGCATTTCAAAGAAACACTAATTGCTTAATTTATTTTAATTTTCTTATTATCCCGCTTTTACAATCAAAAGTAGTTGCTTTATTTTAAAAAATCGCGCTATTTTTAAAATAAAGCAACTACTTTTGATTGTAAAAGCGGAATAATAAGGAACGGGATTATAAAAAACGGGGTTATAAAAGGCGGGATTTTAAAAGACGGGATTTTAAAATAGCGGGATTATAAAAAGCGGAGTTTTAATAGCGGGATTATAAGAATCGGGATTATATAAATCGGGATATCGAACCCAACCCAAGTTATTGCCGTTAAGTTATTTCCCGGCACTTGTTCCAACCGGAAATTAGGATTATGAATCCCTCTAGTTTTGGTTTATAAAATTATAAATGTGACATCTATTACGTTCAAAATATTTGAAACGAGAATACCATCAGGTTAATTTTGCAGTCATTAGACTTGGATCAATGTCGAGTACATATCTTTCATAAAAATATTTAAATATATATTCAACATCACTATAACAGCATACTGTGCATCCTCATACGTCATACCCCGATAAAATACGACTATACTGTAAATATTACCCATTCGGCCTCTGCTGAATGGTATAAAATTTAATTTCAAAATGCTTTTAAGCTTAACCATTCTTAAATGCAATTAAGACCAATGAAATATAGCTATCTACATGTATTCAACATTGTTACGATTTGCTTTTCTGATTTTACGAGTATAGAAAATGGCTAATGAAAAAATATGATGCGAAAAAATGCTTGATAAAGCGAAAGTTAAAGTATACTTTATTTTTTTCTCAAGGTCAAATTTTCATGGAGATGTGATATATAAATTATACCAATGTAAACCAAAGTCTTGAAAAAACTGTAGTTATATTTCGCATACCACCACCGGTCTTGAAAGACTTTGAACTGACCTATCTTAGCATCTTTCAAAACACTTCTAGCCAGTTGTTAATCATAAGATAATGAAACAAATTGAAAAATAATACATTTACCATTATAAATCTTGATGCAATCTTCGAAACGTTCGTCAGTGTCGTGAACGATTGACTGAATAACTGATCTGGAATATCCAATGAAACACTATCCCTATTAAATATG
This sequence comes from Portevinia maculata, assembly GCA_949715645.1. Taxonomy (NCBI): domain Eukaryota; kingdom Metazoa; phylum Arthropoda; class Insecta; order Diptera; family Syrphidae; genus Portevinia; species Portevinia maculata. Next base: position 15,187,307 of record OX454526.1, read on the forward strand.
GGCACATCATCATCTTTTCCATTGCCATCGCTTATGGCTCGTCCACTTCTTTGTATATTATCATCGATTGAGTTGCCTTCCTGAAATTGGTTCAAGTTAAAAATTCGTCAAAATGTTTGTCAATGTTTTGTTGTAGTCGAATAATTTAAGTAATATAATTGCAAAGCTCTAAGACGGTGGCAAAAACTAAATCAAAATCCAAAAGATTTTTGGCGTCACACGCCATAGAATGCCATCTTGTGCTTGTCTCATGAACAAATGGAGCGGTTAAATAGGTAAACTAGGTGGTCACGTGAACTGAAGATACGATTTGGTTGTATTTTCATTTCGAGGTGCAAATAGGACCAATTTCTGGTCTTGTTTCATGTGACCTCCTATTTTTATATTTATTTAGCGAAACCAGTTGAATAGATAGAAATTGAAAAGATAGAAGGCCTTCGGAGGGACGGGTACCCCTTTAAAACGTAACTCGAATTTGAGTTTTTCAAGGATACAATGCTATACTTCGTTGAACATTATTTCGCTTCACCCTTTTTTGTCCATCATTGTCTGCCTCTAAGATTCATCGAAAATCAAAGTTACTGCAAATTTACAAAAAAAAAAAAAAAAAACATTTTTTTTTACACTTCGAGACCTTTTGTTTATTATCATTTAAAAAACAGCTAACAAAATGATTTTCTTTTTCTTCACAATGAATAATGTTGTATGCACAATTTGTTTTTAATTTTTATTCTAATTTTTTTATATAAGAAGTTTGTATGTGGGTATGGTGTACTTAAACTAAAAAAAAACAATAGGAAACTTTTCTTATTTTTGTTTATACAAAATTTACAATGTGTCCTCTCTTTTAAATTAAATTAAAAACAAAAAACAAAACAAAAGTTATAATAATTCCATACATACATTTGTTATAGCTATCTACAATAATATAAATTTAGGTACAAAATCAAATTTCTACATAAGTTAGGGTACACTAACCACTACAGGGAGCAGTAATTCTCTCTTAGTAATTCTCTTCTTCTGAATCTGGTACTGTTTCCGTCGTTGAACCCGATGATCCCTGTATAATCGGTTGGGAGAATCTCAAGAATTTCGTTACAATATTTCCCAGTCCTGCATTGTTGTTGCCATCACCAGCGGAGCCGCCACTGAATGCTGTGAATGTGGTTAGAACACCGGATGTGATGTCATTAGCAATATTTCCGACTGCACGAACTTTCGGCGATACAACAGCTGAGATTAAAGTTTGGAAGTCACGAATTGGTACTGGTGATGGGATGTCGTATTCTTTGTTCTTTTCAATATTGGTCTTGTCAAGCTGGTCTAATAATCTAGTCTTGGTGTCCAAGAGACTATCGATTTTCTAAAGACAAAAAAATGATTTTGAAATTCGGCAGACAGGTTTCTCTGTAAGTGTGGTAATACTTACGCCAAATACAAATCCAAGAACAGCATTCTTAGCCTCGAAAGCGGCATCGGGAACTTTTCTTTTGTTCCTATCAACATCACTTAGATCGCTTTCCTGGAAATTTCAATGAATTAAGTTTTAGGATGAAATATTTATGCAGAATTTGATTTTGAAAGCTTTTGTGCTAAGAAGTCAAATAAATGGTGCAAAAACTAACTTGGACTAAATTGGTGCAAACAATTTGTAGGTAGTTAATATTCAATGTTTTTTTCGATTGCAAACTTTCTTACAAGCGGAAATTTCAGCAAGGGCAAACTGATATTGCTATAACTTTATGGCTTTATATTGTATTGTTCATATCTTCCGAGAGATGTGTAATGAGAAAGAGGAAGTAACACGAGTCGAGTTCATCAATAGTCAACAGAGAGAAGCACATTTTTATTAAAGCAACTTGTTAAAATACAACTGCCCTTCGACATTAACGAACACGATTAAAGTTTTATTAGAAACATTTATTGCGATATAGAAATTTTAGGTTAAGGTTATTACATAGAGCAACCTGTTAACACAGGTAACCCCTTCCGATTCGAATTTAAGTATGATGAGTGAATGTAGAAAAAATTTTAATTTTAAATTTCCGATATTCACCGATAAATCTTAAACCTTGCAAGTGCAAATTTCTGAGCGCTCATAAGACTCATGAGATGACTCTTAAGTTGAGAGCAGTAATGACTTAAACATTTCGGAAATCGAAGTCAGCTGGCTTTCACTTAACTTTGAACATATATTTTCAATATGGAAGAAAATTTAATCTGATTTTTGTAAATGAAAAGCCTCGTTAAGATACATATGTTTCTAGCTTTCATTTTCAATTTAAAGTTACATAGTTTAAGTCCTGCGCGTGTACAACCGTTCTTCGTATTTTCACGATTTATCCATACGGCATCACTCTACAAAATGTGTACCCTTCTACAAACCAGCCTTTGAAGGGTTTTCAATGTATACTTTGGACTTCTTTTTGACAAATACGCCGAATTTGTTAACTAATCCTATGGTCAATAATGCGGCAAGTTCAGACTATATTTCTGTTAGCAAGAAGTCCTTTGTTAAATAGTGTGAAATACCTACACTATAGTAAGGCTAATTGGGATGTGTTTCGATACTATCTTACCCATAATATTAGTTCGTGTCCTGCAAATTTAGAATGTGTAGCATCCACCTACAGATTGATTATTGCATAGAAACGTTTGATAATAACATATCAATCCCATTAGAAGCACATATTAAAATAGCAATCGTAATTCCTCGTCATATATTGCACTTCATTAAAATTAGAAATCTCTATAGAAGACGTTGACCCGTCTGATTAAAGATAGTATTTTAGAATATAGAAAATCCTCATGAAACAAAAAATTAACCCTACTAAATCCAAATTGTAGGCCTTTTTGGATGGTACCTATTCATAGTTTCAAAGTGAATGGTGGAAAAAAACTGAAATAATGTCTCACAGGATAATGCCGAGATCTCTCTTTTTGATGAAACCGATTATCAAATTCCATGAAATGAATTCGTGTCCACTGACGATATTGAATTTATAATTTTGAAACTTAAAAATCGAATGCACCACGATTGGGCAATATTAACAATCAAGTCATCAAGAACATCAGTGTTCTAATTTTGCTCACGTTCATCATTAATGATTGCCTGAAACTCCAATACATCCTCCTTTAATCAAAAATTGACAAGGTAATACCGCTCTTAAAAAGAGGGAAATCCACTTCTAATCCAACCAGCTACCCATACATCACTTTTAAGTGGATGTAGCAAAATTCTTGAGAAAGTTATTAAATGAAAGCTTGATGTATTTACGAAAATAAGAGCTGTCTTACCAACGGAACAATTCGGTTTTGGCAAACACCACTCAACTAGTTGTAAGGATTTGTAAGGAAATTAAAAAAAAACATATAAATCAAAAAAATCAATCATGTTGCGCAAGCTCTGCTTGACATAGAAAAAGCTTTTGAATCCGTCTGATACATTGGGCAAGCTGATTAAAATTATTTTTCCCCAAATATGTTATTGAAATTGTTCAACGCTTTTTATAGAATCGAACAGTGAACATTTGTAGCCGCATTGAAGGGTAGTTTTTCTTCTGCAAGAACTGTACAAGCTGGCATCCCTCAGGGATCAGTCCTAGCTCCAATAATATTTAACATTTTCAAAGCATACCAATAAATCACTCGTATATTCCACTATATACTCATAACACTAGTTTGGTTCAATACTAGACAACAATATACAAATGGGTCCTTATATAATTTTTGAAGATTACAATATTACTGGAAGATAAAAATAAATGTTAAATAAAGGCAAGCTATTTTTTTCACTATAAATAATAAAATAAAATAAATCGCAGGTCACTACTAACTAAACAAAATAAAATGATAATCCTTAAAGTGTTTTTTCAAGCATTGATGATGAGATATGGCTCTCATGTTTGAGGAAACTGTGACAGATCGCATATTAAAAAACTTCAAATTGTTCAAAAAAAGATTTTAAACATAGGGACGGGCTACAGTCCGCTTGGGCGAACTGTTGGATACCCTATTCTTATTTCTATCCCTCATAAGTGGGCGTGACAAAAGTCTAAGTATGGTTGAATTGTTAAGAACGCTCTACATATTTTGTTATATAACATTTAAAGGATTTTATCAAAAAAAACGCTCCCTAGCTCAAAATTGGGTGTTTCAATAAAATTATTTTATTTAATTGTGGGCGTGTCAGTAGGCGGATTTTAAAAAAAATTAACACATGAGCATAAAAGGCCCCTAGAGAGTATATATTATAAATTTCAGCTCCGTAGCTCAAACTTTGGATTTTCAAAAAAAATCGTTTTATTTATTTGTGGGCGTGTCAGTGGGCGGATTTTAAAAAAAATTTATCCCGAGCAGTTTTAGGAGTCATAGATCATATATAAAAAATTTCAGCTTTCTAGCTCAAAATTCGATTTTTTTGAGTTTGTGGGCGTGTCTGTGGGCGGATTTCAAAAATTCGTAAACTTGATTATTTCGGGACCCTAGAGAGTATATGGTTAAAATTTCAGCTTTCTAGGTCCAGTTTAAATTCCTAATTTTTGCCGACGGACGGACGGACGGACGGACGGACGGACGGACGGACGAACGGACAGACGGACATGGCTAGATCGACATTACTATCGATGCTGATCATGAATATAGTAACTTTTAGGGGTCTACGGGCAATATTAAGGTATGTTACAAACTATGCGTCAAAATTAATATACCCTTAGAATAGGGTATAAAAATGATGTTGAGTCTACCGTGGGACTTTCCGACTAAAGTTTTACATGACAGAGCCAGAGCTATCCAGATTGCAAGAAGGATTGACATTGGCAAAAAAAAATTCTGTCTAAATGTCGAAATGTAGAAACTCATATAGTTAGCGAGCTCGAATTACTATAACTGTTTGCCCTTTAGTTTAGTTAATTTGTATTTGTGTTTCAGCTGATTTTACAATTTACTGATTCATTTATTATATTGCCTTACACAACTTATTAGTTTTTCATATCTACTTATTAATTTATTAATTTATTTTTCTCACTTGTTAATTTATTTACTTACATATAATTTATATATTTCCTTCTTAATTTATTTTTCTTTTTGATTTAATTGTTTTTTTATATGCTAATTTATTCTCGCATTTATTTGCCTAGCCTATACGGCTATATTGTTTTCGTCTTCATATATATCCACATTAATTAATTAATTTATCAATTCATTTATTCACTTTTAATATATATCACTATTTATGATATTTATCGTGTTTTTTCCCGCCTGAATAACAGATTTTAATTTCTTTATAAAATAACAAAATGTAGTTTCTTCACATGTAGCCTTTTTCTACAGCTTTTCCTCTAAATTTATTTCTCAAAACAACCCGCATTTAAAGATAAATTGTATCTTTTCAGTAGTTAGATATCAAGTTTCATATCTCTGTGCCAACCATCAAATGTAAATATTTAACTATAAAGAGACAATAAATGTCTAAAAATTGGCGTCGAGACAGCACCCAGACCGAACCGCCATTTTAAAGGCCAAGCTCTCGCGGATGCCACCACAGCGCTTGATCTGGACAACTAAAACCAGCGGCCATGGCATCGCAAAGGTCGGGGGAGCCCGTCAAGTAATCGTTGAGAATGTGTTTTTCAAACGCCAAGCTTATGTTCAATTATGTAATCAAAAGTTGCTGTCGCTTGCAGTATGGCAATTTGAGAGAATCAAAAAACAAATGAAACTATTTCTTTTTTATGTTTTAAAGCTAAAAAGAAGTAAGCGCTTTAGAATGTCATGTAAGTAAATTTATGTAAGTTTTTTTACGAAAAGGAAAGCGGTCAGCTAGGGTGAAATAAGTGACATTTGTGTTTGGAAATGATTAACACGACTATAACACTTGCAGATAGTCTTCAGTTCGCCAAACCTTTGGGTCAGTTCATTCGTTAATTTTATTAACAATGACTAACAAGATATTTGTTCAAAAGCCAAAATGTGGTAGCATATAGGTTATTGCGAAAAGAATTTAGATTCTAGATATAAATGACTTAAGCTTTGATTAGACTGCATGCTAAGTGGTCATTTATTACGTCACATTTGACAAAAAACTGTATAAAATGCTCATTTTCGCTGCATTTTTGGCAATTTTGTCTTAAATATGACTGAATAACCACTTGGCATACAATTTAATCCTACCTTTACTCGCCTTAACCATTATTATTTTATTTTATTTTTATTTTTCAAGCGAATTGCTCCTCAATTAAAATTTTAAAGCAGATGGTATATGTGCTGTTGGTTAATTAATGGAAATATTTAGTTTATTGCTTACGAAGTCCAAGTTGTTTAAAAATCAATTGAGTTTGTTAGCGTTTTTCCGAGGGGCTGATATAGACGTATTTCCCCTGTATTCCGTCCGTTCATGAGGTGGATTGAAGATAAAGGATAATCTACATCAACATAGTGTGCAAGGCTAAGAATACTAGGATGCGATGATAGCTTCGAAGCGATACTTTCGGATCAATTTAAGAACTCTGGCAATAATATAAAAATAGCAGGAATGACGAAGGGACAATTTTGTTATATGTTTGCTACAAGTCGGTAGTGAAGTTTAATTTAGATATCAAAGAAAGGACTTGTAAATGTTCGTATGACAGAAATTAGTGTCCTGCCTTCAGGCTTAGCGATAGCTTGATTTTTAGTGGAGGCTTGTAATCAAGCTGAAATTAATAATTTTCTTATGACACGAGATCGGAACACTCACTTAAATGCCTTGGAGATGCACTTAGTTTATTCATTCAAATAACGTTAGGATAAAGGAATAACGAATGAGAAAAATTACCTCAGCATAGTTCAAGTGCTTACCTCTTAGAACATTTTTGCCTCGAAAAATCAAAAAGATATGGTTAGAAAAATGTATTTGGAGGATCTTTAAGATAATAAATCACTTCTAAACGCCATAAGAAACGGCATCTAATGTTTCTGTTGACAGATAATTATTCCCAACTGATACTCCAAAATAGGCTGTTAATTTCTAAAAAAGCCGACAGCCCTTTTTCCACTGTGGAGGTCACTATCAATATACCGGTCTTCTTGAAACGAAATGATGTATGTCTCATATTTTACAAATGTTTATCGATCTTTTCTGACCACCATGTCGCGGTCAACCTTAAACCAATTTTAATGTCCACACATTTAATATCAATCACTATCAATTTATACAGTCTATCAAGGCAACGACTATTAGCGGCTGCCTTTTGGGTTCGATTTGTGTTCTTGAAAAATTAAACACCGCGAAGAGTTATACGCTTTGCATATATATCACGTTATCAACTCAACCTCTGATCGAACACACCAATACAACGATTTTTCAATTGTGCAATAACATTTATCGATCGGGCCGCGATCTGCTCCGTTGACATAATAATTTTATTCCAAAAGAAAAAAAACAGACATCGTTAAGCGCGTATCTTCAAGGTCGTTCGATGTTCAAAAAGTCAACACCACTTGGTCATTGGCATGGCTCTCCTCCGACCCTTTATGCAGCTATCACCTCGCATCGCCGCCAACGAATCAACGAAAAAACAACAAAAAACCGAAAGCAAAACGAAAACGCGTTAAATGGAAATATATAAAACAAAATCGTTATAAAATTCCCGCAATTCATTTAGCTTTTCACAACTTTGAAGGTGTTATTCAATGCATTATGGGTTTGTTGAGAGCATATTGTGTTATCTCTTTGAACAGGTTGCAACATTGAAAACGAGATATAATTAATATACCAAGAAACCGAAGAAACAACAACAAACTGCGAAAAACTACTTTCGCTAAGCTTGGTCAGCTTCGAGACAATACTACAATCGGATTACATCAATGTAGCAGCCCCTATTCCCCTGTCTATTAGAGCTTTGCTGGTACATAGAAGATACGGATACACTTTCTTCTATAAATTTGTCTTTACTTTCCATTACGCAATGGAAAAGTCGACAATTTTCGACAAAAAAAAATTGCATCTTTACCTGTGATTCGATTGGGTTCAAGTCGTTTGATTGGGGCTCTTCAACTATGGCGTCTGGTACGTCCTGTCGTTTGACCCTTATACTAGGCAAGGCAAAAGTTAGATCGCAGATAATGACGGCTAGGACCACCAGGATCAAAATACTTCTCCTCGAATGCATTGTGTGTCGGTGTGCGTGGAAACTGAAAGGAAAAAATATATAAATTTTGTTAGCCAAAGTATCTCAAATAGCCTTAAATCACCAACCGTGCACAAAAAAAGAATCGTAACTTCAAACGAGTAACAAGGAGCTCAGCGATACAAGCGCGTTCACAATCTCCAACCAAATGATTATAAACGAAAGTGTTGGGCACGATTTAGAGGGTACACGGTATTCGCACTGTCTCAAGTCTGGCTTCAACACACTTAAACCGAAACTCGCCGCCAAACTTGCTTGCAACCAAAACTTTTATGGCCACACACACGATATTACACACTCTTCAAAGCTGAGGAAGGCCGTTTTCTTAAACGGATCGATGTATTTTTACAGTAAGACAAGATATTATATTTGTGGTGGTACGACTGGTTGTGGTTGGGATGGATGCCTAAAAACGTCTCTCATGGTGTGCGCCAAAAAAAGCTCGCATTGCAGTTTATGCATCTAAATCTCGCTCTTCGGAGAAGAGGAGAGAATATGGATAGCTTTGGATTCGGGTTCAATCATCTGAATTTAATAGACAACCGCCAATATAGAATTGGCACAATATAGTAGATTTTTTTGTAGGTACACCAAATGGCATCAATTAAAAGGTTGATACTTAAATTAAAAAAAGATATCTAGTGAAGTCATTGGAGATTGTTTTGAGCACATAGTGGCTTCGTTTTAAATAAATGAGTGCGACATGCATAATAACCGTTGAATGGGTAATTGTGCGCAGAACAAATTAAATACTTGATGGTTAAATTTGATTTTTAGTTTGAGTCATTTAGGTGAAGTGGATTTGAATGCTATCTTTAGGGTTATGAGTTCAGATCTCATCTTAAAGTGGGATTTGATGCTTTTTTCAATAGTGCTTTGTAATTGATTTTATCATTTTGTTATGTAATTTTTGAGGCCTTGAACCAGAAAGCAAGAGCAGAAATTAAATATTTTCAAGATTTCAGTGTTACAATTAGTCTTCAATTGGAGGAGTACTCATATTTGTAACGTAAATGTATCTACTTCATATTAAGTACATATGAGCAGGTAAGTATAGCAATTTCTGTGTGTATGTAATTAATGATATTTCAGGGACTTTAGACTGGTAATTTCAAATGTAACTGACGCAGTTAAGAGAACGATATGTAACTTTAGAGAAGTGTTTGTTTCAATATAATTTCTGTTCCATGCACTTTCTATTCTTTCAATAGCAGTTTTCTTGATATATTTAAGTTGGTGACGTTTGACCAAGGACAAAATTTCCAAACTAGAATCTCCAGTAGCGACATCTCCAGGAGAATGCACATCTCCAAAAGAAGGGGGTTCAAAAAGTGATTGAAGCGACTAAATAGCAGAGATCGGCAGCGTTAGCAGCCCAAACAGGACATAAAGCCTAGTTTCACCAGTTATTCGTGTGTGGAAAGTGAAATGAGCTTCTTAACGAATGGCAACTCCGAGAACCTACTTATAATAGTTTTTACTCTTGGGTTTTTGTCAGACTTTCGAAAGAGGTAGGGCATTGAATAAACTTGTAGGCGTTCGCACCAAATAGTTAACAACTGCGCCCACGTTGACGTTGACACAAGTTAATAAATATTGTTACAGAGAAACGTTTCGTCAAATTTTGGTTGTATGATGAGGGAAAAAGGGGTCAACAGGCCCTCCCAGGACTGTGCGTTTTTTTAGGTAACAGGCTATTAGTTTTTAAGTTGGGTTAAGTTTGCATGGGCCAACGTTTAGTGGTGCTTCCGTGAGGTGACGGACCCTTTACGGCCTCCATTGGCTCCCTGCATCGCTTGCGTTTTTTTTTCAAATTTTTGTTTATTTGGGTTAATGCAACTTTATAATAAGTTGGAGAATGTTAACGGAGATCGAGTTGCAGGCAGAAAATTCTGCGGTTGAAGTCGAAGACAGTAAGGTTTAAGTTAATCTTCCGCAGTATGCGGTTGATTAGTTCATTAGAGCCATAGGACGTGCTATGGGTCGGTAGATTGAAAGCTTCGTAAATTACGAGGGTTAGTGTCGAAGAAAATATAATTGTGATGAGGCGCGCAATCAACGGAGGCAGAGGGAATAAAAGAATGAATGGAATGTCTCAATTTAACGAGTTTGAGGCAGTCTTGATATGGATCCAAGATTCAAGGATCGTTCTAAGCTAAACCATTAAGGGCAAAACCGAGAAAACGACGATTAATGCTCTCAATTCGGGACACAGGAACTCGATGAAATAGAGACCACGTTTGGCTAACTTAGGTACTTAAGAAGAAGGAGAACAAAAGTGATTTATAGTGATCTGGTCACGTAAGGCTTGGACAAATCTTTGGACCACCGATTAACAATGCCAAGTGAACAGTTAGCTTTTAGAATTATCAAATTTTAGGTAGCGTGGAAAGTTCGTGGTTTTTGTTTTATTTAAAACTAGCTGAAGTATTAGGCGTAGCTTGGGTTTTTTCTTAATTTTTAGGGTTACGTCTTTTTAGTAACAAACAAAACTGCAAGGCAAAACGCTGGACCGATTTTGACCAAACTTCGCACAAACACTCTTGGTTTGGTGGTTAAATGGATTTCGCCATTTTCCGCATGATTCAGCCAACCTCAGCTATGGCTGAATCTTTCGAGGGAATGCCAACTGTCGCAAGTGTCAACTTATTTGGATAAACGATGAGCGCATAGAAAACGAAAAAATAGCCAATACGACATGCGCGCCCACCTCGTGTAAATTAATGGTACTTTATAAGTCAACATTTTCATCTCAATCGGATGAAGAGCTTATTCTGTTTTGACGTCGATATGACTTTTGCGATCGATTGAACCATTGCCTTGATGAATATAGACTGGGTTGGTTTATATGTATTCTGGCTTAAGTTAATCCTTTTCCACAGTGTTGGAGTTGTCAGGGGTTTCTATAAAAAAGATCTGTTTTGGCTGCACGCATAAGGTTCAGTTGTTTAGAATAAGAATCCTCTAAACTTTAATTAACAATAAATAAATGTTGTCTATGATACAGGTTGATATAACTTTAAGATGCCATTCTGATGGGCATGGCTTTGGGATGGGACAACAAGCTCAAATTCCAGGAATATATTTCATGTTTGGGATGCCACAATTGGAAACTCAGCAAACAGCCGAATGGCTAAAAGCTGTAGCACCCAAGCTGAGAAAGTAGAAAGGAGCATGCTCAATGGCATGCACTGGGATAGAAAACAAAAATAGAAAGACACAGAACGCAGACGCCATGGTGGAGCAATAACTCCGATCCCAAGCCGCAAAGCTTCTCAGTAGTGCAAAGTTCAGCGGAGGCTGGCAAAGCTACCAAATGGTACAACCTACAATAAAGAAATCAGGAAAGCTAAAAGAAAAAGCTTCAGAAAGTTCTGCGAGACAATCTCTAGCACTCAGCGAGGCTACATAAAGCAATGGCGAAGTTAGGGTGAATGCCGATGTCTCTGAGGAAACCGCATGTTAGCTTTAACCAGCGTTGGCATCAACTGTCCGGATTATGCTGATGAGACTATTTTGATTGCTGGGGGAAAGTTCGAGGAAACGCTTGGGAGGGCTTTAAGTAACCAAAGAATGTTGCCACACGTTCCGACTTAACATCGATAGTACCATTCACAAGGAAAATGCGACTTCAGAGACTTAAGGAAATTCGCCTTTCGGACACGACACTGATACAAATCAATGAAGTAAAACATTTAGCATTTCTTCTTGACAGTAAGTTCCCGTGGCGAAATCACACAGAGGAGATGTCCAAGAAGGCCACCTGTGCTCACATGATATGCAGGAGCCTAGCGGGGAAGGCTGGGGATGCAGTTCGAGCATCCTCCGATGGATATACATTGCAATTGTGAAACCAATGATCACATACGGAGCAGTAGCATGGCGAAACGAACCAGTCTGGTCACGGCAAGAAAAATTTTCAGTAAAGTGCAAAGACTGGCGTGCCTATGCATTACCGGAGTTATGCGTAGCTGTCAAACCACAGCCATGGAGGTGCTCTTGGAATTAACTCCTCTACACCTCATTGTGATGGACTCGGCAGATAAGGCAATTCAAAGGATGAAAAAATAAGGAATTGGAAGAGAGAAATGCTTCGGCTCAAAAGAACACGATGATCTACTCAGAAAATGTCCACCCCTCGCTGTACCTAGGGATGATAGTATCAGGAAATTAAACTTTGAGAAGAGTTTCCAGATAAGGCTCAGCAATAAGGAAGACTGGAGCAATTAATCCGCAACCTATAGACTGCGCAATCACACAACAACTAACAGACAGCTCGAGAACCGATGAAGGAACTGGTTCCGGAGTGTTTTGGTCAGGAACTAAGCAGCCATAAAGGCACTCCACGCCTACGGAATCATGTCGAAACTCCTGTGAGAATGCCCACACAGATTATACAGACTAGGCAAGAATAACATTGTAACCATCTGCTGGGTACCTAGCCACGTTTTCATTGAACAAAACAAAGCAGAGGAATCTCTGTCAAGAAAAGGGCCAGAGAAACCCTGTATAGGACCTCAACCATTCTGCGGGATATTAGAACGCACCCTATGCGAGGAGTTCAGGAAAGTGGAGAATGAAACACGTGCCGAAACCTTTCTTAACCTTGAAGGTCTAAGACAAACAAAGAAACTCTGGGGAAACTACAGCCTACAGCCTTAACAAAAAAAAGGGAGCAATTGAGGGGCACTGCAGACGCAAAGAGCACCTGATGAACTTGGGTATATCAGAGTATGAGACCGCTTAAGCTGCAGACCACTTACTGGAATCCTTTGGGGCATTGACCCGCATGAGGATAAGATATTTTAACAAGCACCAAACAGAAGACAAGGGCATTCCCCCCATGGATCCACAGCTCATTCTCAGATTCGTCAAGGAAACTGAGCTTGATACTATGCTCTAAGGTGTCTGCCAAAGCTAAGTGAGGGCAAGACTCAAATACAATTCATAAAGAAGTGTATCTAGAGGGAGCTCTGGAAGAGGGTCTTATCTCCCCATGGTATAAACAGAGACGCAAATGTGAATGTTAAACAATGTTTTGATTGAGAAGACGCGAGTGGCAATTCTGACATTTCATATATATTATACATGGCGACGGTGTGGAGGTTAGTGTGTTGGCTTGTGACCCGTGCGGTGCAGGTTCAATCCCCACGGGGAACAACAACATACGCCACCCATTCACATGCCTCTACACCAAAAGAAGGATTTCTGCCTGGTAGTACAATGCAGCGTTACCGAGTCTGAGTGCTCTGGGATTTGGATTTTTTTTTTTTTTTTTTTTTTTTTTTTTAAATACATATACAAATAAAACATAAAACAAAAAATTAATTTGATTATAAGGGAGTTATAAGTTTACAAAAAATAAAGATTTTAAATTTAATGGAATGGGGAAGCGAGAGACTCGATATTTTCAACAATTTTATTGATTTGGATGCCAGAACTAGTAATTGTGTATGATTGAAAACACAAAAGGTAACAATTTCAAATGATTTGAAACATGAAAGGTGATTCAATAAGCAGGAAAGTAGAAAAACTGGGAGTTTGGAATAGCAGCCGTTTTTTTTACAAAACGCCAATGCATGCTTGCAAAACTTGTACAAACTGAACCATGCCCGATCTCGATTCAATATTTCATATAGACTATTTAAAGATACAAAATTTGACTTGACATTATAAACGTCGGCTTTCTTGTAGAATTAGGCGCACCGCTAATTTTCTCTTGCATAGATTACAAATTTGCTCAATATCGGCTGTATGGGGTAAGAAATTCAGATTTAGGATTTCAGTTCTGGGTTTGATAAGTAATAACTTCATAACTCTTAGTAATTGAAGATTAAATGCTGGTCAAATACTTTGTCATCAGTTTTATCAATAATCATTGTATTTTTCCTGACATTTGGTGGCGGGAGGAGAAGCATTGGACTGCAATAGTGTCACCAAAATTGATTAATGGAGACTGTTTCCACTTCTTTTTATCAGTATTGTTAAATAGTCTGAATGAGCTTTCAGGTTTTGAATGCGTATTGGTGGTAAACCAGACTACACGTGCATACCACATGTCGCTGTTGAGTAAGCTAGTTGGAATAGTTGTTTTAAGGAATATTTCTGCAGCGCTTCGAATTCTGTTCAGTGGTTTTCTGTAACAGCATGGACTCCGTAGCACATACAAGTGTTGACTGTCGCGTTAATCACTTGATATTTGTATGCAAGGTCGATATTTTGATTAGCATAGTATTTATTCCTGCCACAAAAAAAAAAATTATTTTAAATTTCCGTGATTTAATAAAAGGATACAAAATTTGGAAAATGCCAAAAATAAGGCCTTTAAGCGTTATAAATCTAATAATAACCCCGATGACAACGTAATATTTCGTCACGAAAAGAGTTCGACTTTTTAACCAAGTTTTTATACAGGCAATACGTTATTAAGACAGAATCCAACATTAAAAGAAATTCTAAATCTTTTTGGATATTCCTTAATTCTAAAAGGAAAGTTTCGTCAATCCCGCAATGTATGGAATACAATTACAAAATATATAATAATTTAGAGTCATCTTGTAACTTCTTTGCGGAGTTCTTCCAAACATCCTACAATAGTGATACAATTTCTAACATTAATGAACACTATTTTTGCATAAATCCCATCACCGATTTTTGCATAAATTGTTTTTTTGAAGAAGAGATTCTGGTAAGTTTGAACGATATTGATGTTACCAAAAAAGCTGGGTATGATTTTTTTTTTATAATTTGCTTACGCTAAAGGGATTTTTCTGTTGTTACAGTACCCTTATAATGCTAAGAACACAGTGTAAGCTACTTGGTATTAGAAAGAATAGAGAGATAGGAAAGAAGTGTTTGGGTGCAGTTGTAGGGTTTTTCTCCACGGGTGGTGTCTAAGTTACTTAGGGAGATTACGATTTCATGTATTCGATATAAAATAACGGACTTGGCCGGGATTCGAATGCACGACCTTCCATTCCGTAAGCGAATACACTACTACTGCACCATTGCCACCCGCTGATTAAAATTCTCCGTTGTTATTATCGAAATGCGCAACTTCCTTGAGCTATGTGATCAGTTTTCAATAAATCCCTAGAAGATGATGTTTTTCTGGATGAATGGAAGATTTCTTTTGTTGATCCAATATTTAAAAATGGACTTAAACATTTAGTCAAAAATTACAGACCCATCTCTAAGCTTTCCGCCATTCCT
Organism: Portevinia maculata; assembly: GCA_949715645.1. NCBI lineage: Eukaryota > Metazoa > Arthropoda > Insecta > Diptera > Syrphidae > Portevinia > Portevinia maculata. The sequence goes on from OX454526.1 coordinate 15,202,687, forward strand.
AAATTGCTTGAAAAAATTATAACCCAAAAGCTATATTTTTCGTTAAAGGAAACTTTATCCCAGTGCCAACACGGGTTTCTGAAGGGTAGATCAACTTGCATTAATTTAAGTATTTTTACAAATTATTGCTGCAACCAAATAGAATCGGGCAAACAAGTTGATGTTCTTTACACAGATTTTGTTAAAGCTTTCGATCGTGTACATCACGGTCTTAATTTACAGTAATAATATAGATTAGGTTTCAATTCATCTTTTATTAAGTGGCTGAGATCTTATTTAACTGGAAGGAAACAAATAGTAAAGATTGAAAATTGTACATCCAATCTAATAGAAGTTAAGTCGGGTCTTCCACAAGGAAGTCATTTTGGTCCACCTCTAGTCATCATCTTCACAAATGATTTGCCTTCTGTTATGAAATACTGCAGTTGTTTAATGTATGCCGACGATGTCAAAGTGTTTTTTTCCTTTTTCTTTGTCCCAGGACTGTTTTTTCATGCAGGAAGACATAAACAATATATTTCTTGGAATGGTGTAATTTTAACCATCTTGAGGTTAATAATTCCAAATGCAAAATTTTAAGTGTGAGTAGGTCTGCGTCTGTCGTTAAATTTGATTATTGTTTTAATGCCCGCGCTGTGTAGCTAATACATTATAAGGGTCCCAACAAATCCCTTTAGTGCGCGCTTATTATAAAAAAAAAAGAAAAATTGTTTTAATGATTTTAAACTTCTTAGAGTTGACTGTATCAAAGATCTTGGAGTCTATATCGATTCGAAAATGGATTTCAGGTCACACATTGACTATATCGTCTCTAAGGGTAATTCATTATTAGGTTTTTTAAAAAGAAATTCACAAGATTTCCAGGATGCATATACGCTAGAAACATTATTCTTGTCTTTTGTTGTTCCAGTGTTGGAATATGATTGTATTGTTTGGTCACCATATTATGAAATTGGAACAATGAGGATAGAAAGAATTCAAAAACGCTTTACGAGGTATGCATTAAGAAAATTAAACTGGGTTGGTTCTATGCCTGACTATAATTCAAGATGTTCTCTCATCGATATGAAAACGGTTAAATGTCGTAGGCAAATTCAATGCGTTATGTTCGGAAAAGATATTTTGCACTATAGAATCACATCTATCGACCTTGTTTCTTTAATTCCTTTTCATGTGCCAAGATTGTTTCGTAATAGTAACGATTATTTTTATGTTCCTCCTCATAGGACAAACTACGGTTTGAATGAACCAACTACACGTTCCTTAAAGTCATTCAATGAAATGTGCAATAATATTGATGTTTCAATAAATAGAGATGTTTTCAAAAAAAAAACTATTAGAAATTTGTATATAACTATTGAAGTATTTATTAATTTATTATTTTTAATGTATTGTAACTTTGTTTTTTTGTAATCAGCAGATCTTGAATAAATTGATGAAATAAATAAATAAATAAATATTTAGGCCACGCACCATATTTAGCCGTTAAGCGTCTGCTAAGATTCAGTGTTTTTTTCCTTAGCATACACGCCAAGGTCATTTAATTCACTTACTATACTACCACATCACTCCGGTCGTTATTGAGTCGCCAAGTTTATTCGGGTAGACTTCTTTTCTGTATACCCTCAAAAATCATGATCTTCATTTTCAGAACGTTGAAATGTGAATCTCTTGTTTTGCAGTATGTTTGTAGTCTATTGATTAAGAGTTGAAGGGAAGGGAAGGGATTGCCAATCAGCAAAACCTAGTCACTGATGACTATGATAAGAATTTTGATAATGAAATGTTAAAAATCAAATTGATAAGATATCCCGCAAAGATTACAACACCAGGGTCACCAGGTATCACAAATATCATCAACGAAACGCAATATAATGAATAAATTATAAACAGTGCATATGCGTCTATTGTTTGGCAGAGCTTCAAGAATGCTCCAGCCACATCAATACATCTGGTATTGAAGGCGCCACTTCCATATATTCACGGATAGTAGGGTTTCGCAGTCAAGCATCCAGACTCTATGAGTCTGATCACGCTGTGTGCTGTGACGTTTTATTATGTGTAGGTCAGTGACGTTCATTCGAAGGTGCGGAGGTGTTCACCGCACACCCTATCAAAATCCTTTTCCATACATAACTAAAGTTCATAAAATTCAGTTTTGTGTTTCTTTTCAATATTTTATTTACAATAAATTTAGAACAACTTTTACATTTAATTTCAATTCACAATCTGAACTACCTAACTACCAATCAAAGCATTGAACTATTTAGGATGTTCTCATTACTTAACTAGATCCACAAATCCAATAGATATCTCTTTTACATCAAAATAGCTTCGTTCTACCTCTTTAAAAGCACCACCTTCTTCATTCGGTTGGCATCGGCAATTATTCATTTTCAGCCAAAGTAAAACAAAACTCAGGTTGAGCAAATCTACATGCATACAAAGAAACTAAAAAACATAGGGACGGGCTACAGTCCGCTTGGGCGAACTGTTGGATACCCTATTCTTATTCCTATCCCTCATAAGTGGGCGTGACAAAAGTCTAAGTATGGTTGAATTGTTAAGAACGCTCTACATATTTTGTTATATAACATTTAAAGGATTTTATCAAAAAAAAACGCTCCCTAGCTCAATTTTGGGAGTTTCAATGAAATTGTTTTATTTAATTGTGGGCGTGTCAGTAGGCGGATTTAAAAAAATTTAACACATGAGCATAAAGGGCCCCTAGAGAGTATATATTATAAATTTCAGCTCCCTAGCTCAAACTTTGAATTTAAAAAAAAAAAAAATTAATTGTGGGCGGATTTTGAAAATATTTACACATGAGCAGAGCATAAAGGGCCCATAGAGAGTATATATTATAAATTTCAGCTCCCTAGCTCAAACTTTGGATTTTCAAAAAAAATTGTTTTATTTATTTGTGGGCGTGTCAGTAGGCGGATTTTGAAAAATTTGTATCCCGAGCAGTTTTAGGAGTCATAGATCATATAAAAAAAAATTCAGCTTTCTAGCTCAAAATTCGATTTTTTCCAAAACTTTGTTTTTTTGAGTTTGTGGGCGTGTCTGTGGGCGGATTTCAAAAATTCGTAAACTTGATTATTTCGGGACCCTAGAGAGTATATGGTTAAAATTTCAGCTCTCTAGGTTTAGTTTAAAGGCCTAATTTTTGCCCACAGACGGACGGACGGACGGACGGACGGACATGGCTAGATCGACATTACTATCGATGCTGATCATAAATATAGTAACTTTTAGGGGTCTACTGGCAATATTAAGGAATGTTACAAACTATGGTCAAAATTAATATACCCTTAGAATAGGGTATAACAAGTTGTGTTCGTTCGCACGTTGAGTCGTTGAGAATTATTTTTCGTTGTGTTGCGACATTTACTAGATACTTTCAGGAAAAAAATTAAGAGGTAAAGCTATGGCTATGTGGCTGTCCCACGTTGAGCAAAGTATTCTGCTGGCCTTGCTTGCTTTTTTCAAGCAACCAAGAGAGGGGAGTTTAGACATCAGGATACACTGATCTAAACCATTTCACAGTTGCATCGACATATAGTTTCCCAAGCCCACATAAATTGTTGCGTAATATTAAAAACGTTCGGTACCACTCGCATAGACTTGTTGCTTGACGAACAAAAAAAAAATATCTGTCTCGCGTCACAACGAGCAAGTATCTGAAAATAGACAAATTTTGGAAAGGCTTATAGATGCTGTATGTTTTTTGGGCTCCCAAGAGCTAGCGTTCAGGTCGAACGATGAACAAGAAGAGTCTCAAAATAAGAGAAATTATGTTGAGCATTTGAACCTTATATCAAAATATGACCCAAAATTAGAAAATCATTTAAAATCTGCAACCATATTAACGTACGTCTAACAACATACAGAACGACTTGATAAATGCAGTATCAAGTGTCATCTCAAAAAACATAGATAAGGAGATTGATACTTCAAATTTCTTATCTAATGCTGGATGAAACTACATATATTACAAAAAAGTCTCAATTGTCTGTTTTTCGATATGTTGACGCAAATGGTTCCGCAAAAGAGAGATTTTACCAATTTTGGAATGTAAGCGACGATCGAACAGCTAGAGCAATTTCCAAAAAAATTATAAAATTATAGACTTGATAACAGATAAAAACTGGGGTGAAAAATTAGTAGCGCAAACATACGACGGTGCCGCAGTTATGTCGGCGAATTAAATGGAACCCAAGTAATAGTGAAGACTCAGTTTCCAAATGCAATATTTATCCATTGCAATGCGCATGTATTAAGCCTAGTTTTATCTCAATCGGTTAACTTTCTACGGGAGGTAAACATTTTTTTTTTCAAGCTTGTCTGGTCTGTCGGCTTTTTTCTCACAGTCCACAAAACGAAAATTTTTTTTGGATCAAGTAATAAAAAGAAGATTGTCCACTGTTGCTACAACAAGATGGAACTATTCATCGCGTCTCGTTAATTTGGTCCAAGCACATTTAAGTGACTTGGTACAATTATTTGAAGAAATGATTGATGATCCAGATGCTTGGGGGGCTGACGCAGTTCAAGCTAGAGGCTTTCTTCACTTTTTAAACTCTTTTAATACGATTTTTATGCTTAATACTTTTAATGATGTTTTTACACACACTGATGTTTTGTTTAAAATTTTACAAACAAAAATATGTGATATAAATTTCTGCTGCGATCAAATTGAATTAGTTATATATATGTATATAAAACCAAAAAAAAAACACTAAAAACAGAAAAAAACAAAAAAAAATATAAAATAAAAAAAAAACTAAATAAAAAAAAACATAAAAATTAAAAAAAAAAACTTTAAAAAAAAGGAAATGGGATCGGTGTCTAACACGTCCTCGTCGTGATCCTGGACTGCAACTAAGAATAGGCAAACTTAACTCCAAAAAAAACATACCACACACCCAAGCTGAAGCACCACAGCACGTCCCTGGTGTAGGTCTAGAGGTAAAAGACCGTAGAGCGCCCGTGGTGCCTAATATGCCGATCTTTGTGTCCTTTTTAAGTTTGATTCTATTGTAGTTTTTATTTAGAATAGAGCTGGCCAACTTACTGTTGATCTATACGTGAGGATTAGTCGTACCACGTCTGTGTAAATTCACAAGTTCAATTTTGGTTTCAGTCCCCACTTTATGCCGAAGGTTTTGCTACGGGCATAGAAGGCCATAAATGCCTTCTTTACCCGTTGTTCTATGATTATTTTCCAGTTGAGTTTAGAATCTAGGATAACTCTCAGATACATGGCACTAGTTCATAGGAAGAGTGGTGTGCCGTTTAGGCGAGGAAGTGTGAAGTCAATGTAACTTGGTTTTGGCGGTGAAAAGCATCAGTTCAGTTTCGATCGGGTTGACTCCAAGACCGCACTTTTTTTGCTAACTTTATTTAGAGCGTTTTCGATAATTTCGTTAATCACGGAGTTCAACATTCTTGAGACCAGTATCACCATATCGTTCCCATCCCCGACTTCTTTGATTCTTTCTCTGTCTAAGCTTAAGAGACAGCCATCACCCTTTGTTATTTAAAAAAAGAACAGAAAAAAAAGAAGCTTAAGAGTTTGTTCATTACTATGAACCAGAGTAGAGGTGAGATGACTCCTCCTTGAGGTGTTCCCCTACTGGGAGTGTGTACGTTCTCCAAGGCTCCTTCTATGTCTAAATTGGTGGCCAAGGTGTATTCCTTGGCGCAGGAACATAAGTTACCGTGACATAAGTCCCACCATTTACTCCCAAAATCTTGTGTCTCACCAAATAGAATTTTCGGTGCTGGTTTCAACAATTCGCCCTTGCACCTACTCCAAATCAAACAGTGACCCCAAGCAGGGGGTTGCACTACTACTTGCGATTTCGCAACTCATCCCATAAACACTGCAATGCCAATGGGGGCATGTCGATTTTGGGAATTATGTCAAACTAAAGTGAGACATAAGTCCCAAAAAAAGTTGGGACTTATGTCCCGGCGACTTATGTCTCTGCGCCGTATTCCTTGTAGTATAAGGATTTTTCTTTTATTCGCATTACCTCGTGAGGAGCTGTTTCTGGGACCTCTATTTTATCTCTTAAGTGGTTATCTAGGAGACGTTCGAGAGTCTTCAAAACGAAGGTTTTGATTGGTCCTAAATTGTTCGCGCTTTCGGGACCGCGTCTACTCGCCTTTGGAATATAAACTAATCCTGTAAGTCGGTGTGAGCCATGGAACTGCTAGATCCAGTGATTACTGAAGCACGATGGGCAGAATGCCATTGAGTTCCTAGGAAATTCTATCCTTGGTAGTCTTGAATTTTTTATTTTCATAGGCGCTGGTTTTTGAGCGTTAGGAGCTTGAGCTTGGAGTTTCTGCGCTGTTATCTTTGCATTCGAGAAAATGGGTATTTATTAACAGCTCTAAAAATATTGCAGTTGACTTAGTCCATTCTCCATCACCCTGTCTTAAGAGAGATGGTCAGGAATGTTCTTTGGATAGAATTTTGCTGAGTCTTGCGGAGTCCTTGAGGGTTTTGATGGATTGGCAGCACTCTATCCAGGGCCGTTTCCCTATTTTTAGGCAATCTCTAAAGGGTTGTCGGTATTTGCATCTATGGAAGAAGGTCTCTCTAGCTAGCTTTCTGAGATTAGAGAGTTTCTTATTCCATCAGGGAGGGTCTCATACTGATTCTGTTTTATATTTGCAGGTGCTGCTGTCAGCTGGGAGTGGAAACACGTAGTGCAGACGAGGAATATACTGCCTTATTCGGAGCTGCAAATGAAGCCTTTTCACCACGTTCCTTAATGAAAGAAGTTAATGAAAGAAGTTCATGTAAGTCTAGCATATCCTACCTTACTATGTTGCAACAAATGCACAACAAATTGCAAAATATGGAGGCAAGCGGTCGCTAACCAAGCATATGGGTTATAAGTATAGTAAACCGTGGTGAATATGGTATTTTGACAACGTGGATTCGCTATAACGCGATCTACAAATTGCGGCAGACCCTTCCATAGCGCGTACTTTTCTTTGTAACGCGAAATATTTATGTACATATCACATTCCTGTGTTTCGTCCCATTTAATACATTCACGTATTCCGTAGTGTGTATGACACTTATGAAAATTCCTTTCAATATTGGCTCACTGAAATACCTGTCTGGTTTTGTTTATTTTTGCCGCTTTTCGTGTCTGATATTGGTAGGTAGGTACGGGTTTAGTGGAAAGATTCGGTGCAGGGAAATAAGTCAACGGGAACTAAGTCCACTGAAGGACTTAGTTCCCATTAAGTGGGAAATAAAACCACTTTCGCGAAGTGGACTTAGTTCCCATGTAAGGTGGGAAATAAATTCCCAAAACTTTGAGTGGTTTTAGTTCCCTTTTAATGTCAAGTAAATTCTCACTGTCGACTAAGAACAAAATAAAATTAAAGAGTCAAGTAGGCACTTTGCAATTTTTATTAACAAAATAGAAATTAACTTCTAACTGAGACAGAGTAATATAGGTACCGTGACCTCGCACCTACTCCAAATCAAACAGTGACCCTAAGCAGGGGGGCAGCATGGCCCCCCATATGCATTGCACTGTTTATGAGATTAGTTACGAAATCGCAAGTAGATTCCGTAAATAGTGTAATGCATATGGGGGGACATGCTGCCCCCCTGCAACACCCTTGCTTGGGGTCACTGTTTGATTTGGAGTAGGTGCGAGGACAGGTTATGAAACTTAGGCTTTATGTCACCATTATAAGCTTAAGATTTTGCGTAAAGAGTGTAATAACTAACTGCACTTTACAGTTTTTTGTCTAATTCTAAATGTTGGATGTTAGTTCCCTCTTCTTATTTTTGAATGTGTACTAAGTTCCCATAAAAAAATGGACTTAGTTCCCACTTTACATGGGAACTAAGTCCACTTCGCGAAAGTGGTTTTATTTCTCACTAAGTGGGAAATAAGTCCCTCAGTGGACTTAGTTCCCGTGGACTTAGTTCCCGTGGACTTAGTTCCCGTGGACTTATTTCCCTGCACCGAAAGATTCACCGTAATCACATTTTTGGTACCTATGATAGGAATTGTTCGCTGTATTTGTAAATTTAAAAAACAAATTTAAATGCACTTTTTTTGGAAAACGTAACCCCAGTTTAAGTTTGTGGCCCAAATATCGTATTACGCGATTTTGTAAAACGCGATTTTTTTGAGAACCTAAATAAAACGTTATACGATATGGTTCACTTCAAAATGAATTGATGGCAGCAGGTGGCACACATGACAAGAATGTATACTGTTCCCGAAAACAAATTTTGACGAGGAGTATTGAAATAGACAACATTTAAGTTTAGCATCATTTATAAATCTGCTACAACTTTTTCTTTTCTACACGTTTTTACTTGACCTTTTTTAACACTTTGTCAATCTTTCTTAACCTATTAGGTTGAAGTCAAATCAAGTCGCCGTTTTTATCTTTTATTTTAAATTAGCATCGCTTGATGTTTAAAGACATCAAAACCCGGGAGTATCGATAAAAAAAAACAAATAAAGATTTCCGTGGTTAGAATTAACACCTTTGTGATTTTAGCCATTTCCATCTATTGCGCAATAAGTGTTAAAAGCTTCCATTATATCGAAAATGTGGACCACAAGCCAATTTTGTATTTCACGGACTAAAATAAATTTCTGGTTTTAACCCAACAAACACCTTCAAACACATTTGGAAAAAGTGGCCAGCCGAAGTGGTTCAACGTTTCAATAGAACCGGTAACGCCTTTCGAATAATGATCTGCTAATTCTGGTTTTTCACCTTCCAATCCCGAATAAAAGAGTTGTACATTTTTCTGTAGTGGTCGCAACGAATAAAATATGTCTTGCAAAAAAGCACACTTAAAGTTGGAACACAATCACTTGTCCGTACCGAAGACTCGATAGCATTCAAGTGTCGATCGCGGCCAAGGATATACATTTGCAACTTTATTTCCATTTTAATTACACCATAACAGCGCAACTGTGTTAAGATAGTGTCTTGGTCATCGATGTTGCATATGGTTCAACCTACCTGACCCCTGGCGGTCAGCCAGTTCAGAACAACGGTCAATTCAATTCTTAAAGTTCAGATTTGTTGCCGAGAATTACAGATTTACTGCGCAGTGGTACCTAAATTATCCGTCGCAGCTGCACTATTTTTAGGAACGACATTTAACAACAGTTAATTGACGATTAAGTCAGGAAATTGGTTTTCTACATAAACTAATCAAACCATTTGTGGTATCGAGTAGTTCCGCCTAAACCTTGAAGTGTAGTTAAAGTGTGACTAAAACACCTGATGATAAAAAGTTGACTTCCAATCTCAAGACAGTAAATTATTTTATTGCACTTTTAATGGAGTCAATTGAGAAACATGGCTCTTAAACTCTGGACATTGGCTTTTGATTACTTTAATGAATTCTCGTTCTTAAAAGACTTTAAGTGGGTCAGCTTTTGTGCGAGTAAACGCACTGCATGAAGTGCAAAGAAACTTGTTCTAGTCGTGGTTCAAAACGAGTCCGACGCGATGCATGAGTGCGTATGAAATAGAAACGTAGACAACGCAGTTGAGTTTTTTTCACTTAGCTGAAAGCATAATATTTCAAAATGTAATTCGATAATTTGGCGCTTATGGCATCATGTGTCAGGCTCAGATTTATGCAAATAACAGAGCTAACTTGTGTGAGTGCGTTTATTAATGGGCAATGGAGAAATATATATAATTGCGAAATTATGAATTTATTAAAAGTAGTGCAAATCTATTTTGTTCATTGTTTCAATAAAAAGCAAGAAACCGATTTTATTTTTTAAATAAAATATACACGTAACAACTACTGGAGGTTTTAAGTTCGGTGAAGGACTGTTGCGCAATTTTTATAAGCGTGCTTTGCGGAATAGATTTACATTTAAATAGGTTTAGTTATTGTCTCGAAGAGGACATTGAATATTGCGTGCGATAGGCTATTGTTAAACTTGCAAACTTCAGTTTTCACAAGTATATAGTTCAACTTGCATATCCTGTCGAAAACTTTAATATATTTAACGTCTTCTTCTTCTTTCTTATCGGCGAAGCTATATGATCAGAATTAATTGGATCATATGCCTTCCACTTTATTTCATCTCTAGTGGTCCGCTTGGGGTTCACCAATTCGACCTCAATATCACTTTCATGACAGAGACAATCAAATACTGGTGGTGTTGCATTTGTGTGATCTAAGAGTTTGTAGGCCTGCCATTTGTTTGCTATTTCGACACGTGCGTGCTCTCATTATTGATTATTGCCTGCTCTTCCTTTTGCGGTACCGGTGATTTCCAATCGTGGACAGTTTCAAGATATTGAATGTGTCGCTGTTCTCACATTAATGGTTAGATTATCTATGTGTGATTTCTCACCTTAGCCGCCTTCAACTACAACCGCTATTTTTGAGGAGCGCTGCAGTGATATTCCTAGCCCAACCTAGCATGGGCGAAAGTATCACACTACTACACTTCGATCATCTTTAACAAAACGTCACATGTCCATGTCCTTTTACATTCAATATTCTTCAATTAAATTTAATTTTTAAACGATGTATTAATGATGATGATAGGTTAAGTTAGCAGATCTTATTCACTGCAACTAATGTACTTCATATCCTTTCGTTGGGATCGATGGCCGGATGATGGCCTACATCCTCGATCTCCCCCCATACTCAACTTTAACCACCCATCTTGATGTCCTTAGAAACCTGTTAAGATCAGCCAGTGAGACATCAGTATGTAATGAATTACTTTAAAGCCTTCTGTTCCTCCAGTGGCAGAAACTCGGACAGTGACGAAGAAAGTGATGTGTGTCGTCATGCATCTCCTCATCACCGCAGCCTCTACAAATGTGGCCACCCTTGGGGCTTAGTTTCGCTGTATGGGTTGTAAGAAAGTTACAGTAAGAGCACAAACCAACGTAGATATTGATGTACTGTCGTACCGCAAAGTTTAGTTGGTACCTATTCTTCTACGTCCTAAATGGCGGTGAGGTTATAATCATGACTAAAGGATCTAAACCCTCCCACTTAACTGCATCTGTACTGGTCCGCCTGTGGAGGTTCACCAGTTCGACCTCAGAAAATAACGGCAGGCCACCCGATTGCAAATAACTTCTTCAGTGAGGCCAATCAAATTATGGTGTTGCTGCATTTGTCTAGTCCTGGAGTTTTAAGGCCTGACCCTTTTCCCGATTGTATGGAAATGTTGATTGATACTGCCTTTTTGACAGGGTTCTTAGGATTTCTCCTTTGAACATAACAATATTAACTAAGCCGGATGCGCCCCATTTTATTCGAGACGTGATGGCTTCCTCAGATCTTGGAACAACTTATTCGATCAATCTTTACTACTCCTGCCTTCATGAGAAGCATGGTCTTCAGATAGCCGTATTGTTTTAAGCATTTGGCTATCTAATACCCGCTCAACGATCTTCGTGGTGTGTGACATCAGCTTGATTTAACGTTGTTTATGACAGTCTCTCATATCGCCTTTTCCTTCTTCATACAAAGAAAATAAAGAATCATAACATTGCAGATTAATAATATTGATAACGACATTTAATTTGACTTAATTGCATAAAAAATATGCATGAATCGTCCCAGTTCCACTCATTTTAAAGTCTTTTAATCGGTCGAGTAAAGGTATAGAAGTAAAATAGCGACAAGAAAAAATAACTAGCGAGCTCCCTTCCAAAGGTCTCATCAATTGCAGAACTACACTTGGATCCAATCCGAACGATCGGTCCCCAAGAGAGGTCAGAGCTTCTTGGTAAACCACGCATAGAATGAGAGCCAGGTAGCACAATTGAGCGGGTCAATTTTTAAATGCGTATTTTTTCGTTGCGGATTTGAAATGTTTGTAATTTTTTTGGATATATGTTCATTTATTATTATAATCATAATTAAAAAATATTTGTTCCAAAATATTGACGGATATCATAGAAAACCTAAACTTCCTATCGGATCGGGTCTTCTCGGCGACTCTGACATCGCGTCTTCCACACCTCGCTGTCAGCACAAAAGTTGCGCAAACATTGAATGTGATGGTGAACATGAAAAGTGCGAGAAAACAACACAAATGATGAACTTGGTACTTAAAAAAAACTAGAACAAAGCGAAACACGAATAAGAAAATGAGTCAATTTAACCCACACAAATGTGTTATACGGTGTTGAAAGGGATAGTTATACACTCTGCTTCAACTGAATAAGCACAAACATTTTCTAAGCTACGTTGTCCATTTTTTCAAACCCTTGTGCCGTAATATATTATGTGATGATGCTAACTGTTGGCGTTAGGTCTTATCGCCCAAAACCATAACGCCCAATTTGAAAAATATCATAAAGCTCAAAACATTGCTATGTAATTTGTTGCTATAAAATTTACACAAATTTGGGCAATGTGACATTGATTTTGGGCGTAATTGCATTATTTTTCTCAAAATGGCGTTAGGTCTTATGGCCCAAGTTAGTTCCCATTTTATAGTTAATGAACAGTTTTTAAATATAAGTAACCTGATGCAACAATTTGCCCTTGCACCTAATCCAAATCAAACAGTGACCCCAAGCAGGGGGGTTGCAGGGGGGCAGCATGCCCCCATATGTATTGCACTGTTTATGGGATTAGTTGCGAAATCGCAAGTAGATTCCATAAACAGTGCAATGCCTATGGGGGGGCATGCTGCCCCCTGCAACCCCCTGCTTGGGATCACTGTTTGATTTGGAGTAGGTGCGAGGTTTGAATGTGTTACTTTGAGTGATATGTCATTCCATTTGGGCTTAACGACTTTTTATTCATTTAAATTTTGGGTAATGTCGTGGTTTTTGGGCTTTATGACATTTTCAATTTTGGCGTTATGGTTTTGGGCGATAAGACCTAACGCCGCTAACTGTTTGCTTATGATGTTGAGAAAATAAATCGGAAAGAATAATTCAAAAAGTACCGCTATTTTTTCCCTGGTTCTCTTCCAAAGCATTCAATACGGAAAAATGGAGTTTTATTTTGCGTCAACTGAATAGACACAAGGTCATTATTTTCACTGCTTATGAGTATGCTGTGGAGATTGACACATTAGATCAACAGTTGAAGTGCTTTAAGTGAATTTTATTTGATTAATTGTATTTCAAAGAAAAAAAGGTAGATCAAAATCTCTAAACAGTGTTGAAAGAGCTCAAATCGATTTACTAAAAGAGCAAGGACTAAACGGGCGTTCTATAGCTGACAAAATTGGACGAAGTTTTAGTGTGGTATATTGTTATTCAAGAAGCAAAGATTCGTACGGAAAAAACATGAAAGGAGGTCAAAAAACGACAACAACAGCAGTTGATCGAACAACAATTTTAAGATGTGCTTCCAATTCTTGCGACTCTGAGGCAAAAATAGAGCAAAAGGCCGGAGTTACTGCAAGCGTTTTAACAGTGTGAAGGGTTATTAATAGTGCCAAACATCTAAAACGGTTGATCTAAAGAAACCACTACTGAATGAGAAAAGGAAGTGTATGCGCTTAGAATTCTCTAGACTCCATATGAGATTTAAAAATGAACGGCGTCACGTTGTTTTTTTCGGATGAGAAGAAGTTTAATTTTGATGGCCCTGATGGGTTAAATTATTACTTCCACGATGTGAGGAAAGAAGAAAGATTTTTAGTGCGGCATCATAGTCGAGAAGGTGGTGTTATGGTATGTGGAGCAGTTAGCTACTGTGGCACTGTTGAGCTTGAGTTCCAAACCTCAAGAATTACTGCATTAAGTTATAAAAGAAATTTGAAAAGAAATTTCGCTAAATTTTTAGACATTTTTAGACCCATAAACGGAACTTTTCAGCATTACAACGCCCCCATCCACACGGCGCGCATAGTATAAAATTGGATAGAGTACCGGTAACGGAATGTGGAATTGCTTCAATGGAAGCTGTACTCACAGAACCTGAACCTTATTGAAAACGTTTGGGGATGGTTGGCACGAAAAGTTTATGAGTATGGCCGTCAGTTTGAGGACAGAGAACCCCTTATTGCAGCCATTAAATTGGCCTGCAGGGAAATTTCGCCGGACTACATAGAGAGGCTTTACGATTCCATGCCGGATCGAATTTACGAAACTATTACGAATAAAGGCGGCAGTACCCACTACTAAAATTAACCAATAAAAAACTATTTTAAGAAAAACTTGTTTCATTTAATCCCAATAACTTTTATTTCCAATTTCAATATTTATGTCTATTCAGTTGACGCAAAATATTTCATTTGCATTTTTCCATATTGAATGCTTTGCAAGGGAATAGGGAACATCATAAACAAACAGTTAGCATCATTAAATGATATATTACGGCACAAGGTTTTGAAAAAATGGACAACGTAGCTTAAAAAATGTTTGTGCTTATTCAGTTGAAGCGAAGTGTAATATACCTGATTATGTTTTTACAAATCATTGGTAAGTTAAAAACATTTGAAATTTAGTTGTTATCCTATCAGCAGAGACCCGAAGTCGCTAATAAAAGTAAAGACGCGTTTTTTCGGGGTAAGACGTATGAGTATACACAAAATATCTACATAATTATGTTTCGACACTGATCCAGATTGAATGACTGCAAAATATATTTGATGGTATTCTTGTTTGAAATTTCTTGCACATACAAGATGCCATGTCTTTTATTTTGTACGAGTATTGAATGAAGGCAACGATTATTTTTTTAAATTGACCAAAATTAGGAGCGATGACATAAAATTCATAGACCCATAATTCACGGTTTAAGCAGAGACAAGGGCCATTGACTTTGTGATTGTAGGCTAATGAATTCTATCCAAATTGTCATAATCGCTTCTGAACTAAATGTGTCTATTTGAAGGAAAATGAATTACGAAAGTTCATGAAAAATCGAAAGATGACTCCCAGTTACGTTGCTTCATTGGAGAGTTGGATTGTGACGCCTCACTGGCTGAGTCAGCCCGATCAGCTTCCTCCTTCTCGTAAAGAGAACAACCTCAGTTTTAAGAGGTTTGACCGAAAGCCCATTCCTAGTGCACCATTCGTCGATCACGTCAAGGGCCGCCTGCGCCTTGGCGCATACAGTCGCTAGGCATTATCCAACAGAAAGCAAGGCAACATCATCCGCGTACGCCTGAGCGTATACATTAGAACTGTTGAGTGCGTGCAACTTTCAGGCTAGTGAAAAGTAGGTATAGAACTGGACCCCGCCATAATATAACGGCCACAATCCGCATCCGCAACCAACGTTCTATTCATTAGCATTGCTTTAATCCACAACACCAACGGCTCGTCTACGCCGTGTTGTCTGGCAGAGCTGCACATACTGTCAAAAGTCGCATTGTCATAAGCACCCTCAATATCGATCAAAATGCCCATCACGTATTCTTTCATGTCAAGCGCGCCCTTTATTCTATCAACTAGATTTTGGAGCGCAGTCTCGCAGGATTTTCCGCGTTGATAGGCATGTTGCATCTGAGATAGTGGATGCAATCGCAAAGCAATTTTGCGCACTCGGTAGTCGGGACCAATTGTAATCACTATGTGAAAGTTGTTTTTTAATTTTTTCCTTGACAATTGGGATTTTTAGAAGCTTAAACTACTCGTATATATACCAATTTTGTTGACTTTCTATGCTTGTGTAAGAAAAAACAGACAGATACCTATATACATTTTTCATCCTTATAATTTTTTGCATCTCGATTGACGCATAGCACTTTCTGCACTTCTCGAGAGAAGTATAACTATAAAGAGAGCGTTCCACCAAAATCACCTTCGTAAATGCATTAGATACGAGTAGTTGCATAAGTTACGTTCATATGGTTAATAAAAGATTGATTACCCTTGTTTTCGTAAGCCATCTGCAAAGTTTATCCACACAAACACAAAGACAAACTTGCTAAAACGCAACCCCAAGAGCCAAGTCAAGTCAAGTTAAAGGTGTTATCTAGTCAGGATGACTCCAAAATATCATGTATTCATATATGCAGTTCGTTACTCAACTCTTTCGTTAACATGCAAAACTATTTTCGTCACAATTTAATGTCGGCTGTGAACTAAAACAGTGAATTAAGCAAAGTCTCTTTTACAAACGGAATCTTATGTTTGTGGTTATCTTGTGGGGAACTATTTAAACCTTTTTTTCAACGGCTCCCAAGCAACCCAACTCGATCCGCAATTTCTTCTTTATTTGATGACAAAGTTATGCAAAGCAAAAGGAAACTTGAATATTTCTTATTGAAGGACAAAACCCGAACAAAGTTCGATCTCATCATGTCATGATTTAATTTCTTTTCTTTTTTCTTTTTTAACAGAAATATTGAAATCAAATTTGATTTAATTAAGGTCAAACGGTATTTCGCTTAAATTAGCATATATGTGACGCAAGTGAAACAATGCATGAAACGAAAACAATCTGCATAGCGTCATTGCACTGCATAATCATCCATATAAGCCTTGAGTAATCACGAGTAACATTTGAACCGTATCTCACGAATAGCATGACTTGCTGACCCCTTAACACTCAACCAAGCAACTTATATGCTTGCTAACCTATCTTTCCATGAACTTGTTTTGGTTTTTCGAACATTGTTTTGGAAATTGCAAATTGAAAATGCTTCCGCATTAAGTACAGCCTTGAGTAACAGCATAGCGTTATTCCAGACATAAAACTCTAACTACATGAACAAGATCTTACATTTATACAACATTAGGGAGTTATTTTAGAAACAATTTTCCTTCCGCATCTGTGCAACAGACCAACATTCGCCATACTCGATGTAATGAATTCAACTGATGCTCAGACCGGTTACTGAAAAAATTGTATAATAAGCAGAGAGATGGATGGAATTACCAAAAACAGCGTCATCGTTGACCCATTAACATTTTTGGACCTACCACAACAAATACATTAAAACGAGAGAAGGTTTATTAACATCTATAATAAAATGACAACAAAAATGCATAATATTGAATGTTAAACAACAAAGTGGATTTGTATTTTTAGTATATTGCTCTCCTTCCATTAATTAAATTTAGTTTTCTGATATGGCTTTCCACTTTTTTTGGTTAAAAGCGAAAGGTTGGTATCGTGAGTGTCATTCATTGGTGTTGACAAAATCAATTAACAAACGAAATGATTTTTTTGTGGGAGATACTTTATACATTTTTAGTTGCGAGACAAAAAGTGGAAAACAATTATGTGTATACGATCAAGGTTGTGCAGTTATTGTTGAGATTTTTGGGTCGTTTTTGACCGCAGTTGACCGCAAAATGTATTGTTTTGCAAATTATTATTTCAAAACTAAATAAATAATTGCTCGTTGGGTTTACCGATAGTAGGCGGGCATCACTGAACAGGTATTTTAACAGCAGTTACTTTCACCTATGACTTAAATTGATCTCTTCGATTACTCGTACTCGATTTTGCCATTATTAGAAGTGTTTATTTTTGTAAGTGATTTATAGCTTTGAGTATTGAAATAATAATACAAACTTGCTTTTTACGGAAAGGTTTTATCGGTGATAAGGTGGCATAGGAATCGCTTTGAGGAATTGTATATGGGAATGAAATTATTATTAAGGCAACGACTTTGAGGTTACATCAGAGGTATAAAGCCGATTGTTTACCAATCCGACAATGTGTTTATTTTTTGCCAATTCTAAGACAACTCAGCTTAAACTTTACTTCTTTCAGAAAATTGGAACAAAAGGCTACTGTTGCACAATCCCGACACTCATTTACAATGACGTTCCAGCGTTCAGCTGTAAAGACAAGGCCAATCTGCTTGCTGCTCACTTTGCATTCAGCTCAAAGCTCACAGATCATGCTTTGTCTCCCCATGTACTCCAGCGCATGGAAAACTCTATGGAACCAATCCAACCAATCCAGTACTTCAAGATCTTGACGTTCAAAAATCCGCTGGTCCAGATGGTATTTCCCCTATCGTTCTGAAGAGGTGTTGTTCCACACCAGCAAAACCAATGCGCAAGCTTTTCTATCCATCCTTCTCTTCAGCGCTCTTCCGGAGAAGATGCAAAACAGTATTTATCCAGCCCGTTCCTAAAAAGGATATTCCTCTTCTCCCTCCTCCTACCGACCAATTGCATTAACGTCCCTTCCTTCCAAGGTCATGCAAACGATGATAAACCGTCAGCTCGTGAAATATCTTGAATCCAGAAAACCTCTTAATGACCAGCAGTACGGTTTTCGCAGCAACATGTCCACTGGTGATTTGATGGCTTATCTAACGGCAAAGTGGAACCAATCTCTTCAACAAGGTGGTGAACGTAAGATCGTTGCGCTTGATATTTCAAAGGCATTTCTCGAAGTTTGGCATAAAGCTCTCTTGTCAAAAATGCGTGCAATTAAAATCGATGATACCTTTCTTCAATGGATTATAAATTACCTTTCGGACCGTTCAATTCAAGTTTTTTTGAACGGTTTCAAGTCTGCAATTCACAAAATAAATGCTGGTGTTCCCCAAGGCTCCGTTTTGTCTTCCACTCTCTTTCTCCTCATTAAATTCCGATCTTAATAGCATAACTCAGTGGAGCACGCACAACAAATAGGTTGAAATTTAATGCTTCCAATACGCAATGTTGTCTTCTGTCACTGAACCTAAGCCCACACACACTGCCATTATCCATGAATGACACTTTCATCGCTGAAACCGAAAGACTTTCCATTCTCGGTATGTGTGTTAATGCAAACCTTTGTTGAAAAGACCACATATACGATGTCGCCAAGAACGCTGCGATATGTCTAGACATCATTAAGCAATGTAAGAGACCTGGCTACTTATAAAGCAACTCCCAAAACAACAAAAAAGATCAAGCAAAACTCTTATCCTCCCGAAATATGTGAAATTATTACAGAAAAGAGGAAAGCTAGAAAACGCTGGCAACAGACAAGGGCGCCAAGCGACAACACCACACTGAACAACTTAAATTATAAGCTCAGAAAATCTGTAAGAGAATTCAATAATGAGTCTTTGAAAACTTGCCTCACAAGTCTTATGAATGATGCTAGTACCGACTACTTGCTCTGGAAGGCAACAAAGAAAATGAACAGGCCAATAGCTCACATTCCGAAAGTAAAAACCAGAGAAGTTAACTGTGCGAAAAGCAGCCAAGAGAAAGCAAATACTTTCGCTGAGTATCTTGAAGACGTATTCAAACCTTATGAAGATAAAGGTTATCAAGGACTCGAAATAAGGTGCGAAGATGATAGACCTATTCGGCCGGTAACAGCTAAAGAACTTGCCAAAGAAATTTAAGAAAGCATAAATATAAAAAAGGCCCCAGGGTTTGATTTGATTACAGGAGACATTTTGGAGCAATTTCCACGAAAACGTTTAAAAAAACTAGCGCAGATTATAAATGCTGCATTAAAATTAAGATATGTGCCAAGCATGTGGTAAGTCGCGGAGGTAATATTGATACCTAAACCAGGCAAACCACCTAACGAAGTTACCTCATATCGCCCAATATCGATTCTACCAATGTTGTCCAAGTTATTCGAAAAAGTGCTGGTAAAACGTCTACAAAAAATAATAGATGAAAAATCGGTAGTCCCAATTCACCAAATTTGGATTTAGAAATTAGCACTCTACCATTGATCAGGTGCATAGAATCACAGATAGAATCGAAAAAGCATTTGAAGAGAAAAATGTGTGCTCTACAGTATTTCTTGATATAGCAGAAGCTTTCGATAAAGTTTGGCACAAAGGACTGATACACAAATTACAAAAGCAACTGCCGAAGCAGTATGCGACCATTCTGGAGTCTTATATATCAGATAGATTATTCAGAATTAAACAAGATGCAGAGTACTCAACACTAAGAGAGATCAAAGCTGGTATACCGCAAGGCAGTGTGCTAGGTCCAGTTCTATACCTACTTTTCACTAGCCTGAAAGTGAAACCACCATAGCAACAAAAAAAGCTTCAAACAGCAATAAACAATATTTCAGAATGGACTAAGAAATGGCAGATTAGATTAAATGACCTTAAGTCAGTCCATATTAATTTTACGTATAAAAACGTACCACACATTCCAGTCTACATTAACAACAATGTAGTGGAATATTCAAACACAGCCAAATATATAGGCATGACTCTAGACGCTAAACTGCGTTGGAAAGCGCACGTAAAGAAAAAAAGATGAGCTGAACATGCGATACAGGAAAATGTATAGGCTTATTGGGAGACACTCATCTCTGTCTAACTACATTAAGTTATTGTTATACATGCAGGTTCTGAAACTAGTATGGACCTACGGGCTCCAGTTGTGGACATGTACATGCCAAACAAATTTACAAACAATTCAGGATTTCCAAAATAAAGCACTAAGGAAAATAGTTAATGCACCTTGGTACATACGCAATGCCGATCTGCATAAAGATCTAAATGTTGAAATGGTTGAAGATGAAGTTAAGAAAGTTGATCAAATGCATAGAAGTAGGCTTCTCAACCACATAAACACAAAAATAACAGAACTTTTAAATTATAACAATGCAATCAGGAGATTGCGAGGGGTAAAACCTCTTGATCTATAAGAGTTAGCTAGGGCTCAGAAATCAGGTATCGATTTCAAACAAAAAAAAAATTTAGAAATCCGACAAACGGCGGATTTATCTCTTAAATTCAACAAATAGTTCAAAAACAAATTGCCTACTAGTCGTCGACTAGGTGCAATCTCATTCGGGATTTCCTGAACGCCCGCGCTGTGTAGCTGTTACATGGTAAGGGTACTTAAAAATGCCTTTAAGTACATTAAAAAAAATGTTTTTTAATCTTCGGCGACTTTTTCACGCGAAAATATGTTTATTTTCATCAATTAGTGTTCGTGGCTTTAGTCGGAAGGTTCAAAGTATATTCAAAAAGCAAGTTTTAATTTTTTTTCTTGAGAAATGTGTGATGAAATAGGAGTTTATAGGTGGAGAAGGTTCGTTTTTTATCGTGATTTTGTTATATTTTACATAAAATCAATTTTATTCTCCTTGCCCAATATGAATGTAAGAGAAAGGGATGAGTACATTGAACAACTTATTGGTGAAATAGTGAGTAATGAAGAGCCTGATGAACAGCCCGGAAGTGCCAGTGATGACGATGATGAGTATATCCCAGAAAGAGAAGCATCCGATGCGGAGCAACAGCTAGTTTTGGAGGTTCCAAGCGACATCGAAAACAGCAGACGACGAAGATGATTTGGAAGAATTGCATGAGAATCATGAAAGGGAACGTCTAGATCAAAATGAAGAGCAAATCGATCAATATTTTCTTGCCCAAGATGGAACAAAATGGCGTTAAAATGCACCAGTCCAGGTAAGAATAAGGAGTCACAACATTATTCGTCATGCAGGTGGAAATCCAAAGCGATTAACAAGCTCAAACCCAATAGATATTTTCAAATCCATGATGTCACCAGAAATAGTAGATATCATAATAAGGCACACTAATCGAAAAGCTGAAAGTGATATTACTAAATTCAACATAGAAAACAAAACAGAAAAACCTGCAACATGGAAAAGCTTAACGGAGCGAGAATTATATGCATATTTTGGTCTATTGCTAGCCGCTGGACTTAATCACGCCAACATGCAGCATACGAAGGAGTTATGGGCAACTAAATCGGTTTTTAGGGCGACAATGCCAGTAACCCGTTTTTGGGCTATTTCAAAGCTCATCAGGTTTGACGACCAAAGAACGCGTGCTGATCGACAACAAACTTGCAAAGCAGCTGCAATTGAGGAAATTTTCTGTATGCTGAATCAAAATTTAGAGGCAGCATATTCACCTTCGGACACCATAACAGTTGATGAGCAACTTTTTCCGTATAGGGGAAGAACAAAATTCACCTAGTATATTCCATCGGCGAAATACGGTTTGAAGGTATGGTGGGTCTGCGATTCTACAAATGGGTATCCCTGTAAAGGAATTTTTTATACAGGAAAAGAAGCTGGCCAACAAAGGGAAATGAACCAAGGACAAAATGTGTTACTTAAACTATGTGGGAAATACAGGATGACAGGAAAAACCATCATTGCTGACAATTTTTTCACAACGTTGTAAGGCATTGAACAACTAAGATTGTTACGCTACGTTGGAACAATACGGCGAAACAAAAAGTGTATTCCAAAAGAAATGTTACCGCATCCTAGCCGCCCTGTACTTTCATCAGAGTTTGGCTTCACGGACAATGTTACTCTCGTCTCATATGTGCCCAAGAAAAATAGAGGAGTTTGTCTCCTTTCGTCGCTCCACTTTGAAGCAGAAATAATAGGCCCCGCAAAAAACCAGCGATAATAATGTACTATAACAAGCATAAAGCAGGCGTTGATCGAATGGACCAAATGCTTCAGAAGTACGTAAACGGCAAACCAATCGATGGCCATTGGCTTTATTTTATAATATCTTGGATGTCTCAGCCTTAGCTTCTTGTCTAATTTATAAAATATTAGAACCAAATGCGACAAAAATTACTGATCAACGTCGTAAGTTTCTGCATTGTTTGATCGAGCAATTGGTAACGCCACAGATAGAAGAGCGAATGAAGAATCCGAGAGTTATGGAAAATTTTTCAGTGAAGAATAGCATAGAAGCTTATTTTGCCAAACCAATCCAGCAATAGTTAATACCGCAGCCTAGCACCAGCCAAGCACCAACAAAGAAAAAATCATGCTATATTTGCCGAATCAACGACAAACTGCAAAGAAAGACACGGTTTTCTTGCACTGCCTGCTTAGAACCAATATGCCTTCAACATAGCCAGCAGTACTCAAAATGCAATAAATGTGTCAATCTTATATAAAATTAAGTTTTTTCTTTTTCTTCATTGTTAAATTTTATATCTGATCATTTATTAAAAACAAAATAAAAGAAAAAAGTAAGTTGCACATGTTTTATCAGTTTAACTTTCAGACAAAATGTATGAAGGTCTGACCAGACCTTGTGGTTGACGGGAAGGCGAAATAAGTTGTGATTGACAGAAGGGTTAAATATTATTGTTTTGTCCTAAAATTCATTATTATACCTGTCTGTTCCAACTACTTGACTTGGACTTGGTATACGAGTAGTACCAATGCTATTTTATATTGCAATTGTAGCAATAAATTCAAAAATGTATAAATGTTATTATTCTTTCTTTAATTTATAAATTTTTGACAATATAATTTTTTTTGTTATTGCTTACTCGGAAACAATTATGTCTTTTATCACTTAAAGTATTCTTTTTCACATTTCTAACACCACCGTCAATCACCGTCAGACACCATAAACTTACTCACAGAATTTTATCAAAATCCGTCGAGCGGTTTGTGACTTTTTAAAGGACACATACAAATAACGGGTATTTTTTATATATATAGATTACCTCTAGAGCTAAACATTTTCAAGTGATTAGCACTTTTTCTGCTGTGAAAACACATCTGAATTGATGAATTTTTAATAATTCAATATTACACTTGCAGGGTCTGCCCAAACAGCAAAAAATGATTTGTGGTCTACGAGACAAAACAGTTTGGGCATATCTGTACTAAATAATGGGCAATAAGACTTTCGTAGCCGACGCTCAACCCTACTCAGCTTTGTAACTCATCTATGTACGCATGCAATTGAACAGCATATGGCGAATCAAGAGCTCTAGCCTTGGACATCTCAAAAGCTTTCGATCGGTTCTGGTATAAAGCCCTGCAGAACAAACTGACTTCAAGGGAAATGCCGAACAAACTATGTGGTTGGAGTTTATTTGGAGTTCCGAATAAGTCATCTCAGGACGATCAATTCAAGTTGTGGCCGATTAAGTATATTCGTACTACTTCTCTTTTAAGGCAGGACTGACACTCGATACTCGAAATGCAATTGACGACTTTTGCTCGAAAGAATACTTCGACTGTTCCTAAGATTCAAATATATGAGCAGCTTTGTAGTATTAATGAAATCATTTATCGCTTTGGTGTCACAGTAAATTCAGACGTAACTTGGTACAACGACTTATCTTATATTGAAAAATTGAATTGAAATATTGGAAATCGATAAAATTGAGTTGCCTTTTCAGAGCAAGAAGATACTTTACTCCGAAGCAAGAAGTTAAATCAAGTAGAGACAAATCTGCTGAACTGCTTCTGACGCAACCGTCTCATGGCACCAATCTATGTATGCAAGTTCAAATTATTATATCATTTTAACAACAATGTTTGATGTAGATAATCAAAAACAGACTTAATTTGTTCGGAATTAATTCAATAATTTCTCAATTGTTGCTCGAAGCAGATTTGATTTCCAAAAAAACAAAGTATGTGTAGAGAATTGTAGATTAGTAACGCAACACGATCCATTTCAAATGGAGTAAACTTATTTTTTCGCTTGGATCAATTTTAATGTTTTTGATAAATTCACGAATTGCGCTAAATACAAAGAACTGTGTTACCCTCAGTCATGGTGCATGCTTCTCACACGTGAAATATGATTTCATCCAATTATATACGATTGATGGAGACCTCTTCTTGACTCGTTCACGTATTCCAGAATACATTTTATGTTTATAAACAAATAATTGGCTGAAATAAGATTAATTGCAACCATTTACATACTCTCAATTTCATGATCAAAAGGTATAAAGTAAATCCAAAATCTCGACCGTAACAAAAATGCATTCATGAAAAATACTCTCGATTGTAGCCAAAGATACGATAAATGGCTTCTACGTGCCATATAACCTGAAATGGTGATTTTGGGTTGGCATTGCATAATTCATCAGCCAAATGTATAATGAGTTGTAAATCTTCACGCGTAACTAGCTAGCACAGCAGATTAAGTAAGCAGTGAACGAGACATTAATGGATTAGCCAAAGAGATTCGGTGCCTTAAACAATTAGTCGTTACACCTGTATAACATTTCTTGGTATAAAGTACATTAAAGCTTTGCAGCTCATTGCTGTTAGTATGGTTGTGCTATAGGACGATGTGCGCATTCTTTTTAACCTGTCGTCTGAAACATGAGGGGTCATTTGTTGATCTGAAGACGATTTGCTGTTGTTACAAATTTTAATCATAGAGCTTGACTGCCAATTTGAAATATTCACTAGAGATCACTCCAAGGGTACGTGTCAATAGCAGACATGAAGAAGGCAATATTTAGTAGAGGAGTCAATCGCTTTGGTTAGAATTTTTTTTTTCATCAGGCTTCTCATGGGTTTCTATAACTTTGTTAGGATGGTGCTTTGGTTTAGCACAAGTTGCTTTGTGTTTATTGTATATACCCTATTCTAAGACTATATGAACTTTGAATCATTGTTTGTCACATACCTTAATATTGGCAGAAGACTCCTTAAAGCTACTATATTCTTAAACAGCATCGATGTTAATGCCGATCTACCCATGTCCGTATGTCCGTCAGTCCGTAAAAAATAGGACTTAAAACTCGAACTAGAAAGCTGAAATTTCAACCCTATACTCTCTAGTGGCACGAAATAATCAAGTGAAATAATTTTTAAAATCCGCCAACTGACACGCCCACTGTTAAAAAAAGGGATTTATGGAAGAAATCATTTGCAAAGTATACAGATAGATACAGTCTCTTTGAAATATTCCCTTACAAAAAGCCTTCTGCTATGCCCACTTTTCAGGGGCGTTTTTAAACAAAAACTTTGTTTTTTCGATAAAACCCTTAAAATGTTTTATATAAAAACATGTAGATCCTTCTTAACAATTCAACCGTACTTAGATTTCTGTCACATTCACTTTATGAGGAATGGGAATAGGAACAGGGTATCCAACAATCGCCCAAGCGGACTGTAGCCTTTCCTTATGTTTTTTTTTTTTTAAAGTATATAATTCTTGTAAGAATACACACAGGTTATTTGCTGGCTCCAAATTTGCAACAAATCGAAACTTCGACCGATTAGCTGATATCGAAAGTTCTTCGAAATCTCTTTCCATGCAATTGAAAATGGCTGATATCTGTTATTTGAGACGTTAAACAATTTAACGTTAGATGCCTTAGCACGACTGGAGTAGAAGAGCCCGCGGTATGATGATGAGTGTGCTCCCCGGAAAATGCTGACAGAACAAGCACATCTGCAGACGCTGCAACGCAAAACAAGGACAGCAAGGGAAGAGTATGGAGCCAAAATACGAGAGGAGAAGAAGATCCTGCGTAGAAATAAAAGGGCATACGCAGCAGTGGCGTGGCGTGGATAATTTTAAAAGGGAAGACGTTGAAAAATTTAGTCACCTATAAAAATAAAAATCTTTAAAACCTGAAATAAAATAATTTTTAATGGGGATATTGTATCTACATAATATGCATTCCACATTGACTTAGCAAAAATATTCTAGCCACATTTTTTATACTTCAAGACATTAATATTTCAATCAACAATAAGCTTAAAGCATAACAAAAGTGGCTTCAAAAGAAGCCGGTCTTGACAGACGCATGATACAATAACTTAAAAAAATTCAGCATAATGTGGATAGTAATTTTAAAATAAGAAAATTTAGAAGAATTATATGGATAATTCTTTATATTTGTTAAAATATAAAAACGATACAAATAATAATTTTAGCAATAAAAATAAATCAAAATTAAAAACAGCTAAAATTCACACACTTAAAAAAAAAAAAGTGAAAAGTTTTGTTAAAATATTAGTTCTTTATAATTATTTGTATTCTAATGCTATTCGACGATCTTTTTTGATAAACTCTGCCAATACCCTTTCATAGAAGTTTGGTCTATTTTTAATTTTAAGAAGAAGTCTTCTTCTATCGATATGAGGGCTAAATCAGAGAGCCTATCCTCGCCCTGTGAGTTTCTTAAATAAGTATGAATTCTTTTTAAAGCAGAAAAAGACCTCTCAACGGAGGCGACGGAAATGGGAAGTGTTAAAAGTAAACTACTTAAGTTTAAGACTTAAGGGAACACTTCTTTCAATGCTTCACTATTCAAATGGTTGTGAAGGTTGAGAACCTCAAACTGCCGAAGTGACGACGAAGAATATAAAACATTAAGTTAATTTTTTAATGCCGTGAAGTCAAAATTTCTAGGAAAAAACTTAATTAGGGAAGATATTTTTACATCTGGACTGGAACGAGAAAAAGTGTCATACTTCAAATTATTTAGTAAATCCAAAAATGTAAGATTACTAAATGATTTATATCTGGCATTTATTTGGCTAACTATATTGTCTTTAATTTCAACAAAAAGGCGCTTATAATTCGTCTTCAAATCGAAGTCAAGCAACATTTCGCTGTCATAAATAACTTCAAACATATTTAAAAAGTCAGAGCTTATCCATGACTCAAAACGTTCGATTTCTTGCTTGGCATAACTAACGTCTGTTTGTTTTTTTTGAATTAAATTAAATAATACATCGGTCTTTGCAAATATTTCAGAAAGGGTATGAAGCAAAAAACAGAATTCCTTGCTCTCTAATTTATTTAATAAACTTTCTGCCATCGAAAGTGTGTCAGTATCCCATTCCCTAGAGTCATTAATTATTTTACTAAAAGTTTCAATTATATCTATTCTACAGTTAAAGATTACGTTTATTATTCTTGGATGATAATGCCATCGAGTTTCCGATACTCCTGGCATGCGTCGATTGGAAATTTGTTTTAAAAGATTGGACCGCTTTGTGGATTTATTAAAAAATCGAACGATGCTATTAGTATAGCCAAAAAATAGTTTAAGTTCTGCTATGTTTTCTAGAGATCGGGATAGTACTAAATTTAAAACATGTGCATAACAAGGAATAAAATTTGCCATCGGGCATTCATCAAGGACCTTCTTTTGAACACCACCCCCCTCGCCGGACATAACTGCGGCACCATCGTAGGATTGTCCTATTAACTTTTCCTTGCAGTCGTATGTTTCAAGAATTTTAAATATATGATTGGATAACTCATTTGCATTACGACTTGCGCTAACGTCAAAAAATCCAAGAAATCTTTCTTGTATACCATCCTCTGACAAGTACCGAAATATGGCACTCAGTTGTTCCCTATGACTCAAATCTGGTGTTTCGTCGATCATAATCGACACGAACCGAGCATCCTTGATTTCCGTTTTAATTTCGGATTTAATAACCGCCGCGATACTATGTATCAAATCGTTTTGAATATCGTTGGATAAACCTGAAAAAATTGGATTGTGTGTACTTGAACACTGCTCTAAATGGGATTCCAATAAAGTGTCATATTTAGATAAAAAAATAAACCGCTTCGACATAATTGCCACGATTATCTGAACTAGACCTTTCATCATGACCGCGAAATGCTAACTCCTGTCTGCCTAATAAAATGACCGTGTCAATAAAACGTTCCATTAGTTTCCGATTTTTATCTACTTTTTTATTATGAACAACGAAAGAATTTCCTAAAGAAGTTTCAATGCGATTCGTGCCGAATTCGTGTAGGGATAAACAACAACGAATATGTTTTTCTGTCTTAATATGTTTTTTCGAAGAATTAACTAAATTATTTATATCAGTGAAGCCCGTTCGGCTCCAAACACTGGCGGAGTTTGAAAAAAGAAGACAAGGAAAACAAAACATTTTATTAAGCTTGCAACTCCCAGTTAGCCACTTATATTTTTGGTATAAGGAAACATTAAAATGTGTCACAAAACCATCTCTCCTTTGGTAATTAATATTTATAAAAGGCATAGAGCGCCCTACGTCTATAACTTTTTTTTTATCAAGAAAAGATAGCTTACTAAAACTATTTGAATCCTCCAGGAGGAAATCAGTTAAACAGCAATCTACACTAATCAAAGACATTTCAAAAAAAAATCTAAAACTGCACTAAAATTAAGAAGCTAAAATGTTTTTATCAGTAAGTTGGTAATAAAAGAAACTAAAAAATTACACATTAACCTTCACTTTCACTTTCACATCTAACTTTTCACTATTTTAATTTAAGATTTTATCAAATTGGCTTTACAAAACACTAGATTTTTTCAAGTTATTGCACTTGTGCAACGCAGTCTGTCAATAAATTCCAACTGATTCTAAATTAAAATTTGAATTCCTGCTTAAAAAAAAAAACAAGTGTCGGTATTTTATTTGACATGAACTTCTCTTAAGCGATATGCTGAATTTACTCTGCTGACAAATTGCCATTACCATATTTTATTTCATAAGACAAAAGTATAACAATAAATTTGTAAAAACATCGAAGCATTAACTATCACAAGAGAGAAAAATGAAAGCTCAACTTCTTACATCAACACGCATATCAATATCAACATCAAATTTAAAATCAAGAATCAACCCACATAACACATTCAGATATTATGTCATAAGAAAAAAGAAATAAGTCAAAGAACACCGTGTTATTAGACACAATGTTGCAAAAAAAACGAGTCAAACGTAGCACCTGCATTCCTGCAACATGTTGATATCTTCCGATTGAAACGCAATGCTAATCGCAAAAGGGAGAATGAAATGAAACAATTCCAAGTATTCAGCGTGAGATTTGGTTTATAAGACGAAATGTAGCGTCTTTTTTTTTGAATATAAAAGCGGGTGTTGAACAAAGAGGATCGGAACCGCAATGCTTGTAGAAGAAAGGGATATAAAACAAGTAAATAAGACGGAAAAATATTTTTTATTCTATTATAGAGAGCAGCGGTAGTTGAAAACTTTTTACTAAGAGTATTTTTGTGACTCTTCGTTGGTTTGTTGTTTGTGATTTGTGGATTGTGGAATGTGGTTGAATCTTGATTCTTGAATGAAGTATGAAGATACAGACGAGAGGTAGAATGAAAATATTAAACTTATTCGATAGCTTATGTGTGAGTGTGTGTGTAGATTTTATTTTATAATTAAAATACGGGACGGGTTTCATTTTTCATATATTTATTTGGCAGATAGTGCTTACTTTTGGTGGATTTTTAAAAGGGAAGACGGTAGGAATCGTGTTATATGGACGCCACGCCACTGATACGCAGTCTCTTAGTTGAAGGAGACGGAAGTGTCTCGCGATCGAATCAACATCCGGAGGTTTCATTAAAGGCCAAGCAAGTATGGCTGCCTTAAGGCCGGGAGAAAGGTTCTTCCAAATCAAGATGGAAATCTAGTCACCGAAGCACAGGGAATAGTAAATGTGTTTAACCATCATTTCCAGCAGCTATTAAATGCGCATCATGTAGAGAGACATATGGGGCAAGAAGAGAACCCACGTCCGGCTATTGAAGATGGATGGATGGAAGAATGGCTCCATATGCCCCTCTACAAGAAGGCTTTAGGAAATAACCCCCCAATGAAATAACCCCCCCCCCCCCCCCCCAATGAAATAACCCCCCCAAATGAAAAATGAAATAACTCCCTAAAATTTATGGAGGTGTGGATTTATTTCATGGGTTTTTGGGAACTTTTTTCAAACTTCAAATTCGGGGGTTATTTCATAGTGAAATAAGTCCCCAAATTCAACTATGAAATAAGTCCCCAAATTTGAGGACTCAAAGTGCAATTAGGCCAAGTGCTAAAATAAAACCTCGCACCTACTCCAAATCAAAGAGTGACCCCAATCAGGGGGGTTGCCCCCTATAGGCATTGCACTGATTATGGAAATCCCATATGGAAATCCCATAAACAGTGCAATGCGTATGGGGGGGGTGGCATGCTGCCCCATGCGACCCCCACATGCGACCCTCACTGTTTGATTTGGAGTAGGTGCGAGGTTTTATTTTAGCACTTAGCCTTATTGCACTTTGGGTAAATGAATTCGTATGGCCTTATTTCACTTTCAGAAAGCCATAGTGAGTCATAACACCTTGAACACTTGAAATCCATTTTGGGAAATTATTTCATACTTATTTGGGGACTTATCTCATACCATTTTGGGGACTCATTTCAACTTCGGGGAGTTATTTCATTTTTCTTTGGGGGGTTATTTCCTGGAGCCCTACAAGAAAAGGCGATCCTATGTTGTGAAAGAACTATCGAGGCATACCCCTGCTAATGTCGCAAATATGATCCTATTCAACGTACTTTCGTCTAAAGCCGTTCTGCAACACACTGACCATCACCTACCAGTGTGGCTTCTGAGCCTGGCAGATTCTCAATAGACTAATTAGGCAGATGCTAGTAAAAATCAATGAATTTTAAATCTAGAGCCAAAATCTTTAAAAATGCTTTAAAGACGCATTAGGAATCATTCTTCATCAGGAGCTTTACGTGGCGAAGACGAAATTCGGCATCCTGGAAAACTGATCAAGTTGTGTTGAAAAACACGCGGTGCAATGTGCAGTATGGAAACGGCTCTTCCGAACATTTCCGAACCCTCTACTTATTCCAGTAAGGAGATGCGCTAGCAAGCACAAATGTGGGAGAAGATACAACCATGAATTCTTTGATCTGTAACAAGATATGAATGTAGTCCAAAAAGATGTCGACAGGCAACGAAAAGGATGCTCGACTCCCCGGGTTCGAGACGACAAGAAAGACCAAACATCCGCTTTAAGGACCAAGCCATCGCGGATGCCAGAGCACTTAATCTGGACAACTGGAATTAGTGTGACTGGGATCGCAGAGAATGGAAGGCTGCAGTATCTCAAGCAGAGTCTCTCCCTGGTTCCATTAAGTATAAGTACATTGATTTTCATTTTTGTAAACTGTTTAATTTTTCAAATTTTGTCTTGTTTTCACGACTCACATAATAATGAGTGTTGTGTTGATTGCTGTTGGGTTTCGAATGAAAAAACAAAAGGATGTAGAAAAAAATAATAAAGCGTACCTACGCTGAGAGAACGAATCTTCTAATCAATTGAAAATGGTAGATGCTTCGTACGTATAAATATAATTAAAACTAAAAAATGATTACGGAATTGTCATTCACAAACATAATGTGCATTTTTTACGCTAGCGTATATACGCTAATTCAAATTTGCATGTTAAATACAACAACAACTTAGCCTAACTTTACCGGATATAGATCAGTTTTTCTAAACAACATTTCCAACGTATTCCTATAACTTTTGGTATCGAATGTGAAAACTTTGACATTCTCACTCACCTACTGAACTGACACATAACCCGCATTTTACTTGCGTGTGATGTCTCATTTTTACCAAAAATATATTGAACCGCTGCCATTTCTTGCCCTACACGTTGGTATAATTCAATTTTTAATGTGAGTAGAATCCTGTAATTTAATTTTCAGGTTCAATATATTCTAGTCTGACTGGAGAAAATAGTCGAAATGTCAAATGAAAGCCAGCATAGTGCTGCCAAGCCACAGTCGAAGGTTTTTTTTACACTTTTTATCTAAGCCTATATACGCTTCAGTCAAAAACCGCACTTATTTTTAATCGCCTCGCCTTATTTTTAGTAATTTACATCGACTGAACACGGTCGATTTGAAATCACTTACAAATCGATTAAATCCAATTGTGAATCCCGGCAATTTCACTTGGTTTCCAAACTCGAATAATTTTAAATCGATATCCATTTAAGTGAAATTTAGAACACCAAATATGACTTCAGATCAATTTGAAATTCAATTCGAGTAAAATTGAAATCTATAACCCAGCTGATATTTTTATTTTAATCATTTTTCGTTTATATGGAAGGCAACTTTCCACCGACTTCTTCGATTAAGCGATTTTTTTTTAAATAGTGGACGTGTCAGTATAACAAACCTCACACTCGATCAATTCGTACCTTTAGAGAACAGTATCTGTTTCAAATTACAGCTTTCAGGCTCGAATTTTCCGGCCTCAAAATTGGTGACAGACATGGACTTGGTGGGGATGTGCAACTTTCCGATCGGAACATTAATACCAACTAGTTTTGCTCTGGAAATGGAAAACCTTTAAGTGCAGTGACTCAGTATCTACTAGGCTGGAGATAAATACTGTAAAACTAAAAGTACCGAGCCTCTCAAATCCCAGTGCTCATATCAATGTCTTTAAATAGGAAATCGAAAGGGACTGTTCTCTACATCTATAAAGCACGACTTTGTCCAACAATGGCACTGAACTGAATATGAAAAACAAGATCGGGAAATCGAAAGTAACGCTCCGAATAATAACACATTCTGGAATGCTTTGATATTTCTTAAGAAATGAAGCTCTACTCTCTCCCTCCCCCTGTCTTACATTTTCCGGCTTTCACTTACATTCATTTATAACCCTGATACAAAAAAAGGGACTAAAGAGTGAAATAACAAACAACCGCCCTATAGGTAAACATCCCCATATACCCAAGCTCCTCGAAAGTACGAGTATCTTGTACGAATTCCATGTATCAACGCTTTCAATGTAAATTTATTATTTCCAATAACCAGATCACTTACCACTTACCTCGTTCAATTCGTGTCCTCTGCCCTCTCAGCCCTAAAAAGTGGCAAAGAAGTTGACGTTATTGCAACCGATTTCAGTAAGGCTTTTGATAAGATATCTCACAAATTAATCCCTTTCAAACTGTCTTAACTCGGTTTTGAACCCATATTGTTAAAGTGGATACCTTCCTTACTGGAAAACCGTTTTTTATAGCGTTTGCTTCAGGTCCGTCTTATCGCCGTCTTTTTGGGCACCTCTTGGGTTCCAGAAGGTAGTATTCTAGGTCCACTTCTCTTCATCCTTACTATAAACGACTTTAAGCGGGTCATTTAACATTCCATCCTTTCCCTCTACGCTGACGATATCAAATTTCATATGACAATTTCTTCACCACAATGCCATATGTCAGTCTATTACCGTATCACGCAAGGTAAACAGGTCCCCTCTCCTATATCACTTGACTTTGCTAAACGGTGGTCCAAGGAAATCTCTCACCCTTACGTGACCAGATCTCTTTACACCATCTTAGTTCGCCCGCTTCTTCAAAACAATAGCCAAGCATGGTCTCCAATTCATCAAGTCCATATGTCCAGAAACGATCTTTAAACCATATCTCCCTATCTTGACAGCATCAAACTCATTACAATGAATAGCCTTGAGGAGGGCAGAGACGCTGCAGACATAGTTTTCATTCATCGACTCCTCTCTGGCTCCATTGATTTCGCGTCTTTTTATTTTCTTTAATAATAACCCTAGTTATTTTACGATTCCCTCTTCTTTTCTATCTACCGTCCCCCCGCATGTTCTATGGCTCTAATAAACCAATCTCCAGTTTGCTACGGAAGGTTAACTCGAACCTTACCTCTTCGACCGCAGTACTCTCTGCCTTTAACTTGATCTTCTTCACCATTCTTAAACCTTAGTTTTTAATTAGTTTCAAGTCTTAGTTTTTAATTAGTTTCAAGCCTTATTATTAGCTTGTATTAAGCCAAATAAATGGGGACTTATGCCCCCACCGAAATCAAAATTCATCAATGTTGGATTCTTCCCTTAAAAAGAAAAAGTATGTCTCCGCAAACTTAGAGCTACAACTGAAGAAAGAGAAAGGATACTTCAGAACCAATTAGAATAAGCTCAAATGTACTGACAAACTGCGACCAAATCTGCAAGAATTTAGTTATATTGCTTCAGACAGAAAATCAGCAATACAGTATTTCTTTCATCCCATTAGGATGAGTCAATATTCATTATTTCATAAGTTACAACTTGTTTGTTGAAATTATAACATCCTGCGCTACAGTCTTGAGCTTCAGATCAGTTACAAAACATTTGGTCAGCTAATTTAAACTTGGTCAATTATCCCTTTAATCGCGATCAAAGCTTCGCAGTAACGGGAAAAGAAGTTCAAACGTAGACAGAAGTTAATTTAGCTCGTATATGACCCTGAAAAAAAAGTTAATAGCAACCTAATTGGAAAACATCTTAAATAATTTCTAGCAGATCAGGTTTCTAGTCAGACTAGCGATGGAAACCATACGCTTCTATCAGTACTGAGTACGGTAACCAGCGATAGCTAAAACTCAAAACAGTGACAAATGGTGAAGCATGCCACCGCTCCTTTTATTGATCAACAAAAGCACTGACTCGTCGCGACTGTCATCAAATTTCTTTCGAATTACATGACTTAATATACAATGTACGAATGGATCTTAAAATTGCATGGTATTATGGTACATACGTAGGTTTTTGTATTTCTCAAAATGCTTGTAAGCAGAAGCCAGACAGCTTCCAACGAACTCATATCGAATGCATGGACAAGTTGCTACCGCCACTGACAAAATCAAGTTCGCATATAAACTCTTTCATATTTAATAAAAACTGCGTAAACCATAATGAATAGGAAAACTTGGGATCCATCCAACCGATACATCAATAAAGTAAATGTTCACTTCATAATACCGGGATAAAGCTTTACTTATGTGTACAACCTGCACTCAAGCAGAGAAAAAATAACTAACAAAAACTTCCGCATTTGCTTAAAATAATTTGAGCGATAAATAAAAATCACCAATAAAATTTAAACTTACAGTTGAATTATAGTTGTGAGCTTTTTCTCTGTCTACAAATATACTAGTCTTTCAGTCACTCGCGTTTCTATTCTCTATTCGGATACAAAATACACCGAAAAGCACTTGATTATTGCATGAAAACAAACACAACTAACACCCACGGAATGAAAATAGTAAAAAATCCAGTTCAACCGTATCTATACCGTGCCCAACTAAGTGGACTTCATGGATCACTTAAGTGCCGACACAATGACTTATACCAAGCTAATTAATCATTAACGATTTTTTTATTATTATTATTCCTTTTTATTTTATTTTTCCTCAACAGCTTGAAGATGCAACCGACTCTTGGGAAAGACCGTCTTGAAACTAAAACAGAAAAAAAGTGTAAACCTCGAAATTTTGCTGTTACCACAGACCCTGTTCATTGCCAATGATCAGCGAATGCGTCATTACCTTCGTTTTTTTTGATATTGTCGTCGTCGTCGTCGTTGAAATCGAAAGTTCCACATTACCTAGCGATGTCGGCTCTTACGCGAAAAGCTAATACCAAAAATTATAAAAACAACAAACGAAGAAGAGGAAGAAGAAGAAGAAGAAGGAAAAGTGCCACCCGAGCTACTCATCCATTACCACATGGTTCACGTGCGCCAGAGTGAGGCTCTAAATTTGTTTCCAATTGCCATGAAATTATTTAGTTGAAACGTGCCTTATTCCGATATGGCTTCACATCGTGTCTGATAGATTTCCCTTTCATTACTTTCACGTTGCAGAAAGCTGTTACTTTTCTTTTGATTCTCATTTTCATTTTTTTCTCTGTAAGAAATGCAACAGAAAAGCCGACTAAAGTGCAACAAATGGAGAAACAGATATTGGGTATTTACACTTTATGTCCTGACTTAAAAATAGTGTATATAGTGTTGGTACTTCAACTACACAAAGTTAACAAATTTTCACTTAAGGCTACCATTTTAATTTGTGTAGTATTGGTGGTGGTGGTGGTGGTGGTGGTGGTGGTGGTGGGTGAGGATGAGACGAACTGGCTAGCGCTGATGTGGATGCATGTGAAGATCCGCCAGATGCACCAACTGAAGCGTTTAGGATTAAACTCGTCACACCACCAACGATTGCAGACGCAATCTGCTTGATGAAACCAACGGAGTCAGATCCATACATCGGATGTGGTTCGGGAGGGGGTAGGGGTTCACCAGCCGCAGGACCACCGGCACCGTTCTTGGCTGCACTAAAAGTTTTAATCAATGTCTGGAAAAACAACATCGGCCTTGGGGGTAGATCATCATCTTCCGGATCCTAAAAGAAACAGTTGCATCAATTAGAAGATATATTTCCCTTACTTATTTAATCTTGTGCAACCAAAGTGCCGACAGAAAAAAGTGTCCCAAAGATTAGTACATGTTAGCAAGAGTAACGAAAAAGTATTCTTAAAATATAAAAAAAAAGATAAATACAGCACTTAGCGATGCCACAACTGTGCCTAGAAGATTGCCGAGAAATATTCCATTATTTATCTGTAAATAAAATCCATTGAGTAAAATAGTTAACTTTTGCATTGGTATAACTAACTGCTCCCCCGCCTCCAGAAAGACCATCAAATGCCGTTCCGACATACCGACCAATGACAGTTCCGAAATTTTGATCACCCTAAAAGAGATGCCGCTCAAAAACCAAATACTAAATTGACGAAAGTTATTGCTAATTTTTACCGCAAGTAAGCCAGCAATCAGCGATGTTCCGGTACTTATCAGTGAGTCAATATCCAATCCACCAGGCTGTTTT
This sequence comes from Portevinia maculata, assembly GCA_949715645.1. Classification (NCBI taxonomy): domain Eukaryota; kingdom Metazoa; phylum Arthropoda; class Insecta; order Diptera; family Syrphidae; genus Portevinia; species Portevinia maculata. Next base: position 15,239,838 of record OX454526.1, read on the forward strand.
GAGATAAGAAGTTTTATGCACAATGGTGTGACCATAATATTTATATTTATTTACCCCAAATAATTGTGATATGATTCCAGTGAGTGCTCCAACCAATGCTCCTACATCTGAACCGCCTTCACCCTGAAAGTCAATCGTTTATTCAATCAATATTTGATTGATGGAGAATTCGCATGTATAACTCACGCCACTAAGACCAGCTATAACTCCTAATAGTCCACCACCTGCACCGCCTCCGCCGCCGCCTCCTTCGCCAAAACTCTCGTGAGAGTCTTCAATTTGTTCAGCTTTTTGGTTGCCTTCGATTGTGGATATTTCTATAACCTTGGTTAATTAGGCAATATAAGGTTTTAGTACTTAATTTTAACTAGACGGCAAACAAATCTTGCTAGGAAAGGTTATTAAGTATTGCGGCGATTATGGACGCAACAAGGATTCTCGTATTACTTGTATATCCCGGATTGTTTTATTTTATTCAACAACTTCCAGCTACATGCCTACAATTATCACAATATCCGTATTGAAGAGGCTCATCCACCGTTAAAAAAAAAACAGATTTTCGCCTCTTGACGACTGACCAATAATTAAAAATTAAAGACTGAACTGTTTGAGTATCATCGGTTAATTTGGTAATAGAAGAAACTTGGGAATTGCAAACTATTGCGTATGGGTTTGATGTGTTTGTGGTAAACCACTGATGATCCCAAACCACCACATCTGGGTGAAACGCCAATAATATATAGTCCGACTAGAAATAGTTGACTTCATATACCCAATTTTTGACTTTCAGTCATAGCCACATACAGGCTGAATAATCATTTCCTCTGTTCATTCTTCGAATTGAAGCAACATTTGAAGTGGAAAAAACAATTTACACTCACTCTTGAGTCGTGAATGTACATATACTCCTTGTATAACTTGCAAAAACTTGGGAATAGACAATTGGTTAAGCCTGCAGTGCCTTTAGATGGAAGCTGTACTGAAAGGAACTTCTTCCATTAAACAGGAAAACCACTTCTGACCCAATCGGGATGAAAGGAGATTTTCTTGTTCCATGAACCATATGATGTGAACAGAATGTTGTTTCAAATATCGTTTTCGAATTGCACAACCACAATACCTTTTTATGTGGAAATCAGTGTCATTAAGTTTTGTCTACCGTCACATAAACCAAAAGATAAATTAGTCACTTGTTAGCACTACGAAATGCAGTCACAGTTAATACACTTTCATTTAACGATCGTTTTTTCTGCTTCAACTCACATCGTCGGAGGCAAAGTCAACGGTGATATTTGCATTCCTTTCGCCATCAGGGGGCGGTTTATTCTCCACTATAACGAGGTTATTCTCCAGTTTATCCTACAAAAAGACAAATCTCATGATTCACTATTCGCTAGTGCGTGCCCTCTGAAATTACCTCTGCGAAAAGTGTCTCCAAATGATTTTCCTGCACAGCATTGTTCTTTCTTTTGAACCTTATTTGCTCTAAACCCTGATTTTCTTTCAAATAATCTAAGGTGCTGTCAATTTTCGTTGAAATTGTATTCTGCATGGTTTTCATGTGATCCAATATGGCAACCCGCAATCTTGGCATGTCGATTTCCTCGCGGTTGTCTATTTCGCGTTTCCTACTCTTGTGTTCCTCCAAAGTTTTATGAAGGAGCTCATTATAATCCTTTATAGACAGGGACTTGGTAGCCAAATCCATGGCACTTGCCAATATTTTAACCACGTTTTTGTCCCTCTCCATTGCCTCCTCGATCTTGGTGATCTTGTCCATTGCTGTTGACTTCTCAGAAATATTTGTGTTCAGGATCAAATCTGTTACCATCTCCGTCAAATGCTTTTCCATTTCCTTCTCAGCCTTCACAGCTCCATTAAGTATTCCGATGGTTGTGATCGTCTTCAACTCCTGCGGTGTCATTATCGGCTTCAATTTTCTGTATGCTGACATTGCTTTGAGATAGTTGGATTCTATTTTGACCGATTGAGTCCGACGTGGTGCGGTGTGTATCGCCGTTAATAGTCCGAACAGCAAAACTAATCTCAAAACCACACGATACATTTTGGAATATCGTATATCCTCTTCAAAAACCCGTCGGTCACTAAGCTCGCCATCCTCATTGTCAAGCAATATATTCCAGACTTCAAGCCTCGCTACGCATGCGACACGCAAGATTGGTTTATTTTGAAACAATGGGAGCACAAATAGAAGGGCGTGCCTGTGGATAAACTATAATATATCTTGCGATTGTGACATTTCACCAAATGAGAAATCGGACAAACGACACTCTCCATTCTTTGGAATTTCGACCACCTAGTGTTGTGTGATCTCTTAAACGTATAATGCAAGCATGCAAGTCAACTATGCTATGCAATGGAGACATTTTTCTGCCTAGAAGTGCAGCAGCGGTTCACCGAACTTCTTAGGTCCTAATGCATATAATTGGGAATCAGCATTTTGTAACGTCGCTTAAGCGGAAAATATCCGTTGAAATGAAAACGAAACTTAAATCGGTTTCGCTCAACTGGATTTTTCAGTTTCACTTAATTCGATTACTCTTATTGTATAGTTCAAAGTATTGTCAACCGCTTTAGATCGGTAATGATTTATGAGTTACACATTGGAGTGTCAAAGTTTTGCATATTGTGCCAACGGATGGCAAAGGTTATTAAGTGAATGGGTTATGAAAACACATTTGGGGTCACGGAATTTATTCGAATAGATTTAACACGAATAATTCTTCCGGTAGCAAGCTCAATGGGAGCAATGACTTCCCACAATAGACTACATTTGGGGTCACGGAATTTATTCGATTAGATTTAACCCGAATAATTCTTCCGGGAGCAAGCTCAATGGAAGCAATGACTTTCCACAATAGGCTACTTCATTAAAGTAATAGCAATAGTTTCTGAAGACGTAAATGGCCTAAGGAAATAGATACAGATTATTCCTGTTTTGGGTAACGTGCCAGGAATCAGCCTGCTCAGTGGATAGCGATGGTTCTACATTTAGGGCGCAACATAGATTGAAAATCTGTGGGATTTACAAAGTATGAAACAACAACCAAATAAAACGAATTAAAAAATACTGGATAAAGTAAATAATACAAAAACGGAGTCAGATGAAGAGACTGTATTTCATTCACATGTTTCTCATACAGAAAAGGAGACAGATAAAATAGTCTCATCTCCAATGATTTCTTCACCGCGCACGTTTAAATATATAGATAATTGCTAGCGCAGATATCAGCTCAAGATGGTGGCATACCTAGCTCTTACAATGGATGAAGTTCATCTGAAAAGTCGCCAAACGACCAATCAATAAAAATCCTGACAAGCGTATGGCTACTAAATCGCTGGCATCATACAACCATGCGATTTCAAATTGCCATTATGCACGACTTGCACCCTGAAGAATACTAAACCGTGCAACGAATTCATGAAGTAAAGAAATGCCTACTAATCGAGGTGAACAAGCTAACAAATAACTGTTCTCTAAAATCAGATGCTGACTATCGATAAACCTGTCATGGCACAGAGACCAAAGGATAGCTCATAACAGCAATTTAAAAAATCAAGTATGACCGACCGGAAGCGAAGATCGTATAATTCAGGGATAATGGAGTTTCCAAGATTTACACAATGTACACAATCCCATCAAATGCCAACCAATATTCCGTTGCTACCACGAGAAGTAACATTCTTTCGTATCCACGACAAAATATGGTTTGACGACTGCTGACAGCAAGACGTCCTTGGGCATTTTAACGTAATGGAATCGAGAGAATTTGGGAACCCAATTTCGCTTAACTATGCGAAGCAGGAGTGTCCATGTGGGTGATGAAACCTTTTCCTTAACATCTCCACCTTTTGCTTAACATCTGCCGAGTCTAGATTCGATTAAAAGGACTAGCAAAAGCAGCACATAATATCAATCTTGTGGCTGCTATTACGAAAAAATCCAATACTCATTTCTGGATCACCTTCGCGTAGGGTCAGTCACCTTGACGTGTGTACCATCCTTGCATTCGATGGTGCTGGTGCGTAGGCCTACGTCGCAATGAATCAACGGGCTATGCTGTCCACGAATATTTTCGTCAGAAGGATCACCCATGGCCTGACCGTTGAAGAAAAAAACTGAAGTGACCTGGACGACATAAATCAAGGAATTACTTAAACTGATACTGGATACTCATTTTCCAGGCAGCTCCCAAGCTTTTCGCAATACTAGCCCTCCAAGGCTCATTTGCACTAATAACCACTTCTCAAGATCTCATTACTAGGGACAAATTGCTTTAAGCACTTAGGAGCTTCAATCCATATAAATTTGCGAGGCCAGACGGCATAATACCAGCCGAACTACAAGAAGCTTCGGATAACATATTGCCAGTGCTTGGGGTGATACTCAAGAGCTGTTTAAACCTGGTTCATATCCCAGCGGTCTGGAGAGTAAAAGTGTTTTTTATACCCAAAGCTGGAAAATATTCCCACTTAAGCCCGAAAGATCTCAGACCTATATAGTCTGCCATCTTTGCTACTAAAAACTCTGGAACGTTACATCGATATCCATTTACGTTCAAAAATTGATACGCAAATCTTTTCTGCGGTCAAACATGCGTACTGCAAGGGCAAATCAGTGGAAACTCCCTACACAAGAAGAGTATACAATGGTAGTATTCCTGGATATAGAAGACGCTTTTAAAAACGTCAACGCGTATGCACTCTCAGATCTGAAGGTGGACAGCTCACTTGGTGAGATTTTAAGACTACTGCTGTTAAGCAGGATTATTAACTCAAAACTGGTCGGGACTTCCGTCAGAAGATCTGTCAGCAGGGGTGTGCAAGGTGGCGTCCTCTCCCCACTTCTTGGGAACTTGGTGGTCAATGAACTACTGACATGCTTGGAAGAGGAAGGTTGAAAGGTGATCGCTTATGTGGATGCCATTGCTATTGCTGTTTCATGAAAGCATCCTAATACATTAAAAGAACTCCTACAAAACCCTTTTAATAAGCTATTCAGAAAGACGGTTCGATGTGGATTGGTAAAACCAAACAAAACTGAACTTGTCCTCTTCTCTAGGAAATTCAAAATTCCACAAATACACCATCCTTCCATCAACGGTATCATCCTTACTTTCTCCGCCGAGCTTAATATTTGGGTATTATTTTAGATAGGAAATTAAGCTGTAAACTGAACAGTCTAGGACGAGTGAGGAAAGTTACGATAGCACTCTTCTCCTGCAAAAAAAGCCATTGGGAATAAGTGGGGCCAACAATTCTGTACAGGTTTACCACGAAATCTCGAAAGCAAAAATCTCGAATGAATATATTAATTTTTGAGACAATGGTTACAATTCGCGCGAATTGTTTTTACTACTCTTTAACATCCACGATTGGCTAGCAAACTGCCCATGCAATTGTAAAAAAGGTACCTGAAATTAGTGTTGTTTGGGATCGTATGTTATCACAACGTGAGTGCAAATAAAAACAATTAAAATGAAAGTAAATGAAATCATTACAAACAAAGGAAATATTTAAATCGAAATCGATATATTTATTTACCGGTGCCGTGAAATAAAGAAGGTGGAAATAATGTCGATCGCCTTTATTTTTAAAAGAAATCGGAAGTAATGTCGAAATTCATCAATTTCTATTCTCGACTTTATTTCCAACTATGAAGTAGTACAAAAGAGTTATAATATCGAATAAGATTTCGGAGATCGACTTTATTTTACTTGATATTTCGCAACTCATCCCATAAACAGTGCAATGCCTATGGGGGCATGCTTTCCCCCTGCAACCCCCCTGCTTGGGGTCACTGTTTGATTTGGAGTACGTGCGAGGTTTACGGGGGTGTAAATCTGAAAACAGTTAGGAATCTTTATCTGATTGTGTAAATAAATTAAAAGCGAAACAAGGCCTTTGGAAATTACCTTATTTTCCATTTTTACAATTTTTTATAATGTTTTTTTTTTTGTCAAATATTGATTTTTTGTTGTTAATTTACCAAAAAATAAATAAATTACTAAATAAACTAAATATGTAAATATGTAATTCTGTAAGTTTAAACTCTTTAAACAGGTAAGAAAAAAATGTCGAATTAACTTTTTTCGAGATTTTTTTCGAGATATCGTCTTTTGAGTTTTTTGTCCATGCGAGATTTATGTGCATTCGAGATTTTTGCATTCTATATTAAAAATTAGTTTTTTCGAGATTTTTTGCATTCGAGATTTTTGTCATTCGAGGTTATGTCATGATCCCATTCTGTACTCACTGCCATATACTTACATGCGTGGTGGCGGACTGCCTTAAATAAAGCTCCGAACCACTCCCTCTGCTGCACTCGATATTCTGTTTCATCTGACCCCCTCGACATCTTCAGCAGACAAATTGAAATAAGCCACGCCACTATTCTGAATATATTAAATTCCCTTGCAAGAAACATAGAGTATAACTTGGTAAACATTTCAAAGTAACCATCCCCTCCAGGTCACTCTGGGAAGATGATGCGTTCTCTGATGATCAAGCGATCCACTTCTACACCGACGGATCAAAAACCAATGGGGAGGGTGGTGGTGTTTTCTCCGACAGACTAGATCTTATTATCTTTTTCCGTCTTCCTAAATACTGTTGCGTGTTTCAGGCGGAAATTATGGTGATCAAAGAAGTTTTATCGTGGCTTAAAGAAAACGTGATATCAGCAAAAGATATCCGCATTTTCTCCGATAGCCAAGCTGCCATTAAGTCCCTGGAATCGGTCTCTATAAATTCCATCATAGCCCGAGGCTGCGTAAGATCTCTCAAGGAGATGGCATTAGAGTTCATAATACACCTCTGTTGGGTGCCGGGTCATAGGGATATTCCGATGAACTGATGAACTCTTCAAACATGACACTTCTTTACCTTTGCTAACTGAAAAGAGTTCTCTTGGTTTACCAATGTTTACTTATATTTAAGCTGGATGCGGAAAAACCTTTCCCAAATAAACAACTAACATCTTTTGGTCCAAGTGAGTCTGCCTCGGCCGACAGCCACATTAACCTAACCCGACCTAAGGCTGGATCAAATAAAGACCATAATAGATGCACACCAAAACAAAGACCAATAGCTGGTAAAAATAGCTCATCCGATATAATAACATGATTTCAAGCAACAGATTGTCAGCAGCATCTGAATGTTCGCTTGAAAGGCCGTTGCTTGCCTTTCACAAACAACTTGTAGTTTTATGATATTTTTGGTGATTAATAAAGTCATAAAATATATCGCATTTTTTATATCACTTGTTAAAGGACATATGCAAAATCTACCTGGTGTCGCTTTCGAATCGTATATTATTGTGTGCTGAATTAAAGGGGCATCAGTTCAAGGAATACTTTACTGTTTCCGCAACTATCACAAACTATGACATTGGGTTGAAGTTGAGAGTCTTTTTTAAATTATAACATTTTTCTTAGTTTCTTATCGAAACCCAAAACTGAAAATGTGGTCACAACGCCCCCAAAAAAGGGGTACCGGAAAAAAACACATATTAGAAGGGACATTGTGTATATATTTCGCATATTTACCCTTTCCTAAGGCAAGAGCTTTAGGGTGGCGACAGTGTAGAGGTTAGTGTGTTGGCTTGTGACCGTGCGGTGCAGGTTCAAAGCACATGGGGAACAACAACATAAACCACTCATTCTCTAGCCTCTAAACCAAAAGGAGGATTTCTGCCTGGTAATACAATGGTACCGAGTCTGAGTGCTCTGGGATTTGGATTTCATTTTCTTCATAAAAAAAGGAAGAACTAACATACTTTATACTCTTTGTCATTGACCCCAAAAAGTTATTTTCAGAGTGGATTAGCATCAAAAGTAAACCACTCACCGACACGGTCACTATTTGATAAAAAAAAACATTTGTTTTAAAAATAAGTTAAAAATGGAGGTCGTATTCTTTGCAGAGTATGTAGATTAAGTCTTCCTCAAAAATTCGTCGATTCAAAATCTGTTGCCACACCCAATTTTTAGGGGGTTTTTGACAAAAAAGTTTTTTCGATAGATTCCTTAAAAAAACGTTAAAGTCAGTATCTACAGTATCAGTAATACACCTGATTTCGAATCACTTCGTCACTGAGGGCAATCAAATGCTGTTCTCACATTGGTATAATCCAGGATTGTTTAGGCTCCGTTGATTGTATAGGAACGGTGATTAATATTGTCTTTTTTGGCGAGGTTCGTAGGATCTCTCCTTTGAATCAGATAGAACCAACTGAGCCAGTTCCGCTCAATTTAAGATAGGATCCTATTCAACCAATTACTTGTGCGAAGTGGAAAGGACGTACAATTTTTAGCCGATTCTGAATGCCAAATTTGAAAAGCTTCTCATGACAATTGATACTCTTGGATTGTTGTCAGACGTTCGCAAGAGGTGGAGCAGTGGACGGAAACGTTAGGGCCGGCGGGAATCGAACTAGAGACCTTTCAATAACTGCTTCAACACACTAACCACTGAGCCACTGAGCCCACATTGGCCTAAATACAGTGGCAAAAGGGCGATATATGCATTCTTTTTGTTCGTAATCTTTTTTCGAATCTGTAAATTGTCCGAATATCTATAATATAAAAATGAATTGCTGAATGTGTTGCTAAGCGCAAATCTCGAGAGCAGCTGAACCGATTTCGCTAATTCTTTTTTTATAATATTCCTTGAAGTACGAGGATGTTTCTTAAGGAGAGAAAAATTTAAAAAATTGCCTGAAAAAGTCTAAAAACAATACTTTTCTATATTCATATACTGCAATATCCCATAATATTTTGGGAAAGTGAAGAAGGCTTTGATTTCTCAATCAAGAAGAGAAAAATTTAAAAAATTGCCTGAAAAAGTCAAAAAACAAAACTTTTCTATATTCCCATACAAAAGATTCGTAAAAATACGTAAGTCAATTTGAACTATAATACCATACCATAAAGATTAAGTGTTAGTGGAGGGGTTCCGGGAAGGCAAAACAATTGAGTGACGACAGTATCGTATAAATATTAATGTCAATATTTGTCAATATTTATACTATAATAAATATATTAAAAATGTCAATATATTACTCAAAAACAAATTGTCTGTGGTAAAATGGCAATTGAAATGTAAACGTCTCTTTGCTGTGCATCTATAATATTACTAAATCTAAAAGCCACAAATTTCTATAAAATTAAAAAAGTGTTGTGTGTTTGTGACTTACTAAATATGCCTCCTGTAAGGCGGCGGAAAAATTTAGGCAGAAGAACCCGAAATGCAACGAATCAAATTAATTATCAATCTAATCGTACTGCCCAGGAACGTGAAGATCGCAGTGAACGTGAAACAATTCGGTTTTAAACTTTTCACCTTTCCTGAGAGTTTTTGTCAGTTAACGCAATCAAAAGCTGAACTCATTCAAAAAATGTTTCCAAATGTTGCTCAAAATTACTTATTCCATGATTGGTTGAGCGAACGAGCTATATTGGCTGCCAAAAACACTGATGTAAATGTATTAAATTTCAAAATTCAAGATGACATTCCTGGCAAAATGAGGACATATAAATCAGTTGATACGGCAACTAATGAAGATGATGTCGTGAACTATCCACTGGAATTTTTTAACTCACTTGATTTGCCAGGATTGCCGCCTCACAATCTTCAATTAAAGGTTGGATCTGTAGTTATAATGTTGCGAAATATTAACTAACCGCAACTTTGTAACGGCGCAAAAAAATTACTGAATAACGTAATAGAAGCAATCATATTGAAAGGAAAGTATAAAGGAGAAGACGTTTTGATACCCCGCATCCCAATGATTCCGACTGACGTACCATTCGAGTTTAAACGACTGCAGTTTCCAGTACGGCTTGCTTTCGCTATGACTATAAACAAAACCCAGGGGCAGTCATTAAGTGTTTGTGGTATTAATCTAGAAAACTCATGTTTCTCGCATGGCCAATTGTATGTTGCCTGTTCCCGTGTCGGAAAATCGTCTGCTCTGTTTGTTTACGCGCCATGTAATGAAACAAAAAATATCGTGTACCATAAAGTACTACAATAAAAATTAAACTTAATTTAGAATAAGTAAAAATAAAATTAAATATAATAAATATGTACTCGTATCATAATAAGAAATCAGAATTTGTAATTTTCATTGCGATTTTTTAGTGATAGTCTAAGAGCCCACAGCAAATTTTGGGCGTGAAAGTATAACCAAAAAGCTGATACATGAACAGAAAGGTCTCCAAAAAGTAAACTCAAATGTATAAGTCTGGCAGCGCTTAGTTGCAGCTGAGGTTAGTAATAGTACATAGGTTGAAAACGTGTTTTTTTTCCAAAATCTGGATTTTTTATATAACCACTTGAATATAGTATTAAATGAAAGAACAGACTGCCCTGATCACAGAAATATAGGTGCCAGACGTCTTACGCGCAGCCATACCCTTGCCAGACGTACTAATAGTATGTTAAAAATCACATTTTGAAATAATTGGTATAACCAAATAATGGTTACACCAAAAAATTTGTGAAACCGCCCAGATCACAAAAATGATGGTCCCAGATGTTTTACGTGCAGCCAAAACCTTGCCAGACGTCCTCAAAGTATGCTAAAAGAACATTTTTTTAACAATTCTGATAACCATATTGTCATAGCAGAAACGAACCATTGGTTACAAATGTTGCACTAAAGTGCAAGTGATTGACGTAGATCATGCAAAACAAGAAACCGTTTCTAAGAAGTAGATAGTACATGTGTTCTTAATTCAAGTGATAGTCCGAAACAATGCGGAAATATAATTTTGTTTGATGACAAAACATTGGAAAAATGTACCCAAATTTTCACATGTCGGAAAATTCGAAATTTTAAATACCTACTCGGATATAGATCTTCCAATGAAGGTTGATAGTGTAAGTGGTAAGTGCTATCGGCTATTTACAGCTGTTTCTAAAAAGGTTTTATCTTCGATGCAAAGAAATGAATGTAAGTTATATTTAATTATTAAATAATACCTGAAAATACAACAAGGCATAACAATAGGGTAAGATGGTGCAAGAGTGCGCACTTTAGACAAAACACCAATTAAAACACTAACAAACAGAATTTAACCACTTTTTTATATTCACTTTTTGGTTTATAATTAAAGGAACGAAAAAAACTTAAAACTAGTAACAAAAAAAGAATTAATTCATTAGTTATAAACAAAAAATCACATTAGGTTATTTGCGCACTCTTATCCATGTTATTGTGTAAGAGTGCGCGTCTTAGTTTGTAAGAGTGCGCAGGAGTTAGTTCACAGAAAAGTCACAGATAAAACTGCCTATCTTTGAAAAATCAGTGCATTTTTCGTGCCACCACTCCTTGCACGAGGAACATTCTATCCAATCTTCGAATAATGGCTCCGAGTAAATTTCAAGACATCCTGGGCAGTGCCATTCGCTTCTTCCTGGGGTTTCGACGGGCTTTTTTGTTTTTTGTCAAATTTGTCTTTGGTTTCTTTTTGGTAGGAATTGCTTCTTCCAGCTGCTGCTTGAATGGAGAGCTACTTATTATGCCCGACCTCTTTTTCTTTCTATTTGACCTTGTGAGATCCCCTCGGGGTAGGGGCGCTACGTCAAATACCGACAAAAAGGAATCATTAAATGATTCGGATCCACTGGGCTTATTTTTTAGTGGGTCAGTGGCTAGTTCTGACACTAGTTCCTGTTCAGAATTGTCCAAACGATCAATTAATAAATGAAACATAGGCTCCAAGACTGATGTACAAGCTACAGCTTCAGCTGGCTCCAAAATTGGTGAAGACCTCACTGCGTCTGGTGGTAAAATTGGCGAAGAGATGGACATCCCAGCAATTTTATTATTATTATTATTCAAACTTCATTATAAGGGTAATTGAATTTAGCAAATCTGTTAATGTGAAATTGTTTTTCATAATTTTAGAATATGGTTGGCATCAATTTCAAATGGCGGAAGTAAATATTTTTCAATTTCAGGATTTTCAATACAAATTTCTTAACTACAACTTACAGCTGTGTCACGGTGCATGTCATAGGTGCATGTGTGCTGCCAAGTTTTTTTTTTTTTTGATGAATTCTTAATCGGCGATGGTCGTTTTTTAATGCCATGCCTATGTCGCGTATGGAAGAATACTGTAGAAAATGAACCAATACTGTTATCACCATCAGAGAGTGGTTGGGTATTAGATGACAACAAGTATAAAGTCAAATGGTTCGACGGAAATGTTGCCCCTGATAGACTGGAGGATATATTAATTAATGACGTGGATGTTTCCGATGGTGAAGATAATTTTATAAATGATTCATCGGATGAATCTGATAATGAATAACTTTTAGAACGTATTATATACAAGTACGAGTATATATTATTTTTCAGTTATGTACATAAATACATATCATATAATAAACATTGAAGTTCTTAATTTACAAATAATGGTGTATAAATACTTGTATATTATCTTTAAGATAATTACACTTTTAGGGCAACATTCACAACACATAAGTGAAGTATTTAACAGTTATCTTTTATGACCATTGACCAGTGGCTCTGACAAATTCGTTTTTGTTTTCACAATATGGTTATCAGAATTGTTAAAAAAATGTTCTTTTAGCATACTTTGAGGACGTCTGGCAAGGTTTTGGCTGCACGTAAAACGTCTGGGACCATCATTTTTGTGATCTGGGCGTTTTCACCAATTTGTTGGTGTAACCATTATTTGGTTATACCAATTATTTCAAAATGTGATTTTTAACATACTATTAGTACGTCTGGCAAGGGTATGGCTGCGCGTAAGACGTCTGGCACCTACATTTCTGTGATCAGGGCAGTCTGTTCTTTCATTTAATACTATATTCAAGTGGTTATATAAAAAATCCAGATTTTGGAAAAAAAACACGTTTTCAACCTACTATTAGTAACCTCAGCTGCAACTAAGCGCTGCCAGACTTCGACATTTGAGTTTACTTTTTGGAGACCTTTCTGTTCATGTATTAGCTTTTTGGTTATACTTTCACGCCCAAAATTTGCTGTGGGCTCTTGGGGTATGACTATTAAAAGAATTTTAAGTGTTTTATAATTTTTATTTTTTGACATAATGTATTTGTTGACTTATCTACTTTTTTTTCTTTTTTTATTTTACTAGCTGACCCGGTGTCCCGAAAAGCAGAATAAGTATTAAAAAAATAAAAAATTAAAGAATCGACTGTTAGGCGGTACGAAGTTCGTCAGCTAGTTATTAATAAATTCTTAAAATATGTCCCAAAAAGAGCAATGCGTTCTCGCCACTTTTTGAACAATCCAAGGCATATAAATAATGCTGGCTTCCATGAACCAATTACTTAATATATAAAATTATTTAACATTCTATTTCAATATATGTAAGTCTTGATCGATATATAAATATTTCTTCTCCCTAACAACATATTATTATTAAATATTATTTATTGGCTTATTCCTTAATTATTATACTACCTATTTTTCGATAGAGTCAAGCTCGAGAGTTGAAACACTTTGTCAATCAATGTCAACCAATTCGCTTCCTTGGCACAATTTATGGCAAAGCTTGCTTTTACAAAGATTTTCAGTAAGTAAATAAAATAAGTACTTAGGCATCGAATCTACATTCATTTCTTTCTGAGTATTCAAACTATCTTCTTCTTCCTTCAATGCCGGTGAGGCTATGATCAGGATTAAAGAGATCACAACACCCCCACTTAGTGCATCCCTACTGGTCCGTCTGTGAGGTTCGCCGTTTCAACCTCAGAAAATAACGACAGCCCTCCCGATTATTAATCACTTCGTCGCTGAGGCCAATCAAATGCTGGTGTTGCTGCATTTGTGTGATCCAGGAGTTTTTATGACTGCCTCTCCGTCGAGTTTGTAAGGAAACGTTGAGATTTATATTGCCTTTTTGACAGGGTTCGTAGGATTTCTAATTTGAACGTGACAGTACTAGCAGACCCGGTCACGCTCGAGATTGGTTCCTTGACGCGATCTTGGAACTTCCTCGGATCTTGAAACATCTTTTTCGATCAGTCTATCGCCTCTCATCAGTTTGGGGATGAGAACCATGAGCCATTTGAACCCGATGTCTCCCATATTGTTTTAGAACTTAGAGGGTATCTTGTCCGGCCCAACGGTTTTTCATTTTTTGAAGTCTTTGACCACCTTCCTAACTTCTTCGAAAGTAATGTCGGGTACTTCTTCAATGGAAAATATATCCGAGGAAATTGTTCATTTCTTCACAATACTGTTGCTCTCTGTGTAGTGTTTTTCCCCGCCGCCATCAAAATTTCTATCAGTAGGAGGTGCTGTTGCTGGGCGATGGCCTTTCCTAGGATCTGTACTGCGCAATCTCGTAGCCGAGGCTTCCTGAAACCTGTTACCAAATGTTAATCAATCTGTATTGCATATCCGCCACTGCTGTAAGTTCTTCTTTTGGGATGTTCTTGATGAGGTTGTGAAAATCTAGCCAGAACGCATCTTTTTCTTTCTGCTCGCATCCAATTTGGGGAGCATATGCACTGATAATATTCCACACCTCACTTTGCATCACCTATTTGAGAGACTTCAAACGATCACTGGACTTTGAAATGGTCAAGAAGCTGCCAAGTAGCTCAGCCGCAAGGATGATACCGATTCCGTTTTTACCCTGTTCCGTCCCGAAAGCTTTTGTCCCAATGTCCAAGAAACGCGCTCGATTTGCAGTGTTTCACCATTTCGTTTCTTGGAACGTTAATTAATTAACAATTATCTCTTCAAGCTCGTGGCAACCACCACTCATACCGCTGACGTTCCAACTCGCGACCCTTAAGTTTCGCTTAATCTTTAGCATTACTTTGCAACATATAACCGACAAGATCTGACCCGAGCATTTCTGACTGTTTATCCATAGTGCTTTAGCTAAAACGAGTTCGACACGTACATGCTCCTATTTTGATTTGCATGCACACTTGTGGGAGAGCTTTAAGATGTTAAATGCGTCGCTAGCCTCACCTGGATGTTTAAATTGCCTAGATTAGACTTTCCCCTTAGTCGCCTTTTACGACATGCGCTATTTAGCGGTGTGCGCTGTAGTGATATTCTTTACCCGTCCCTACAAGGGGAGTATTAAAACTATAATCCTTTCAAATTAATATGCAATTAGGAAGCTGCGCTTTGTCTGCACCTAGTGTAGACAAGAAAGGATCACTAGAAAATGCAGAACACGCGCACGAGCCTACTGCATAGAGGTTTACAACGGTCTATATGACTTCTTGGCATATGACCGTATTTTTTTTTCTCAAAGAGAGTTTGAACTATAAGGTGGAAAAAATATCTCTAAATTCTGGTGCTAAAGATAACGAACAGATGATAGTCTGATATGGTAGTTGGCCAGTGGTCTAAGTTCAACTGACATTTCGCTATACAGTATAGAAATACCTCGTAGAACAATCATACATTAAAGATTGCTTTTGTTTTATTGTGATTGTTAATAGAGATTGTAATCCTACATTGCAATTAATATATGAAGCTCAAAATATAACTCTTGAATATTGTCCAGTCACAAGTTTGCACCAAGTTATCGTTCCGTGGAAGACGGTCGACATGCGGTTAGTTCATTAATCTACGTCCATCTATTGCACATTGTGTATATTTGAAACCAGTTCTTCTACCATTTTGATATGCTCATTATGCAAAATGATTGATTGCAATCTATGAATCAAAATAAATGCATCAAATCACTTGTTGTGTGTGCTAATTAAATCAAAACATACCACCATTGGTGTGTTTAATTACCTACTTTAATGGCAAAACCTTCCGACTAACCACACTTCATTTCAATTGCTATTGATTACCTTTAATTGCATAGAGAGAGATACTTTGAAAATTAGCTGGCAACAATTTTTTTTATCAACTAACTACGACAACTTTGTGCGTATGTAGTAGTTTAAGTTTTTTTTTGTAATTGACAACTCTGACTAAAAGGTTAAGTGAATCTTTAAAATCCTCAATGTCGAAAACGGCAAGGTTGACCTATTGTCAGTTCCGCTTCATAATTAAATTCGGCAAAATACAAATATCTACAGCATTGTCATCGTTGATTTATTGACCCGATTTGCTTGTACAAGTTCGACCTTCAGATTGATATGATGTATTAGTATCTGCGGAGTACAGCAAACATACATCGGGATAGTGCATGTTTAATTCGTAACGTTATCCTCTCTGTACTAAGGTTTTCCTTCAGAGCACTTGTGCGTCCTTTAAATATACTCGTACAAACAAAAAGTGAAAGGTACGAGTAACTTATCTCGGATTGTTCAATCTTATCCATAAGAAAACAATTTATTATGCAATTATGCTGCGCGGCAATTAAAGTTGTTCATTGGCATGGGGTAGCATGCTTTAATCACACAATTGCATGAAATACGTACCCTCATCGTTCAAAGACAAAAAAAATTATCGCTACAGCGCATCAGATAAAACAATAGGTTTTACGTTTAAACCACGCTCCGACCATGGAATACAATTCGCTTGTCTTAAGGGGCAGATTAGCTTTCAAATGCCGGTGACGGTAAGTACTGTTAACTTATCGCAATAACAGCATGACGAGTGTAGAGTAAGCATCAGAAACTACTTTTGGATTAATAAGAATCGAGGCAGGGCAACTAAATACTGACTAGCTTCGTTAGAAAAGAGTTTGATTTTGGATTTAAAAAGCTTTATGAAATGAAATCGTTTGAATTACTTTTTTAACCTGACCTTTGCCCAATGAAATAATCTTGCATACCTACATTGCGACGAAAACATTATTTGCTACACATTAGGCAAGAGGCTTAATGATATTTTGCGTTAAGGCTCACTTTTCCGGCTTGCATGTGGGTTTTCAAAAAACTTGACATGGTGAGTGGTCAAGTGTCATTAATTAAATTACTTTTTGATTGATTGTGGTGTTGTTTGTTTGTCATACGATTATTTCTTTGATGATTATGACAATATAATTGTTGGTCATCTTCTTCCTTTATGTTTATTAGCAATATAATTGATCTTACATTAAAAGAATAGAAAAACCAAATTTTTAAATGGGCTTGGGGTCACTGTTGGACTTGGATTAGGTGTGAGGTTGGATATATGCAAATTTAGAAGGCACATTTTTTATTTTATATAATTTTTTATATGAGGTTTTTCGGGATTCACTTCGACTCCCAATTGACGGTTTGGGTGTGTCAGTGTCAGTCATAAAAGTTTTAATTCCAAATTTTGAGCTTCCTAGCGCAAATTTTGTTTTTTTTTGATAAAACGGTTTTCGATAATTTGTGAGCGGGTCAGTAGGCGGACTCAACAAATTTAATGATTAAATCATTTCGGGCACCTAGAGAGTATTTATTCCAAATTTCAGCTTTTGAGCTCGAATTTCGATTTTTCGAAAATCCGTTTTTTTGAGATTGTTGACAGATTCAAAAAATTGGGACAGTTGATTTTCTCGGGCCCCTTGAGAGTATCTGTTCCAAATTTCAGCTTCCTTGATAGAGTTTTAGGGCCTTAAAATTGCCGACCGACCGACGTACGTTCTCGAATTGGGCTCTGGACATGATGGAAGAAAATGAAGAATTTCAACGCAAAACCATTTTCAGCGGTGAAGCTCGTTTTTGGTTAAACGGCTTCGTCAACGAGCAAAATATGCGTTACTGGACAGGTGGCAAGCCTCATGTGCTTTATGAAACAGCACTTTATATACAAAAAGTAACTGTTTGGTGGGATTTTTATGCCGGTGGCGTCATTGGGCCGTTTTTTTTTGTCGATAAAAATGACCGTCACGTTACGGTAAATGGTATTCGCTACAGAGACAAACGTTATTTCTTTGAGCAATTGCATGAATTGGACATCAGCGATATGTGGTTCCAACAAGACGGTGCCACAAGCCACACAGCGGGTGCAATAATCGAGTTATTGCAGTCTTAGTTCTCGAGAAACGGACCCGCCGCCGAGATCGTGTGACTTTTTTTTGTATGGGGTTACATTAAATCATTTTTTTTTTTTTTTTTTTATTTTTATTTATTTTATTTAACGTACAATCTATTGTCAGAGTGACAAGTGTTGAATGTACAAGAAATCTAACAAATAAATTGACACAAATTGTTGATGGGGAATAACATAAAAGAAAATAATGGCAATAAAATAAAAAAAAAAACTAATACAATTATTTTATTTAAAAGACAATGAAAGAAAAAAAAGAACACCAGACATTCAATAAACAATATTCATAAAAAAACCTATTTATGGCTGAATAGTCCAAAGACAACAACCATTTCTTTTACAACAACAACACCTTTTAAAAATACATTTTTAGCCCTCTCACACCTAATTATATCTGGAAGTGAATTAAACAAACGTGGTGCGGTGGCATAGTAAAATCTTTTAAAGTATGCTTTATAAATTAGAGGAACAGTTACCAAACTTCTAGTATTGACCCGCAAATTATAGTTATCTACGTTTCTTACAAAGTAAAAACCCGAGTTTTCGAAAAATATTTTTAAGACTTTGTAGCAGTAAAGATGCCTTAGCGGAAGAATTCCAAGGTTTTTGAACAAAGAAAAACTTGGAGTTCTGCGATTTACTTTGCATATAATCCGTATTGCATGTTTTTATTTTATCAATAGTGGTTCCGTTTTATTAAAATGTGCACCACCCCAACAAGAGATACCATATTGAAGCTTAGATTTTAAAAGACCATTATATACGAGTTCTATAATTGTTTGTGGACAATATAGACTAAGATGATAAAGCTGTCTTACTACTTTATTAAGGTATTGTTTAAGATAAAGTGTATGATTATTCCAACAGAGCTTGTTATCTAACACTATACCTAAATATTTAAAATTGTCAACACACTCCACCCTGAAACAATCATTGCTACAAGATTTAAAATTGTCGAATGTTACAAAATTATCATTGAGATTGGTAAAGCAAAATTGAGTGCAACTTGGAGAGTGATAATAAATCGGCAAATCATCACAGAAATTACTTTTAATATTAAATGTCACAAATTCGGTTTTATCACTTATAATGAGTTTGTGTTTTGTGAACCATTTTCTCAGTAAATCGAGGTCATAGTTCACATCCGCAAACATATTCAGCAAATTTGCATTTGAATATGAAAGAGCAGTATCATCAGCTAACGCTGTAACTTTACCTTTAAAAGGTTGAACAAACAATGAGTTGACATATATCAGGAACAAAATAGGACCCAAAACTGAACCTTGTGGAACACCTAGTTCAATGTAATTCAGAGCGCTATAAATATTTTTGATCTTAACCATTTGGCTTCGATTTTTCAAATAAGAAGCAAACCAATCGTATATATAACCTCTAAAACCTATATAAAACATAGGGACGGGCTACAGTCCGCTTGGGCGAACTGTTGGATACTCTATTCTTATTCCTATCCCTCATAAGTGGGCGTGACAAAAGTCTAAGTATGGTTAAATTGTTAAGAACGCTCTACATATTTTGTTATATAACATTTAAAGGATTTTATCAAAAAAAACGCTCCCTAGCTCAAACTTCGGTGTTTCAATAAAATTGTTTTATTTAATTGTGGGCGTGTCAGTAGGCGGATTTAAAAAAAAATTAACACATGAACATAAAGGGCCCCTAGAGAGTATATATTATAAATTTCAGCTCCCTAGCTCAAACTTTGGATTTTCAAAAAAATTGTTTTATTTATTTGTGGGCGTGTCAGTGGGCGGATTTTGAAAATATTTATACATGAGCTTAAAGGGCCCCTAGAGAGTATATATTATAAATTTCAGCTCCCTAGCTCAAACTTTGGATTTTCAAAAAAATTGTTTTATTTATTTGTGGGCGTGTCAGTGGGCGGATTTTGAAAATATTTATACATGAGCTTAAAGGGCCCCTAGAGAGTATATATTAAAAATTTCAGCTCCCTAGCTCAAATTTTGGTTTTTCAATAAAATTGTTTTATTTTTTTGTGGGCGTGGAGGTGGGCGGATTTTGAAAATTTTATATCCCGAGCAGTTTTAGGAGTCATAGATCATATATAAAAAATTTCAGCTTCCTAGCTCAAAATTCGATTTTTTCCAAAATTTTGTTTTTTTGAGTTTGTGGGCGTGTCTGTGGGCGGATTTCAAAAATTCGTAAACTTGATTATTTCGGGACCCTAGAGAGTATATGGTTAAAATTTCAGCTCTCTAGGTCCAGTTTAAAGGCCTAATTTTTGCCGACGGACGGACATGGCTAGATCGACATTACTATCGATGCTGATCATAAATATAGTAACTTTTAGGGGTCTACGGGCAATATTAAGGTATGTTACAAACTATGCGTCAAAATTAATATACCCCTAGAATAGGGTATAAAAAGGGTCTATGCAAACAAGCGGGCGTCGTTATAGGATCGCAAAGCCAATATTGAACGAGAAATAGCGGCCATATCGGTCGAAATGTGTTTTGAAAGTAATTCAAGCAAATACTTCTTTTTTTTTGAGATATCTCAAGTAGTTTGCATTTTATTTAAAAAATAAGTTGTCAAGTCCTTAATGAAAGACCCTTTATTACAATTAAAAGGAGGAGCTAAGCTTCTACAAAAATGATTTGCGAATGCCAACACTGGTTTTGAGACATGTCTGTGCAGAGATTGGTATCTGCAGTTTTGGGTATTAATTTTAAGAAAATGTCTGAAAAAAAATATGGAAAAGTAATTCAGATGTGATCAATAATTATTTTTTTTTATTTTTGGATTAAATTGTTTTTATTTTCTTAATTCCACAATTTAATTGTGCGCAAACGTTCATTCCCTTCGCATCGCGTCGTATACATGCAAGACAACCCCCTACTTTTGGCATTTCAACTGAGTTCTTGCATTTCCGCATGTCCATGTGCACAAAAGCGCGAATAGTTAATGAGGTGTGTGGTGTCATTTATAAGTTCTTGAAAGATGATTATTTGAAGGTAAATACAAGGTGGCGCAAAAGTAATCCTCCTATCAGAAAATGCTATACATTTTGCGATTGGCCCCTAATGTCAGTTCTGTTTTGACATTTGTGTAGTAAACACATGCGAAATACACGTTAATAAACAATGTCACGCTACACTGCTCCAGAAGGCGGAATATTGGTGACTATTTATTTGAGCAATAATCGGTTGGTGACTTTGGCACAACGTGAATTTCGTCGCAGATTTCCTACCCGTCCAACGCCTACTGGTGAAACACTGCGACGTTTAGCCGCTCGCCTCGAAGAGACTGGCACAACACGAGATGCTGCCAGGCGTGGCAGACCCCGGAGTAGCCGTTCTGCAGAGAATATTGCTGCTCTAGGCGAAGATGTCATGGAAGCGCCGTCGACATCGACCAGACGACGTGCCACGCAAATGGGTATCAGTCGACGATCTTTACAGCGAATTTTGGTACAAGATTGGAAGATGTTTCCGTACAAAGTCCAGACGGTGCATCAGCTGTTAGCTGCTGTCCGCCAATCGCGTCTAACATACGCTCAAGCCATCCTAAATAACCACCAAGAGGAAGATGATTTTCCATCAAAAATAATCATGAGTGATGAGGCCCATTTCCATCTTAGCGGGTACGTAAATAAGCAAAATTTACGCTTCTGGGGCACTGAAAATCCGCGTGTAACCCACGAAGAGCCATTACACCCGCTCAAAGTCACTGTATGGTGTGCTGTTTTCGCTGGAGGAGTCATCGGACCTTTTTTCTTCGAAGACGTCGCGGGCCAAACGGTTACTGTGAATGGTGAGCGCTACAGAGCAATGATCAACGAGTTCTTTTTGCCGCAACTTGATGAATTGGGATTGGAAAACATGTGGTTCCAACAGGACGGTGCAACGGCACACACTGCACGTGCCACAACCGATATGCTGAAGGATGCATTTCCCGGGCGCCTAATCTCCCGTTTTGGCGATTTGCACTGGCCAGCAAGATCGCCTGATTTGACCGCTCCAGACTTCTTTTTTTGGGGCTTTTTGAAGTCGCGGGTTTATGTCAACAAGCCTCAGACTCTTGCAGCTCTTAAAGACAATATCCGTCAACAATGTGAGGACCTATCGCCGGAAGTTTTGGCCAAAGTGATGGAAAATGCCATAAAAAGGGCTCAAATGACAATCAACTGTGGCGGCGGCCATTTACATGACATCATATTCTCGACTTGATGTAAAAAAAATTAAAAGACCAAATAAAAATAATCCACAAGAAGAATCAAAGTTTTTCATATTTTTTTTAAATTACAGCCAAAAAACATCGGAAGGTTATTTTTGCGCCACCTTGTATAAAGACAGCTAGTGAGTGGCTCAGAGGTTTGTGTGCGTTGGAGTTATTGAGTGGTTTGAGGTTCGAATCCCACCCACGAACAACTAATAGTTTATTCACTGCCCACATCCTCTGATAGTGTTGTCAAAATACAATAAGCACAACATTTCTAATGCCCGTTACTAAAGTCTGTTTTGTCGTATTTTTGTGATATATTTATGTAATATGAAATGAACGATATTTTTTTTCTGCGGTTTCGTGCTTCTTTGCTTCACAACTAAAATTGCAGCTTTTACACAAAATTTTTAAATTCTGCTTGCTCCAATAAAAAAGGAACGGGAATTAACCAAAAATATTTTATGGCAAACTGTTTGTCAATAACCCTCTCTAAAGTGCCATCAACTTGAATGCTTTTCTTTCAATTCATCTAGAAAAAGGAGTCTTTCTCTTGTCCTAGAAAGTATCGAACCTATTCTATTGACCGGCAGTTGGCATTATGGCTCGCTAAGTATAGCTTAGGATATAATGCGAATTAGAATTCTCACTCTCCCCTCAATTTAATTTGTAATCTTCTTACTGTTTGTTACACCATCATAAAATAACGATTGACTCTGATTAATTACAGAAAAAACTTGCTTCACTTGACTACAATTCATCTGAATTAGAACAACTCCATTGTCTGGTTTATTAATCTTGAAAATTGGATCACAAGACCCCGAGTCATTACACGATAGTAAAATGTTGAAATGGAAATAATAACACTTTAACCTAAGATTAATAATAATTGAATTGGAATAAGCGAGCTTAGCAGCCAATCATTTTGAACTGCTACTCGTACTTACTGCCAATTAAGAGATAATTGCCCCCATGGTTCTGAGAATAATCAACTAATGGTATTATGCTTCTTACAAAGCTATATCGTTCCACTATGTATCACCTACAATGCTATAGATAATATGATCCACCCCAGCTTCGATTTAACCGCGCTACCTTGGCATTTAAATAAAATCTCCCCGTGACACCAAATGTTATTTGTCACATTCTGGGGTCTTATTACTTATTTAAAAATGCAATCTACTGACCCTTAATCCCTCCGACTTACCAAATGACTACGACAAGAGAACCATTTCCGCAAACATTAGCAACGACTTAGGTATGTACGAGAATTTCCGTGTCAACATTAATATGTATGGCAAGGTAAAGCATACATATTTGACTAGAAATTAAAACATACTGATCTGCAGATAAGTGAATAGATACAGATGGGTCAGGGCTAAGATAATGTTAATTTAGGTAATTGATGTACTAATCACATTAATGTAACAACGCTATGGGCTATTTACATTTGAAAATTAATGTGAAAATTGTAGTTATCCTTCGGAGCAAAGCAAGTCATGCTAAATCCTTCTATTAAAGGCAACCGATTTGTTTGGTTCACTTTTTGAAATATTTTCACTAGAATTCGGTTAATTATGATTGCACACAACAAGCGATTGACTGGGAAGGTCCCCATAACACTGAAAGCCAAAATCTGTAAAGATCCGCTGTCAAATTTATTGTCCCGCAATCAATAGAGGGTTCGTTTACAATTGGTTCTGCTCTTACTTAATCAATCGTTTTCTAAAAACCAGGGTCAAAAATAATAAAAGTTCAATATGCTGTTTTCAATATTTATTAACGACCTTCCTGAATCGGTTGTAAACTGCGAAGTGGTGATGTATGCTGATGATGTCTCAATATACCTTGCTCGACCTATATGTTTAATGGAAGATTGTGCTCGAGTTAACGAAGATCTATGGAGAATTCAAAGCTGGTCTACATTAAATAAACCTCAGCTTAATCCATTGAAAACTGAGGCTATGATCCTCTTGAGATTTCAAGTTAATTCACTTGGTTTTCCAGTGATTGAACTGGGCAAAACTATTCCGCATGTCAATAAGGTTAAATATTTGGGCCTTTGCATTAACTCATCCCTTAGTTGCTATGATGTAGTCTCTGATACAATTAGGAAAGTTTACGCCTGTCTTCGTTCCCTAAGATGTTCATCTCACCTGCTGGTTCCCAGCATGATACTGCGTCTAGTAAAAAGCCTGATTGTTCCGTTCTTTACGTTCCATTGTAATGTCTATCCTTCCTATTGCGTTTAATGTTTGTGTGCGTTACATATATGATGTCCGTAGGTACAACAGTGTTTTACGTTTTAATTCGACTCTTCTGGGAATCAACCTGGGTAAATACTATTCCTTCAGAAATCTTTTAAAGATGCATAGTTATTCATAACAAATGTCCGGTATACTTATGTGAAATGATACTTTCTTCTCAGTCACGAAGAGGAGTTTCCTTGATATTTCCACGCTTTTCCCACACAATAGCAGAACGCTCCGTCATTGTGTCAGCGATTCGACTCTGGAATTCCCTTCCTGTCGATTTGCAGACGATTACTTCACTACCCATGTTCGAGAGGAGGATATTTCAACACCAATCAACCTAATCTTATCAAGATTTATATTTAAGAATACGATCTTTATATAAAAAAAAATATGTATAATATTAGTTTATAAATTCTGCTTTCAATAATTTTCACAAAAGTTTTCTTTTCTCTAAATTTTTCTTTTATTACTAGATACCTTATTTTAAGATTATAAATCTTGCAGTATCGGGTATCAATAAGTTAAAATAAATAAAAAAATACAAATAAATGCAAATATGCTATCTCAAAATGGGAATTCCTCAATCTATGTTGGATTCGATTGTATTTATGGGATATTCAGCAATTCCTTGTTTTTACAAACGTTAAATGGTAAATTAACTGCATTTGCGGATGATACTGCCCTTTCTTACTGCGAAAAAAATAATTTTGAAACGTTTGCTAATACAGGCAATATTACTTCAAATCAATTTTGTTCTTATACTTTATGTACATAATTACCTACCTAAAGTTTTATTTGACACTGTTTTGAAAATCTAATCAGGTAATTGACGCCCTATACACTGAATAAGCCGATTTCTGGCGTTTGTCATGACCCTTCCCAGCATAGCTGCGGGTATGCCGGCAATTTCTGCTCGGATGTTGGCCTTCAGTTCATGTAGTGTCCTTGGAGTGTTGGCATAAATGAGGGATTTCAAAAACCACACACAACAAACGCAAGAGGGCAAATCGTGGGAGCGACCAAGAGTCCCAGATGGTGAAATTGTACACCCCACTGCGACTTTAAGTGAATGCAAAAGCCTTTGAGGCTATTCTCGGGGATTATTTGACGAATCCACTCAAGTCATCACTGAAAAAAAACGTCCTCTGGAACGTTTTCAATAAGCGCCTCACAGGCGTTTCTCCGAGATAAGTCGCGTTCGGAGAATTCCTACACAATCGCCAAATTGTAAGAATGGTAATGAACTTATGAAGGGCATCGTCGAGAATTCGCCTCAGTGAACGATCCACAATATTCTCAGGTGTTGAACGTAATGACCTACGTAAACATTGATTACCAGTACCGGGCAGGGCCCCCGTATAAATCATGACTAAGTTATTCTCCGTCATTGGTAAGGTTTTCATAGGCAAGTTATTTAGGGCAAAATTAAATTCATGTTCTTCAGTCTACTGGATATAGTTCCTGAAGGCTTATTTTTAATGTAGATAATACGCACCTTCCTGTAACATGTCCCCACATTCTTCTACTATAGTAGGAAACCCAGGTTTGCTTTGTTTACTATACTTGTTTTTTTTCCTTTAAGGCTTTTGTTTATGAAGCATAGGAGCATAATTATATTTGAAAAATGTTTTTAAAGTAAAACTTCTTTACGCACGCTTGACTTGGGGAGTAAGCTGGTGAATGCGTCACGGAAGTGAATATAGAAAGAGAGAGAGTTACGTTTCGTATCATACACTCTTTTGTTACAACCCATAAAATTTAGTCGGCGGAAAGGTTCGTGGAATGGGTAAATACCCTTGAATCTCCTAAATAGAGGGCAATACTAAGCTCTTATCATCTATCCAAACCGATCCAAAGGAGAAAGCTATATCTAAAACAGTTGCCGACAGATGGATTTTACCAGAAGTGAGTAAAGTCATTAGCTGTGTTTTATTATCCATGCGGATCTGGATCTGGATCAATTTAATACGTAAAACAAAAACAACACAGGATCTTGCTATTTATCGGGATCATTAATCGTGATCCAAAATGTAATTACAAAACTCACTACCTGTTTTTTCGTGGCGTTGCTTATTTAAATTATAGGAAATTATAGGAACACAATAATATTGCCAGACCAAAATATGAAACACTATTAATAACACAAAAAATCAATTAGCATATTTTCATATTCGAATAATTTACCACTGCGACTTTTGAGATGTTTTGCTTCGTAATATAATACACAAAAATTAATGGAAATATTAGCAGTACAATACTGTTAATATGTTGCATATTTGAACATAACATTTGAACATAGTTTCTGAAAAAAAAATATTGAGTGCAAAATGTATGTTGATTTGTATTCAAATGGCAACCCCCCCGACACAACAAGCGATCATATTGTGACGTCACATTGTACCCTATATGTGCAATATGGCTGAGTGCCAATCGAAACTTGAAATACCTGGTATCGTCTGTTATGTGTTAAAAACAACTGTTGCCACAACTTGCCACTGATGATCCAGATCGTTTTATTATCAGATCGGATCCGTATCAAGATCATTGGGATAATAAAACGCGGCTATTGTGT
This sequence comes from Portevinia maculata, assembly GCA_949715645.1. Lineage (NCBI taxonomy): Eukaryota > Metazoa > Arthropoda > Insecta > Diptera > Syrphidae > Portevinia > Portevinia maculata. Next base: position 15,266,833 of record OX454526.1, read on the forward strand.
CCATGAATCGCCGTTCATTAGTTTGTATTTTTGCGTACAGATGGCCCTCGAATTAAACAAATATAATGGTAGTTGTCTACATTTCGCCCAATAACACAGTTAATAATATTATAAAGTTTTCATATAAAAGACTTATGATTTACGGTCGAGTATGCTCTGAAGAATTAGGAGAAAACTACGAGTATCATACGTTGCCACTAATTTCAGCAGGGTATTTCAATATTAATTTCGCGTCCGAAGATGGGCAACTCTTGGTAAACTGTCTACAAGATAAATTAGAACTACAAATGAATAATAACCGAAATTCACAAGACATGGAACAACATTTTTTTTTTTAATTACTAATGAATCCGATAATGAAAATAATGAATAAAAAAAAGGACTTGGCCCCTTTTTTTCGTCGGACTCGCCCATTAAGGGTTCCGTAGCAGCAATTAACATCATATAAAAGTTCTTGTAGTTCGTTGTAACTTTGAACGGTTTACGCATAAGGTTTATGTTTATGAAATTAAATGTTTTTTTTTGTTTTTATATTTGAGTTGATTGAATGAAAGGTAAATTGCGGTTTGCGATTTATGACCTATTAAAAAAAACTATTTACTAGATCTCGTTGAAACCAATTTTCGGTGGAAGTTTGCATGGTAATGTACATCATGTATTTTTTTTAGTTTATTTATTCCCTTATTTTAGAAGTTAGTGGGGGGAGGGGGACACATATTTTACCACTTTGGAAGTGTCGCTCGCACAAACTATTCAGTTTAGAAAAAAATGATATAAGAAACCTCAATATCACGCGTATTGGTTTGATGAAAAAAAAATGTTTGAGTTTTAGTTCTAAGTATGGGGAACCCCCAATTTTTTTTGTTTTTTTTTTATTTTTGTGTGAAAATCTTAATGCGGTTCACAGAATAAATGTACTTACCAAGATTCAACAGTATAGTTCTTATAGTTTCGGAAAAAAGTGGCTGTGACATGCCTGGACAGACAGACAGAAAGACAGACAGACATGACGAATCTATAAGGGTCCTGTTTTTTTTTTTTTATAATAAGCGCGCACTAAAGGGATTTGTTGTGACCCTTATATTAGCCGCGTTTTATTATCCCAATGATCTTGATACGGATCCGATCTGATAATAAAACGATCTGGATCATCAGTGGCAAGTTGTGGCAACAGTTGCTTTTAACACATAACAGACGATACCAGGTATTTCAAGTTTCGATTGGCACTCAGCCATATTGCAAATATAGGGTACAATGTGACGTCACAATATGATCGCTTGTTGTGTCGGGGGTGTTGCCATTTGAATACAAATCAACATACATTTTGCACTCAATAGTTTTTTTTCAGAAACTATGTTCAAATGTTATGTTCAAATATGCAACATATTAACAGTATTGTACTGCTAATATTTCCATTAATTTTTATGTATTATATTACGAAGCAAAACGTCTCAATAGTCGCAGTGGTAAATTATTCGAATATGAAAATATGCTAATTGATTTTTTGTGTTATTAATAGTGTTTCATATTTTGGTCTGGCAATATTATTGTGTTCCTATAATTTCCTATAATTTAAATAAGCAACGCCACGAAAAAACAGGTAGTGAGTTTTGTAATTACATTTTGGATCACGATTAATGATCCCGATAAATAGCAAGATCCTGTGTTGTTTTTGTTTTACGTATTAAATTGATCCAGATCCAGATCCGCATGGATAATAAAACACAGCTATTGTATTAGCTACACAGCGCGGGCATTAAGGAAATTAGGGTGAGAAGAAAAGGAGAGATGCCGATGCACGTTAGTTTTGAATGCTTGTAGGTTATAATGTGCAGGAAAAATGGAGCGGGGAAGAGCATTCCACATTCGTGTTGTACGGCTAAGGAAAGATTCTTTGAACTTCACCGTACATCCGAACACAGGCTTGAGGGTGAACTGATGAGCATTCCTTGCATGGCGGGTATTGCGATTGAAATGTGCAAGGGGAGGAATGCAACTGGCTATTTCGTTTGAGCACTTATGGTGGAAATAACGATAAAATAACGAAAGGCACGAGACATTACGACGATGACTAAGAGAGTCAATCGATCTTGCGATGTCTCGGTCGCCAATGAGTTTTATCGCGCGTTTTTGGATCCTGTCAAGTAGCTCCAAATAAGTTATTGGTGCACCGGACCAGATATGAGCGTTGTACTCGAGTTTCGGGCGAATAAACGCCTTATAAATTGTAGCCAGATCAGAAGGGGTGAAATATTTCTTACAACGCTTAAGGAAGCCTAGACATTTCGCGGCGTTCTTGGCGACATCGAATATGTGGTCATTCCAACGAAGGTTGTCATTAACACACATACCGAGAATGGAAAGTCTTTCGGTTTCAGTCATGCAAGTGCCATTCATAGATAATGGCAGTGTGTGTGGGTTTTGCTTTAATGACAGAAGACAGCATTGTGTTTTGGAAGCATTAAATTCCACTCTATTGGTTTTACCTAACTGAGTTATGCTGTTAAGATCGGAATTTAATGAGCTTAACATTCGTTGCCGTTCCTGTTCCACACTCGAAGATGAGGGGCGTGACCCAAGAAACGAATATGAGAAGCTGAGGTTACTGTCATCAGCAAAGGAATGGATTGGATTAGAAGTAACAGACAGGAGATCATTTATAAAAATGAGAAAGAGAGTCGGGGACAGAACAGAGCCTTGGGGGACACCAGCATTTATTTGGTGAATTGCAGACTTGAAACCGTCCAAAACAACTTGAATTGAACGGTCCGAAATGTAATTTCTAATCCATTGAAGAAGAGTATCATCGATTCCAAATGCACGCATTTTCGACAAGAGAGCTTGATGGCAAACTCTGTCAAATGCCTTTGAAATATCAAGCGCAACAATCTTACTTTCACCACCTTGATGAAGAGATTTGGCTACGGAACCCTAATAAAAAATGTATTCAAAAATATTAATTTATCAATGAAATCCCATAATAAATTTAAATATTTGTAGAAAATTAATATTTGTATATACATGTATATATTATACATATATACATATATAAACATGTATATGTACATAAATATATATGGCGCTAAAAAAGTTTTACTTCAGTCGTGTGGTCTAAAGCACAGCGGTTTTTTTTTAAATATAGCTAATATTTTATCGAAATAAAAAAAGATAAATATTCAATTAAGTTATATCGATCACAATTACACAAATTTGTAATTCTTTTATTTGCATTTTTGGATACCACTGTGCCTCGGGTGGCGTGCCGAAACACCTTTTTGTTGACCGCAGGTTACCATCAAAGACCGTCAAGCTTTCACGTATCTACCCCTTCAAATTGTCTGCTAATGGTGCATTTACCATAAAATTATCATTGATCTCAAATCAAAATGGCATAACACTTAAAAAAATATTTTGCACAGTCTCGCGTAATCCAACATAATCGCACATAATCAATTGGCTGTTGGATGGGGCTCTATGGTTGCCGTTAATAGGTTATATTTCAAAATTTAGGTTATACAGATGGTAAGCGAGCTTATCCTTTTCAAGTTTTTTTTCGTATCTGCTAAGAAATAATTTAAAATCGCATATAGACAACAGTCGGATACACGCAATGATGGCATGGCTTATAGCCTTGTGTAAAGTGCATGCATTGGTGCTAATTGGCGGAAACTGAGGCCAGCATTGCTTGTGAACCTTTTGAGTAATTTTTGTCTACCATGGGGCATTACAAACGAACGATTAATGGTTTTTAATTATATTTAAGAGTAGCAAACATTTTGATTTAAGTTTGAAAGGTAATACTTGGTGGGTTATAGTCTTGATGCGAAAATTGCTTAGCTGATTACAGATTGTTTGTAAGGTTTAGGCAGAGGGACATAGCTTTATCATAAACAAAGGGGTCATACAATGCTTCCCAGAATAATCTTACCTGTGTAAGACGAATTAAAGCCAACGTTATTTTTTTAATTATTCTTATAAGAAATAAATATTTTCAATATTGTATTTGTCCCGACGAAATCGCATTCGATCGAGAGGCATAGGCCATTAACTATGAATTAAAGCTTAAGACAAACTATAAAAGCTCAACTTGTTTCATTATACACAAAAGCGTACGCTGCACACGATACAGGATTGCCATAGTTGCGCGTTTTATAAACAAGTGTCAGGCAAGTGAAAGCACCATAGTGAGCCAACACGGGAAACAAACGAATAGTAGAAGGACATCATCTAAATCATCTGCGCCGGGTAGGGTGAATATCACCCTATTCTTGCTAATGTGATTGGCTCCTCTTAACCCAACAACTTAATGGGCTATAACCCTTTAAAAAATAACCTCCCCAATAGTCCCCACAGTGCCGAACTATCGAAGAGCGGGAAAATACAAGGATCCTTTTCTCTTTTGACTTCCGCAAAGCTTACTTCCGAAAGATAAATGACTTTCTTCGCAGAATCGATGATGAAGCTGCTACTCGTTTTTATAACTAAATCTTTAAATGTATTTTCTTATTCCCTAAGTTTTCGCACCATAATATCTCACCACCTTCTCCTCTTTGGTAGAAAAGGAAACTGCGTTCACTTCGTATTTTTATCTCGGTTTGTACTTACAGTCCCTGTCCAAATTATTAGACGCACTTTAGTTTTTTAATATTTTTATGTTCATTAATATATATTTTTTTCTATTACTATGATGTTTTATTTGTTTCAAGAATTAGATAATAAGGTAAATAATGAAAAAATATACATTGCTCCGCTTATGCACAAACCCGCTGTGCGTTGGACTTTGCCCAGCTTAGCACAGTTTATAGCTTTATTTAGGGCAGTCCACCAGACAGCAACCCCATATGTGAGAATCGGTCTTACGACCGATACATATAGCCATTGAGTTATGCAGGGTTGTAGACCCCACTTGTTGCCAATGGCTTTTTTGCAAGAGAAAAGTGCCACAGTGGCTTTTTTTACCCTTTCTTGTATGTTGGATTTCCAGCTTAACTTCCTATCGAAGATAAGACCGAAGAACTTAGCTTCGTCAGAAAATGCTAATCTTGTACCACCAATAGAGGGTGAGTCGATGTGCGGAATCTTGTGTTTCCTGGAGAAGAGGATTAATTCTGTTTTGTGGGGGTTGACGCCCAAGCCACAGCGATTAGCCCATTTCTTTAGCTTGTTGAGAGCGTTTTGCATAATTTCTTTTATAGTATTGAGGTACTTTCCGGAGACGGTATATCAGTAGTTCATTCACCACCAAATTCCAGAGAAGGGGGGAAATGACCCCACCTTGCGGTGTACCTCTACTGACAGACCTCCTGGCGGATGAAATGCCCAGTTTTGTGTTGATAATCCGACTTATGAGCAGTAGATTGATCAATTCACCAAGCGAACCCTCCACATTCAGTGCTGTCAGTGCATCTGTGATTGCAGATGTACCCACGTTGTTAAAGGCGCCTTCTATATCCAGAAAAGCAACCATAGTGTACTCCTTGTGATGAAGGGAGTATTCAATAGTGCGTACCAGAGAGTGAAGGGCGGTTTCAACTGACTTACCCTTACAGTATGCATGTTGGGACGCAGATAGAAGTTGCGTATCTATGTTGGTACGTAGATGGATATCAATCAGTCGCTCCAACGTTTTGAGGAGGAATGATGATAAACTAATAGGTCTCAGATCTTTTGGGCTGAAATGGGAGTATTTCCCGGCCTTTGGTATAAAAACCACTTTCACTTCTCTCCTAGCCTGAGGAATGTATGCCATTTTCAAGCAGCTGTTCAGAATCATCTACAATACTGGTGTGATGATATCCGAAGACATTTGTAATTCTTCAGATATTATGCCGTCTGGTCCTGCAGACTTGAAGGGTTTGAAGCTATTTAGTGCCCAGAGCAGCTTGTCCCTTGTAATCAGACCTTGAGAGTGAGTCACCTGTGCCAGTGATCTATTCAGATCAGTGAACCCGGTAATGTTAGAGCTACCTGGGAAGTGAGTATCAAGTAACAAATTTAGCGATTCCTCGCTAGATGTCGTCCAAGATCCGTCAGCTTTCTTTAGACAGCTGGGCATGGTTGGATTTGAAGCTAGGATCTTTCTTAGCCTTGATGCCTCAGAGAATTCTTCTATTTTGCCACAGAAGAGTCTCCAGGATGATCTTTTGGCTTTCCTTAGCTTTTTTTGTATAATTTGAGGGCTTCCTTATATTAGTCCCAGTCTGTAAGTGATCTCGAGCTTTTAGCGCGATTGAAGAGTTTCCTGCAATTATTTCTTAGTGGTCCTAATTCCTGGTTCCACCAGTGTGGCTTTCTCTTTCCCCTAGGTCGTATGAGGGGACAGGAAGCCGACATCGCTTTATTGAGAGCCGAGGTAAGCTCATTGACCTTGCAGTCAAGCTCGGAAAAGTTGCAGGGTGGACTTAAAAGTTCAGAGGTAACTAGTTCGCGAAGAGTTTCTCTGTATTTGGGCCAATTGGTTTTTCAAGGATTGCGGAAAATAGGTTGGCAGGGAGGATCAACATTGAGGTTGAATTGAAGATAACGGTGGTCAGAGAAGGAGTGATCAGCCGAGACCTTCCAACCCGTTATCATGTCGTTGATGGTATCGGAGACAAGAGTAATGTCAAGGACTTCTGGTCGATTTTTGGTAATGAAAGTGGGTTCATTACCTATGTCACATACAATGAGGTTAGTGCTTAATATATAATCAAAAAGTGACTCACCCCTGTTGTTGATATCCGAGCTGCCCCATACGGTGTGATGTGCGTTAGCATCGCAACCGATTATGAGTTCAGCCTTCTGCCTCCTTGCTTCTTCGATCAGTCTCTCCAGGTTATCACCAGGGAGAGACCCCACGTGGTCGTGGGCGAGATATGCCGATGCCACCCAGAGTGATCTGCCTGCAGTCTCCAGTTTCGCAGCAGTTATATCCCGATCGCTGAAATTAGGGAGTAAATAAGTATTAAGGTTTCTTTTCACTAGTATGCACGATCTTGGTTTACCTTTGTCGGTCACATACAGTGAGTAATATCCAGGAGTCTTGAGTCCATGAACCAGGCTGTGTACAATCCATGGTTCTTGGATCAAGACGACATCTTCTCCGCCTTTAGAAAGGCGAAGAATAAGAGCGGCCGAAGCCTTGATTGAGTGTTGGAGGTTAACCTGGATTAACTGCAGCATTGTCGCTACAATCCAGAGGCACCTCCACCACGGTGTTATTTAGGCCGAAGACGAACTGAGAAGTTCATCTTCACTCAGAAGAACCCTATCAAGGAAATCGTCAGTCTCCATATCCGATTGGATATCGCTTACGGAGAGTGACGATTTTGCTGTTGCCGCACGATCGGCGGATTCATCGTCCTCCAGCGAAGGGAACGAGGTAGATGGCTCATCGTTCAAGGGTTCAGGGTGAGGAGAAGGAGGAGGAAGTTTTCCCGCCTCAAGTTCGTCCTTCTTATACACCCTCATTTTGACCTCGATCCAGCCAAATCGTATGAGGCCATCGGTCTTTGCCAGAGGAGCCAGGGTTTCCTGATTGATGATGACTACCGCACATCTGTGGGAACCCTTTTGCTCCTCTAGTTTCGCCACCTTCCAGTTATGAGTCGGTAGTGAGGGGTTGCTTAATCTTAGAATGTCTAAGACGCCCTCTGGGGTGGATGGAATTGGGGGGATACATATACGCGATCTTGGCCGGCAGGGGATGTCCTCCCTCGCAACGACCTCGAGCTTTGCGCCGGGCCACACCTCTCCAAGCCTACTGATCGCAAGCTTGTAGAGGTCAGCCGATCTTTGATCCCTACATGCGACCAGCTTAATGTGGCCTTGATGCCACCCGCCTTCGTGAATTAGCGGAGGTGGTTCCGGGTTTTCTCTCACGAATGAGGCGTAGTTGCCCGAGAGCGCAGAAAGAACATCATCCCATCTTTTGTGGGAGATAGTGCCGTCTATGTGACTACGGTCTATAACCGCGACCACAATTTTGTTTTTAAGGACCTCGCTAAATGGCCTGTGAGATATGACAGTGGGAGGGTTGATGGTGTTGTACACCCTCTGCCTCTTGGGAACCGAAATGGTCCCTTCCACTGATCTCTGGCGTTTTGTTGACAAATCCCTGGTAGGTTTGCTGAGGATTTGTAGGGCCCATTCCAGTTTCGCGATTTGGTCCGGGGTCCTATCCTTCACCGCGATGTTGCCACACATACGCTGGATCCGGATGGCATTACGACGATTTTTGTAATTCGCCGAGGACGGATTGCGATGACGCGATCCGGCGCTGTTGGTGTGGGAAGGACCATGATGCATAGTCCCACCCCCGCCAGAATTGGGTTTTTTTGTGGGTCTATCACCACTGCTGTTGCCGACACCAGAAGGACCATGAGTAGGCACAGCCCCTCCTCCGTTCAGCCTTGCAGAAGCGGTGGTGGTTGAGGGGCCAGCAGAAGGGGGACCATGATGCACAGTCCTCTCTCTGTTGGGAAGGGTTTTTTTTTTGCTCGCAACCGCTAATGGAGGGACCATGTGTATCCACAGCCCCAATCCTAGCTGGTGCCACAAGAGCTTTGCCGGTAGACAGCTTGGTCGCCGTACTACCGTTCGGTTTTAAAGGGAAACCTGCCGTAACATTTTTTTGTTTTGTTTTTGTTTGTTTTGTTTTATTGATTTTCATAGTGAGTCCCACGAGTAGCGGAGAAAAGAGGTCCATCTGCTCAGAGATCCGCATTGTGCAGATAAGGCTAGTTAATCCGGAGGACGTCAGGTATCCGGATACTCCGTGCGCGACTGAGCTATTTGATGACTGGGCCCTCAGCCAGGTTGACTCTCGGCACGGGTCGTTTGACACCTTACGTCCAGCCCAGGTGGTAAAGGAGGGGAAAGGGGAAGGACGTATTGTCCTGTAAAGGCGCATAGTAGTACACGTACTTAACTTGCGCCTTGAGAAAGAGAAGAGGAGAGGGGGACGTAGAGTCCGGGTCAATACTTGATTGACGCTCGTCAGCAGCCTGTCTGTCATGGGTGGCCCTTAGACAGCATAGCCCGTTGAAGCTGCGCCATAAGCCTTCGCACCGGCACCATCGAACGCAATGATGGTACATACGTCAAGGTGACTGACCCCCGCGAAGGCTTTTTTCTTTAACGTGACTCAAAGTAAGTTCATCTGCCAGTAATGAAACCGTTGCAGTGAAAATGGTCTAATATAATCAATTTTCCAAGCAGTGTGCGAATTAGTGTGCTCTTGCAAGCAGTTGCTGCCTGCATTGAATTTTATATGAAAATAATGCAAATCCCGAAATAACATTTTTTCTCTGCAAGGTTGTTGATGGGAGGTTTAGCTGGGATAAGCACCGCCTAATTGATGTCAAAAGGTGTTCGTCAATAATGTTTCCGAAATATATATAAACATGTTTCCAAATAAAAAGCGTAATTTATTTGAATGAGTTAACACGATACACGAGTCAGGTGCATGCCAGCGAATCATACGGTATTCGCTGAGTTGACACTTTCATGCACAGACTTGTTCTCACGATCACAGTGCATGGAATCGGTTTACTTGCATGCGCGACTCAACGGATGCGCGTGCGATTACCGGAATAGAGGAGTCAGCAGTTCTGATGTTGGGAACAGAGCTATCCAGAGGAAGATATTGTAGTTATTAAGTTAGTCTTAATTCTGAGGTTGTATAGTGCGGAGCTCGCTGAATAAATCCTATATTTACTTATAACTTATCGTGTTTTAAATTAGCGAACGGTTGGTGTTCGCGCGGGCTTCGACCCGCGTTTATTTTTTAGTATACGCGTTTCGCGATAATTTAACTGGCGCCCGAGCAGGGACGGCTCTGTAGACGACATCCTTCTTTTTTCTGGTGATAGCTTTATCCTCTAACCAGGATTCGAGATCTGTACGTTCCATTGAACGCAAATCACTGTACCCATGAGAACACAGTGTTTATAGAACGATACTCGAAAAGCTTCCATCGTACCCATGAGAACACGATTGGAGATCACGAAAGAATCAAAAGGATTCGTGTGAAGCAAATCGTGCCTTAGTAGGATGCCTACAATTATAAACGTTCGCATCTAAAACGGAGAACACGATCCTTCCGAAAGAGCTGTACCCAATAAAAGAATGCGAACTAATCATTTGCTTTTCTTTCCTTAGCGAACTCGAACGTAAACGTTACAACGAATTCCCACCGGACGAATACCGAAAATAACATGAACGTCGCAATCCTGACGTAAGGATTAAGGAAAAACATACATAAAAAAAAAATATTAATAAAAGCTGTTTTAAAGAAAAAAGATTGTGCTTAGAAAACGAAAACCATTTTTTCTAAAAGAAAAAAGAGGAAAAAAGAATATACGTGTGTTGTGATCAAAAGTGTTAGTTAGTGCATAAAAGGGGAGAAAGATACCTCCCAAGTCGTGTAAAAGCTAAAGCTTATTAAGAGGAAGAAGAATCTCCTCCATTATAAAAGATAAGATCGTATTATCGATAAATAAATTTAAGAATTTATTGTGCTTGTGAGTGCGTGCTTGGTGTGATAAAAAAAGAAAAAATATATTAAAGATATATATTGACAACTGTCACTAGTTCCAAGGTAAGGTACTTTTCTTTTTTTTATCGAATTTCCCCTTGTAATGGACGCTGTTACTAAATCTTTAACGGAATTGACCGGAGCGGTGAACGCCATCCTCGCGCAGCTGAAAAGCTTTGAGGGTCGTATAAAGACTCTGGAGGATGGGCAAATACCGCGACGTCCAACCACTGAAGAGCCGGTTGAGCTTTGTGCCCCGAGAACCGAGGCGGATTTAAGAGAAATATCCAAATTACCAGATTGTGTTAAAGAACTGCAAATCTTTGACGGAACCCCAACGCAGTACGTGACATGGGTGCACGTAGTGGAGGGTATCCTCAAGGATTTTGAAATCGTTAGGGCAAAGCCTTTATATAGGGCTATTTTGCAACACATTAGGCAAAAAATAAGAGGTCCTGCGGATGCTGCCCTAGTATCGTACAATATATTTGACGATGACTGGCAGGCAATCAAACAATGTCTCTCTCTGCACTATGCAGACAATAGAGATATGCGGACCCTCGAGCATCAGCTCAATCAACTGTCCCAGAAAAATACAAAATTGGACGAGTTCTACGCGGCGGTAAATCACCAGCTTTCGCTGATGATCAATAAGATCAAGACTGAGACGTTCAGTCAGGAAACGGTTACCGCGCTCGTGGAAACATACCGAAATCGCGCCCTGGATGTTTTCATCCGCGGCCTTAACGGCGACCTCTCTAGAATACTAATCGTACAAAGACCGAGGACTCTGCCAGAAGCCTATTCGGCATGCCTAGAGATGCAGAATCTCAATTTTCGCAGTCATGCGATTCATAACCATTCCGCACATAACACCATAACGGCTCCGATAAACCAAACATTCGGCGATGAGTGTAGACCGCCTCTTCTACCGAAGAGATCCTCTCCTCGCACGACTAATCAATGGAGGCAAAAAGCGCAACACTTTGCCCCGCGTGCTGGAAGTGATCCACCCTTCAGGCCGACTGCTTCCAAGCCCCATGAACAAATGGAGGTAGACCAGTCGATCCAAACGAAAAACGTTAATTATATGAACCGCCCCCGCGGTTCCAATCCTTTTAAGAGGAAAGCAAATTCGGAAAGGTATGCCCAAAAACAACAGAGGGTATACCATTTGCACGGGGAATCTGACTATGATCAGGTAGCGGAGGAGGAAGTCCAAGACGAGGTAAATTTTAGGGAGGACGGCCATCCAGCGTTCCATATATAGAGTATCTGACGAGGAACGGGCTCACCCTCAACTTTCTCGTTGACACGGGTGCCAACAAAAACTTCCTTAGCCCGTCCGTTGTTACAAAAACTGCATCCCCCTTAACTCAACTTGTTCGCCCTTTTTATATTAATTCAGCAGGTGGAAACATAAAAATAGAGCAAAAGCTCTGCGGTAGGTTTTTCCAAAAATTGGGAAATAACACATTATTCACCTTTTATGACTTGCCTGGTCTTGCCTCTTTCGATGGGATCATAGGGGACGATACCCTGAAAGAACTTGAAGCGGTCATTGACCGTAAGGAAAATACGCTTAAACTAAAACCAAATATAACGATCCCACTGAAAGCCAAGGTGTCCAGGGAAGTAAACATAACGTTAAGCGAAGACTTGAATGTGAATATCAGAGTGAAGCTACATTCCCTAATTAACAGATACGATTCCCTCTTTGGCCCTATTAACCTAGTCGAGGCTGTTAAAACGACGGTAAGAGCGGAAATCCGAACGAGTACGGATGAACCAGTCTATAGCAAAAGCTACCCGTACCCGGCCTGTATGAGGGAAGTGGTAGAGAGAGAAATAAAAGATCTCTTGGCCGGAGGTATTATACGACCTTCAAGGAGCCCCTACAATTCACCGATATGGGTGGTTCCCAAGAAACCGAAACCGTCAGGGGAAAAACAGTATCGGATGGTGATCGACTACAAGAGGCTTAACGCGGTCACTATATCGGATACATACCCGATCCCAGACATAAACACCACTCTTGCCAGTCTGGGCAAGGCAGCATACTTCACAACCCTTGATCTGACTTCGGGCTTTCATCAAATCGCGATGAAAACCTGCGACATACCGAAAACTGCCTTCTCGACGATGAATGGAAAATACGAATTCTTGAGGTTGCCCTTCGGATTGAAGAACGCCCCTGCGATTTTCCAGAGGATGATCGATGACGTACTCAAAGAATACATAGGGAAAATTTGCTATGTATACATCGATGATGTCATAGTTTTTGGGAAGAACGAGGACGACCACCTCAAGAATGTCGACACGATCTTCTCAAAGTTGCAGGAGGCCAACCTGAAGGTTAACCTTGAGAAAACCCATTTCATGAAGACAGAAGTGGAATTCCTCGGGTATGTCATTACCCGTGATGGCATAAAAGCCGATCCCAAAAAGGTAATAGCCATCGAAAAGATCCTTCCTCCAGAAAATCTTAAAGAGCTGAAAAGTTTCCTAGGCCTCACGTCATACTATAGAAAATTTATTCGCGACTATGCGAAGGTTGCCAAGCCACTTACTAACCTCACTCGTGGGAGTAACGCCCAGATCAAGGCAAAAGAGTCTAGGAGAGTCCCAATCACACTAAACGAGGAAGCGTTGCATGCCTTCAACGACTTGAAGACGCTGCTAACGTCATCCGAAATTTTGTCGTTCCCTGACTTTGAAAAACCTTTCAATCTCACTACCGATGCGTCGAATTATGCGATAGGAGCAGTCCTGTCGCAAGGTGAACCCAATGCCGACAGGCCAATAGCATATATCTCGCGGTCTCTCAATAAAACCGAGGAGAATTATGCGACAAATGAAAAAGAGATGTTGGCCATCGTATGGGCTCTTGACAATCTGAGGTCATACCTTTACGGAGCCAAAAAGGTCAAAATACACACCAACCACCAGCCCTTAACGTTTGCCTTAAGCAACAGGAATTTATTTTAATGCGAAATTAAAACGCTGGAAATCTCGTATTGAGGAGTATAACTACGAGCTAGTGTACAAACCCGGCAAATCCAATCTGGTAGCGGATGCTTTATCGCGTCTTAGAACTGAAGTCAACCACTTGTCTGATTCGGAACAGGCCGAACCAGCACGAAGTGTGAACGACGCCAATAACGACTCTCCTACAGACACAGCAAGCGAAAATCAAGATTCTCAAACCGAAACAGCTAGCGAGAACAGCGATTCTCGCGCGGAGCCGCCTGGTGTCTTCCCCGACAGTGGCGCAGAGAAAACGCAGTCCACCGAGACTGCAAGTGAGGAACAATCCTCAATTGGTACTGCCCACAGTGCGGATGAAGATAACTCCGACCTTATCCCTCACGTTGAAGCCCCAATTAATGTCTTTCGCAACCAAATTTTCTTCAAAATAGGTAAGGGTGTCGAGATCCTAGAGGAACCCCATCCTGGCTTCACCCGACACTACTTCGCAATAAAAAATCAGGACAAACAGGGTCTGATTGACCTCCTGAAAGCGAAATTGAGACCCAATGTTATTAATGGCATCAAAATACCGGAGTCTCACTTAGCCTTACTCCAGCAGGTGTTTCTTGAAAACTTTAGCAATTACAAGTTGCGTGTCACGCAGAGATTTGTTGAAGACGTGAGAGACGAGGATAGGAAGTGCCACCTCATTATGGAAGAACATAAGAGAGCACATAGGAACCCCAGGGAAAATAGAGAACAACTTCTCGAAAAATACTATTTCCCTAGCATGATGAGTTTAGTTAAGAAATACACAGAATCCTGTGAAATCTGTAAGCTAAATAAATATGACAGGCACCCAAACAAACTCGAATTCCAACCTACTCCAGTGCCAACATATGCATGTGAAATCCTGCACATGGATATAATGGAGATACAGGGTGAGAAATTTATAACCTGCATCGACAAATTCTCTAAGTTTGGAAAAATATTCCACGTCAAAAATAGATCATCCCTTTACCTCAGGAACAAGATCACCAGGATACTCCATTATTTCACAGTCCCAAAAATATTGGTGACTGATAATGAGCGCAGTTTCCTGAGTCCAATAATTCAGAATTTTATCAAAATTTTAGGAAACAAACATTATCTGACGCCAGTCTACCGTAGCGAAGTAAACGGTCAGATCGAGAGGTTTCATTCGACCATAATAGAAATCTACCGATGCTTGAAAGCGGAACTTAAGGGCCTGCGTCTTAAAGAACTATTAAACATCGCAGTGGATAGATATAATAACACCATTCATTCTGTGACCAGGAGAAAACCCTCTGACGTATTTTTCAATAGAACCCAGCGGGTAAATTATCAGAAATTGCTAGAATTTCGCACAAGGGTGAACAAGGAATTGAGGGGTGAGATACAAAAAAAACAAAATGTGACTAACGTTAGGTTAAATAAAAAAAGGTAAAACAGGTAATTTATAAAAGAGGTGACATAGTATACACGGCCTATAAGGGGGTTCGAGCAAAGAATAAACCCTTATTCCGAAAGGAAACAGTGGCCAAAAATAATGAAGTCACAATAGTCACGAGCACTGGACGTAGAGTCCACAATAAGCCATGTTAAGCACACACCAAGGACGTAACATTACTTTGCTAAGATTGTCATTAACTATTAAAAAAAAAAAAAAAAAAAAAAGATGTAACACACACTACCCTAATATTTTAACAATCTACATAAATATGCAAAATTAAGTTACGTGCCAAAGGGAGTACAATATTGTACGCACAAATATAACACGCACATAATGTATTTTAAATCCACACACGTTATATTAAATACCAAAGCACAAATTCTAAGCACAAACGATATCACACACATAAAGCACGCTCTAAAGATGCACATACGTACAGCTTGCATATGTTTGTCGAAACCATATTAAGTTAAAGAAGCGTTGAATTAATCACGCATTTTACGCAAGAATAAAAGGTGTACATAAAGTAAACTAAAGCAAGCGCCAAGCACACCAGTGCTCACTAAAACCGTACTTAATTGGTTGAAGCGTTAATTAAAATATAAAGTTGACACAAACCACACTAGAAAGCGCACACATGCTAAGCGCTTATGTGTTACCTAAAATTGTGCTATTCTAACCTTAGAATTAGATTACTATCAAATTGATAGCGTTGTTTTAAATTGTAAAATAAGTAAAATTAAAATTTAAAATTAGGTTTAAGAAATTTTATTACTTGACTTAATTCTAGAAATTTAAAATAGATTATATGTAAAATAAAATCTTTAAAATTCAAGTTCCCACCAACACATCACAGCACTTTTAGTTTTACTTGAAACATCGAATTTTTCAGACTTATTTTCCTAGCTACCTCCTATGGTTATCAGATTTTTAACTATCAATCGCCAATGGTCACGATCAAAGAAGGCAAAGGCTGGATCATCGACGGGCACTTCAAACTGGTGCACGTGATCGACCTGACACAATTCGATAGCCTGATGGAGACAGTCAACGTGTCAATAAATCTGGAGGGTTTTAGAAGCCCGGAGAAGAAAACAACTATCGAGTTTTACATCAAGGAAATCAGCCAAAAGCTGATCCGGCTCAAAGGCAAAAAGGATCGAAGCCCTAGGTCAATCGATTGGATAGGATCGGCCTGGAAATGGATTGCCGGAAACCCTGACGCAGCGGATTGGAATAAAGTCCTCTCAAGTGAACAGGACATTATCAGCAACAACAACCAACAATACAAAATCAACAGTGAACTTTTCGGTACCATGAACGAAACTACAAAGAAGGTCAACTGGATGATAGACCAATTTAAAAACGAAGTCCGGGCATCCACAGTTGGAAGATACGAACAAGACATTTTGAATGAGATCATGATTATAAAGGACAAGGTCGATGAAATGGTGCGAGCCTGTCAAATGGCAAAAAGCGACCTGATAAACACAAACCTTTTAGATCGGGAGGAGGTCGGCAGGATCATTAGCGAAATCGAAACACTACCATACGTTAATGAAATCGAAGCCATAGAGTACGGGTCTCCGTCTATCTACACGAACGGGTCATTATTACTCTATGTCCTTTCAATGCCGAAAGTAAAGGACGAAAAAAAAAAAATTCGAGTTTCACTTACTCCCATGTCCAGGTACTCCCGCCCGTCCTTGCAAACATAACGAATCGAGTTCAAAAGATTGGCCTCGAACATGTACACGGCCTAAGTATTAAGAACATAGAGCGACTGAAGAATCTTACCAGTCATGTCATGGTAACTTCCATCATGGACGTATCAATTGTCCTATTGGTTATGGTTGTGGCATGGACCATATGGTGAAAGATCAACCTTGACCTGAAGCTCCCATCCATACACACTTTCGGTAGGGGAACCGATCCTGTACCCGACGGAAGGATTCATAGGCCCCAAGAGCCCCCGACGGGACAAACTTGGCCATCGACCTCTGACGTCACATATGATCTACGGGACGTAGATCTTTAAAGGGGGAGGAGTTAACACGATACACGAGTCAGGTGCATGCCAGCGAATCATACGGTATTCGCTGAGTTGACACTTTCATGCACAGACTTGTTCTCACGATCACAGTGCATGGAATCGGATTACTTGCATGCGCGACTCAACGGATGCGCGTGCGATTACCGGAATAGAGGAGTCAGCAGTTCTGATGTTGGGAACAGAGCTATCCAGAGGAAGATATTGTAGTTATTAAGTTAGTCTTAATTCTGAGATTGTATAGTGCGGAGCTCGCTGAATAAATCCTATATTTACTTATAACTTATCGTGTTTTAAATTAGCGAACGGTTGGTGTTCGCGCGGGCTTCGGCCCGCGTTTATTTTTTAGTATACGCGTTTCGCGATAATTTAACTGAATGTAATCGTTTTTATTTATTATTAAATAGTTTTTAAAAAGCACACAATTTGCAGACCAAAATTATCACGTCCTCATTGATTCAAAAAAAAAATACATGCAAATCCAACTCAAATATCCATCATGCAATAAAGGGATTTTTTAGTACCCTTATCATGTAGTAGTTCATTCGTGTTGTACGGCTGAGGAAAGATTCTTTGAACTTCACTGTTAGTCCGAATACAGGCTTGAGGGTGAACTGATGAGCATTCCTTGCATGGCGGGTAATGCAGTTTAAATGCCTTCGAAAAAGCCATTGGGACAGCTCTCAACTTCTCGTGCGCAGTTAAACAGCAAAAAAACGCTCAAAGCTTGGTGGAATGAAGATCTCTCTGACCTACGAAAAACTACCAGAGAAATCTTGCAGAGACAATTTCTCCTCCTATAGGAATTGTAAAAGGAAAAATATCCCTGTACTACTTTCCACTAGCGAACTCCAGATGAAGCACCCTAAATAGCTGCATCATATCCAGGAGGATATGGCCCTGCTTCAATGCAAAAAGAACTCACTATCTAACAAACAGAACTCGACGTGAGATTGCCAGAACTGTGGCAATCAGCAATGCACATTGGTCTGTCGGTACTCACGCTGCCAAGTTGGGCATCCCATTCAACCCACACTGCCGCAGTTGCAATTATCCTATGGAAAAGGATACCCTTCACCATTTAGTCTAGATTGGCCAGCCCTATCGACACACTCGGCAAAACATCCTTTGACGACCTATCAAAATTAAGTAATTTAAAATTCCGCAATATCATTGAATTCCTCAATTCCACAGGCTGGATTTGAAGCACAAATTGACACCGTTGGTCACTTGAGTGGTATCATCAAACCGGCGCCTTCGCACTAATTGCATCCTGGTGAACTCCCAGGCAGCCACTCCTACCTTTTACCTGGATAAGGTAGATCATAACCCTCCGAATGTATTGCATGGTATTTGATGTTCTTTTATCGGAAGGTACAGCTGATTTCCACTCGTGTCAACATACGTATTCGTATGCACACTTGTGGGACAATTTTGAGATGTTGAATGTGTCGCTAGGTTCACGGGAATGTTAAGATTGGCTAGAAATGGTCTTGCTTTTTTTCGAAGGGTGAAATGAAGAAAAGTTTCGGAACATCAGGCCCGGCAAGTCGAGAAAAATTCAGTTTAAAACATTTTCAACTGGAAACAAATATTTGTGTCTAAGAATCTATTGATAAAACCAGGATTTCGCTGCTCTCGTTCCGCATGGATCATCTGGATTGTACCTCTCTTCTAATATGTGCTTACTTTTCTAAATAAAAGCTTTTAATTAAAGGGCTTTGCCTACCTATGCTCAAGTTCATAGCATAACTTAGAAGAGCTTTGACACAAATTTACCGTCGCATAAAGCACTTTCAAGTTAACAACATTTGTATCTCTCAAACGATCAAGTTCTGGATTTTTTTGACTAAAACACAATTAGGGGGCACTCTTGGAATGATTCTTGTTTTAGGTGGGTTAGAAAGTGCTTATATTGAAAAAATACATAGTAAGAACGTTCTTTTAATGTTAAAGTGGTGCAATTTAGTGTGAACACCCTACTTAATACACGGTAACCCCATCTCATTGAAGCAACATCTATTCATTTTAAAAAGAAAAACAAATGAGAAAAACAATGACAATTCGATCATATTTTTTGAACCCAAAAAAAATTGGTGCATTCAATACTACTTCATACAGGCTTTTTGTTTAAACGTTTTGCCGAACTCAATGTCCATATTTCACGAATCTTGTAATTCCAGTTCAGTCCGATTAAATCGGCTTGTGTGGTGACAAAAAAAAGGCAGGCCAAATTTGTACTACTTAAACTAGCTCCAGACGGCAATATCAGAATTGTCGTTTTGCCCCATAAGTCTGATCCTTACGAACACAAACATTTCATATCTCTTCTTAAGCAACAAGGTAAACCTTTTACCCAAAACTCTGTACATCTGTACGGTGCAGGCGGCAATGTCAGGATTGTTGTTTAGCCCCCATAAGTCTGATTCTTACGAATACAAACATTTCATAACTCTTGTTAAGCAACCAGGTAAATCTTTTAACCAAAGCTGTTCACATCGACGATTCGTTACATTACCATTCATGTTTATTTATTTAATTTGTATTACCATCAACTTTAACCCTAATGAACACCTTTAACCGCATTCATTGCTTCTATGCATGACATAAAATTATGTACATTTTTATTTGCATCTCCACATCAGTCTCTGCCTCTCCCCAAGCCACAATATGTAACAAATATAATTTAAGACGAAACCAGTTTTCAATTCGCAATCAGCACGGACAACCCCCCTCCGCACATTCACCAAATACAAAGACTTTTGCCTTACTTTTGCAAGAGTCCTCCACCTCTTGTGAATGAGCGTAATGATCCTACCTCAATGCAATCAACCCTCACCCAAAGTGTAATCGGAGCCGAAGTGTGAGCAAAGCGAACACCAACACATTCATAAGCCGAGCTTTGAGAATCACTCTCAATTCAAAACTTCACTTTCGATTTCGTTCGACGAGAAGTGGCACAAGAAACTTAAACAAAAACAAAAGCTTTCGATTTCCTTTACCAGAGACTGGAACAGCACTGCTTCCGACTCTCTCACGTAATAACCTGATACAGCAGCTCCAATGTAAGCCAAATTTAGTCTCTCCGGCCAGATTGCACCACCACCCAAGAGGCGTGGAGCAGAGGATGATAAAGTTCCCAACAAAACTAGTGAAGACAGTGTGAACATTCCCAGTCGAAGTGTCGAACAAGGTAGACAAACGATCAAACATACAATCAAACCGCATACGTCTTAGCGGCGCTTACATTAAGCTTGAACCTGTATTCAAACTGCAACCATACGAACGTCTTTTGTTTGACTATTTTTGTGAACGTTGTGTGATAAAAATTGGCTAGTAATCAGTAGTTAGCCGAAGCGCACGGATATAGCTGTTTTTCCTCATCAATAAAGTGTGTAACACCTTCCAAGCCGAGTTAACAATAGAGAGATTGTACGTTTTTGTTTGTCGAGAGACAATTTCTTGATCGTTTTGTTTGTTTATCTTGATTTACTTTTATTTGAATTCGGTATAAGCAAGTGCAACAGGGGTGTACCGATGGTAGTACAGTACATGAGTGTGTTTTTTTTTTTTTTTTGTTTAATATTCTGATGTAAGACCATCTTTAATGTCCGTATAAACACGGGTGGCCTGTTATTCGCGTCCGGGAAAAACCTTCCGATTAGAGTATTGACGTGTCTGAAAAAGTTTGTACAGATAATGAGTCGCCCAAAATTATGATTTTGTGTGCCCTTCACATTCATTATAATTTTTGGCCAATTTAAACAGCCATAGTGAAATAGATACGGTTTGGTCAAGGTCGAAAAAAGCTGGATAAAAGCCGGTATTCCCTTAATGGCATTCAAGAACTCTGCTTGCTTATGCTAAAAGTCAACTTGACACTTTGGGGTGACCATCAGAAATTCATTATAATATTACGTTCTGTCAAAGTTAGGATTTATATATAATGGTAACTTTTTTATTTATTTGCAGTATTGAACTGAATTTTGGGCAGAACACATTAAGGATTAACACGTGGATTATAGACTTTAGGAAACACACCAAACACAAAAAGTAATTAACATGAGACAGCAAATAGTTCTACTCGCCTGTATGTGCAGCGCTTTTGTTATGGTATCTGGCGTACCTCTTCCCGCCGATAATCAGGAGTTAGATGTGGTTCAAATTCCCCTAAGCAATGGAAAGGTAAGTGAATAAGAAATGTGGATTTGAAAATCAAAATGGGATTAAACTCTTAGTTATAATTTCAAAGTAATCCTTTGTCTGGAGAGATATCTGTTATGGGCTTCTTGTAAAGACTTGGATAATTGCAGATATTCGTTTAGTCGATTCGGTAGGAGATCACTTGTTTCACATTAATCTTTATATTGCCTTTAATAATCCATATCATAATGCTGACACTTTGTTTGCCTCCAAAGATGATTTTTTGTAGCCCAAATTTGTCTTAGTGCTAAAGTGATGTTTTTCGAAAAACGCATTCGCTTAAATTTTACTACCAAACGATTATTACCATATTCAAAATAAATAGTGTGATGGCGTTTTAGAAAACCATGTAGATTACTTTCGTAGATTTACTTACTTAACGAGTTCCCGACCCGTTAAGAGTCTCTGCCTGAGACACTGCAGCCTTCCATCCTCTGCGATCCCGGGCACGCAGCGTCCAGTTGCGCTTTGGCATCCACGACAGATTGGTCTTTAAAACGGAGGTTCGGTCTTCCTTGCTCTTCCAGGGGGCTGGAAGTCGAAGATCTCCTAGGCTGGAGCATTATTTTCCATTCGCTCAATGTGGGCGAGTCAATGTCGTCGTCGTGATTTAGCTTTTCGGACTACATCTATACATCTTGGAACAGCTCATAACGTTCGCGGTTGTATCTTCTCCTTCAGATATCCGAATTGGTATTTTTCTTTCAAAAGAACCCAATATTAGCTCCCCTTTTCTACTTATCGTCCAGTACTCGGCACCATATAGCAGGACTGGTAGGATTAAGGTTCGCTAGAGCATGCATTTTGTCCTTCGAGTGAGGAGTTTTGAACCCATTTGTTTCGCTAAACCGAAGTAGCAGCGGTTTCCCAAGGTAATTTTCCGCCGGTTCTCCACTAAGTTGTCATTCGTCGAGTTGATGTTTACTCCTAGATAGATGAACTATTTAACTACCTCGAAGTTATTGCTATCAACAGTGACGTTTTGTTTGTTTGATGGTATACTTGATGATATACTTGGTCTTGTCCTCATTTACTTCAAGACCAACCAATTTTGCCTGTTCTTCAATCGCCGTGAAAGCCTATAACACGGCACGCTGGGAACGGCCGATGATGTCGATATCGTCCGCATACCCCAGTAGCTTGACGGATCTATTGTAGATAGTGCCTTCCGTGTTGACACCTGCCGTTCGCACTATTTTCTAAGGAACAAGATTGAAGAAGTCAGGTTATAACGCATCTCTTTGCCGAAATCCGGTACAAGTTTGAAGAAAATTAAACCTATTTTTTTCTTAAAAATCTTATGCGATGTCACAATTTTGCTTGTAACCAAATACAACATACACAGAGAATAACAACATCAGGTTTCTCTGCTTTCAAATTTCGGTAAAAAATTATACGAAAAAATGGTGGCATATATGTTAACAAAACGTATATAAACCTCATTGGCATTCCGAATTGTTTCAACTTTCTGATATTAGTTTTTACGTTCTTTTTTTTGTCTTAATTCCTTCGTCTTTAGAACAAGTAATTCATCTAAACGGTTTTTTGAATGAGTTTGAAAATAGCACTCTGATATTTTTGGGCAACTATTATCGACCTTCAAAATGGCACTCAAGCTCTTAGCCGGAAAACCAGTCGGTTTACCTACCTATGCTGTAACGAAGTCATTCAATATGCAAACACGTGTAATAAATTGCTTCAACCGGTTGCAAAATGTTTGCCGACATTTATCCATTCCGACAAAAAATGTTTTTGAACACATGATTGGTTGTTAAGAAACAAAAGTATTTCAATGTCATTCTGTGATTTAAATAAACGTCTTTCAAAGGAATGTACAAGTTCTCCTTACTTTAAATAAAAATCAATTGATTTTGTTTATACCCAATGCTTATGCCTAGAACAGATGTTCAGCAAGGATGCACGCGGTATTGCATACAGTTATGCACATGAAATGCATGTGCAGTAAGAAATTGTCATCATTCAGTATCACTCAACGACCAAACAGACTAAAATGTTAGGTAATGCATAGAATTTCACAACACGAAACGTCAAACCGGAAAAATTGTACTAAATTGAGCTGTTTTACTACTATTGCAAAAATTGGCATTCAGTAAGCAATGGGCTATTTTACATACAAAATCATCTTAATGCACCACAAGTTCTTAAATGAAATACGAGTAGCTAGCTGCATTCCACTGTTAAAATATTGTAACCGCATTACCCGTCATGCCAGGAATGGACATCAGTTCACCCTCAAGCTTTTTTCGGATATACAGTGAAATAAAGAGAGTCTTTCCTTAGCCATTCAATACGAATGTGGAATGCTCTTTCCCCCTGTGATGTTCCTACGAATTTTAATTTATAACACTATTTTAAACCAACGTGCATCGGTTGCTGCTCAGTCATTCTTATCCCCATTTCCTTAACGTCCGCACTATGTGTCTATAAACAAGTCTACATTATAAAAGTACTAAAAATCTCTTTAGTGCGAGCAAATTATAAAAAGAAATAGTTTGTAACATGCATATTGGTCGTTGCCTTTTAAAATCTAGAAATGTCCTTCACCAATTTTAAGGCCTTTAAATTCGTTTAAGAAAGCTGAAATCTACACCATGCACTACAGGGGTCTTAGAGAGAACATTAGAGATTACACCAGTGGCACTTCAGTAATATTCATAGCCCGTCCCTACATGGGACCCAACAATTTTAAGGATTTTTAGAAATTCGTTAAGATGTTTAAGATCGTAGCTCAACTTGTTCTTCTTAATGGCGGTTAGGCTGCAATCAGAGTTTCTTTTGCACGAAAGAAGAACAACATTTAAGGTCTCCTGTTGTTCAGTACTTACGCAGCGATAAGTTAATCTGTACATAAGTGGCTGCTGCGATAAGTCCAGTGAATCCATATTTTGCGCACCGCTGCTGCAAAAACTTGTAAGCTGAAAAAATTAAAAAAAATCTGTCCATCGATGCTGCATACAAACTAAACAAGGCCATTGCTTTTGCTTGCCTGAACGCTGAGTTAATGAATGTCAAATCGTAAAATTTTGTGATAACAATTTTCCATGGGTGAGTTGTTTTAATTGCTTCTGATAGGATTCGTTCGCATAAGCCAATCTTTTTGATGCAATGTACATAGTGAACAAACCCGTTTTTGTATTTCGAAAATAGGTTCCGATTTTTTTACGATTAAGATGAGTTAAGATATGGACAGGTTTTGAGATCTTGTAAAAATGTTTATAACGACACTACTCACAGCTATCAAATTGTATTTTTATTACACTTCACAGTATAAGAAACGATAGAAATATCACTATTTCGCGGGGTGTGCGATTTTTTATGCTGCAGCACTCAGACTCAATTCTGGCTCATTGTATTGCCAAAAAGAAATCCCACTTTAAATGACATTTCTTCGATTTTTCTGAGAAAGACCAATAGGCGCTTCAGTGATGATTAGCTAAGATTTTCAACACTTACCACATCAACACCAAATATATGCCACCTGATACAAGCAAAAACCAGACAATCACAGTGGAAATGTTCCCCAATGTCGTCGCTCTCTTGACAGGTGGTATTGCCAAAGTCTTGGTGACTCTAGGTCAACAGTTTGTTTTAACAAAAGTTTATTTTAAAATTTCTTCATCAATGTGTCAGATGTATCGACTTTTTCAATATTTTCAACCTAAAATTTTGTATCGATCACGGTCAAATCTACAGTAAAACAAACTTTATCATCAGAGTGCAAACATTTTGTAATGTCATTGCATAATTTTGACACTTTGATAATTAAGATTATTAATATATTTTGAGCGAATGTGTTGACCTTTCAAAATTCACACAATCTATGTATGCATCTCTCGGGCTATTTACTTTGTATTAACGAAAAAATTGAAAAATGTTATAGTTCGACATATATACGTCATAAATAACCAGAAAAAATGTATCCTAAAGGCTTACAACATTGTATTAATTACAGTGCTTTTGTGATTGTACAAGTTTGGCCGTATACAACGTCCCAGTGGGTAAGACATAGAAGCACATTGCTCAAACACATGCCTGACAGGACATATCAGGAATATTTCAATAAAAAAAACTTGATTTAGACGTGCTTTTGAGAGGAAATTACTTGCAGTGGCATATTCTTGAATTGCCAGGGAGCAGCAATTACTTTTTACACAGTTTTGCTTGAAATAAACTAAACATTCAACTTGAAACCCTTGTACAATGTGGACTTTTTGATGCCTTCTGTATACCACAGCGCCCAGTGTCAGGCAATTTAATTAAGGCAAATTAATTCATTGAACACCTTTGGGGGCGTGTACTTTCTAAAATTGAATCTATGAAATTTTCTATTTTATACTGACGATTACGTTGGAATAATCTGTACAGTTCCATCAAAATTCTTTCACTTGTGGTTTGATTATTCATATCTTACCGAAAAAAAAGAAAAAATCGTTCAGCTTGATTTTTTTAGAGGCATTCGATAAAGTTTGGCACCAAGCTCTTTTGTCCAAACTGCTTTGATAATTGTCTTCTTCCTTTAATGGCGGTGAGGCTATGATCAGGATTGAAGGTATCATAACCCTCCCACTTCACTACATCCCTACATTTTTACAAGGTTCGTAGGATCTCTCCTTTAAACATGACAGTACCAACTGAGCTTCAAGTCTTCGATAAAGTTTGGCACCAAGCTCTTTTGTCCAAACTGCTTTGATAATTGTCTTCTTCCTTTAATGGCGGTGAGGCTATGATCAGGATTGAAGGTATCATAACCCTCCCACTTCACTACATTCCTACATTTTTACAAGGTTCGTAGGATCTCTCCTTTGAACATGACAGTACCAACTGAGCTTCAAGTCTGCAACTCACCAACTAAATGATATTATTCTCCGATACCCGATGTGGACAATGTAGATCGTTCAGAAGGGATAAGACGGCCGAACGCGAACAATAATGCGAATTGATCACAGATGCAATGATCTGCTATATCTTTCAGTGATCTGCTCTATCTGACAGTCGTCCAGATGTTCATGGTAAAGCATCAAGGAGCTTAGATAATAGTAAGATGCCCCACCGGGGTCACCAAAGAATTCTCAATCAAAGTCAGGGTATATCTGGGAAACGTCGTAACGCGTAAGTCCTTTTCCATTAATTATAGACCATTGATATAAACTCGAAGGAAAACTGACAGACCCCAAAAGCCATCAGATATTTTTTTCTCACAATTGAGCTATCAAAAGCGAGGATCAAGAATTTCTGCAACGAGCCATTGAGGCGGATATTTTAGAGAAGAATATGTACATACAAGAATGGATACATACATGATTAAAGACACAGTATCAGTGCGGCCCGTTTTCTGATCAACTCCGACCTATTTCAGATTTTTTTTCTATTCGAAAAATTCAAACATCTGCGAACCGCCCAGCAACCTGTGATAACGACATCAATAATCGGATAAGGGTATGATAGAAGAAGTGTCGAAAAAGCTCAGATTTCTTTTGCGAGCAAACACCGAAGCTGAAAAAGGGTTATACCCCCAGTAAAAGCAGCTGAGATGAAGATGCATGGGGTCTACCAAGATATCTAGAAAACTAAATCTTGAAAGCAACAATATGGAATAGAAAAATCTTTAATTTTAAATCGACTAGCCAACATCTACGGCGCTCTGGAACGAACCGTCTTCGACGATCTGGGCCCACTGAGCTATCTCTTAAAAGTGTTTTTTTTTTCAGAATTTTGTACCCTCTAGATTTAGAACCCCATTTGACATTTTTGGATTCGAGGTTTATGCAATTAAATCTGTTCACGAATTTTTCGTTTTGAATAAGTAACAGAAAATAATTGAAAATAAAACGCAAAAAAAGGTGTGGACAAACAAACCTTATTTGTTCCATAAACAACAACCGATTAAATTGTTGATGACACACATACCTATTGCTTAAGCTTACGCTTTGACCCCTCAGAGAAATTTGGTTCATAGAAAATCGCTGATAAAAAAGTTTCTCTCACTCTCTGACACTCTCTATGTGCACGTTCATGGTCGTGAAATTCATTGTCATGAACATTGTGGATAGACGCAAATTTGATTTCCATAGCACACGTACCTACTTAAGGATAGCTGGAAAACATAGGAAAAGGCTTCAGTCCGATTATCCGAACGGACGGACTTGATGGACATTAAAATCGATTCTGATCACGAATATAGCAACTTTTAGGGGTATATAGGGCAATATACAGGTATGTTACAAACTTTGGTCAAAATTGTAATGCCCTTAGTGCCTGGCTATACATTCATCAGAATTTAAGCCATTTACATGAACATCGCGGCTACACACAAAATTTGGTTTTAATAATAAGAATAGGAGAAAAACCGCGTTTGGGTAAAAATTCGTTCATGACCACACCAAGAATTATTTTCGAAAGTGTATTTACGGTAGAGTTTTAGTTCAATCAACCCCTATCTTTTCAACACACTTAAAATCTACCTGTCTCGCTGGACATGACTTTTTTGTTGTTTAGCTATGTTTTTCGGTTGAGAAACGGGATTTTGTGTACAAGGCACTCTTTTTCTGGTTGAAAACCTGTTTTTGTAGGCGAGAAGGGTAGTTTAGCGGCAGCAATCGGGCGAGCAAATATTCCAAAATAGGTCTTAATAATTTCGGTGTGATTTTTGACGTTTTCCCTTGTGTTCCGATCTGTAATTTTTTTTCTCCATTTGCCGTTGGGCAGTCGTGCAGTAAACATCATGAGTACCAATTTATATCGAACTGTCCTTACAACTTACAATAGAGACTTTCATTTGACTGTCAAATTTTGTTTTTTTTTTCTTTTTTTTTTCCCCCCTGACAAATGTCAGAAAAAAACGGAGGGTAAACAAACAAAATTATTTAGCAGTAATAGGCGGGACACTAGTTCTTGACTATTCTATTTGAGTAGTATCTACCCAACAATTCTACTAATACTATGCTATGAAAATAAATATCGGTTTTTGAAATCTGGGCTTGGAAAAATGGTTCGTCAAACTGAACTTTTAAAACTTTTTTAAAATTTGGGAAAAATATGCAAAAGTAACAATGGTTGCTTTTCAAGATACCGCATTGCATTTGCATTTGCCAAAAATACTGATGCCGCTTGTTCATTTTCCACTCTCCGTTTTCTTGGGTTATGGGACAGTCGGACTTGTCTAAGAACATAGCCACATCACCATCTTTGAGGCAAAATGGACATTTTACTTCTACCGGAAATTCTCCACAGCAGTCGCATTTCCAAATGCCATCAGGAGAGCAAGCATAATATGACTTGTTTTGATCAATGACAAGTCCAGATTTCAATATCCGTAAGTTTGAATGCTTTCCTTTTTCTGAATTTGAAATATACTTCAGCGCATTGGTTTCAGGACGACATCCATATTTAATTGCTGGTGTATGCAGTTCCTTCTGTCCATAGCAAATTCTGCGTAAAAGGCAGAAAGAAACTTTTTCTAAATTTGTACGCGCAGCTTGCTTAAATATGGATGCCGTTATCCTTCCAATTCTAAGTTTATGCCAGTATCCACAACTGGATTGGCTTACTGAAACATTTTTTGCCAGTTCAATTTGTTCAGTATGTAACTTAAAATTAATTTTACTTCCGAGTTTCTTCAATTGCCCATAGTCGAGGAGATCGTTTTCAGTATTATATAAATTCGCCATATAAATATGCCTTAAATGGTTAATTTCGACATCTGGGGCATTGAAGGAACTCGGAACAATAAGATCATTAAAATCAGGAATACAGGCGGCCTTACACCCAGTACTTCTAAGTTTCTTTAAAAGGGTTACTACATCCGCATTTGTAGCTGGATAAGTCTCCTTCTTCGGAACTTGTCTTACCTTTTTATTCCACTTTATTTGTTCGCATGATACTTGCATTTTCGATTTACATGACGGCACTTTCCAGTATGCCCTAACGTCCGTAACCGAAACCTAAAGGAAAGCCAAATAAAAATAATTTTCAAACACATTCCAATTGTTTTAAATTTTATTTTTTATTATGTGTTTGTATTTTTTGTATTGTGTATGTAAATTGTAAATTTGGATTTTTGTAATTTTTACGAGATTTTCCGCCTGGCAATTTGTCGCAATGGCGACTAATGCGAAAAGAGTTGCTGCAACGTGGCTACAGCATTCATCTAGTCCAGCAACACATGTGCAATGTCCTGTTTTAATGCACCCCGATTGATCAACGGCCACCCAAACTTTCAGAGGAGGCAGGTTTAAAGCCTGTGAGTGCAGAACCTGTGTATACAATTAGTTTATTAGTTTTACCATTTACACTTTAAAAATGTTTAAATAAGTGCGCGAGTAATGTGTTCCGTCTTATATACGGATAAATGGACTACAAAATTTATAGATATAGATACAAGAATAGATGCAGTAACGAGATTTAGACTCACCTTTGACAAAACCAGAAATGTAGTGCCTTGCCAACAGCCAGCCAGCGTTTGCACCCATCCAGCTGCATACATCTTATCTGCGCCCAATGCCTTCACTGCTTCCAATTTCGCATCGGTGATAGTGTTCTTGGAATGCAGTAGGTATTGAATAACTTTAATATAGTCCACATTAATTGGCAAACACTGCTCCGAATATTTTAAAATATACGGATCTGTGTTTGCAAACAAAGAAAAATTTGCGATATAGTTATTTCTGTTTACTGCATCCAATTTTTTTGCGTAAGATGATAGCTCCATTTTTGTAATTATGTTTTGTGCAAATAAATCGAGAAACTATTGATTATTAATAAAAAAACTTACTTTTGTTTGCTGATTCCTAGTATTTTCCCGCCTATTACTGCTAAAAGATTTTGTTTGTTTACCCTCCATTTTGTTGTTGTTTTTCGATTTGGCATCGATTTGGCATCTGTCAAAAAAGTGTGACTCTCTATACAAGTAATGATTGTCTCGTTTCCACTTTGTACCGCTCTCCCCATCCCGATCTGAAAAATTTTCTAATTTTCAGCCATATTGGAATTTCAATTTAAAACATTCCCGGTAGGTATAAGATGTTGTACTTGAAAATTTAATTGTCGCCATATTGAATAAAGAGGCGTGTAGAGAAAAACCCGAAATACTCCGATACTCCGAGTAGGTTTCTTTCCGTATACACACGAAAAGAAGTGCCGTTGAAACAGACACTACGAATTTGTACGATTTTTAAAGTTCGCGGAAACACCCATTTATTTTCGAGATTATGTTAGTTCCTAATTTCTGGCGTTTTTGGTAACGGGGTTATCAGTAGTAGTTATGCTTGAATCGGTAGTAATTATGCTTGATCGAATGAGAGGAACTTTCTGGCCTTTTCGTAAAAAAAAATCCACCTTGAAGAAAATGGAGTGCGACCGACACAGTTGATATTGTCGTGTTCAGAACGAAATATCAGAGAACTCTTATATACAATGGCGGAATACAAGCAGACCGTTAAACATCGGGATCCCACAAATGCAACAACATATGCATTTGATTAGCCTCAATGACGAAGTGATCCGAAAACAGGAACCGCGCCAATAATATGATACCGGCGAATTCCACTGGTGTAACAGCACAGATACAGTAAAGAATGAGGGTTACGATCCCTCCTAGTCGTATGTAAGTGACCATAAGGCCTGTATTTTTATTTTCGAAAATGGGACTCAAGCGGTTTAGCCCGCTCACCCAACTTCGTTGCCCAGCTAAAGGTAGGTGATAGTTGTCTGGCCGGCTCCTATATCAGCTTACTTTTTGGAATCATACAGTGTTCGCTCTCAGGTTCAAAGGATTTAACTCTTTTCTCCCAAGAGTTTAACCCGCTCACTTAAAGGTAGTGTCTGGCAAGCGCCTATGTAAGCTACCTTTTTCAAATCAAACAGTGTTTGGGTGGACCACTTCGCGGGTTAAAGGGATATTAACCCTTTTCTCCCTAAAGGTAGGTGCTTGTTGTTTGGCAGGCGTCTATTCCAGCTTTCTTTTTCGAATCAGACAGTGCTTATGTGGACCACTTCACGTGGGTTAAAAGGATTTAAACCTTTTCTCCCACAGTTCAACCCGCTCACGCATTTTCGTTACTCCGCTTAATATAGGTGCTAGTTGTTTGGCAGGCACCTATTGCAACTTACTTTTTCGAATCAAGCAGTTGGCATTGTCTTCTTAAGTTGCCTCTTGGCAAATATCTAAGAAAATTATATATAAGTCCCTATATTTTTAACCGGGCGGGACATACGAGTAAGTCCCAAATTCAATTAGGAACTTATTTCACTACCCCGAACACTTTTTGTATCCATGTACCTACTATCTGTGATGACGATGGGCCTTATGCGCTTTCTATACAATATGTAAATATGACTCTCGTTGTTAATAAAACTAGAACCAATATGCGCTGCACCACCAAATATTTGTAGTTGCATTTTTAACGAGATGACCTCTGGAACTAGGTTAGGTTAGGTTAGGTTTATGTGGCTGTCGGCAGAAGCCGACACACTTAGACCAATTTAGGTCCATTGTGATACCACGTATATTATCTACCTCAACTCTGTAGATGGGACTGGCCAACGACACGCGGTTGTTCTCAAACGGTCCCCCATCTACGTACTAACCGCGCCCAACGTCGTTTAATTACGGTGATCTGACGAGAACCGATTAACTCGACGTGGTATGGTCGTTGGTACCTCTGGAACTAAAACGGCCAAATTTTGAACACTTCTGGCGCATTAACTCGAAAAGTGTTCCTACGTGAAATTGAAAGATATACGGCTTAAAGCAATTCCAACTCTTTAACCAACATCAATCAAGTTGCATACATTTGCTCAAAAACCGCGTGACCTATGTGTCGACCACCTTTCACATCATATTATTAAATAAGCTACCTACCTAAACGGTACGTAAACAAAGATTTATAAAAGATATTTTCGGGCGTTAAACCCTTCACTCGGTAACGATTTTATAATCACCTTGTAGGTCACAACAGCATATCAAGCGCAAAACACTTTTACCAAATATTCAAAGTAAATCAAAAAAGAAACACAAAATAAAACCTGATTACCATCTGTGTAAGTGTGATCGCCTGCCTTGGCTGGTTACATAATGGTCAGCTGCAATAAATCGGTCAGTGCGGTGAGGTGGTCGCATTTTTAGTCCAATATCCGATTTGATAACTTGTTCCAGACTCTACAACTCAACCGCGATGTGAGTTAAATGTGAGATATTACTTAACCGGATATAAATAAGTACACATACGTGCAAATCGAAAGACTCACATCCCTACAGCAGCATACCCCTGAAAAATTTACTTATAATTTTTTGTACATTTGCCACCCCTCCCAGCAACACATACGACAACGAGTGTTACGACATCGCACAACTACAGCGGCCTGATGCAAACGCAACAGCTATAGCGTTGGCCACAAGTGAAAGTCTGACATAAAACATCGAGCGAAAAAAAACGACCCAACAACTACTGCCAATTGAAGTGGCAGTGCCCCCCTTGCTTCAACGCCAGATTGATGAGGATGTGGTTGTGCTATAAGCGTACGAATAGATTTCGATATACATTCAATTTTAGTAGCAGCAGATGCAGGGGTTTGGGTTAGAGCTTCAAGCACTTACCAACAATTTCTAAACAAGTTTAACGAAAAGTCGGAGACGGTTTATATTTGTGGTTCTGTGCCAAACATACAACGCGATACGCTCCTTACCTGAAAAGCCGTGGTATCGTATCGGAAATCAAACGCATACATAGATACTTTTTGCCTTTATCGAGGAAAGTCCTTAAGAGTGGGCGATTTTTTCATTTTGAGATTCGATAGACTCAGTGTTTTTGCGATTGCAAAATAGGGTTAAGGTTGAACTAATTACCGGTTCTAAGAACCTGTACTCCCCCTGATAATGCATCAGAAATGTCCGCGTTGATAAAGCAACTGAAAAAAGCATGGAAATTTTCATAGAAATAGCTCTTTCAGTAACTTTGACAATTAGCAGGTGAAGGCTGCTGCAAATTGTTTTGCGCAACCCAGTTTCAAACATCGAATTAAAAATCAAATTGATTAGAGTTGGTGGGGAGAAAAGTTCATAGTGGCAGGCCGTTTTAATGAATGACAACTTATTCGATGATGGTGAGCGTCAGTAACATTTTTTTTATAACACATTGCACTTTGTGGTACAGCAAAGAGATAAACTGAATAGAAATGAAGTTGATTTTTTAGAGGCGAGGAGGCGAGTGGTTTATGTTTTTCGGTGATTGGAAATTAACTTAAAAATTTAAGCTGATGTAATTGTGTTGGCAGAAAAGAGGTTTTATTATATAATTTATATACGAGTTAGACGAAGTCTTACTATGTTTTTACCTTGCAGCGAGCATGCTATATTGAATTCAGTTCCAGTTCCATTTTGAACAAAGCGTAATAAAATACACGCCTTTGTCTAGTCCACAAATGCATTGGGATGCTGTAAAGCATGTTCACTTGGAGGGGAAACAGTATTGTGGCTTAACCACATGGAAAGACGTTAGGTTTGGGTATTAAGTGAATAATGCACGATTCGCACGAGGGCAACATTTGATAATTTTATTTAAAGTTTTGGAGATACTAGGTTAAGGTTCATTCATTATGTACTGTTAGATTCATTTCCTTTCAATAATTTGACCGAGTTAGGTACGTGGTCTCAGATATGTAATTTTCTTCCAAAGCGGAAGGGGTTAAGTGTGCAACCTTGGAGAGCATTTATAAACATAAAAATCTTTAAGAATAACAAATTTATTGATGTGGTTGTATGCACCAAAGTACCAAGGAGTTGCAAGGCAAATGAATGCTATAACCTTAATCCAATAATTCTCTCTAAGTTATTGACGCTTCCGCTCGCTCGAAGTTGATTTGAATGCGGATGACTTAACTAGCGTTACCAACGGCGATTAATGTCTAATAACTGACCAATAATTCCCATTTTGACATCGCAACAAAGATGATCTAACTTTACTAACGTTTTACTAAATATTTTCCAAAAGTGTAGGTATAATTAGTTTGCTGTTAGAAAATGGTCTGCGTAAGCATCGTTCTCTTATCCATCATCAAGTAAACACTTTGTTTACTGACATAACAATTTTTTTCTTAAATTACCCAGACTCACTGACAATAATCAGAGTCAACAATTGGATAGACGTGTCTAGTAAATAATCATGACCTTTGTCTGCAGCTCTTCCATTGTAGACAGTCAATTTTAACCAATGATCAGGGCATTTATGGATATAATTTTATCTTACTAACCGGACAAGGCTTGGTAAATGATTTCGGCGAAGACAAAGTTAAGATTTGAACTAAAAAATGATTAACGAAATTTCAAGATACGGCTTGTATTCGCGTTAACACTTTTAATGTATGCGAATAATTTTTAAATCGCCGAAAGAAGTATGCAACGAATGTGTCTATCAGAATCAACTGAAATGTATTCCACACTTGTGAGATATTTAAAAACAAAGAATTTTTTTTCATGAAATTGCTTTACCAATTATATTAGGAACTAATTCGGTTTTATATAAAAATGTAGATTTTGAACTTTAATGCACACAGTTTGCTGGTGAAAGTAAACACGTTTGGGTGACATTTAACAATGCATTCTGAAACGGAGTGGTTTTGAAAACGATAAATGTTAAGTAAGTAAGTTTTTGACGTCATTCAACTTAGAATCTTTTGTTTTGGTTCCTAATGGCAGTCATTTCAGAGCAATTGACGAAAAATATTTGTGTTCGGCTTAGAATCGCCAATATCTGACTCGTAGTATGTTCCACCCCACCGGTGCGTAGCGGTGACCAGGAGTTTGGAAAATGAATTCCACTGTATTTATATATGTATATAACGTGTTGTTTAATTTGCCAACTAGAACTCAAACACACCTACCATAATGGAGTTTTAATTATGCCCTTCATATCCATCACCAACGAGAAGGATCGTTCTTATGCCCTGAAAGTTTATTTGACAAACCTGTTGAAATACTACATATGCAATTTCCTTGATGCTTTGGGTCTATTATTTTTAGACCAATAATTCGACTAGGTACACATTTTATTTAGTAATAGATGAATCAAGAAACTTGTTACAACAAGCCCGAAAAGATGCAAATATATCTACTGGCTATAATCGAAGGACATTGTTAGCAAATCATTATTCTCTTCACTTTGAAGTTCAAAAAATGACTTTTCTATGGATCTTTAATTTATTCAACAGTTCAACCTTGCTATCATCCACTTGGATGAAGGAGCTTTGAAGCCAATTTTGAAACATTGAATATTACCTGTCAGACCCTTCAATTCAAGTTGTTTTGGGCGGCTTCTAGTCTGCAATCTACCAAATAAATGCTGGTGTTTCCCAATGCTTTGTTTTTTCTCAAACTCTCTTTCTCATTTTTATTAATGATCTGCTGTCTGTTACTTCTATTGCATTTTATTCCTTCGCTGATGACAGTATCCTCAGCTTTTCATATGCGTTTCCAGATTGACGTCCCTCATCTTCTTGCGTAGAACCTTCATCTAGACAAGTGGGGTTCAACCAATTGAAACCGAAAGACTTTCCATTCTCGGTATGTGCGTCAATTACAACCCTCATTGGAATGATCATATATTCGATCTCGCCAAGAACGCCGCGAAATGTCTAGGCTTCCTTAAGCGATGCAGGAAATATTTTACCTCATATGGTCTGGCTTCAATTTATTGGGCGTTTATCTGCCCAAGCTTGAGTACAACGCTCATATCTGGTCCGGTGCACCAAAAACATATTTGCAGCTACTCGACAGAATTAAAAACCGCTCGATAAAACTCATTGGTGATCGAGACATCACGAAATCACTCGACTCTCGTCGTCATCGTCGCAATGTCTCCTGCCTTTCGTTGTTCTATTGTGGAAATATTTCACCATAAGTGCTCAAACGAAATAGCCAGTTGTATTCCTCCCTTTGAACGTTTCAACCGCAATAACCGTCATGCTAGGAATGCGCATCAGTTCACGCTTAAGCTTATTTTCGGGCATACAGTTAAATACAAAGAATCATTCCTTAGCCGTACAACACGAATGTGGAATGATCTACCAAGCTCTATCTTTCCTTCGCATTACAATTTACAAACATTCAAAACCAGCTTGCATAGGCATCTCGTCTCTTTCTAAAATTCGAATTTCTACCATACTCTATCTTTCCTTAGCATAGCAATTTACAAACATTCAAAGCCAACGTGCATCAGCATCTCCTCTCTCCCCCTAATTCGAATTTCCTTTTGAGCACGCTGCGTAACTATTTACGTTATAAGGGTACACAAAAATCCCTTTCGAGGGTGTAAATTATATAAAAAAACATAGGGACGGGCTACAGTCCGCTTGGGCGAACTGTTGGATATCCTATTCTTATTCCTATCCCTCATAAGTGGGCGTGACAAAAGTCTAAGTATGGTTAAATTGTTAAGAACCCTCTACATATTTTGTTATATAACATTTAAAGGATTTTATAAAAAAAAACGCTCCCTAGCTCAAACTTGGGTGTTTCAATAAAATTGTTTTATTTAATTGTGGGCGTGTCAGTGGGCGGATTTAAAAAAAATTAACACATGAGAATAAAGGGCCCCTAGAGAGTATATATTATAAATTTCAGCTCCCTAGCTCAAACTTTGAATTTTCAAAAAAAAAAAAAATAATTGTGGGCGTGTCAGTGGGCATACACATGAGCATAAAGGGCCCATAGAGAGTATATATTATAAATTTCAGCTCCCTAGCTCAAACTTTGGATTTTCAAAAATTAATATACCCTTAGAATAGGGTATAAAAAAATTATGTTATTTATTTGTGGGCGTGTCAGTGGGCGGATTTTGAAATTTTTTTATCCCGAGCAGTTTTAGGAGTCATAGATCATATATAAAAAATTTCAGCTTTCTAGCTCAAAATTCGATTTTTTCCAAAATTTTGTTTTTTTGAGTTTGTGGGCGTGTCTGTGGGCGGATTTCAAAAATTCGTAAACTTGATTATTTCGGGACCCTAGAGAGTATATGGTTAAAATTTCAGCTCTGTAGGTCCAGTTTAAAGGCCTTATTTTTCCCGACAGACGGACGGACGGACGGACAGAAGGACGGACATGGCTAGATCGACATTACTATCGATGCTGATTATAAATATAGCAACTTTTATGGGTCTACGGGCAATATTAAGGTATGTTACAAACTATGCGTCAAAATTAATATACCCTTAGAATAGGGTATAAAAAATGTGTGGCGAACCATCCGAACATAGCTGAGTTTGATAACTTTGATGTAACACCTTAAACATCCTACTTAACGAAGGGTTTTCCAGAAATACACCCTGGTCATGTTTTGAAGGTGCAGTGAATTCTCACTTTTATGGTCTAAGGATTAAGCGGCCTGTTCATATAACAAAAAAGTTCATAGATTATGATTCCAAAAGCAAACATAAAAAAAGGCCTTAACGGTCCCTTAACCAACTTCTTCAACCATTTGCTTGTGTGGAATAGACCTACAATTTTAAGCCGTATCTAAACGGCAAACTCGAGAAGTTTCTCGTGATAATTGATACTCTTGGATTGTACTGAGACATTGTCATGTAGAGCTCCTTATTAAGAATGCTATCAAATGCGGCCTTAAAGTCGACTTAAAATCCATTGGTGTTTTCCAGGATTTATCTCAGTCTGAAAATTTGGTCTGTCGTCAATCTGCACGCCTCGCAGCTACGTTCCGATTAAGATGGCTTGAGACTTTCACATACGTTCTTGCGACAGGATCTTGCGACATTTAGCAGAGATATCCCTCAATATCTTGAAAGACAAACAATTACAAATTTTGCATAAAGGGACTATATTTGTTATGGTCATTTTAATCTTAGTACAACGAAAATGGTCAAGCATTGACTTTGACTCTTTGACTCAAAATGACACGATATCACTTGACATTACATTTTGATAAAAATAATATTTCAGCGCGCAGATTCCATACAGCCTAGAACTTCCCCAGACATTCTTCCTTGCAAAGTCATATTCAATTCAATTCATTTTATTTCGTAACAATCTTTTCAAAAAAGTCTGTGGCCGCACATTTTACAATTCAGAGATTTGATACATTATTTTTCTACTGAAACATTTTCTTGTATGGCAAACAATAAATAACTATGAATAATCGGAAGAGTTTATCAAAGGAAAATACGAAAAAAAACCTTCATTTGACAAAAAAAATATAGATAAACAAAGAAATAAATATATAAATAAATAAATTAATACAAAAATAAATAAACAAATAAATGAATAAATAAATAAATAAATAAATATATAAATAAATAAATAAATAGATAAATATATGAATAAATAAATAAATAATTGATAAATAACTAGTAAAGGATAGCAAACGCAATAAATATTTACACAGAAATATCACAGATTAAACATTTAGCTGGTTTAGAGGATTCTCAGAACTATCACAGCTGTTATTAAAATTAGTAGTAAGTTTTCGAATCCTATCGAAGAACAATTCAACATTCGCCCTTCTGTGCAGATCTAGGGTTGAATTATAAAAGGGCAGGTTTACCATCATTTTTAAAACTTTATTTTGTGATACCTGCAACTTCTTTAAATGGCATCTTGCTGCAGTACCCCATATTGGACAACCACATAATAGGATAGCCTGGAAAATTACTTTACAAATTATTATCTTATTGTCGTTTGTGAGTGAAGATTTTCTATTGATGACAGGGTAGAGCATCTTAATTGCAATACCTGTTTTCCTTAACGTACTTTGAATATGTTGATCAAATATTAGTTTTGTATCAAGGTGGACCCCGAGATACTTTATGGATTGTTCCCATGGTATGGTGTTACCATTTATTTGAAGCTGTCTGCTGGGAAGAAACCTATCATTTAGCTTAATTTTCCATTTGTTATAATCTTTTTCAAGTATTTCGATCGCATGTTTTAGATTGGTCACAATGCTGAGAGCAAATTCATGCGACGCAAATACTGCAGTGTCATCAGCAAAAATGGCTGCTTCACATTGCGGAAGACTTAGAAAATCTGAAGTGTATATATTGAAAAGGGTTGGGCCTAAGACTTTTACAAAAATGCACAATTGATCTCCTACTTCGTACAGCAAATTTGGGAGAACCTCCGATAACAACAATACTATTGGATCTTCATCAGAGGCCCCACCTCTTGATGACAAGCAGTTAAGATGTTCTTGTGTGGGATTTGAACGCGGAACTGTTCGCTCAGCAGTCCAACGCACCAAACACATACATAACATTTTAACTTTAAACATAAATGCGATGACTTGATAACTTTCGTGTGCTACTTTGGGCAGGTTTCTTAAGTAAAAACAAATGATACTATCAATCTGCAAGGAGGAAACCGTGGCAAAACCGATATAAATATAATATCGAAGCATCTCTAAGGATTTCAGCTTATGCCTCTTCTAATCAAATGCAAAACTATTTTATTAGCCTCCTCATATAACTCAAATAAAAATTAATTCGTCTGACAGCCTTCCATTACTGTCGCCTTCTTATTGTTACACAATTAAACATTCCATTAAAGCTCTATATTTCAAAGAAACTCCAAATTGTATACGTTTGCACTTGCAAACACACACACCACTTCAAAAACAGAGTTACCTTCTAAGCGGCTGAGGTCTTTGGTTAAGCTTGTTGCGCTGAATGTATATTAACTGATTATACTAGTAAAACAGCATTAAGTTGGTTTTTAACCAGAGCCACACCGTTAACTATTTGCATTGCCGGTTGATTTGTGGGCTTGTGCTATTAAGTTTGGATATTAGATTTCACGCCAATTCAACTTCAATTATGCAACAAGCTGAAGAAACGAAACGCCAGCAATAAAACTTGCGTTTGGGTGGTAAATGTGATTTTCTCCTTTAGCGAGAGTTGGCTCAAGCCGGCCATGTTGGATCTCGAAGGTAAGACAGCAATTGCGTTAAAATAAGTTTGGATTGAAAACATAGAAAATATTAATTAAAATAGAAATATAATTTTGGATGGGAGAAGAGAAGGAAGGAAATATATTGGTCAAGGTTTCTAGTAGTTATTAGTACTCCGTCTCTCCATGATACAGATTTGTAACAATCCTTTCCAAATTGGAAGAACCCGATACATTGATACGCTATCAATTCGTCTCTTTAGTTGGTCAATTGTAACGTCCTGTTCGTTCTATATCGCATACAAGAAAGGTAACATTCAAAGAAATCAAAATAAAAATAAATACTATCTACAAATCTACAAAAGTATATAAATATGTTGTTTTCAGTATTTCTCTCTGTGCCTTAAGTATCTACACAAATGTTCATTTCGACTCGTATATGCATCGATAACTATCGCTAGGTCAAGGATTCCTACCCAAATAAAGAGATCAAGGTCACTCGACGAATATCGACTAGTATAGCCTACGAGGCACGGTTACTTAGCTGTGGTTTTCAAGATCACTGTTATACAAACCTTTATACTGTGTCGGTCTGGGCCAGACACCGTTGTTGTGTGTCCTTTCTTGTTGACAGCATTTACATCGTATTGTCCTCATTCCTATTGCCCAGATTCTGCCGAGTATGTCAATTGCATCTGCATAAGTTATCGGGTCTGCCTGCCCAAGGCTGCGGCCATACAGTAAGCGAGGAGCGGCTGAGCGATTGAGCGACAAGTCTGAGCGACGGGTGGCCATTTATTGAGCGTCATCGCCGAGCGATTCGTTGCGAAAATGCCATCGTCAAGTGCTTGTTATTATTAGAGATTATGCGAAGGTGAATGCCATCTCATGATAAGATTAAAGGTACTACCAAATAATGTCAATGTTCTGCAGCGCATATTAATTTTCGCCTCGGTATTTGGACCCTGAATACCGCTCCGCTTGCCGCCAGCATCAACACCTTATAACATAATTGACAAAGATTGTATGGCTTCGAGATCGAACAAATAAGCTAAAGAAAAATGTATACATGAATAAAATTGTCAGCAATAAGTGAAGTTCATATCATTTGTCCATAGCGTACACCAAACACAGTAGGGAGACTCCTTGACATCGTGTATTTACTGTTAGCTGTGACGATTGTAAAAAAATTAGGAATCACTAGTACAAGAGTAAAGTTTAATTTGTTTTTAATTTTTGTGTCATTTGTACGTCAGACTGGATACTCAATTTTGAAAGCAGAACAAAAGAAAAGAATAGCTAATGGAATTTGTTCACATCGGGAATATTTGCATTTTCGTTAAATTTAAGATGCTGAAGTGAAATAATGTAAGTTACTCTGTCTTATTATAGCACAATGGCAGCTTCTCAAAACTAGGCACGGCTCAGTAAATTTCATCTCTCTACACGCTCTCAGAGGCATCTTTACAATAGATGAGGTCAAAGACGGACTTATCTTTTTTTTGGCGAGCAGAGTATAGTGAAGACGATGAACCGTCTCTTCCTTCTTGTCGTCCTTGCAGCTTTTAAAAAACTCTTTTGAATAAACGTCAATTACGCTTACCTTCTTCGGGATGAGAGGACATCTATTAAAGCGCTAGTATGCAGTTTATTGAGCGACACCAATCATTTCAGACCTCGCTTTGGCAAAATCTGTTGGGAAACATGTTGCACAACGTGTTGATTCTTTTGACACATCTAGATTTAGAAATTAAAACGTAATTCAATGGCTAAGGTTTTAAACAGAAAGGTAGAATTACGGCTGTATAGTTCCATAATTTGCGGCGAGACTCTTATCTCTTAGAAGGTTCCTATGCCCAGCCACGCACCACGCTACAAGGATAAATATTACATTTTCTTCTAGAGATAATCGGCAGTTTAGGGCTAGAGTTTGTATAGATACTGATTCCAAGGACTTGATAACTGGCTGAAAAGATTGTTTCTTCTTGTGCAGAACTGATGAGGGCCTCAAATTGGTGACGAACAGACGGACATATCTGAGAAGATGTAGGCATCTTTTGCAATTATCCTTTTTTCATCCCTGTTAATTGGGTGAAGAACACGCCACAGCGGTTGGGAAGACGGAAGGTGACACTAAGCTTTAGCCGATCTGAAGGAACACCTCCGCCTACCCCGTCATTAGTGTTGTATTTATTTCGCTGGTGCAAAAAATAATCGATTTACTATCAAACAATTTATCATGTTCCCAAAATTTGGTGAATTGGGCATTTTTGTCAAACTGTTACTGGATATTCCATGTTTCCTGGAAGGATCATGTATTTGTTTTCAATTGTTTTTTTTTATCTTCTATCTAGTCAGGTTTATTATACTCTATCCTAAAAGGTATTATATATTTGACTAATAGTTTGGAACGTACATTAATATTGATCGTAGACCCATAAAATCTGCTGTAATTGTGATCAGCATCGAAATTTATGTCGAACCAGCCTTATCTGTCCGTTCGTCACCAATTTTAAAGCGTTCAAATTCAAGCTAGAATGCTGAAATTCAGAAGGGACTGAAATAATCGAATGTAAAGATTTTTAAAATCCGTCTAATGACACACCCACTATTTAAAAAAAAAAACGTTTTACCGAAAAAGTTGCTGGAAATGTTTTTTTTTTCTTCGCAAAGTGTGTAGACAAAGTGTTGCTTACCATATAAGGATTTTTGTCACACCCACTTTTGGGGCAGGGGCGGGTGACGTAAACATTGTTTTTCGATAAAAATCCTTAAAAGACGTAAAAAACAGATATAAAATCGGCCATTAATATCTGTCCACGGAACATATCAAAATTTTTCCTTCACTCTTCAATTGATGTACAAAAAATGTCATTTCGTTTCGGCTGTTCGTGGCTTTTCAGGACATTATTTTTGTTCCAATGACATGTTCCAATGAATGGTGAAGTACAAATCAAAATTTATTTCATTCCCGATGTTGAAATTCATCGGATTTCGTAACCCATTTTCCAATCTGTCGGATTTCGAATTTCCGCTGTCGGAATTTGTCAGATTTCTGAACCCACTTGCTTCCTTCGGTTCCGTTATCGAAATGTTAGGTTCCGAAATCCGATAAGTTCCGAAGTGGGTTCCGATATCCGACTGCTTTTTATACTCTATTCTAAGGGTATATTAATTTTGACGCATAGTTTGTAACATACCTTAATATTGCCCGTAGACCGCTAAAAGTTACTATTACACCTATCGTGGAATCCGTCGGATCTGAGACTCACTTCACTTATTCGATTTACGTGAACAGAAAATTGTTATCGTGGGATCCGTCGGATACTCTCCCTTACCGACCACTATTATTGATTAGGAAATTCAATTGAGACAGCTCGTTTCAAACACATTTGTTTTGTACAAATTAAATTCTGTGAAAATAAAATAAAAACTGACGATGTCAAATGCATGGATAGATTCGATTCGTTCGTTTTAGACGATACAGTGAATTTCATTCACTTTACCGACATGTGGATGGTTCACGTCTGCGGATTACACGATGCAAATCGTTCACTATTAGTGGATCGTTCCCCCCGACGGATTCCACGATTGGGGTGTGTATTTATGATCAGCATCGATAGTAATGTCGATCTAGTCATGTCCGTCCGTCTGTTGTCAAAAATTAGGCCTTTAAACTGGGCCTAGAGAGCTGAAATTTTAACCATATACTTACTCTCTATGGTCCCGAAATAATCAAGTTTACGAATTTTTGAAATTCGCCCACAAACTCAAAAAAACAAATTTTTCGAAAAAATCGAATTTTGAGCTAGAAAGCTGAAATTTTGTATATATGATCTATGACTCCTAAAACTGCTCGGGAGATAAATATTTCAAAATCCGCCCACTGACACGCCCACAATTGAATAAAACAATTTTATTGAAAAACCAAAATTTGAGCTAGGAGCTGAAATTTATAATATATACTCTTTAGGGGGCCCTTTATGTGTAAAAATTTTCAACAGACGCCTACTGACACGCCCACAATTAAAAAAAAAACTTTAAGGAAAATCCAAAGTTTGAGCTAGGGAGTTAAAATTTATAATATATACTCTCTAGGGGGCCCTTTATG
This sequence comes from Portevinia maculata, assembly GCA_949715645.1. Taxonomy (NCBI): domain Eukaryota; kingdom Metazoa; phylum Arthropoda; class Insecta; order Diptera; family Syrphidae; genus Portevinia; species Portevinia maculata. The sequence goes on from OX454526.1 coordinate 15,311,064, forward strand.
CTCATGTGTAAACATTTTCAAAGTCCGCCTACTGACACGCCCACAATTTAAAAAAAAAACTTTTTTTGAAAATCCAAAGCTTGAGCTAGGGAGCTGAAATTTATAATATATAGGGGCCCTTTATGCTCATGTGTTAATTTTTTTTCAATCCGCTTACTGACAATTAAATAAAATAATTTTATTGAAAAACCGAAGTTTGAGCTAGGGAGCGTTTTTTTTACAAAAGCTTCGTTTTTTTTTTTGATAAAATCCTTTAAATGTTTTTAAACAAAATATATAGAGCGTTCTTAACAATTCAACCATACTTAGACTTTTGTCACGCCCACTTATGAGGGATAGGAATAAGAATAGGGTATCCAACAGTTCGCCCAAGCGGACTGTAGCCCGTCCCTATGTTTTTACAACGCTTCCGTTATAATTGAAATTTTACTCTCAATGAGCAAACAGAGGTATAACTTCTTTTTATTGTTGATAAATTGCTTAGCGAAAATAAAACTGCAAGCTAAATAATGTAGAAAAATTTTGAAGTTTTGAGAATTTTGTTTAGAAACAAAAAAGAATCCAAAATGGACACAGACTCTATCAGGGATAGGAAAATGTATAAGGTATCAACCAATTCGCCCATGCGGGGACTTTTACCTTTCCTTGTGTTTTATTTAATTCATTTCCAAAAGAATTTTGCGCGTACTCCGAATCCGACTGCTGACACAAATTGTTGGCAATACAAATTTACATTATACGCTGATGTTTTTGTAAACGATTAACGATAAATTTCACTATTGGAGTTTGTTTTTCTTTTAAATGCATTTTTTTGTTTACGGTTTATATTAATACTTTTGGGTCAAAAAACATTCAACAAAACAGCATAATTAATATCTCATTCGAACATCGATTATGCCAACGATTACATCTCTTGGTGTTCACATTTCAATAGAGTAATGAATAACTTGTGATGTAGTTTTTGCATTAAGATTGTACGATTATTTTTGTTTAAACTACAGGAAACCTGCAGAGGGCTGGTAGATAGAGGCATGAAATGCTGTATTGAATGAATGCCCAGTAAATTGTGTCCACTGACACTTTGCTAAATTAATAAAAAAAAATCTACTCACACGAAGACCTAAAGCTTCTTTGCGCCGCTACCAATAGAATTACAATCACGCACACAGCGACTGGAAAAAGCGGGCGACGAGTTCATTAAAATGTTTGACCTTAACCGACTTAATTTTTTTTTTAACTGAAGAAAATACGAATTTGTATTTATTGCTGCTATTAGCATAATCAATATTCGTAACGGAGCCAAAGTATTACTAGGGAAGATGGGAGCAGGGGGCTACTGCTTGAAGTGCTTTGGTTGAAGCGACGAAGAAATTGAAAGACATGTTTCATGGTGGTATACGCAATTACAGGTGGTAGGTAATGAAGAGAAATTTTGCATTCACTTTGATTGCAACAACAAATGCGGAGAGACTACTGGATGGCACGCTGAACGTCATTCTTCCGGGGTATAAACTGCAAACATTGGTGAGGCGACGGAATATACTGACGACCATGGAAAATTGATTGGAAGTAGGGATTCCATCGGAATGGGGAAATAACCTCCAATGTGGTACAAGATCAGTGAGAGATACGATAATGATGTTTGGGGCCCTGAGAATTGTCAAGTTGAACGACGGTTTGCTATTTGTTTTATTGGAAATATAATGAAAAATGTGTTGATCGGCGAGGAATATAAAGCAAATAATAGTGGATATAGGAAGAGAAAGATACTATTTTAAGAGGCAAAAGTGTTGCCTAGACAGCTGGAATAATTGAGATTGAATTCGTGATATCTATTGATAGCGGGGCAATAACGAGGTATACATTGAAGGAATCACGACGAAGCAATACAGATTGAAAAACTAAAAGAAATAGCACTTGATTTGCAACTAAGTTTAAGAGAAGGCTTATATTTTTCAGGCAGATATACAGTCCGGGTATCCTTCTGGGTTCCATCTATTTTACTTAATATCTCCGCAGTTTCATTTTTGGCTAGATGATTTCTTGCTGAAAGATAAGGATCTCTCGAAAGCGAATTCCAAAATGTGCTGGCTCTACGTACTTGAGCATTTTTTAAGCACTGTTTGTTCAAAGAAAAGTACAAGAACTGTGGGATGGAAGTTTAGTGTATTTATTCTTCTTCTTCCTGCTCTTTGACGGTGAAGTTGTGATTTTGATAAAGGGTCCCAATATGCAGGTCACCCAAATAGAGATTCTGTTCAACTTCATGACGCAAGGTGGCTTGATAACCTCGTCGAACTCGCTGTCCTTGTCAACAAACACTTGACAGAGTGGTCTGTAGAGAATGGACTACAAGTCTAAAAAGTCGTTAGTTATCCCCATACCTTACAAAAATTTTAATCTTTCTATTTTACCGGATATGTGACCAAATGATACTAAAGACAGAACAATTGAATCAGTCACTAGTCTAAGCTTCGTTATTCACCGCAGCCAAACCAGTTACAATCACATCAAAATGGTCGTTGGTCGATTCTACGGATGTCTGCGTAAAATATGGCTAGTCGTAGATTTTACTCCAATTGAAACTCGGCGAAAGCTTATAAAAAGCTTTGTACTACCTCTCATTGTGCATGCTGATGTTGCCTACAGCACTCTCGACTCATTATCGCAACGAAAACTGCAAGTTGCGATATGTTCATGGCCCTCGTAGAAGCGACCACATCTCCGTGTATTCGCGGAGGCTGCTGGGTTGCGCTCTGCAAGATTACATCTAGGAACTGTATATTTCTTCACAAAATCATATACAGCCAATGCCCTACATATTTGTTGAACAAGCTTATTTTGCTCAATCTCCTAGAACTATGAATATTATCATCTTTCGAAACATGCATCTCAATTCCTCACGTCTAGTCTTCATTTACGCCGTCCGGCTATGGAACTCTTTGCCTACCCAAATAATAACAATCTCTTATTCCACAAGTTGTAAAAGTGCTGCACTTCTTTATTTTCCATCGACTTCTACTTCTCGCATCCAATACTCACTATCTTTTATCCTCCCTTTCCTTTATACCTTCATCTAATCTGTTCCAACCTAATGTAATTTATTTTTAAGACATTTGAATTTATTCTAAATCAATTTTAACGGTATAAGTACTATAAAAGATACTTTTCTTAATGTACAAACCATAAAAATAAATAAATTGAAATTGAAGTTGGAAAAATTATACGAACTTCACTGCATCCCTACTGATCCGCTGGATTTAGAAAACGGCTAAATGTGATTGAATTTCGATGAGCAAAAAGTCATTTGACTCCATTAGGCTTCGGACTCTGTAATTTTGTTCATAATTTTATTTTTTTTAGAAAAATCAATCTAACGTAACGTAAGGGCCAGAAAATATTTAGGCTAGTAGAATTTCTACTTTCCAGCACAGGATTTGTTTATGTCTTCGGCCTCAGTTCTTCCCTGAAGAAAATATTCCTTCTAGTTCCATTGGGGGCTGGACATTCACAAAATATGTTTTCAGCTGATTCGTCTTCTTCAAGACCTAGCCGGCTCTCTGAAGAAAGACTAATTTCATTTTATTTAGGTGGTACCGTAGCCCGGATAGAGATAACATCATCAGTTTTTGATATCATGCCTTCTTAGAATCAGACTTCTTTTAACATATTTAGACTTGTGTTAATATTGCTATTGGAGGGCTGAATCGGTCGTTTGGCCTGTTTAAGATACATTTCATATATCCTCTGCTTTTAACAGCTGCAATCTATGCCGATATATGAGTAATCCTTTTATCTCTGTACATGATCGTCTCTCTCCTATAATAGAAATCTCCACCTGGAAGCCTTCTTACTTGATGATCTAAACGATATGGCTTTTTTTTTTTTTTTTTTTTTTTTTTTTTTTTTTTGTCGGGGTGTGTGAGACTTTCTGCACTGGAGCACTCAGACTCAATACTGGTCCATTGTACTACCAGGCAGACACACCACATTTTACTGTGGGAATTTACTCGTTTTTCTAAGAAAAACGAGAAGGCGCTTCAATGATAAGGAGCTTAGGTTTACAGCACTCACCATATCCGCACCAAATACCTGCCACCTGATACGAGCAAAAGCAGGACAATCACAGAGGAAATGTTCCGCAGTGTCGTCGCTTTCTCCACAGGCTTCGCAGTTGGTGGTGTCGCTTAGGCCTAGCACCTTAAGGTGTTTGGCAAAAGCGTAGTGTCCCGTAAGAACGCCAGTAGTCTGTCTGCAGTCTTTTCTGTTGAGAGACAACAAGAATGCCGCGGATTTCCCACAGACGTCGGGGAGCATTTGCTTAGTCTGTCTGCACCCTGGAGAGTCATGCCAACGGCGATTGTGTTCATAGGAAACCCAACCGTCAATGGAAGCCCTGACCGAGGACGCAGGCAGACACATCGCTGGTTCAGGTCCTGAGAGGTCCCCCTCTGAGCCTTGTCTAGCAACTTCATCGGAGATCTCATTTCCCGTGATCCCGTTATGACCCGGGACCCAGACAAGTTTAAGTGAATTCAGCCTTCCGACCGAATTCAGAGATATCTTGCATTCACGTACTATTTTGGAGGTAGTTAAGGGTTTGAGTAAGGCCTTAAGCGCAGCCTGACTGTCGCTACAGACGCAGATACTTCGCCCCCTCCACCTGTTCATCGTAACATACTCCATGGCCATTAGGATAGCATAAGTCTCTGTTTGGAAGATAGACGCAGAAAAGTCTAACGTTATCGCTCTCCACGAAGACACCAGCACCAGATCCTTGATCGGTTTTGGAGCCATCCGTGAAGATTCGACTGCATTCCCTTCCAGGTTCAGAGTCCGGCCAGAGCCAGTCCCGGACGCGAGGAAAGTCGAAATCCTATGTGCGCTTTAGCCGAAGTTCCGGTGTCATCGCATCAGACGGCATATCCATAAGACAGGAGTCGAAGGACAACCGTTGCGCAAGTTCATCAAAACTCCAGTACGAGTTATACCAAAAGCCACCTCTTGTAAGACGTGAGATAGCCTTGATTGTACAGCCCATGATGTAAACATCAAGGGGCGGAAGGTTCAATAGTGCATCTAGGCCGGAGCCAGGCGTGCTGGGGAAGGCCCCCGTGCAGCCGAGACATACCTGCCTTTGAAGTTTGGCAAAAGCAGCAGTGACGTATTTACGTGAAAGCTTATTCCACCAAACAACCGATGCGTATGCTATAAATGGTCTTATCATAGCCGTATAAATCCATAGGACTCTTTTCGGTGATAAGCCCCATGTCTTGCCGAAAATGTCTTTGCACTGCCAGAAAACAGACAGCGCCTTGGCAGTCTTCAGCTCAACATGTTTGGACCAAAGAGGTTTGCTATCCAGGATGACTCCCAGATACTTTGCTTCATTGGAGAGTTGGATTGTGACGCCTTTTAGCACTGGCTGAGTCAACCCGACCAGCTTTCTCCTTCTCGTAAAGAGAACAACCTCAGTTTTAAGAGGATTGACCGAGAGCCCATTCCTAGTGCACCATTCGTCGATCACGTCAAGGGCCGTCTGCGCCTTGGCAGCATACAGTCGCTAGGCATGATCCAACAGAAAGCACGGCAACATCATCCGCGTACGCCTGAGCGTAAATATTAGAACTGTTGAGTGCGTTCAACAGAGAGTCGACCAGCATACACCACAGCAGTGGAGACAGGACGCCGCCTTGCGGGCAGCCTCTGTTTACCCCCGCCATAACATAGCGGCCACAATCCGCATCCGCAACCAACGTTATATTCATTAGCATTGCTTTAATCCACAACACCAATGGTTCGTCTACGTCTACGATATGGCTTACTCTGATGGTACAAGTCTATCACTTTTCGTTAGAAGGTTTAAATGATTTAACAAGTAGGGTGATATTTTCCTCTAGATCCACGTAGTAGCACAATAAACTTCATATTGGCCTTAGTGGGAGCCAAACAGCGGTTGTCGTAAAAGGCGACTAAGGGAAGAAATCACATCTAGGCAATTTTAAAATCTAGGTGAGTCTAGCAACACATTTTACATTAAATAGATGTCCTGCAAGTGTGCATGCATATCCGCGGGTTAACACGACTGGAGATCACCGGTGTCGTAAAAGGTCGATCAAACAATAATCCAGGGAGCATGTACTTGTCGAAATCGTAGAAAAAGGAAGGTCTGAAAATTCCTGGATCACACAAAATCAACAACACCAGCATTTGATTGGCCTCATTGATGAAGTTATCCGAAGTCAAGAGGTGTGCCGATGGTTATTGAGGTCGACCTGGCGAACCCCACAGGCGGACCTGTAGGGATGCAGTAAAGTGAGAGGGTATGATCCCTCTAATCCTGATCATAACCTCGTAAAGGAAGAAGAAGAATTGGCCTTGCTGACAGCCACTCCAACCTAAGCAAACCGAACATGCTAGTGCAGCAGATGGGTTCAGGATACTTAAATTGAGTTTCTGAACCCTCACTGTCCAGTTCGTCGGCCTTTTCATTACTCTCGATTCTCTCATGACCCGTAACCCAACATAGTTTGGATTTATTCCTTAAGCTGAGTGTTTGAAGTGTGTTAAAACAATGCCTGACTGATGTCGAATCAATAGTCCGTGAATATATGCATACAGGCGCCAACCTTTAATACCGGATTTGTAAATGTGGTTCGCGCATTCTTGAATGCCGTGCAGCTCTCTTTGGTACCAGCTCCCACTCCTGATTAAATTTTAAAGCTATAGGTATGCTCTATGCCGTAGTAGCAGCTATGGAGCAGGCTCGCATGGCTCCGAAAATACCTAGGTACCAATTTAGCAATTTAGTTAACGCAAACCTCACCGCCTTCGATTTCAATCGCAGCACTCCCTGCGTTAAACTTTATCTTCTGCACCAAACTTAAAATCTAGCTTTTAATTAGTTTTAATTAGTTTTTAAGGTATATCACTAGCTTGTATTAAGCCAAATAAATGGGGTCTTATGCCCCACCAAAATTAAAAATTAAAATTAAAATTATATATATGTAGTGCTCTAAAAATAATGGAATAATACGTGAGGACAGACGCGAATTCTTAACTTAACAAATGGCCGACATTTTTCAGAATTGAGAACTCATGATCTCTCCATCAATGCTATCCTTTTTTGTTGTTTAATTATTAACAGTTTTTAATTAAATCCGCCTATAATCAGAACCAAAAATACTACAGCTTTTTTCTCCGTGAATGAAAATCTTGCTTGAACCAAATCTTGACTTCGAGGGGCCAGTCTTCATTTTCTACATCCTCTTCTTTTTTTATGGCGAGTTTATGATGTGAGCTAAAGGGATCAAAAGCATCGCTACTGTTCCGCCCGTGGCGTTCGGTTTAACCTTAAAAAGGCCTCCCGAATTCGAATCCCTTCGTCACTGAGGCGGTCAAATGTTGTTGCATTCGTATGGTCCCAGTGTTCAAAGCCTGCTTCACTTTCGCGATTGAGCCTATCGGGCTTCACTTTTTCTGAGAAACGATCTCTTATGCGAAGGCTTCCTCAGATCCTGAAACGTAGTGTATTACTAAGTGTCCTTGCTATTATCTAAATTAAGCTCTTAGTAGTTCTGTATCCACCACAATGGCCAGTCCATACAGCTGTCCTCTTTTTGGTCCTGTATTCTTTTCATTTAATTTTGTAGGCAGCTGGCAATGATGTAGGTTGATACCTCAATATCCCTACAAGAGTCCTTCATACTATACATATCTTTACCTGATAACAACATGCCGCCAGCCATAAACACAAAACAACAATTTGAAATAGATACATTTTGTTTAACAAATTTCCTCAAACTCATTTAAACTTTTACCATAAACCTCGATGAATGTCCACGAGCATTTTGTTTTTACCAAAATAACAACTAAGTGGTATTCATTTTCCAAAAAGCAGTATTCATTGTATGCTAATAGCAAGTAATTTCCAAACAATACTTTTCTACTTTAAATAATAAGTACGAGATTTACTCGCCCATTATATTCGCCAAAAAGATGACTGAGCTTCATCTATCCCCATGCTCGTTCGTGCTTCCTTTCTTCGAAGTAAGTAAGCTTCGTTTGGCGATAAAAATATGTATTGTTACATCGCTGACATAACCGCCTACCTTGTGACCGAAAAGCAAAACTGATGTAATATCAGAAAGTATAAATCGACGGACTATCTGCTAGAGAAACAACAACGACTAAAATGTGTTACAATTACTTAACTTTTCGAAAGAAAAATGTAACAGAGCCCCAACGAAATGAAGCAACTGAGAGTCGTTCCGTGTCAACCTTACTTCTTCCATTTTATCGCCGTTGTTGTTCGGAACAGACGACTGATCACGCATCCATGCAAGTGGCGCGATGCATACATGAACCACAGCTTAAACAAGGTAGGCAAGATATCATTGTACGATCCTCAGGCAAGATATCAACTCTAAAGCAGCGCTGTTCCCAGAGAAGCCCTCTTAACCGTAGTTACACAATTAAGTGTTATCTTTGTATTATGGTAATGATTGGGCAGATGATGATTTTGATGATCGTACCGATGCTCCGAACCTGGGGTGCAAATTGTGCCTCGTGCCACATTGTCTTTGGTGCGGTCTGCAGACTTTCACTAGCAACTGTCTTAATTGGAGTATGGCACAGGCACGGAACAATGCCATTTAAGGAAGTAGTGACAGAGGTCTGTAACTTGTATTTTAACTGCAGTTAAAATGTTACCTGTTTGATGATTTTAATCGCAAAGTCGAAGGTCTTGTAGATTGAAAGATCATTTCCTTATGGAACGACTTGTTGGTTTAGCTATTTAGTTAAGAGGTGATTTATTGGCATGCAGACTAATTGACAAAAGCCATAACTTTATTTACTATGGGCACTTTTGATAATGCGATAAAAAAGGCTTGTAAATTTAATACAAATATGAATCATTTAGCGACGCAATAGCAGCATAGTGAAAGGACATTTAAGTGCTGTCTTGAAGGTTATATATGCAGTAAATAAAGGTGGAACTGGAACACCTGTATTATACTCAGATATCGGCAGTATATAAACTAAAAGATGTATGAGAAGGTTACATTTTTGTATCCCGGACCAGAAATAATTATTCTCCTCACGGCAATTCGTGGATTGACTAAAACTTATTCATTCTTAGTTTAAGAATTCTTTTCGTCACGTACTGTATCTCAATCTATATATGACAGACGTAGGCTAATTGAGTCACATGCATGCATCGGAATTCCATACATTTATTTATTTTATTTTATTTTTTAATTAATTCTAAAACAAAGACTATTTTCATTATTTTTTTCAGGAACTGGACGTACTCACACTAGGCACCGCCGAACAATTAGCCGACAGAAATAAGAGAACGATTGGCCTCTTGCGAGATCTCTTTCCAGACATCACAAAGGTAACAATTTCCTGGGATACTTCTAGTTTGTTCTTCGCAACTGACATATTCAAATAGCTTGAGAAAAAAAATGCTCAAATACCCCCGTGAATACGTTATTATCGTTTTGAAAAAACCTTACATAGCATCAGTTTGCGCGCCTCATCCATTCCAAATGAGTATTCTAGACGAGCAAATACAAAAAGGTGTTTCCTCTGCTTTTGGAATATTTAATCAGATGAAGCCCTCTTCGAGGAGCCTCGCCCAAGATTGTCTTTAATTGATAGTTTTGTCAGTAACGGATCAGAAACAAATGCCTAGCATAGCACTAGGAACTGCAAATTTCAAGTTAAGCTGTCTCCGAGGCACCCAAGTCTCAAACGTCATGCTCTACATCATAAAGCATTCCATTATCATTGGGATCACTTTCAGTTGTGGTCTCTATTTTTTTGATTTTATTGAAAGTAGAAGGGTGTTTGCCTTGCTGCTGCCGCATCACAGTGACAACTTTTCCGGTTTTTCATGAAACTTCTTGGGTTACCTACCACATTATTGGTTGGTCATCATCGCGCTCGCGCTCCGCTTATATGAGATAGCAGTTGCCGTCCACTTTTCTCACGGTCTACTGCTTCTGTCAACGTTCTGCAAAACTGCATTAAGACAAAACTCTAAACGAAAGTGTGCGAACCCTTGGACCATTTAATCCGCGACTGATAATTATGGCATTTAAGGGAGTTGACACAACAGCATATATTCATGACATATGCGCGAATTCGCTAAGGTTAGAGAAGTCAAACATTCAAAGATACCATCAAATGCACGTAAGCCATTTTCTTGACAATAACGTACTGCAACTTTGTTAGAAAAGAAAATTAAACTCCTACTCATTTGGATACTTTATGATTGTACAAATTAAATTTGAATTCGAAACTTGTGGCTTAATGCGAAAGATCAAAGTGATCTCATTGAAATGTCATTTTAATCTGAAAATGTGACAGGTTATAATGTTTGCATATTTCACCAGGTAAACGCAATAAAACGCCAAGTAAATAACATGTTAGTTGAAAAGTTAAAATAATGGAATAATTGAGTTCTAGCAAGTCGTATTTCAAGTTCTTTTATAACACTGACATTTGCATAATATGGCGGTTTGACATCAATATGTCGCATGTACTTCAACCTTGATAATTATTCCATTCAAAGTCGTCCATAAGGTTTTTAATTAATCGAGAGTGGTTAAATTTATCAAATGAATGATCGGACGCCATCCATGTTCAACTAACATTTGTGTTTATGTATATCTTGTTTGAACTTTGACTATGAATTTTGGAAACGAACTTTCAGTTTATGATCGGTGTTCTACTTTTAATTTATTACTAAAATATTGTGACTGGTTTGCATGTTTTTACACATTCGAAGAACTGCTCTTCAGCGTTGAATAACTTTTTTTTGGTGAAATATTTAATTGCTCCTAGGTGACTAGGTAAAGCATGGGTTTCATTTTTGAAGTTTCGAGAAACTTACCTACCCGTGGAGAGTCTCTGCCTGAGACACTCCAGCTATTAATTCACCTCGATCCTGCGCGCGATGATTCCAGTTATCCGAACCCAGCGTTCTGCCTTCCCCGATGCCTTGTTCTTTAAAACGGTGGTTCGGTCTTCCTTGTCGTCGTGAACCTGTAAGCTGTAAGTCGAAGATCCTCTTCGCTAGAGCGTATTTGTCCCTTTGCTCGATCTGACGAGTCAATGTAGTCAACGTGTTTTAGGTTGCCGGACTACATCCACAAGTTGGTACAGGTCATAGGATTCGCGGTTGTATCTTCTCCTCCGTTCGCGCTCCTCACATCAGGACCAAATATCCGACTGTATTTTTCTTCCAAAAGAACCTTACATTAGCCTACAGTCATGCTTATCGGTTAACACCCTGCGCAATATAAGGCTATTGGTCTTTCGCGTTAGGAGTTTTGAAGGCATTTGTTTAGACAAACCCAAGAAGCCAGGGTGCATCGGTGCACCTCATAGAGTGTCCGGTTGTACTATCTCATCCACTTACCATCCTCACGCACAGGAATAATCGAAAGAATCTCTTGAAAGAACCAACATTAGCTCTCCTTGACTGGTTTTCGACCAGCAGTCGGCGCCCATTTGTTTTGCCGTACATTCGACTTCTGAGACTCACCAGCCAGTCTTTTTCGCCAGAACATTATCTTCTTCTTCTTCTTCTTCTTCTTCTTCTTCTTCTTCTTCTTCTTCTTCTTCTTCTTCTTCTTCTTCTTCTTCTTCTTCTTCTTCTTCTTCTTATTCGTCTTCTTCTTCCTTTAATGGCCGTGAAGCTATGATCAGGATTAAAGGGATCATAATCCTCCCACTTACTTGCTTCCTTGCTGGTCCGCCTGTGCGGTTCGCCGGTTCAACCTCAGAAAATAGCAGCAGGCCTCCCTTGTATTTGAATCACTTTGTCGTTGAGGTTTCTGCATTTGTGTGATCCAGGAGTTTTTAGGCTTGCCTCTCTTTAGCGTTTGTACTGGAACGTAGGGTCCCCTTTAAAAATGGCATTCATATAAATGTCTGGAATAGGTCGGAGTGGATCAGAGAACGGGCAGTGCAAGTACTCTGTTTTCTTCGGACCCATTCCCCTCCAAATCTTCCACCCATACATCAAGTGCTCGTTGCAGTTACGTTTGATCCTTGCTTATGACGCCTCCATCGTCAGAAAAGAATAACTGATAATAACGGTGACGCCAATGGGGCATCTTACTCTTGGCTTTACTCCCTCATATATGTCCATGATCATCTGTACGTAGGTTTCTGCAACTCCTCGCTGTCTTAGCGCCACCCATAACAGATCCCTTGGTTATCTATCAAAGGCCAAAATCAACCATATAAATTATACTTTGGATTGCATTGGTGGTTGATTTACCTGCGACAAACCCGCACTGGTTTTCAGATAGCCGTATTATTTTCCGCTCAACGATGTTCATGGTGTGGGACATCAGCTTAATTGAATGGTAGTTGTCACAGTCTCGCGTATCGCATTTTCCTTTGTACAAAGGAAGAAGAAAACTTTCCCTCCACTGGAAATGCATTTAATCGCCTCTCAGCAGTTTGGAGATGGGAATCATGAACCATTTGGACCACATGTCTGCCATATTTTTCCAGAACTCAGAGAAGGTATCTTCTTCGACAGTAATGTCGTGTACTTTTTCATAGTTAGGAGGAAATTGTTCATTTGGAAGTCGTTCACAATACTGCTGCGACCTGTGCAGTCTAAGTTGCGACTGCGACTCGGTATTGCCAGCTTGATAAGGTCAACGCTTTCCCCAATCCTACAATACCCAACCTCCTTACACCTTCCTCTTTTCTTTTACGGCGAGGTAACATCATAACCGTCCCACTTTATGGCATCCCTTTTGGTCCGCCTGTGTGGTTGCCGGTTCGACCTCAATAAAATCATCCGGTTTACCAGTTTGGGATCACATCCGTACTGAGGACAATCAACTGCTGGTGTTATGTTTCCGTCGGCCTGGTTCTTTTTCGGATTATTGTCTGGTCGTCCTTTTACCCCCCGCCTCAATATATATGTTGTGATGTCACAAACCTTGAATAAAGACACCAAGTTTAAGTAACAGTTATAGGTCAGTAGGTAGGTGTTATACTTTATAAGTTGTATCTACGTTTTATTTGTACAACAACACAACAAGTATTTACTTACCAAATGCATGATTCTTGTGACGAATTAAGTATATTTACGAAAATTGGAACAATAAAAAGGTAGATGAAATGTAACAAATAAATGAAATTGAAAATAAGCCTAAGGTTATTGCTTTCCTTATAATTATATGCATGTCTATTTAAATCGAATTAAATTTTATTTAAATTCAAGAATGAAGATAGGTTCTTGGAAAATCTACTCAGCAGCATGTTGAACTATTCACTTCTTAAACTTACTTTTTCCCCTCACTGTACCTATATGCTGTCATAATTGTACCGCACGGCATGGTTAGCTTGTAACCAAAGTAGCATGTTATACTAACCGATTTTTGGATCCAATGTCCAATAAGGCATGACTAATCGAATCCCTTTATCTCTCTTTCTATCTATCCCTCTCTCTCCCTCATAACATCATACAAACGTGTCATTAAAACAACAACAACAAAATATCGTATCAAATAAAAATTCATATTGCCGCTCACTTTTTCGTAGCAAATCGATGATCAAGCAAACCGTATCATTGCGAAAATACTCCGCGTCCTCGGACCCACAGTCCTTCGCACAGCGATTCAAGGCAATACTGCAAATCGTGCTCGTACCGATTTCGATGCTGATTTCGCTGATGACGATGATAGCTCCAGCTCTAGTAGTAACGATTCTTCCGGCACTAGAGTATCAATTGAATTGCCAACATTTAGCCCCGATGATAGCGATGATAACAGTAGTGAGAGCTCATCCAGCGCAACCTCACCAACAGGGTCGACGTCTTCTAATGATGATAGTGTGAGTTCTACAGTGTCCGGTGTTAATGACACACAGATCATCAATATAATTGACAATATTAATCGAATATTAAATTCCACAAATTATTTTATTACAAGTAGAAATAACACCGTTACACCACCAATCACCAACAACTACAACAACAACAGCTTTGCTCCATTATATCCGAACACAGTCAACAATAATAATAACAGTAACACGACAAACAGTCAATTGTAATCAAACCGCAGAGAATCAGCCATTAAGAATTAAAAAAATATATAAACATCTACCAACAACCGTTGTCATCCATTGTCCAAACGTCAAAATATTCAACTGTCATTCCCATGAAACCCCTTTGATTGACCTTCCTTTTGCTTTCGAAGCTTTTTACTTGTGTCTGCTTTTAACGTTTTTCAAGAATTCTGTGTTTTACTCAACATTTTGCATGTGACAGATGTTCTCTTTCATTTTTGACAGACAGTGCATGATACATTTTTCCTGCCATTTTTCTTACCATTTGTGATTAACATCTGCATTATCTTTGGTCCAAGTTGTTCGTTGGTGGGTTTAGTGCATTCTCTCTCATCCATTTGTATTATAATGTTGTTCTTTTTTCTCGCTATCTCTCTCTATCTCTCACTCTCTTTTCTATTTCGACACTTTCTCTAAATTAAAATAATTTACAAAACTTTTAGGTTAAAATAATGTGATTCTTGCGTTTTTCAAATGACATTCTGCGTAGAGGATTAATTTCATAACTTAAGACTTGATGTGGAAATCCATTGGTAACTTCTCATTACACTAGAATTGCAGCAAGACCATTTTTAATGAAATGTCACTTTGACATTAAATGCAATTAGCAGTCGCGTATCTAATGACAACACAATAGCCTCAACTAACGAACTCAATTAGTTGAAACCAATTATTATTAGTAATGAATATGGCATACGCAACTTCCGCTTGCGTAAGAATTGTTCTGAAATAATAAGTATTCTTTTAATTTAACTGATTTTGACAATAATTGATAAAAATCGATTAGAGAATGAGAATCTAATCCGCAACAACTCATCAGTAAAATATCACTTACACGTAAACGCAATTAGGTGTCATATTTGACATAACCATAAGTAGTTTGAATCATTGAATAAAATAAATTTTGTTCTTTAAATTAAGTTTGTTCTGTTAGTGTAAACACAAAAAAATGTACAACAATTGGCAAAATTCATTAATCTCATGCTTTTTTTCTTTTTTTTTCTTTCTTTCTTTCTACTTACACTGTTCGCCATACAAATCGAAATAACGCTAACGAATTCGAAATCCAAAAATATATATAAAAACGAAATTCATTTGCACAAATAAATCAAATCCTGATAATATTTTGGACACTTTTGCTAAACTGCATTTTTCCCATCCGAAAACACCTATCACCACTCAAATCCCTACACCACTCTATCACTACAATCGTTTTTCATCCATAACTTTGAACACTCATAAACTAAAAATGAAATAAAACAATAATTAAATACTGCCCTGCGCCTTGCCCCCTGACAACTTTAATTATAAAAAAAAAAACAATAATCAGCAAAATGGCAACGGAGCGTCAATTGATTTAGAAGCGTTAAACAAACAATTGGAGGAGACTATTCGTGTTGCGCGACAAGCGACTGAAGCCGAAGGTGTTGAAGCGGAACAAAAGTTAACACTTACGAATGAAGTTCAGGCGAACAGCAACAATGACCCACAGATCTCTGAATCAAAGTCACCAGCTATTGATGAGCTGAATTTAGATTCAAATGAAGATGGAGTCGATGCCGATGATCGTAATAAGAGGTGATACAATTGTATTTTTGAACAATGTTTTCGATCAACAAATGATTTTGTTTTTAGATTCTTAACTTTTGGAGGATCATCGCCAAACGGTGTAGCCGATGGTGGCAAGGCAAACTCTGGGAATTTCTTGTTTGACATTATAAGGGTAAGTACTGGCAATTCTTACGAGTATTTTGTATTAGCTCAAGATCAGCAAGTGTCCCGTGTCAGTTTAGCAAGTGACATAAATAAACAGTTAATAGTTTAGCAAGGGGTTTAGGCACATAGCCTTTCATCATTAATACCTGAAATACCGATCCCGCAAGCGTTCAATGAAACTAAAAGTTACGGGTTATCGATATGGTTGCCTCTGATAAGCTCCAATAAGTAATTAGATTGAAAGAATATAGTTATAGATAAAAAAATTAAGCTCGAAAGACTTATTTGTTTCCCAAAGCCCTAGGAAAATGCGATTTCCGAAGGTTGTGTTTGAAGTTCTTCCATTGAGACTTGTTTAGGGTCTATCATTAAGAGTGACAACTCAAAATCGCTGTTTGACATCAATTAAGTTATTGCTTTATTTTAAAGCTTGGACAAAGCAGTTATGTTCGGAACAAGATATGACTCAAATGCCCCCACGAGTTGGTGAACACTAACGCACGGGCACGAGTACGATTACTAGGGCGCCTAGAATTGATAACGTTTTTTTGTAGAAGGGTCAAAAACAAGCATTTTTTACTATGGGAAGGGGACTTAAATTGATAAAAAATTACAATAAAGTACTATACCGGTTTTTATTATTTTTTTTTTATTTTTTTCATCAAAATTTTGAGTTTACATGCGAATTTGTCAAAAACTATTGACATAAATAATTTCATTTAATTTAGGATTATAGAACAGATTTCTGGCTTTCAAAACCGGTATAGTACTTTATTGTAAGTGTTGCCGTTGTTTTTAATATTTTTTTTCATTTTATGTCATTTTTTCCAAAATTGTCAAAACCTCCTAAACGGGGCAAGACAGACCCCGTCCCGTAGTAAAAAATGCTTGTTATTGACCCTTCTATAAAAAAAAAACCGTTATCAATTTTTCGCGCCCTAATTATCGTACTCTCCCCAATCAATGCACGCAATCGATAAAATGTTTGGTCAGACTGTCCAACATTTGCCCAATCGGCTGTATGCCGGCAATAGCTTGACGTATGTTGGCTTCCAAATGCTCCAAAGTCCGTGAATTGTGTGTAATGCACGTGGCCGTGGAGTCCTTGATTGACAAATCCTAAATCGGCCAATCTTATCCTTCGGCGAATCGAGTGTAACAAACCACAGCTCTTTTATATTGATGTTTTCAATTTCGGGCCACACAAATTTGAGTTATATGACTCTATTACGGTCTAATTTTTCTAGTTTCTGACTTAAGTCGGGATCATTTTATAACTTCGTGATATAATTGGTAACATTGGTGATATTTTTCAATATAAATAAAAAGTAAAAAGACTGACGGAACATTGCAAATTGCTTTTAAACAAATTAAGGGTCAGAAACTGACACTAGATAAGCTCCTCGCAACCAAAGCCGATGATCACTCACTTTCCTTTTTGGTTGACTTCTGTATACATACAAAGCTGCTTCTCTGATTAATCGCAATGCGTGTAATGTAGCTGATCCTTATTATTTTTAATCATCACGATCTTATACAATGTTTAATCACTTTTTTTCTACAGTTGTTCTCAGGAAGTGTACAAACTCAAACTGGCGATGAAGCAGCAAACGCACCCATAACCGATAGTTCAGATGCTTCTGCAGATAGTAATGACACAGATAGCCAACGGACTGCCGATGGTTACTCCGAAGGTATTCCCGGACCTGTCACAAGGTTCGTGGTCCTCGCCAATCGTGGTTTGGCAAATCTGATTCAAGATTTGATTCTAGTAAGTACACAAACCATTTTAACTATTTCCCCTCTAAACAAACCCATTTTCTATTTGCAGCGCATCGCTGCAACAAGCGAACGCCTGGTCAACTTCAAGGCACGACTGGTTACAGCGCTCATTTAAGTCGGTTGCCAATACCCTACACAAAAAAATTGATCCATCGCACATGTCCTGTGCCCCAACTTAAATTAATATCAAAAAGTCCATTGAACAACATTTTCAAAAGAAAACAAAATATGTGTACACCAATTTTAGCACGAAAAAAAACTAATTTATTTAATTATAACTAATGCGTTGTATAGCTATACTATCCTTTTTGTAGTTCTCTTTTCTTCAATCTCTTCCGCGTAAACTCCTCCCACAAAAAAGCAGACAAGTGTTATTTTCGCAACTGTGTGAAATTTAAAAACTTAACCTAGCTACTTAAAAACGCTTTCACGCTGTCACTAGTATATTGTGAGCTAAAGAAGAATATCCGTCTTCATTTAAAACTTCTAATCGAACAATAGTATCTACAAAACAATTGTAAATATTTTAAATGACTGTGGTGTATTTCTTATAATTTTTTTATTGTTATATATATATATTTAAACTTATTGAGGCTGGAATATATAGTATACACACTCAATAATGGTAGTCAAAGTCACTAAAAAAGATCTTTTTTGTTGTTGAATAAAGATAAAAAAAAAGAAAAAGAAAGAGAGAGAGAGCTGATCCTTGCTTATTCGAAGGTCTGTTACCTAAATGTATATTTTATTATTGTTTTTTTATTATATGGAGCATTAAGTTAGAAAAACAAACAAAAAATAATGGAGAATGTGAAAATGTTTTAAACATAATTATAATAATATTTTTAATATTTAAGTTTAGTAAGTAAGCCGTGGATAGAAATACAAAATTGTGTGTTTATCTTTTTTATAGATGTTTGTGTTTGCTTTTCGCTGTAAATTATTATGTAAACCCTAGCCTGTGTCTTAGCTTCGTGTGGTTATTTGTAATGGATTTTCTTTGGTTCCATAGATACAATCCACAAATACTTATTACGCGTACACTCTTTAATACTTTTCCCATTTTAGTGATACAAAATGGAATACGAACGTAGGAAGAATTAAGGAACTTTAAATTTTTTTGTTTTCCCTTTTCAGTTGTTATAAAATGTAAGGATTTTGTAAATAAAACTTTTAGAAAATATCACTTGGCAGAGTTTTTATTTGAAAAAAAAAATGAATAAAAATATTTTAAAGATATTTTCATATTATAATATACATATACACTAGCGAACGTGCGTCACAACTTCCTCAAGTGTTTTTTAACTTTCTTCTATACTTAAGTATACTAAAGAGAAAGATATTGCAACCGTGCTGAAGTCTCGAACTATTAGGTATTTTATTACGACTACAGATAAGTCCAAAAAAGCGTGTCCCGAATTTCCTACCGTCTGTCACCAAGGCTCCAGCAGCAGTGTGGCGACACATTTTCTTCAAAGTTCGTATTTGGGGTTTCTAGGCTTACGACTCGCACCCATTTTGTTTTATTCTATTATTTTAAAAAATAACGGCACCCACAATACAATTAAGTTTTTACAACAACGATTTTGATCAATTTTGATTTCTTGAATACTTAGGTTAAGTGCCAAAAGATGGTTTACACAGGCCGACACTGCCAAACAGCAATTGCAAGTTACGAGCCTAGCCACACTAGTTCAGCTGTCGTAATGTAAAAATGGAAGGCGAGTGACAGTGAAGAAAACATTTTTGTTGATTAACTTCGTTTCTTAATAAGATGATTTTATTTTCAAATATTTGGAGGTAAAAATAATTTGTTAAAAATGAAAAGAAACGCATTCAATTGTTTGAATTAAAAATTTTAAAAACAAAATGTTTATTGATATTGCACTGTTAATTGTATTATTATTATATACTCGTTAGCTCCTCAGAACCTAATACATAGAAGTAATCACACGTTAAACTTAAATTTTACCTTTATCTGTGGATAGCACCGAAGTGTTTGCAAATGTACTCCCTTTCAAATCAAATGCAGTTGAACTTGATGATATGCACCCAAATGTTGTAATGTCTGACATAACTTACATCTTTAATTAGAACCTGACAACGCGACGCAGTGCAAAATCGCAAAGGTGTTACCCGCTGAGTCTAAAGTCTGAATCCTGCAAATTGACTAGTTATCTCGAATCAACTAACTTATTAACATTTAAGCAATCTGGTTTTCGAAAAGGCCACAGCTATATAAGGAATTTATTAAGATCAATGGGTGATATGCGACAAGCCCTGGACAAGAAAACATTAACTTTCTTATCCTCTTGCATTTCTCCAAGGCGTTTGACATGGTAGACCACTCCGTTTTATGTGAAAATCTTCTTCGTTACTTCAAGCTTTCGACTTTTGCTGTGAAGCTACTTTCCTCCTGTGTCCCCCTTTGTTCTCCCTCTACGTTAAGGAATTACCGTCTATTGTTAAACACTGCTCCATCCAAATGTATGCAGACAACGTGCAAATGTATGTGAGCTGACCGCTCGGTCTTATTGAACACATTGCAAGCTGTATTGACGAAGATCTCACGAACATTTCATGTTTGTCACGGGAAAACGGTCTTGTATTACATTCAAAAAGTACATATATGCCACTTATTGTATCAAAGAAAATTGTCGACCTTTTATACTTTCACCCTGTTATCCTTCATAAAGATCCAGCCGCGTATGTGAAAAGAGCTAAAAATCTTGACATGATATTTAAATGCACCTTAACTTGGAACAACTATATATAAGGTTGTTGATAAACCATATGGAATTCTTCGAACTGTGTGATCAACAGAATCGTTCACACCCATGAGAAGGCGTATGCTGTGCGGGAAAATACTGGCTATACCTATCCTGATCTATTGTTGCCAAATTTATTCAAACTGTGACTCCGTGAGCAAAAGAAGATTAAAAGTTGCATTCAATAGTCGCATACGCTATATTTTTAGCCTACGCAGATATAACAGCGTATTAAATTTTTCTACGCGTCTCCTTAATATGGCCTTTGAAAACTTTCTCAAGTATCGCACTTTTATTTTGCTCTCAAACATTCTCCTTAATCAGTGACCTCAATATATCTATGAAATAATTGGTATAGAATCGAAGAAAATTGTATGCAAAAAGTAAGCCCTCGAGTATGGATTGGGAACTTTTCTGCCGATCTCGTAGCTGTATTACGAGACATTTTTACTCGTAGAACCAAAAGATTTTGTATTTCAAAGCTTGATACTTATCAATCTTCTAGGCGGCTCTGGAATTATCTTCGCTCTTTTGGAATAGGGAGAAAGTAAGTATCTCATAATTTGCCTGATCCAAATATACTAAATAGGAGTTTTATATTGTCTGAAATTCACCCAGGAGAACTAATGCCCAGAAACGAAGCACTTTATGATTCAACAACGGAGCTCGAATTTGAAGTGATCTCGGAGCACGAGGTGTTTAAAATTTTGCGATCGATTTAGTCAGATTAAGTCAGGACGCAATTGCTCAATGGTAAGTGTGCCGGATATAAAGATGCCGAGTTTTAAAAATGTTCTCAATGAATATATATGTAAGATTAGTTCGTAAAATAGTTTTTAGGCCGAAAGGCAATAATTATATGGTTATAGTTAAGTTTAGAGCGTCCGCATAAGGACCAATAAAAAAGAATAAGTATCCTGTTAATTTTAAGTTCTCTCTGGATTGTCGTGGGGTGCGCATCTGTTTGAAACTAATAATCTTTTAACAAAATGAATTGCTATATATGTATGCAAAAAATTGATCGCAATTGTTCAACAAAAATAAATTGACTGTAAGCACTTCTTTCACTATTCATGTGTAAAAATCACGGAACAAGATGCGGAGTTTATAAAATCAAGTGGTAATTCTTTTCGATGTGACAAATGTGGTGTTCTACGACGTCGCTCGTTGCATTTGCCTGTCTCGGCTGAACTGCAGCAAAACAACAACAATGCTCAGACCAGCGTCAACAAAAACAAAGAAAGAAAGAGGCTGCACACAACAATCAGCAACAATAGCCAAGCAAAACAACAACAATGCTTTTGGCAGTAAAAATCAAACCGGAAGTGGCTGTGCACAATCAGTAGCATCGGACTCTCCTAAACATATCAAGGACAACGGCAGTGAATGTACTCTTCAAATGATTTACTCAAAGCTCTCCAGTTTATAGGAACAAAATCATGGTTTTCTACAACAACTGAACGAGTTACGTACTGAAAATGCAGACTTAAAATTGAAAGTAAATATCCTGGAAAGTAAATTTAACTGGCAGCAACAGAGTCTTCTTAACAATTTTATTGAAATTACTGGTGTGCCCAATGTCAATGACGAAAACGCCTTGAGCAAAGCCAAGCTTATTTTCAATAAAGCTTTATTAAAGGTTTATTAATTGACATCACCAAAGCCTTCGACATGGTTAACCATAATGTATTGTTAAAGAAATTAGAAAGTGCTGGTTTTCGTGGATTTATGCTTAAATGGTTTAAGTCTTATCTTGAAAACAGGTCACAAAGGGTGAAGTTAGACGACGTTAGGAGTGCAGTTCAGTTCATCAATATGGGTGTACCGCAAGGCTCTGTTTTGGGACCAATTTTATTCTTAATTTATGTTAACTTACTGCTTTCACTCAATTTCAGGGGTAGACCTACGGCTTTTGCGGATGATATTGGTTTTTCGTATGGCTGTGACAGTCCTTTGGATCTGATTTCAGACATTAACTGGGATCTTAACTTATTAAGAAACTGGTTCGGTGAACATAGTTTAGTGATAAGCTCGAAAACTAAAATAATGTTTTTCAGTTTGTCTTCTTTAAACAATTTGGACGTAAATGTTTTTTTCCATGCTCCCGAATGTCAACGATATAAAATGTCAGTTTGTAATAATTGTGTGTTAAGTTGTTCTTCTCCCTCCTTTTGTAGCAGTCTAATCTGTAGTAATAAATGTTTTTTAATTGAAAATGTCGTTGAATTTAATTATCTGGGTTTATTGATTCAAGAATGAGTTTTTTGAATCATGCAGAAGCGTTGAGAAGCTATTTCCGACTCACTCTTAGCCATTTCTTTTACTTGAAAAATATCTGTTCTAAAATACTTCTTAAAACAATTTATTATGGTATCTTTCATTCCAAGTTGCAATACGGAATTGTTTGCTGGTGAGTTGCGTATAAAATACAGCCTCTGTTAACTTTGCAGAAGTATGTCTTAAGGAAAATATGTCAAAAGCCTTGTAGATATCCTAGTTTTCCTCTGTTTTGTGACTTTAGTATTCTACCTGTTCGTCATTTATATTGTTTTAATGTGTTGAAGACTTTCTTTACGAGGTCTGGCAATCGTAATTTTCGCTTAATCTCTACTCATAATTTACGTGGAAATTTTTCTAACTTGTTATCTGCTCGTACCACTGCTTATCGTAATTTTTTTCCGTTTCATCGTATCGCTTATTTAATAAACTTCCACAGTCGATCAGGGCAATATCTGTGACTAGTATGTTCATTAAAAACGTAACACGTTGGCTCTTCAATTTTGATAATGTTAGTTTTGAATCCTTTTTCAGGTTTTGATTTTGTGGTTTATCTCAATCTACTGATATTCTGGTTTAACTCAAAGTTTATGTCCATTCTCTTTAATTACATTCGTCTTGATTTACGTTTGGTTCATTACTTATTGCTTTTAAATGTACATTTCTTAAACTTCTAATCGGGTTTAGCTTGATTTGTTCAATCCATCTTGTTTATAAATTTTTGTTTGATCTTATTTTTTGTTTACATTTTTTTTTTATTTTTATTTTGTTTTTGTTTCTATAGTGTAGGGTCACCCCACCCAAATAATTTAATTTAATTGTATACCGTTAAAGCATCTGATGTGGCATTTAATACTATTTTTTATACTTTTTATGCAAAAAATATAGAATGTCTTCAACTTTCTTTTATATGTATATACTAAATATTGAAACTTGATATTTAAACGCTGTTAAATTTTAAAACAATAAGAAATAAATTTAATAACTAACTAACTAAAGTTAGATTTAATCATTTTTGTCTAGTATATAAGTAGATATCTAATAATGAATAAAAAATGAATTTAAAAGTCAAATGTCAAAGTCAAAGTGTGTCGGACTAGTAATCTAAAGGTCCCCGGTTTAAATCCCGCCGGGATAGACTAGTAGCTGCCTGTCAAATTGTTAGCAAATTTAAACGACCGTTTCAAGAAATGGCTGCCGCCCTTAGCGGTTCACAGCCGCCTAAATCTACTGTCATACCTCTAGGAATAATAAGTGATTTCCTTTTCCGTAATAGAAAAGCCTTGGGAAAGGAATGCCTACCGTAAGAGCCGACATTAATTCGCCGGAAGAAATACTCCTTATGATGTTAAAAGCGATCCTGGTAGAACCATGCACTTCTGGTAGGGCCGCTCTTGGCAATAACGTAATATATATTTGCATAAATTAAACACGAACCTGAAGGTTAAGGTTAAATGAAGGTGCGTCTAAAGCATATTATGCGGCTCACTGATCATCGTCTGACCGCAAGACGGCAAGAGAGACGGTTGAACTAAACATGTTAATGAAATGGGCTGATCGATTTTCAACCAATGAATAAAAATGGGAAAAACAAACAGATTGAGTATCCCAATCAAATTAATTATTAGATATTATTATATTATTATTAAAATTTTCAATATGTTGTCTTTAGGGGCCCAAAATGCTCGGGACTTTAAATTAAAAACAAAAAAAACTATCGAAAAATCAAAGTTTGAACTAGGAAGCTGAAATTTGAAATATTATGCTCATGTTTCAGGATTTTTCAAATTCGGTCACTGATACGCCCACCATTTCAAAATAAATCAATAATAGTTATTTAAACTGTTATTAATAATTTTATAACTTTATAAAGTTATTTATTTGAATTATTATTTTAAATAAATATTTTTTTTATATTTTAAAAAAATTACTATCAATTAAATTGTAGATCAAATAATTAAATTAGAATAATTTAAAATCAAAATTATTGCTAAAATTAGTGCTACAATACTAATAAACTATAATTAATATTATTTTTTGACGAACCCTGCTGGCAGTATAGTAGAGAGGTAGCTTAGTGGGAGGGTTATGATCCCTTTTATGCTGATCGTAACCAGGCCTTTCTTTCTATGTCTTTTAGTTATATACACACTTTATAAACCTTGCGCTTGAACGTAAGGCGAGAACTTTTGCAAAATCTTCGATATGGCTGTGAAATACTAGTACATATTTCGATTTCTTGTTATCTATTGAAATACAATTAACATGAATTATTTAACAAAATTAGACAAAAATTAATAAATATATATTTATTGTGCGTTTGTCCGGGTGTACAAAACATAATATTCTACATTAGCGGTGCAAAAGTCCTGAATATGTTATGATCAAATCATTTGTTCCCAGTTTCTGTCAAGCCGATCTCGTACACAAATTAGTCATCTTTAACCTTCAACGTAAACTGCATCTCCAATCGATATTTGTCCAGTTCTTCGTAAGCCTAAATGAATTCCCAATACAGGACTTTCACCTGTCTTGGCAAACTGCCTGTACCCTTTAAGTGTATTCAAGGGGTTTCCATCTGGACTTCGAGTTGCAGTTTCCGGATTGATATTAGTAAAAATGCACCTAGGAAAGCAAAACATTGTGAAGTATCTGGCAGCATCGATCCAAATGGTACTTACCTTGTGCATGGCTTGACACTTCTGAACACAACGTCTTCTCCTATCTTTAGCCATTTCCAGTCATCCTCTTCATAAGCACCTGGACCCTTTACCAAGAAATTGGGTCGGAAGTTCATCACTGATACCGGATTTTCCAACCGAGTATTCAAGTCGGCAAGTGAACTCTCATTAAATATCATAAAGCTCGTGGCATCATGAAGAGCACCCTGAAATAGAAAAAAAACAAATCGATTTGTCACTAATTGGGGGGATTTGAGAGATTTTGAACAACTTACTGAATCCTCTCTTAGCATGGTGCTGAATATTTTGTTATGTGAACGTACATTTCGGCTGGAATAGTCGTACGGGTAATACATCAACCTGAGCCCGAAGTCTTCACAAAGAATATAGCGGGAGAACCATCGAGCAACATCTTCTCCACAGTCGACTGTTTTGACTTTTTGACCCCAGACAGAGGTCGTAACGGGAGTCAGGTTGTAAAGTCTTTCCACATCAACGTCGACATTAATCATTCCAGGCGCCGATAGTTTCATTACGCTGCCCTGAAAATTAGGCTGCACCAAAACCATTCTCGGGTGTTGTCTTCCTGTCACGAATTCGCCATTCGTCTTCACCACCATAAAGACTCTGAAATGATGAATTGCTTTAATCAAACAATTTTAAAACAATCTTCACTCGTTTACCTATCACGTATCACTTGGCTTTGTAAGCCGAGCTTCGAGCAGTTCATTGAATTTACTCGAACAGGTCCGCATGACTTGATGGGGTAGCAAATCAGATCTGTCAGTTCTCCAATTTTTCTCCATTCTTTTGGCGGAACGAAATTATCCCGGTAGCGTCTATAAATGTATATCGCACCAGCCGCTGTTGCAATTCCAACTCCAGCAGCGAAATATACCGATAGGCGAGTCCTATCTACACTTTGAAGGAAAGCTGGGCGCAGGGGAGAATTTCAATCTGACTTTAGTAAAATAATAGGTATAGGTATTTGGCTGAAATAATATTGTTTGCAAGAATCGGTTTATAATTCATGAATTTCCAGGTTTTTTAACTTTATTTTGTTTATATTTCTGCTAATGTTACAGTACCATTATAGTGTTGGCGTGTTGGCCATTAATAGACTGAAACGAATAACACCTACCCCCGTATTAATAAAAAATCACTATCCGCTCGTTAACACACGAGTTAGCTGGCACACGGATAGCGAACTTGTCCATAGGATAACTTTTCTGATTAATAAAAATAAAATGTCTCCATATTAGCTATCCGCGCTTTATCAATGAACGCACGGCAGCACTTCACCAAATTGTACTAAAAATTCTAGTACATCTGTCATTTTCCATCAGATGACACTCATTTATATGTATTCCGTTCCAATAATATGGTACTACTATGTAGTCAA
This sequence comes from Portevinia maculata, assembly GCA_949715645.1. Lineage (NCBI taxonomy): Eukaryota > Metazoa > Arthropoda > Insecta > Diptera > Syrphidae > Portevinia > Portevinia maculata. Next base: position 15,337,796 of record OX454526.1, read on the forward strand.
CGCATTATGAGAGAGTAATATGCCCAAATGGGTGACAGTGTTCTCTCTCATCCTCTCAATGTTTCTACACATACATGCGCATCCTCTCAATTTGTGAATCCATGAACTACAATCTGAGAATGTGTGAAGTTATCCGCTCCTTATACGCCGAATTCGGTCAGTTAAGTTATCCACTCGTTATCACATGTCAGTGAAAGCTAACACACGTATATTAATCAAAATTATGAGTTAACACTTGTGATAGTGCTAACTCGTCGCTATCCGCCGTTTATTAATAGGGAGGCTAGTTAATTTAACCCTCTTCACCAAAAAGAGAAATTCTAACTACTCTAGGATTTCTTTTTTAACTTACTAAAGAGAATGATATTGCTATCGTGTTCGAATTTCGAATAAAGTGTTGGCGTTGTTTTTTAATATTTTTTTTTCAATTTAAGTCATTTTTTCTAAAATTGCCCCTACCTCCTAAACGGGGCGAGATAGAGATAGTAAAAAAATGCTTGTTTTTGACCCTTCTATAAAAAATTCTTATCAATTTTTGGCGCCCTAGTTATCGTACTCTACCCTTGACAACGGACGGACGGATGGATATGGCTAGATCGACATTACTTAATATCAAGGGTGTTGTCTGTGAGGAGTTGCCTTTATATTATCACTCACCAAGCTGTTGTCGATTTCGTTTGGGAGATGGGAATATATCGTTTGATAGTCTGATAAGCTGTAGTGACGGTTGCTTTTTAATTGAGCGTGTTGACAGCTTTAAATACCTAGGTATTATATTGGACCATGAATTTAGTTGGAAGTCCCATACTTCATATTTGAAACGGTATTTAAATGGAGTTGTAAGGCAATTATTCCACGTTAGCATTTACTGCAAACTACCCATTTTAAAATTGGTTTATAATGGTATTTTAAAATCAAAATTGCAGTATGGAATTTCCTGCTGGGGTGGCACTTATTTTAACACTATAGAACCACTGCTGATTAAACAGAAGCATGCTATACGAATTATGTGTAGAGTTAATCGTAGAACCCCCAGTTTTGAGTTGTTCAAGAGTCTCGAACTTCTTCCTTTAAGGCACCTGTACTGCTACAAAGTTTTAAAGATATTTTTTGAAAATTCCGGGTACTATGATGTTAGAGCTCACGATAGTCATAACTTGCGAGTCAATACCAGAAACTTCGTAAATGTTCCAACAATCCGCAAAACACATTTTTCGCGTTTTTATTATGTTACTGCTCATCGTTTGTTTAATAATTTACCATAAAAACTTAGGTGCGAGAGAGTGAAAACAGTATTTTTAAGTAGTATAAAAAAATGGCTTTTCTCGTTTAACCATTCTGAAATAGATGCTTTTTTTACACCATTAGTTTAACAATTTTGATGTTTCTTAAAAAAAAAAAAAAAAAAAAAAAAATGTATTTAATTTTTCTTTTTTAAATGATTACTAAGTTTTGTTTTCCCCATCAATAGCTATTTGTATTTGATCTTTATATAACCGTTAGGTACATTCGCCTCTTGTCATTTAATAGACAATAGATTGTACAAAACTATTTCAATCAAAAATCTTAAAGTTTACTATTAAAATGAATTATATTGTACTTTATGTTTAAGTTTCTTGATATGAAATAATGAAATAAATAAAAAAAAAAAAAAAAAAAAAAACTTACGATGCTAATCACAAAAATATAGTAACTTTAATGGGTCTACGAGTAATATTAAGGACAATTACAAAACTATGACTCAATATGCAAATGAAATTAAAAGAATAGAAAAACGTATTTTCCCTATAGCGCCAAAGAATAGTTATAATATACCTAATAATAAGAAAAACTTATTACACAGATATTTTGCACAAAATAACCAATCTGGTCACCATAAATGGCTGTCAAAAAGAAGTTAGTCTCAACAGTACGCATTTCACTTTCACCAAACCTTTCAAATTAAATCCAAAAACTTTCCAAACCTATGAACAAAAGCTTTAAATTATACCTAAGCTAGATAGCAATTATGTTTCTTCAAATGTAGCATTGTACCTAGTTCTCCAACATTTGCACAATTTATCATAGCCAGACAAGAAACTGTCTTTATCATTCATGGCATGGCACTTGTTTTTTATCTCAACGTAATAAATTAATAATAAATGGGTAACTCCCCAGCTTCGTTTCGTTCATCATTATCAATGTTTCCTCATTGCGCAGGTCACTGTCAATCACAACCCCCACATCACATGCCTACTGATAACTGATAGGTATATCTGGAACCTTTTCCCTCGAATTTACCACTCACTTATGCAACCAAAAACACACTGGGCCTTGCCAATAACAAAACTTATTTGGAGTCTAAATAAGTGGTTCCGTTCTTTTACATTTTCTTTAGCTTAAGAGTGAAAGGCTGTTAAAGAAAGTTTCACACTAAATTTGCTATTAGTACGGGCCACTATCAATATAAACAAATTTAACACTTACATGTCATAATTATTATGAACTCGATTACAAAGCCGCAAATCAAAACAAATAGTAAATCGACTTAATGCTGCCAATAATTGATAACGACAAACAAAACAACTTCCAGTCTCAGAGGCCAGATGACACATTCGAATTCGAGCCACCAAACCGACACCACTATCAGCCGGCGATTTTCCAAAATGCGCCTGTAAACGCCAACTCAACTCCAGCACTCTTCTGTACAAACTGAGGTGCATGTGTTTTCTAAATATCTAAAAATAAATCCCACCGCGATATCTGCTGGCAGTGTTCGTTATATTTGTATTTTGTATACTCTACTCTGTAGTGTGTAGTGCATCACTTCATCGCACAATCAGATTCAGAATAAGGGACGTGTGGCGGGGTTCTGTATCGGAAGACGTACACACACACGTAGCTGCTGATACCTGACTTTTTCTTTGCAGACAAAACTCTCTTCTGCACAGGGAAAGTGAGATGAATAAGAATAATAACAACACAGAGAAAAGCAGTGTTGGAATGAATTTTATTTAACAAACTTGCACGCAGCTTCATGTGATAACATATACGGGATCACCACGCCTCACAACACCCTCAGTGTGGATATCAAAGTAAATTCCCATCTCTGGTTCAACTTGTCCCGGTCTTATTCGAAATCTAGATACAATGCACGCATGAGAACAAATGAATGAAAATTATTAGTATTAGCTTCTTTACCTCTTTAGCGTTCTCAGCGGTTCAAAGTCTGAACTACGTTCGCATGTAAGCGGATCCACGTTGGGAAGAATGCAACGGTTACATGGTGCTTTATAACGAAATACAGCTTCGTTTCCTATTCGCATCCATTTCCAATTATCCTCAGCAAAAGGGGGCAGGTTAGTATTTATTAAGAAATTGCCGCGAAATCGCCAGTGGTGGACTTTTGTTTCAAGACGTGTATTCAAGTTCGCAACAGATTCGTCGTTAATGACCATAAATGGATTAAGTTCCTAAAATTAAAGCAAACCATATTATCTTTGGTATAAATTTGGATGAAATGGACAGATGTTCTAATCGCAAAAACTCAATTTATTAATTTACTATAACAGGTGTCACGAATCCTCGAATTTTGCAATTCATTGAAACACTGTTAATATACTCGTACTGAACTGAAGCACATATTTTTTTGTTTTACATCAATCTTTTTCGTCCGGATTTGACTTGTTTTAACTGATGTGTCCAAGTGTTAAAGAGAAAAAGGAAACTTATTGCTACGCACTTTATGGTTAAAAAGCTAGCCTCAGAAGTGCAGAAAATACACTTAGAAGGAGAAGTACAGCGAAGGAATTTTTAATGGTCGCAATTAAGCGTGAAGCTATGATTAACTTCGACGAATCGGCATATTCAGAGCTCAGGCGGTGACGATTTTTAAGCCTTAATAGGCGTTTTTCTTTTTTAGCCCCGAGCGGGGAACAGAGCGGGACCCGAGCGATCAGAGCTCGCTCCGAGCTGAACATAACCTGAGCGCTCCGAGCTAATTTAGAAACAGAATTGGGCACTGAACTGTCATTAGATAATTTTTTTTCTATTAATTTTCAAAATAGTCAGGATTGCTTCTGAAATTGGTGTTTGTCAAGGATTGTTCCATTTAAATTATAATTTCTAGTAAATAAACTATGGAAAAAGCACAAATAATGAATGAAGTCAGCCGCGCTCAGCTTTTCGCTCTATGTGCTCGGTCATTTTTAATCGAGCTCATCGAGCGAGCCCTGCGCTAGCTCAGAGATAAAAAAGAAATACAAATTTTGTGCTCAGAGCGCTCCGAGCTTAAAAAAGTAACACAGTTCTTTTTTTGACAGCTCAGTGCCCCGCTCGGAGCTAAAAAAGAAAAACGCCTAATGCATTCCACTACGTATATGTCCGTCAACGTTGTTTGTGACAGTAAAACATGCACGACAGCGCACTTCTGATAGCGATATCAGGCTTAACAACTTGATGGCGCAGTAAAATAAAACAACAGACAAACAAATCTAGGAAAACAAGAAAAATACAGAACGACGGATCTTACATTTAGAATAAAAAGGCTATACCGTCTTCTTTAAAGAAACAGTATAATATACTCGTAGCAACGAGTTTTAAGGAAAAATATTGCGAAATGATGGCGGACATTTCACTGAATATCTAGAATAGTTTTTAAGACTTTGCAATCCAGCACCATCGAATTACAAAAAAATATTACAATTTTTTAAGTGACGTTGATAAATGTTAAATTTATAATGTTTGGAATATTCTTTTCAGCTCAAGAAAAGTTAGAGAGGGAAAGAGTGCAATAACTTTACCGCCGCAAAATCATTTATCGGTGCAGTAAAATAACGCAAAACAAAATAAGGCCAAGCGTTTGGCCTTATTTCACTTTGTGAAAGTGAAATATGGCCACACGAATTCACTTCACCAAAGGCCAATGAGGTCAAATGCTAAAACAAAACCTTTTTTTCGGGGTGCGAGAGTTTCAACACTGGAGCACTCAGACTCAATACTGGTCCATTGTACTACCAAAAATAAAACCTACTCCAAATCAAAGAGAGACCCCAAGCAGGGTGGAGAGCATAGCGCCCCATACGCATTGCTCTGTTTATGGGATGAGTTGCGAAATCACAAAAAGATGCCATAAACAGTGTAATGCGTATGGGGGGCATGCTGCCAGGGCAAATTGTTGAAAATAGCACCAATGGAAAGTGAAATAAATACTTTTGCAAAACGAGATAAGGCATCACCTCTTGGGTGATGCGAAAGAGAACAGACTTGTGTCTTATTTCGTTTTTCTTTATATCACATATCACTTCTGCAAAGTGAAATAAGGCCTTATTTCGTTAAGCCTTATTTCACTGCACCGTATTCTTCATTATGGGAGGGGAGGGGGAAACCCCGACATTTTGAGAAAAAAAACAAGATTTAAGCAACAGATTTCTGGCTTTGAAAACAGTTGTCGTATTTATTTTAAGTGTTGCCGTTGTTTTTAATTTCTTTTCCATTTTTAAAGCCATTTTTTTTAGAAGATGACCATCCCACCTAAACGAGGCCTCCCTATAAATATATATATATATATTTATAAATAATGAAAAATAGAATTTTTTGTCCCTCTACAAGAATCCGTTATTATTTTTCGGCGTCGAAGTTAGCGTACTCTTGACTTTCGTTTTCTACTTGCGCACATATGAAGGTGCAAACGAAATTTAATTTTTTGACAAAATAAAAAAGTAAACTGTAACAGTAAACGAGACCGATTCTTTAGTTTGTTTTTGTTTTAACTTAAAATGTGAAAGTTAAGCTAGAATGTTCAGACTTCACAAATTACTAGTGTCCCCCCCCCCCCCCCCCCCCCCCCCCACTTAAATCATTTGACTCGGATCGCATAATTCAAATAATATTGACAAAATCCATTTGTGAAGCATAAACCGTGACCACATTAAGGTGTGTTGAACTGAACTTATCTAGTTTTCATGTTAATAAACAAACAATGTATCTAGTTATATTTTTTTACCAACCGAACAATTTGCTCATGATTTTATAAACAAATTATCAAAAAAAAAACAACTCAGAAGACATAACGTTGGATAATATACATATTTGGCATTTAAATGTTGTGTGTCTGCAAAACTGCGATCTAGACATACACAGCGATATTTCAAAACCCGAAGGAAATAGTTACATCTGTTGTATAACGAGTTGAAATTTGGTATTGAAGGTGTTAGATTTCTATTTGAAATTCCTGGAATTCGTCATCTTTTAGACGAAACCAAATTGGCGTGTGCCGGAACTCACGTTTAGATGTGTAAGATCCGCTATAATTAAAATAAGCATTGTGAAAGGCTACGGTCCACTTGGGCGATTTTATAAAAAAAAACAATGTTTTCGGTAAAATCGCACGTAAAAGGTGTGGGTGGCAAACAACTTTGTATGAAGGAATTGTTAAGAATTATTTTATCTATCTACTTCTTCAATAAAAAATGTTTTTTTCTCCGATCTATTCCAAACATTTATATGAATGGAATAGTGATTACCTAGTTCAAATTCAAATATTTCAAAAAGTTCAAATATTCAGAATCTATAATAGCGAGGCCAAAATGTTGGACAGCGAAATAAAGAAAATGTGAAGATGCTTCGTATAATAGCTGGAGTAACAAAGCTCTATCTAATAAGAAGTTCTAAGATCCGAGGAAGACTTCATATCACGGAGTTGGTGAGGTCATGTTTAAAGGAGAGATTGTACGAACCCCGTCAAAAAAGCAATATATCAATCAACGTTTCTTTAGCAAAGAAAATATGAAAGTGTTATCATACCAAACAGAGGCTTAAAACTAAATTCTTCAGTCATTTGTATTGTATTGTAATAACAATACTGACAAATAGCCTTATCATCAAATGCAATTCTCCCAGCAACACAACAATATAGACGCACATTCCACATTTCTCACAAGACAGACATTTCCCACCAAATCTACTCGACACCCGATACACAGCTAATGCTCGCCATAGAGTCAAGGCCAATGACGATTGCACCTTTTTCGTGTCGCAGCAATTTGTGCTGAGTAATCCAAATACATTTCTTCTTTTGTTTTAGTTTATCATATTATAACGTAGGTAAGTAGCAAGTAAGATATATTTGTATAAATAGGCTAAGATCTTTTGAATAAAGAAGCAATTACTATCTGACATTTGAATGCAATGCAATTGGCTTCTTAGCCGCTTATTCATTTCAGGTCGGCTCTTTAGCCACCAAAACAGTTCGGCTTGTAGTGACACCCTACACTCGCGAAAAAACATAGAATCGTTTGCACACATACACATCATACTTAGCACTACCTACCAACATACATTAAAGCAATCATGAATTTTGTACTTTTGTTAGTTTAAGTTAGAATAAGCCTAGTCAGTAAGAGAAGTGATCTCAAACAATAAAGATCGAAATTGGAAAACCCATTTTACCATTGTCTTTTTCTCGTCTACGTGCCGCCGACATATACATAGCTGTTCATATGCAAAAGCAGCATAGGCTCTTTAGCCATCAACATTTCGGCTTGGGATAGCCAATAATCCCCATAGTAAATATTAGGGAGGTAGTATTCTATCAAAAATAAGTAAAAACATTACAGTATGGACCTACAATTTTACGCCGATTTCGAACGGCTTATTTGAGAAGCTTCATTAACAATTAATAGTTTTGGAAGGGGAGACACAGTAAAACTTTTGATGTTTATGGGACAAGCCGCTGACTGGTTGTCGGTAAATACCATACCACAAAATGATATCGTCATATATATCGACAGTCAGGCAGCTATCAAAGCCCTTATATCCAGCACAATAAAATCCAAGGCAGTGAAGGCCTGCCGCGTATCTCTTAACCAGATAGCTACACAGTACAACACTACCCTTTGCTGGGTACCAGGACACAGTGATGTCCGAGGAAACTGTGAGGCTGATGAATTGGCTAGACAAGGCTCTTCTGGTACAAATAGCATAACTATAGACAACATTGATGCACCAACGTCATCTGCTAGGTACCTCATCCACGCCGACGCGCTAAATAAAGCAAACCTCCGATGGAACCAACTTAGCCAGTGTAGCACCGCTAGACAATTATGGCCAAAGCTGGACCAGAGAAGGACAAACAGACTTTTAAATCATAAAAGAGGAACCCTCTCTACCCTTACGAACGTAATCAATCACTGGACACTTTGCAATAGGAAGACATGCTCAGAGACTGGGCATTCCCCACAATGACTTCTGCAGAAGTTGCAGAAATGAGGAAGAGGAGGAGACAGTCCTGCACCTGTCCCGCACTAGCCAACATCAAGATGGCTACCTTAGGCAAATACTTCTTCCGGGATCTAGATGATCTTAGCAATGCCTGCACGGCTGATATCAGCAGTTTCGTAAAGAAAAGCATATGGTTATAGGTTCGAGCAGCGTGACCCACCTGCCCCTTCCCAAATGGCATCACAATGAACCTTCTCTGGTCTAAGGTACACTTAGGCCCTACTCGAGGGCCTACCTAACCAACCAACCAACCAACCATGGGACCCGGCGCAATTTGATTTATTATTTTTATTATAAGTTATTATTTTCTTTCTTTATCAATTTAAAAAATAAGAATAGAAAAACCTATTACTAATAAAAATTAACATAATTTAGCCAGTTAACATTATTTCTCTTCTGGACTCCTCTTAGCATGTTTCGGTTTTTTGACAGTACCACAGTATCTGCGGAGTACTACATTCCATTTGGACTGCACAAGAAAGTATAAAATGAAGTCCACACTTCCGCTTTATTTAGAATAAGACAGATAGCCATTTAATTTTTTTTTACTTTCTCGTATACTTTAGTATTCTAAAGTAAAAGATATTCCAATCGTGCTGAAATATCTGTCCGCCTGTCAGTTTTCAGCCACAATTGGTAGCCTGATTTTCTTAAACTTTTTTATATTTTTGGTTTGTAGGCAATTGCAGTGAGCGTAAGAAAATGGAGTAGGTATTCAGTTTTTGCGAAAATAGTCGAATAACGGTAATTTAGACAAATGCTAATATCTCAAAAAAGATCAAGTTATATTTGGAACGAATTTATATATAAACATTTTTTGAAATATTTAATTACAACTTTTTTGCTCAAATAAGTCTTTTTGAATTTTTGAAAATTTCACTTTTCTCAAAAACGGCTCTAACGATTTTGATTAATTTGAATGGTTTCAATACTTGGGTTGCGTGACGGAAGATGGCTTACTCAGTTTTTTCAGAAGACTTGATTAACGGTACCTTGGGAAACCAACAATTCCTCAAAAACTGGCGACGAAATATCAAAAATATTTGCAAATTAACTTTTTTACTTTTTAAATTTTTTTTTATAAAAGTTGCTAAATTTTTGAACATCACTTCATACTTGGAGTAAATGTAAGAACATGGCACACTCAAATTTCGCTAAAGGCTCGAACAACGGAACATTACAAAAAAATTGGTATATCTCAAAAACCGGCGGAGATATTTGAAAAAAATTTGACAAGCAAGCTTCTTTTGAATTTTGAAACAAATTTGCATACTTAAATTCTCAAAAAAAAAAAAAAAAAAAAAATTGATATAAATGTTTCTTAGAAAAATTTTAAATTTCACTTTTCTCAACAACGGCTTAAACGATATTGATCTCCGTTTTTCTGTGTTTTATTTTGTTTATTATAGCAATACATACCAGATTTTGTTGAAACAAAGTCCTTTTTGGTACTGGCGTTATGCACACAAATAACCGGAGACCGCAATCTTTTCCAAGAAGAAATTTAGAAAACCAACTTCCACACTGATCGTCGCACTGGATCAGAGGTATTCGTAAATTATCGACACTTTTAAGCACTTCCTTTCGACCTTTGATGATTTTTGTTATATTTAACAGTAATGGTTCCATTGAAGGTGCTGTCACTTGTAACTCATCATCTCCGATTATTTTCGATTTGATTTCCCACATTTTAGGATAAGTACCTGCAAAACCCACGCGATCGTAATCATCTACTAATATCAGTATTTTATTATGAAGATTTCCACACTTAACACCGTACTTCATGCATGTTGCTTCATTTAACTCGACTCCGCCGCAAGATTTTATAGGATACATCATAATCTCGTCCAAAATTCCAGCATAATGCCAATCGGCCTCTTTCGGAAGGCGATTTCTGGCATAACGTTTCTTTAGAAAGTAGAGTAAAATTGATATTCCACCAACTGTAACACCAAAAGCTACACCGGAATTTAGCGGCTTCATTAGGAAAACTAAACAGTAAATACAAAACGATTTTTAATTAAACTTGAAGAGAATACAATAAATTAATCTTTGTATAGCACTCTTTATCGGGTATTGTGATAAGATTTGCTCATTCAATAGAAACTACGTGCTCAGATGAACTTTAGTAGTAGATAACAACAGTAAAAAGTTTATTTAGGGGCTGGCTTTTGTTTTAATCGGGTTCAATTATCTAACTATCGAGTAACGCAATACACTCGTAGTTTAGTAGGAACTTGCGGCAAAGAGATCTTCGAAAATGTTTAAAAAACATAGGGGCGGGCTACAGTCCGCTTGGGCGAACTGTTGGATACCCTATTCTTATTCCTATATCTCATAAGTGGGCGTGACAAAAATTTAAAGGATTTTATCGAAAAAACTAAGCTTTTGTAAATAAAAACGCTCCCTAGCTCAAACTTTGGTTTTTCAATAAAATTGTTTTATTTAATTGTGGGCGTGTCAGTAGGCGGATTTAAAAAAAATTTAAGTATGAGCATAAAGGGCACCTAGAGAGTATATACTATAATTTTCAGCTCCCTAGCTTAAATTTGGACTTTCAAAAATAAAAAATAAATAATTGTGGGCGTGTCAGTAGGCGGATTTTGAAAATATTTACACATGAGCATAAAGGGCCCCTAGAGAGTATATATTAAAAATTTCAGCTCCCTAGCTCAAATTTTGGTTTTTCAAAAAAAATATTTTATTTAATTGTGGGCGTGTCAGTGGGCGGATTTTGAAAATTGTATGTCCCAAGCAGTTTTATAGGCCAAAGATCATATATAAAAAATTTCAGCTTTCTAGCTCAAAATTCAATTTTTCCCAAAATTTGTTTTATTTAATTGTGGGCGTGTCAGTGGGCGGATTTTGAAAATTTTATGTCCCAATCAGTTTTATGGGCCATAGATCATATATAAAAAATTTCAGCTCTCTAGCTCAAAATTCGATTTTTTCCAAAATTTTGTTTTTTTGAGTTTGTGGGCGTGTCTGTGGGCGGATTTCAAAAATTCTTAAACTTGATTATTTCGGGACCCTAGAGAGTATATGGTTAAAATTTCAGCTCTCTAGGTCCAGTTTAAAGGCCTAATTTTTGCCGACGGACGGACGGACGGACGGACGGACGGACATGGCTAGATCGACATTACTATCGATGCTGATCATAAATATAGTAACTTTTAGGGGTCTACGGGCAATATTAAGGTATGTTACAAACTATGCGTCAAAATTAATATACCCCTAGAATAGGGTATAAAAATTGACTTGATTTTCTTGATTGAGAATTAGCAAATCAAAGCATTGATGTAGAAAGTCTATTATGCGTTTGCAATAGATTGTGTAATACTCTTTAGACGTAAAGTATGCGAATACGTCATTGACGCGAAATAGCTATACATACAGAGCTATTCATTTACTATAAATACTTTATTTAAGCGCTACTTTATCGACTGGAGAAAGAAGTATTAGTTTTGGCAATCAATTGAATAATATTGTGGTTCCTGCTTTTTAAACTTTGTCGTATTTTTCCAAAAAAAAAGAGATCCAAATCCAAAAGCACTCAGACTCAGTAATGGTACGTTGTACTACCAGGCAGAAATGGTGTAGAAGTTGGAGAAACAAAGCGTCATTCGTTAGTCTCCATTAATGGGTGGCGTATTCCCCATGCGGATTAAATCGCACTGTACGGGTGATAAGCCTTTACACCGATCTCTTCACCATAGCCACCCCTAATATTTTCGTTTACTTTAGTATACTGAAGAGAAAGATTTTGCTAACGTTCTGAAATCCAAGAAAGTGTGTCTTACATTTCCGTCCGTCGGTCGGTCCGTTTGCCACCGAGGCTCCAGCCACAATGGGTGGGCAATTTTTTTTTAAACCTCGTATTTGGGGTTTCTAGACGGGGACATTTTTTTTATTCTATCATTTCAAATAACTGTACAACACGATTTTGATCGTTTTTGATATATAAAATATCTGAGTTAAGCTTAAGAACATGTCGAACTAATTTTAAAACATCGATATGTTAACTGATACAAACAATTTAGAAGAAATCTGCATACTCAGATTATAGGAATTTTTTTTATAATTTTATCTCAAAACAGTTTTTAAAATTTTAAAAAATGCTTTTGGGGTTTTAAGAATCGTTTTTTTTCGAAGCGCGGAACCTTCTACACTGGAGCACTCAGACTCAATACTGGTTCATTGTACTTCCCGGAATGCACACCATTATTACTGAAATTAACAGCACTCACCACATCAGCACCAAATACCTGTCACCTGATACGAGCAAAAGCAGGACAATCACAAAGGAAATGATCCGCAGTGTCATCGCTTTCTCCAAAGGCTTCGCAGTTGGTGGTATCGCTTAAGCCAAGCTCGATTGCGATTGTGTCCGTATGCAACCCAACCGTCAATGGAGGCCCTGATCTAGGACGCAGGCCGATTTATCGCCGGTTCATTTCTTGAGAAGTCTTTCTCTGAGCCCTGTCTAGCATGTTCATTGGAGATCTCATTTCCGTTGATCCCGTTATGACCCGGTACCCACATTAGTCTAAGTGAATTTAACCTTCCGACCCAATTTAAAGAGATCTTGCGTTTACGAAATATTTTAGAGGTGGTTAAAGGGTTGAGCAAGGCCTTAAGCGAAGTTTGTTTCCTCACAACATAGTACATAGCTATAAGGACAGCATAGGTCTCCGTTTGGAAGACTGACACATGTGTTCCTTACGAGAAGAAAAGTCTAATGTTGTCACCCCCCATGAAAACACCAGCACCAGATCCTTGATCGGTTTTGGAGTCATCCGTGAAGATTCGACTGCATTTCTTTCCAGGCTCAGATTCGGGCCTGGAAGAATATTGTATACTAAGATTATCCGCTAAGGTTTCGAATAACGGGACATTAGTGAAACGGCTATATCTCAAAAATCGGTTAAGTGATTTCAAAGAAATTTGACAATAAAGCTAATACTACTATCTTGAAGATTTGTTGTGCCAAAATTTATTTAATTAAGTTTTGAATTCATAGAACAGTTTCTAAAATTTTCAAACACTTCACTTTTTTCAAAAACGATTTTAACGATTTTGATCTATGTTGGTTTTTCTTAATACTTGGAATGAAGGTCAGAAAATTGCGTACTTAGTTCTTACCAAAAGACTTAAACAACAGTAGGTACTTCATACACACGGTAATATCTCAAAAACGGGTAAAGTGATTTTAAAGAAGTTTAAGATATGACCTGACAATAAGAATTAAAACAAATTTGCATACTCAGTTACTCACATTAACATCGAAAGCCATCATGACAAATTAAAAACCGTACATATTATCAGAATCACAAAGTCATTACCGTTATGTCTGCTTTAACCAAAATTTAGCTTTGTGAATCCGTCTATGTTTGGTCAGGTTGAGAGGGGAATTTAGCCATCACATTGATACAAAATCAAAAATAAAACATCTATTATGTTCAAGAAATTTCAAATTAGAATACCATCAGGTATATTTTGCAGACATAAATTTGGATCACTGTCGAGCACACCTTTTCCATTAAAAAACTTACATAATAATAAACATCATGATGTAGGCTGTGCATACTTCTATGGCACATCCCCATTAAATGCGACTGAACTGAACATAACGTTCTTTTATTTACCATTTCCAGTCACTGCTTAAAGGAAAAAAATTAAATAGAAAATGGCTTATGAAAAAATGTGATTCGAAACCAATTCTTATAAAAACGATGAAGTTTTCGTCGTGCAATTTGTTTAATAAAAATGTTTTTTTTTTCCTTAATTGCTTAGTTATAGATATTGAAGCTGGAAGGTCAAATTGATGTATTTATTTATAGACTAATGAACAGCATATCGTAGTGATCACCAGCGTTCCCATGGGCTCCCGACACGTAAAGAGTCTTTGCCTCAGATACTCCAGTTTTCCGTCCTCTGCGATCCCAGTTTTCCAGACCAAGCGCTCTGGCAAAAAAGATCTACGAAGGAGAAAAGCAATACTCCAACCCGGAAATAATTACAGCCATAAAACAAGCCTGGTTCGAAATTTTACTAAATTACATGGCAGAACTGTATAAATCTCTTCATAGCAGGCTTTTTGAAATGATACAGCGGTCAGGAGGTAAAAATACCCGTTATTAAAAACTATTGTTATAATCTTAATAAAACCCAAATTAGTTTATTCCAAAACAAATCAGCGGCTTTAGATCTGCTCTGATCGAGGAACAGGGCAATTTGGACGACACCATCGTAACAAATCCTATCCTAGATAATATGCCCTAGCGAATTGCTGGTTTGTTAGATGCTCGGGACGCAAAACCCACTACTAAAGGAACAAGGACTCGTTTAAAAACAAAAAATGTAAAATGTCAATGTCCAATGTCCATTTTCTTTTATTTATGTTTTATTTTTCTAACTTCTTCTTTATTTCTTTTCTTTTATTGTCAAGAATTTCTTATTTCTATATTAATAAACAAAAGTGTATTGAAAAATCTTTTTTTTTAACTTACGTGAAGTTTTCGCAAAATTGTATGGTGTGCCACTTTTATTGTAACTCAGTGTACGTATGTCGAATTCACATTGAATTCAGTAAAAAAAAACTCGAAAAAAAATATACACCATATACACCAGCTAAAACACGGTTATTAGTAAACAAAGTACTATATATGTACATAACATACATACATTTATGCCCAATAAGTGTGTGTTTTGTTTTTATTAATATCACAATCTGACACTCCGAGCAGGGTTACCTTCGGGACACCAAAGTGTCCCATAGACACCTTTTCAACGCTGGGACACCAGGACGCCACTTTTTGAAAATCAGTACAATTTTACACCTTTTAGAAATGCGGGACACTTTTTTTTAAATTCAGTTATAAAAAATTAAAAACTCCTTGAAATCAGCATAAGTGTCGTTGAAAACGTTCCTTTCACTCAAAACAATAAATTGTAGCCAGTTTCCCCTGAATTCATTCAATTCGTATACATAATAGCTCTCAAATCCATATCAGCGATGTGCGACATAAACATCGTGGGTGTTTTGTGAATGCGTTTGTGTATAAAAGTGTTTTCTCCCGAATCTATATACTGTTGTGTGTGTGTGAAATTTTTTTCCCCAGATTCTTATTCTGTGTTTTATCGTTGCGTTAACATATTAGATTGGACAATTGGAGTATTTTGTATGTGACACTTTTTTGCTCTAAGGACACCTTTCTGGGACACCATACAAAATTGCTCAGAGGTAACCCTGACTCCGAGTGCCATAATCATCTTGAAAGCAGTTTTTAAACTCAGACGTTCTCAAGACATTCGCTAGAATTCATGATTAGAATTTCCTAGTGTCATATTGGTATTGCACAGTCTTGTAGATTATTTTTGTAGCTCTGGGCATGACTTGTTGAAACATTTAATTGAACATTTAAATCAGTTTGGCTGACGCCTCTTTCAATGCCGGTTTAATGGTGGACAATGTCACGTACGAGTAAAACTGCGTAATTATTTATCCAACAAATGCCAATCAGTTTATTCATAGGTTCTTCAATATCAAAATTGTTGGTGGGCCTTGGGGTAAGTGTTGGTATATCAGCAATCAGCTACGCTTATTTTAAATGCAAAAGAGAAGAGATTCCCAAAAAATGGAAAAAAGTCGGTACAGTTGAGCAGTTATATTTCTATCCAATAAAGTCTTGTGGAGCAATCGAGCTTGATGCATCTCTTTGTGAAAATCTGGGAATGCGCATTGGCGACATCAAGGACAGATCATTGATGCTGATCGATGAGACCAACGTTATGGTCTCCGCTCGGACCTATCCGAAAATGCTCCAAATCAATCCGAAAATTGTTAGTAGCAGAAAGTTAGTTATTTCCGCGCCTGGAATGAACGATTTGCAGTTTGATTATTCGTTTATTGGTGCAGAGGCAAATGGAGATGTACGAGCTAATATCCATGGATCGTTGGTCACTGTTATGAATTGTGGCGAAGAGTACAACAAGTGGTTTTCGCAGTTTATTTTGGGGAAATCTGATGGCCTAAGATTGGTTTACTATCCATATCCGTTCCCAACGAAAGCAATTGACAAAGATTTCATCAACGGCGCTTGCACGAAACAAGATACTGTAAGTTACGTGAATATAGCTCAAAACAATATCAAGTCTGTTTATTATTTAGGGTACTCTCCATGATGTCTCCAGCTACATGTTGATCAGTAACAACTCTGTAGAGGAATTGAATACACGTCTTAAGCAGAAGGTGCTACCGTTACAGTTTCGTGGGGTTTTTTATGTCAAAAACGATGGACCACCATTTGATGAAGATCACTGGCAATGGATGAAGATCGGAAAGGAGGCGGTATTCCGAAATGTAGGACCATGTTATCGGTGTATCATTCCAAATATTAATCTATATACAGGTGAACGTGATCCTAATAATGAGCCACTGAGAACATTGAGAACGTAATTCTATACATACGAGTACTTTGTGTTTGGTGTTAGTAACATTCGCTCATTTTTAGGTACCGCGTGATCCCTGGTGCTAAAACCAAGTCCCCCGGAATGGGCATTCAATTGGGCCTCAGAGCCCCCGGTAATGTTAAAAGAGGCGACGTTGTCTATGCGGAGGATACTTCAAAAGACTAGACGCGTTAAATTTGGTCAATCTTGAAGATTTGAGAAGTTTTCTTGAAGTGTATTGATAAGGCATTTGTTTGACTTTGTTCCAATCAAAACATTTGGTGAATGATAAGAGAATTTGTTATTTAAATGTACGTACATTGCATTGTGGGATTGAAAATATTAATTTAAAATAAAAAGCCTTCAAATGCAACTCTGCCATTATAATATTTGTTTAGGTTTTTTTACTTCTTCTAGTTGAGCTTAGTCGATCGGCAATGGAGCCACACAAAAGTTCAGGTGTATCTTAGGACTTAGCTGACCTTGAAGTTAAACAGTTATAATCGCAATCGAGTAAGTGCCATGAAATGCTGCAGTGCACAGTAAAACAAGAACTGTGATTTTATGTTTGCATGACGTTTGAATTTAAATGTTTATTGCCACATTGGAAAGAATAGACTTTCGTGCATTACGGATTGTATGTCTGTCGCATGATACACTCAATTTATAGCAATAGATCTGCAGGCAGTATATGGTTTCCTGAACTTGATGTTGGCAAGTGTTTTTCTGATCAGCAAACTTTGTGCTTAAAGATTTAATATGCCTCAAAATGAACAAATATCAGGGTACTCATTTCGTACTCATTAGTAAGTCGAATATCGCCAGACAATTTCGTTTCGGCGATAGTCTGGTATATACCTACAGGGCCTAAAACCAAGCTTCTCCCACCACTTTCTTTGCGAAAAAAACTCTAAATGTTACTTGGCACCGGCGGGAATTGAACCGGGGACCTTTCGATTAGTAGTCCGACAGACTAACCGTTGAGTCACTGAACCTGACTTGTACCACGTAACTTCAATAATCGTCTGTTGTCTGGACGATATCGTTTCCGCGATAAACTTTAATAATCGCTATCGTCTTGTCGACATCGTTTTGGACGATCTAAAATTTGTTTCACGTAACTCAATGATCTACAAGTCGATATCGATATCTCTAATGCGGTATAGTTTTTTATATATTTTGTAGATAATTAAATCATTTCTTATGACTTTTCAAGTAAACAATTTGTTTTTTCAAACTGCAAGTCGTCTGGGGGTCCACTGCTAGTTCCCCGCTATGATCAATAGTGTCCGGTTAGTTTAGGTTAAATAGGGGTATGAAAACTCACCCAATACTAGGCACCAGAATGGTCCCATTGTCTCACTGCTATCTTAATCACCTCCTGTTCTTAAAAGCTCATAGGGTAGCTCGTTACTTTGATAATATCACTTTTGAATTATTATGTGCTCGCGGTATATCTGTTAAGCGGACTCGATATAGAACCGCTCACCGAACCCCAATGTTTTATACATGTCACCGAAAAATTACTAAATTTTTTTTAATTAAATAATAAGTCATTTAATTGCAAAATGTAAGTAATTTTTCGCAATTTACACCAAAAAGAAAGCTCTTTTATGACAAATTAAATACACTATCAGCTCTGTGTCGTGGAGTGCTTAAAGCAAGCAACTATCACGAGCAGAAATTGCCGGC
Source organism: Portevinia maculata (assembly GCA_949715645.1). Lineage (NCBI taxonomy): Eukaryota > Metazoa > Arthropoda > Insecta > Diptera > Syrphidae > Portevinia > Portevinia maculata. Next base: position 15,356,198 of record OX454526.1, read on the forward strand.
ACTAAAAGTGCTCTCACAGGCTCATCATTTAGTGCAGGTGTTAGTAAGGACAAAACAATTAAAAATACAATAATTATGTACCTATAAAATACTAACACAAACACAATAATGCAAACAATTTGAGACATTAAAGCATTATTACGCAAAATATTTTTTAGCTTAATTTTACTAACATGCAAGTCAATCACATGATCATTTAGATTATAGATTCTACTCATGCGACTAATAGGCTCATGCCTCCCATAATTCGTTCTATGATGGGGGCTAAACAATAATTCAACACTGCGTAAATTATGGGCACCACCACGAAAATTAAAGCCAATAGACGACAGCAAGTCAGGTGCATCTATTTGACCGGATATAAGCTGCTATAAAAAAATGATATCGCTATTAAGCCTTCGTTGAGAAAGGGGTAACATTTGAAGAAGCTTGATACGTTGACTGTAGGGAGGAAGGTTAAATGGATCATCCCATGGAAGTCCTCTAAGTGCAAATCGAATAAATTTACGTTGAATAGCCTCTATTCGATTTGAATGAATGTTGTAGAATGGTTTCCAAACTTGAGAGGCATACTCTAGAATCGGACGGACAAAACAATTGTACAATGACATAGAAACGTAAGGGTCATTAAATTCTTTGGCCCACTTTTTTACGAAGCCCAGCATAGAATTAGATTTATTAATAATAGAATTAATATGCTTAGCAAAAACCAGTTTGGGGTCGAAATAAACCCCAAGATCCTTAAAATTATCAACATTACAAAGAATATTGAAAGGTGGAAGGGATAGTCTTTCTAGAGAATGTCATATGTTCACATTTAGTTGGGTTCAGGGATAAACCGTTTTTATCACACCAATTGGCGAAGCTATTAATGTCAGATTGAAGAAACATTCTGTCTTGCTGACTAGTGCATGGTTGCCACTATTATTTAAAAAAAAATTCCCTGACTTTTCCCTGACTTTCCCTGACCAGTTTTAAAGTTTTCCCTGACCAAATTTTGCAAATATAACAAACAAAATGACGCATTTAAACACTAGTCCCAAATATTTAAAGAACAGACAAATTGTATACTTCTAAACATTCCTTTTAAAAAAATATCAATGAAACAATCAGTTGAGAACAGGAATAAGGTATATCCCTTTTTAAAAGGGAGAGTTGATAATTTATTTGCTCTTCTTCAACCTGGGCTTGAATGCGAATTTTTGCTTTTTCCTTATGAAGTATTTTTATTTCTTTCTCCCTTTTTCTATTTAATTCGTTTACTCTATCTCCTTTTTTTTGATGGAAGTTTTTCTTCTAACTGCTGTGTTTAGCAGAAATATTAATTTTGAATTTATTTCCACTTTCGATACTCGCCCAGCCTCTTTCACGCCATTAAGACTCTTCTCTGAGCGACTAGTGACTCCTCAAGGAGGTTTTCGACCAAAAGAGTCTTGTTAATTGAGAAGCCACTCTCAACTGAGGCGTTTCCGTGCGATAAAATGCAACACATTTTTATAACATGCCAAAGATCTTTAAAATGTTCCTTTTTGCTAAAAAGCTGAAAGTAGAACTCATCAACTCTACAAGTAGATTCGTTGATTATAAAGCTTTTGTACACCTCTTTTTAGGGCTGTCTTTGCATCTGTACATGCATTTATGTACTGCAAGTTTGCCCTTTCCGCGCATGTATCAAATAATCGGTTGGTATTATATAAAATTTGAAGCATATTTTTGAATCTTTTACTGTAGAGACCGTTGTTTTGCAAAATATCTCTAGGATTAGGACTGCTCACGTTTACAATCAAATCGTATTTTAATGGGCTTCGTTCTTCGATTTTTGATATTATGCTTATAATAATTTTGCGGCAATCCAATTTAAATTTTAAAATATCTTATTCCGAAAAATTGTCTTTTTGTTTTATTGCATTGATGATTTTCGTTGCTTTGAAGCCAACGTCAACGTTTTTTGTTTCCAAAAGATTGGATTCACTTAAAAGATCGATGGACACAAGTTGAGATCCTATGGAGCATTCGCTAATACACTTTTTTTTGACGATGCGATGCAATAAGTTTTTAACCATTATGAGGAGATCTTCATAAATGTTAAATATCAATGGTTTCTCGCCTTGAAATTTTGATAAATCACAATCAGATGTAATTGTATGGAAAAATGCATACTTGCAGTCTAACAATTTGTTTTGGAAGTATTTTTTTACGTTTTCAATTGGCCTTGGTTTTGGTAAATCTGAATTTGTCATAGAAAAAAAGTGCTTCAACTCATCAAAAATGTTCAGGCATCTCTCTAAACAAATTTTGTTTTGTAGTCAATGTACACCGCAATATTTCAGGGAAAATCGAGTACAATCAGTTTTGGAGGTAAACAAGCTTCTTTTTGCAGGACCTTAAAAGAATATGCAGGTCCCATGAAAAATTTGTAAGTCGGGTTTTCATGGCTCCATGTATTACATGTAGACCACACAGACCAAATTCTAGTAGCTGCGTACCATCCGGATCAATTTCTTTTCGCTGTTGTTTTAATTTCTTTAAAAAAAGATAAATTTACGTTTGGGCCATCCATAGATACTTGAAGAAGTTTCTCTTTTTTCAAAAATCGGATTCCATTGTCAAAATGTTTTAAAATGTCATCTGACTTTGAAGATCCCATGAACTCGCTTTCTAAGTATCTATTGCAAACATTCCTTTTGACTCATCAAAAAAACGGACAACTAAATCCATTTATTCTTTCTGAGCTATTTTTCAATGCTTCGTCAAAACATATAACAAAGTCGTCACATTTGTTTACTTTATCCAAAAGATTGTTATGGAAATATGGTGAGATACCGTGGTTGATAACGTAGGAACTCTTAGTTCTTCCTAACTTTAAATTTTCAGCAATTTGGGTGTCTGGGAACATCAATCGAAAAAGATCAATAATTTCCACAGCCGAGTTCAAGGACGCTCTGGTGGAAATAATATACAGAGACCACGTTATCGCTGCGACAATGGAATCGGTCTTGTCGAAAGTAAAATATTTTGTTTGTGTATTTTGAGCGTTAATATTTTCTGGTGTATTTTGAGATGTTTTTGACTACTAGAGGCGACCAATGAATGAGACGCAGTGAAGAAAGTATCAATTTTTTGTGACGTCAAAGCTTTAGAATTTGACTTATGCGCTAGTCCATTTTGATGCGACACCAAAGCCCTTTGGCCCATGTTGCTTAACTCAAATTCTTGTTTGCATAATTTGCATCTTGCTTTGCCGTTATTGCCTTAAAATAAAAACTATTCTATACAAAATCTTCCTTAGCAAAGGGAACAAATTTCGCTAAACAAAGTCAATCGAAATAGACTATTTTGGTTGTTGATGTATAAGTTTGCATGCCTTCTTTTTCGGAAAGCATGAAGATGTGGTTTTCCATTTAAGCATTATCTCAGACTTTTCGTAGCGCATGGATCGAAAAATAGGATTGATATGCCTTTCAATGCTACCTGGCATCTCCATTAGCTGTTTAGCAATTAATACAACACTGCGTACGCAAACGCTATACTTTCTCGAAACCAAAATCGTCTCAATCAATCAAATTAAAAATGTCCAAGGTATATACATTACTAGATAATAACGGTGGATTAGTGAAATGGTGCGTAGGTATATCTCGAAAGATATCAAGATCTCCGAAAGTGATCCCAAAATAAGAAAAAATGTGGATTCATGTAAAGTAATATTTTTGCTCCAGACTTCAGAGCTCTACATACATTTTTTCTTAATATTATAAAAAAAAATACACACAGAGTGAATTTTCCCTGACTGTTTTCGAAATTCCCTGACTTTCCCTGACATTCCCTGACCAAATGTTCATTCCCTGACTTTCCAGTCCAGTGGCAACCATGTAGTGATAGATTTATATATTTTCATATCATCAGCGTAGATCAGGATATTACTGTGATTTATACATGCCTTAACATCATTAATGGCAAATATAAATAAAATTGGTCCGAGGGGACTTCCTTGGGGAACTCCAGACTGAGCTGTGAAAGATACAGATAGCGATCCTCTAAATTTCACTTGATAAACCCTTGATCTAAGGTATGAATTAACCCAATTTATGAAACATGGTGGGAAACCAAAAGCCCTGAGCTTAAATTCGATTATTTCATGGGACAGCTGGTCGAAAGCCTTAGAGAAGTCAGTGTATATGCAATCCATTTCGCCCTTATTCTCCAAGGCATTAGAACAATCATGCAAGAAACTTAATAGATTAGTGACAGTGGATCTGTTTCTTACAAATCCATGCTGTTCATTACAAATTATATTGCGACAAAGAAATATTAACTTTTCACAAACAATTTGTTCAAAAAGCTTAGGGATACACGAAAGCTTTGAAATGGGCCTATAATTAGTGATATCACCACGTTCGCCTTTTTTAAATACAGGTGTGATAAAAGCACTTTTCAATACATTAGGGAATTTACCTGTACTAATGGATAATTCAAACAGATACTTAAGATATGGAGCAATTGCATGACTGCATTTTTTAAGAACAATCGGTGCAATGCCATCAGGACCTGATGAATAGTCATTCTTCAGAGAAGAAATACATTTTAAAATTGTTTCCAAATCGAATGAGAAGAAAATGACACCTAGTGTCTTTTTCAATCATTGTATGCGAGTTTCTGAAAGATATTCAAATTGCTCCAGCTTTGTTTGAAATAAACGGTAGCAAGGCGATAGACGAGACACTAGCAATAGAGGTTAAATAAATGAAAAATAAATATTGGGCATAGAGCCTAGCCTCTCCAACCATTTTGCTTGTGCGAAGTGGAAGGGACCTCAATTTCAAAACCAAATCCCAACGACAAATTTGAGAAGCACCTTAATAAAATTGATACTCTTGGATGTTTGTCAGACATTAGCAAGAGGTGGGGCAGTGAAAAAAACGTTTGGATATTACTTGGGCCGGAGGGATTTGAACCTGAGACCTTTAGATTAGTTGTCCAACACACTAATCCCTGCGACACTGCACCCACATTGCACATTGAACAAATTGTATTTTGCCATTCACATCAGGTCCGTTCGCGAACTAATATGCAAACGTAAATTTATATAAACTTTCGTGCAAAACTACACAAACGCGTTCGCGTACTGAGATAATGGTAAAAAGATGAACGAAAGAAAAATGTACTTTCGTTCATTTTTCTTCACACAGAATTTCAGCTGGCAAGAAAATGAAAACTGTCAAATTATGAAATCCTATGAGTTTGCCAGCAAAAAAAAACAGCTGTTGCTTCTTTTCAAGCCAAACTAAGATGTTTTCTCAACTTTTTACACAAAAGCGTTCGCGTACTTTTCTTAGAAATGAGAGGATTCTCTCTCGATTTTGGAGATTTGACACTTTTAATTTTCCTACACATAAAGTACGCGAACGACCTATCAATAAACTTCTTTGTCCATCGTAGCAAAATTTCAAATATGACAGTCTTCGAATGTAATTTATTGTATTGCATTTGAAAATCGGCCATCCGAAGAAAACAAGCGTTTTCTGCGATTTAACCTCTAGTCAGTGAACTTAGCAAAGCGAACAAGACTACCAAGTTTGATTTCAATTAGCTTGTACAAAGTGAGTTAGTGCCTGCATAGTATAGATATCCTGATGCCGTCAACATCCGAATATTCACTGATAAAACGCGATGCCGTTTCATCCGCATTCAGACAGCGACTAAAAAGACCCAAGCTCCTATAACTGATAGTTGTAAATGCTCGTTGAGAGTGCTAAACCATTGACGAGACCGACTTTGTATCTTAATTCACTTCTATGCACAGTCCGATCCGGTATCTAAAATAAAATATTAGGCATTAACGGCCCACAAAGACCTAAAACTTAGCACCTTTAACCGTTTGTGTGTGCGAAGCTATATTTTTGGCAACAACGGAAGGGACCTACAATATCACACCTCCAACTCGGATGGGCATATTTGAAAAGTGTGCTGGATTGAAACAAAATGTAAACTTACCTATTTTGTGTATTTTTCTCATACCTCATGGTAAAATCATTCAATTTTCTAATACAACTAATCTTGCAACCACCGTGAAGAGCAGAACATAAACAAAATTGTAAATAAATGTATTTATCATTACAGAGATATTTGTTGCATCACATACACATCGTTTGGATGCAAAAATTGGTATTCTATAAAATAAACGGCGTTAGTTTTCATCTAAACTTTCACAAAATTTCGGTTTATATTACCATTACATTTACTGCTCTTAAAAAATAACATTTTGCAATATTTTCTCTTTTTTTGAAATTATAAAAATAACCATAGTCCATTTACGATAATTGGATAGAGTACGGAAAGGGATCACTTGATCTTGAATAAATCTAATTTTTTTTTAAGTTGAATGGGATACTAATTTGCTAGTAATTTGACAGCTGCAGAGCGCCACCAGTGCATTCCAACATTAATCACTTTTAAACAGATTACATTAAATCGTTATAACGTCTTTTAGTCCCTTTTAATGCAGCCCTGCCAGGCCAGGCCACCACATGCCATGCTGATGATGACGTAAATCACAAACACTATTATTAACCCAACTACAACATAGAGTCGAATATTTTTCCAGAACATTTTTCGAGCCAGATTGCGTGAAGCCTGTCGGAATGCTACGGACTGCAAGGATAACGTTATTTTAGACAAATGCCAAGGATGTAAATAAGATGTGATTAAACTTACATTGTTGCTAAGATTTTCAGTTTTGTTGACCAAAAGTTCCAGTCTCTCTCCTCGATCTTTAAGGCTGTCTGTAAAATAAATAATTTGATTGTAAAAATAATGCTTGGTTGAACAATAAGTTCAGGCGTCCGAATAATTCTTAACGCCAAAAAAAAATTGTTAAATTTTACAAGAGACATCGTTATCAAATTTAAAATGATTGTTGTGATAGTAGGGTAAGAAGGATGCGTGGTATTCAGAGTGGAGGTAAACTATTTGAGTTCCGCTTTTCTTTCGAACTGCAGAATTCCAGGTTGTTGGTCAAACCATCCGGCGCACGACTAACACTAATGTACTGAGCTACTTCAACTGGCTGCAAAATTACAGAACTGACAAGGCAGTGTGACAAGCGCATTTTGCAATCTGCTCTAATCTTATGTCGCTTACTATTGATAGTCCGAAAGAACTCTCCGATCCGGGAATTCAATGGAACAAGCAAACACAACGTATTTGAGTTTGAAATTTATTTATCGTTGTGTTTGTGAGACGTCGTTTTGCAGGGTCGTCAGCAGTAAATTCGTCCTTATCCGAGGTTTGTGGTTGCTTTGTAACGGAGATACAGGCTCTGTCTGTGATCCCTTGAACTAAGAGGCCGGATTTTCCGCCACCATCTCTATTAAAACACCTTGACTAGTATTGAAAAAAAACCAATAACTTCAGCTCCAAATACATCGAAGATCTACCATACCGACTTTTGGCGTCACCGTTGATTCAATTACGTGACTTCATCCGCCGTACTTCCTCCTTCTAAGGGGCTCATGTTAGACTTCCGTGTTGCTATTTTCTTCCTGTGGTTACCACCGGGTACTAGTATATACTGCTATAAATGGTATATACTGCTATAAACTCTGACAACTGACAATGACACCACAGGAGAAATCAAACGAAGAGTTACACTTGCCAACCAATCTTTGGCCTTAAAAGGAGCTGCCTAGTAAGGCCTTGTCAAGAAATACTAAGGAGACTCTATATAAGACCTTCATCATCCCAGTCCTGCTCTATGGCGCAGAAGCATGGACGTTAGCAAACGCGGATGAAGATCTTCTTGATCGTTTCGAACACAAAATTCTTCGAGTGTTTTTCGGTCCCGTTTGCGTTGACAGGCTTGGAGGAGGAGATTTAACAGCGAACTCCACGAGCTGTACAGTGACATCGACCTGGTCAGAAAAGTACGTATCAGTCGACTAAGATGGCTAGGACATGTAGAGCGAATCGACACCAACGCTCCGGCCCGAAGTGTCTTCGATTCAGTAGAGGAAGACCTCGCCTCAGGTGGCACGAACAAGCGGAAGGGGACCTCAAGCAACTTGAAGTGCGCAACTGGAAGCGGCTAGCCAAAGATCAGGCTGACTGGAGAGGCGTGTTGGTTGGGGCGCAGGTCCACCCCGGACTGTATCGCCACCTGAGTAAATAAGTATTTGTGAGACTTCAAACAACAGATGTTATGGTAATTCACTTTCGTCTTCCTCTAAATATTTCTCGACAACATCACCAAGACCTTGTTTGATGCTGACTGCCTTGAAGCTAGGAAAAAAAGGGAAACAAAAATTCTTCAAAAAGATGTATGCAGAAACCAATAGAGGCTTTAAGCATCTCTGTGTTGTAAAAAGGAAACAACTGGATCAGACAACTACAGACGGCCGAATTTAAAAAAAGCTGCAAAAACGTTTAACACCGTTCAAAAAGTTCAAATGTTCATTGAAAAATATATTTAGTGCATCGAGAATGTTAAATATTCTTGCTTGTATACATGTTTGTTTATACATTTTTGTAAATTGATTTTGAAAAGCGTATTTTTATTTATTAGTAATGTAAGATGTTCCATGCGACTTCTGGGGTTGCATTTTCTTCACCAGCTTTGAGATTCTGGGTGCAATTTTCATCTCGGCTGAAGCGTACAGTTATAAATATTGAAGTCTTCATTATTGTATTCTTTGCCTCAAAAATTTACAATTCAAATTGTGTACACGCCTCCCTTTTACAACCCCCATGAGATCCGTGCCCCACCGGTTGGGAACCACTGGAACAGGAGAACCAACTTAATTCCAGGGAGCTTAAAATGGGCTGCAATTTGTCTTGTATATAAAAAAAAGGTGTGAGTCACCCTGCACTCACGGTATAGTTGATGTGTAAACATGTAGGCACAGTTGCGCGTTAGCTACCTAATTTGTTATCTAGCTAACGCCATAACTAAGTAACTAACGTAGTTAAATTAGCTGCGCTAAAAATGCAATCGATTTGGTGGTTAGCTATCATAATGACAACTAATTTTTGCTATTAGCTATTAGTTGCAGGTTGTGTAACTAAGGTCGTTCGATTGCCAAAGTTAGTTGCGGATGACAACTAAAAGTTGGTTAGTTTTTAGCTGTAGCTTTTTTTACATCATGTGATTTTACAAAGAGGTCCTTGGAGCCACAATAATTAAACCCGAAAAAAGATATTTTCCCAAAATGTCTTTAGAAACGGCACGGATATTTTACCAAAATGTTTGTTGTTCCTAGCACCCCTCATTCAAATAACATTGAACTCATATATACCGTGTGGATTCTAATGGCATTTTGGAAAAATATCCTTTCTTCGACTTTTAAGGACCTTTTTTGTTGTTGCAAGAACCTCTTAGTCAAATAACATTGAACACAGATATGCCGTGTCGATTCTAACGGCATTTTGGAAAAATATCCTTTCTTCGACTTTTAAGAACCTTTTTTGTTGTTGCAAGGACCTCTTAGTCAAATAGCATTGAACACAGATATACCGTGTGGATTCTAATGGCATTTTGGAAAAATATCCTTTTTCCTACTTTTAAGGACCTTTTTTTCCAAGGATCTGTTAGTCAAATAACATTGAACACAATATACTGCGCGGTTTTTTAGGAGTTTTTGAAAAAAATGTTTTTTTTCGGGCTTAAGGGCCTTATTTGGTTCTCCTCCTCTTACCTTCAACTGATGTACAACAAACTTCAAGCTATACAACCTCAATTATTCAAAACAAATCTACTTCCACACAACTTCCCGGTGTTTCGTAAGGACATAATCTATATATGTATATAAAAGAAAGTGTCCGAAGCGATGTAATCCCATAACTCGAGATTGGTCGAACCGATTTTGATGATTTATACTTTGTTGGAAAGGTATTTTCTCAGTACGGGTTTTAAAAGCAAAAAAAAATCAAAATTTCAAAATGTCTTATTTTGACCACCCAGCGTGTTACGACAGTTTTTTTTCGATTTTTTTTAAATTTTTTATTTTGTATTAATTTATTTTGGCAACAACCAAAAAAGAACAGTATACTGTTAATTTAATTTTTTTTTAAATTTTGGTGGGGGCATACACCCCCATTTATTCAGCTTAATACAAGCTATTTAGGTCTTAAAAAACTAATTACACTAAGACTTACAGCTAGGGCTTAAAAACTACTTAAAACTAAATTAGGTGGATGGTGAGGGATGGAGGAGGGTAGATTTGAGGGAGGAAGTGCAGTGATTAAAATCAAAGAGGAGGTGGTTAGAATTGACCTTCTGCAACATACGGGATATCGGCTCGTTCAAGCCGTACAACGTGCGACGGGTGGGAAGATAGAAAAGAGGAGGGGATCTTAAATTCCGAGGGTTAGTGTTAAAGGCAATGTAGTTCAAAAGATAGGAACAATCAACGGAGCCAGTGAGAAGACGATGTATAAACAGAATGTCAGCCACATCTCTTCTTTTTTCAAGGGTCTGAAGGTTTATTAAATTAAGGCGTTCGTGATATGGTGGAAGGATAAGGTGATTATTCCACGGGAGCCCACGAAGAGCAAAACGGAGAAACCGACGTTGAATGCTTTCGATTCTTGTAATGTGGACCTGGTAGTATGGTGCCCACACTTGGCTAGCGTACTCTAGGAGTGGGCGGACGTAGGTAATGTAAAGGGATTTTGTCACGTAGGGATTGGTAAATTCTTTAGACCACCGTTTGACGAAACCAAGGGCTGAGTTAGCTTTATTGATTATCTCGTCAGTATGTGACCGAAAGTTAAGCTCTCTGTCACACAAAACGCCTAGGTCGCGAATGGTTAGAACGGTAACAATGGGTTGGTTGTTCAAATAGTAGCATCTGGGAGGAGACTGAATCCGTTTACGTGAAAAAGTAAGAGATTCACATTTAACAATATTCAGCTCCATAAAGTTTTTTTGACACCAGACCGAAAAACTATTGAGGTCTTGTTGAAGAAGATCAGAGTCGTGTGGAGAAGAAATGATTTTGAAGAATTTAGCGTCATCGGCATAGAGGGAGATGGAGGAGAAGTTGATGACGTTGTCAATATCATTTATAGCCAGAATAAAAATCAAAGGTCCAAGGTGGCTACCTTGTGGAACACCAGAGGTGGCTTTAAAAGGCAAAGAGAGAACAGAAAGAAAACGAACATTATAAGATCGGTTCTCAAGGTAAGAAGAACACCAATTCAATAGTGGGGGATCGAAGCCAAGGAAGGAGAGTTTGAAAAGAATCAAACGATGAGATATTTTGTCAAACGCCTTACTGAAGTCAGTAGCGATTAAATCCACTTCATTGCCACTTTCTAAAGCAGAAAGTGTAACGGAGACAAAGTCAACAAGGTTGGTGGTTGTGGATCTACCTTTAAGGAAACCGTGCTGAAGGGGGGAGATAAGAGACTTGCACTGAAAGGATAATGAATCGTACATCATACTTTCGAAAACCTTGGGTAAATGCGACAGCTTGGCAATAGGTCGATAGTTAGATACGTCATTCTTTGGCCCTTTTTTGTGAACAGGTGAAATGAAGGACGTTTTCTAGATTTTAGGAAATTTCCCAAGATTTCCTTATGTTTAAAGAGATTGGCAATAAAAGGTGAAAGAATCGCAGTTTTCCATCATTCCTTCTTCAATTTAATCTATTTATGTGTGTAGTAAACAATGCCAGTAAGACGCAAAGGTACCAATTCGGGCTGTCGAACGAATAGAACGACAGACATGCGAAGTAGAAGAGCCCAAAGATCAGACGAACGAGTCCAACAAGATAATGCAGATGTGCGTATGAGCATGGCACAAATTCCTGAAACACAATCACAAGAGGCACGAGCTGAACGAAATAAACAAAGGCAATTGGATTAAACGGCTTACTTATCGGTATAGATCCAGATTCTAACCTGTTCCTGAAGTCAATTCGAACATTTAATTCATGTTTCCAAATGACATCGTTTGGAGCAACAGAAATAGTTAAAAATAATGCTGCAAATGTTCAGCAATTCCATTCAACATTCAAAATCAAACGCCAAGGTTATCACAAAGTGGGCTCAGTGTTGCCAATGCCGAATGAACCACATACATTTTTACAAATTTACTCTATGGGCGGTGGGGACTCCGAAAGCGCACGTTGCGGCTACAATAACCTCAATTCACCATATGCCAGACGCATCGTCGGCAAGCTGGATGCTCTATAGACATTTTCACCAAACTATCTCTTTCTGAAGTGCGGAATCCCTGCCTTAAACAACAGAAACAAATTGAATGATAAAATTGTAGAAATTTGCACAAATCGTATGGAATAATCATTGTGATTGTTAATGAACTGAATATGAAAGGCCAAGCAGAAGCTATTGAAGGGTAAAAAGTAACAAATAATAGAGAAAAAACGTGATAAAGTATGTTAAAGCAAAACAAACAATTAACATAGAACGGGCTACAGTCCGCTTGGTGAACTTTTGGATATTCTATTCTTATTCCCAGCAGACACCTAGAGAGTCTATATTATAAATTTCAGTTTCCTAGCTCAAACTTTGACTTTCCAATAAAATTGTTTTATTTAATTGTGGGCGTGTCAGTGGGCTGATTTTAGAAATTTTATCTCCCGAGCAGTTTTATGACTCAAAGAACATAACAAATTTCAGCTTTCTTTCGATTTTTTCGATAAATTTGTTTTTTTTTTTTTGAGTTGGTGGGCGTGTCTGTGAGCGGATTTCAAAAATTCTTAAACTTGATTATTTTGGGGACCTGGAGAGTATATATGGTTAAAGGCCCAATTTTTGCCGATAGACGAACGGACATGATCGACATTACTATCGATGCTGATCATAAATATATGTAGTAACTTTTACGGGTTTACGGGCAATATTATGGTATTTAGATATCTAATATGTTTGTTTAGAAAACTTTTCAACTTATTTGCTTCCAAACAAAAATATTTACAAATTACAAACTGACAATCACGCTATTGTCATCAATCCTGATAAAACACCAGCTGTAGAGCACATGCGTGGATTTCATGCACCTGTTGTTGACGACTTTGCTGGAATCATGGTTGGCAACCGTACAGCGACGCGACAAATCGTGATTTGAAGAAGAAATAATAATCTTGAGTTCATTGCTGATACACACCGTTCTCCAATATCCGCTAATGTTCTGAAAGGGACAAAACGTCCACAGCGCTCAATTATTCTTTAAGTCATAGACCACATCCAAACACTTACAATAAGTTAGTTATTTTTCATTTCCCTAAGAAAATATTCACTAGAAATAATTTATATGGCAAAACAACTTTTGCCGGGTCAGCTAGTAATCCCTAAAATTTAACACAATTAAAACTGGAAAATGTATAACGAAATATATAAAAACACGGTATAGTTGATGTGTAAACATGTAGGCTCGTCAGTGTTGCATGTGGAAATATCAGAGAGGTTGTGGTTTTGATAAACAAGAGATTTGGGTATTGTATTGAAATAAAACCATGATATATATTTAATGTAAACGACAAAATTTATTTAATGTTTGACCGAACAAATAATTGGTTTGTGAAAGCTGAAGCAGGAGACGTACACCCTCGACTCAAGTGTGTCGATGTACCGGGAAAATATAGCATCGATTGTCGTTTAAGTGACATTCTTAAATCGGCCATCGGTTACCGAAGTACAAATCGATATTTTTCCTCTTACCTTCAACTGATGTACAACAAACTACAAGCTATACAACCTCAATTATTCAAAACAAATCTACTTCCACACAACTTTCCGGTGTTTCGTAAGGACATAATAATCTCTAAAATTGAACATACATAATTCATAAAAAAAAAACAACGACACGCGGTTGTTCTCAAACGGTCACCCATCTACGTACTAACCGCGCCAAACGTCGTTTAATTGCGGTGATAATTGAACATACATAATTAATAAAAAAAAAAAACAACGACACGCGGTTGTTCTCAAACGGTCACCCATCTACGTACTAACCGCGCCAAACTTCGTTTAATTGCGGTGATCTGTCGAGCAGCGATTAACTCACGTGGTAATGAAAATTAACGGGAAAATCTGACGATGACGGTGACGCTAGATATTTCCAACTAGCCCCTACCGAGAAAAAATATATTTACACATCAACGAGAGCAAAAATGTTTACACATTAAAAAAAACAACGACACGCCACGCGGTTGTTCTCAAACGGTCACCCATCTACGTACTAACCGCGCCAAACGTCGTTTAATTGCGGTGATCTGTCGAGCAGCGATTAACTCACGTGGTATGAAAATCTGACGATGACGGTGACTTTAAAAACTGACGATGATGGTGACGCTAGATATTTCCAACTAGCCCCTACCGAGAAAAAATATATTTATACATCAACGAGAGCAAAAATGTTTACACATTAAAAAGGATCTTACTCTGCCTCTTCCGAAAGTCTGACAAACATCCAATAGTACTGATTGTCACGAGAAGCTACTTAAATTCGTTCGAAGTCGATGTAAAATTGTTGGTCCCTTCCAACTTGCACACGTAAATGGTTGACGTATCTAGGTTTAAGGCTACCCGTGCAGGATCAGGCTAAGAGTATCACTGCAGCACCCCCTCCCCACCTCTCCTAAAAAAACAGCGCTTGTCGTAAAAGGCTACTAAGGCGACAAATCACATTTAGGCTGTCTTAACATTCAAGTGAGCCAAGGAGGGTTATGACCCCTTTGATCCTGATCGTAACTTCGCCAATAAGGAAGAAGCGTGGTATGCTGCTAATGCGAAACAATATTTTTCTGTGATCTCCAAATCACTGTGAGACGTTTTCTACCTCAAAATCGAGTACAATTATCCACCTCAGCATCATTTTGCACTGGAACAGCATACAGCAAAACGGAAACCATCATGAGAAAATATCACCCGACAAAAAAAAAGGTTGTCCATTTGTTTGGCATACGTCATTACCAATCATCATCGAAACGACATCGTCCAGGTTATGCTTACACTTTTCCTTACCATAACAGAATTTCTTATTGATACGCCAATCCTACTCCAGTGATAAATTGTACATGAAGTAGTCTGGATCAACAGCGACCTGTTTGAAGACATTCAAAAATGTTCCAAGAGAATCAGGCCTTTGCATCTTGAATTGTTGATAAAAAAGCAACAACGTTTCTTGTAAATTGTATAATGAGTCGCGCTGTGCCAACAAATACATATCGCACGATGGGTTAGCTAAATTTTCACCACAACCACTGTCCTTTCATTCTTGATTCAAAATCTTTAGAGTTGTCGGCAACATCAAAAATTGAATGACGGACTCATGCGGCCGCTTATTTATAGTCAAAGTGTCTAGCTAGTTCAATGCCTTAATAACGGCAAGCGTGACCATCAGTTCTGTTAGCACCATGAGCAGCTGATAACAACTGCAGAATTTGATTGAAACGATTATATCGTAGCTCAATGGGAGGACTTGCGGCCATAATTAGTTTCCATTTCTCTTTTGAAATATAATATGTACTTGCGTTCATGACATCATGACCGCATATAATCAAACAATTCCGTTGGTACAAGCTACCAACAGGGCCGGCCCAACCATATGTGCAAGATGTGCAAATGCACAGGGTGCCAAATTCCGGGGCGCATTGCTAGGAGTAAGAAAAATTAATTTTACCTTAAGCATTTGCATTTAAAAAAAAAACTTGTTCAAATAAGCCCAAAATAGCAACATCCATCACACCTGTGCTGAATTTTTGCACATTAACTCACATCACTTGCAATATTGCAACTTCAACGACAATCTAACTCAAAATAGAGCGCATTCTGTAAGTCTTGCATAGGGCGCTTGTTTGGCTGGAGCCGGCCCTGGCTACCAACTCCGAAGTAAGTGTTTTGAATTTGGATCATGGTATGGATAAGGTTCTCCTGGAACTTGTAAACTTCTTTTTCTGTGAGATCCGGGAATTCGACGCCGCCACTAAATCCCGAATCCATTGCATCTAACTTTGTGCCGCTTGTTCCGTGAAATCAAAAAAAAAAGTAGGCATTAACCTAGCTTCTCCAACCATTTGCTTGTGCAAGTGGAAGGGA
Organism: Portevinia maculata; assembly: GCA_949715645.1. Taxonomy (NCBI): domain Eukaryota; kingdom Metazoa; phylum Arthropoda; class Insecta; order Diptera; family Syrphidae; genus Portevinia; species Portevinia maculata. The sequence continues at coordinate 15,372,254 of OX454526.1, forward strand.
CCTTCAATTTAAAGCCAAATGCGAACGGGCAATTTTGAGAAGCTTCTCATGACAATTGATACTGTGGACTCATAAACATCGACAAGTTTTCCGGTTTCGATCACTTTTTTACTGAGGCTAATCAAATGTTGGTTTTATAGCATATGTATGATCCCGTCTACCACCTTTTTACTATTTCGACGCACGCATGCTCCTGTTATTGATTTCTGTTTGATCGTCCTTTACGACACCGGTGATCTCCAGTCGTCTCAATCTTCGAATTTAACTGGATGTACAGATTGCATAGATGTGATTTTTTTTTACAACAAACGATTCTTTGGGGAAGGCGCCACTGCAATATTCGTAGCCCGTCCCTGCACGGGAAAGAAAATGGAGTGCTATAAGTGGAATATACGTTTTTATTAACGAAATAGATTTTAGAAAGTATGAAAATTGAAGATGAAGAAGAAGGACGCTCTCAACAAGCTAACGATATGGGCAGATCGTTGTGAGCCAGCTGTATACCCCCATACAACTGAACTTGTTCTCTTCACCAGGAAAAACGAAATTCCATACATTGACCCTCCCTCAATCAAGAGTAAAAGCTCAGCCTTTTTCGATGAACTAAATAGGTTAGGTTAGGTTAAGGTGGCTGTTAGCTAACAGCCAATCACTCCGTTGTGATGCCACATGGATCGGGGGAGTTTCGACCTTTACTCGCTTAACCATTTGGAGCTTCTAATGAAGCGCGATAGACTTCTAACATCTGTGTTAGCTAAGTCACTGAGTTCATTAAGGAAGAAGGCTCCTAGATAGAGATTTCTTTTATGGGAGAGTGCAGGACATGTACAGAGAAGATGAAGTGTAGTCTCCTCCTGCTCCTCGTCCCTGCAGCTTGTACAGAAGTCATTTGAAAAGACGCCAAGCCTTGATGCGTGCTTAGACAGTGTGCTGTAATGACACCTATAGCAGAACCAATGTGCAGTCGGTTAAGTGAGATCAAACCCAAAGAGCGTAGCAGATCCAGCTTTGGCCAGATATGCTTGGTCGCTAGACACGTATTTCTACCTGTCCAGTGTCCACCTAAGGTTTGTACTCTCGACTGCGGATAGCTTAAACATAAGTTTATAAGTAGCGAAAGGCATACATAGAAAACCTTTATCAGGTAGAAGAGGTAATGCGGTTACTTTTTTGGCGAGTTCATCTACCCTACAATTCCTTGGGATGTCTCTATGCCCCGGCACCCAATAGAGGTGAATATTGTGCTGCTCTGCCATCTCCTCAAGAGATGAACCGCAGTCTTTGGCTACTATGGAGTTTGAAGAGACTGAGACTTAAGCGCGGCTTGACTATCCGAGAATATACGGATGTCCTTAGCGGATATCACATTTCTCTTCAGCCACGACAAGACTTCCTTAATCGCCATTATTTCCGCCTGGAACACGATACAATGATCAGGAAGACAGAAAGAGAGACTAATATTTACACCCCCACCTACCCCATCACTATTTTTTGATCCGTCGGTATAGAAGTGAATCGATTTATCCTCAGTGAATGCATCATTGTCGGGCGCAGTGGCTCAATGGTTAGTGTGTCTGCCTACTAATCGAAAGGTCCCCGGTTCAATTCCGGGGCCAAATAACATCTTGAGTTTTTGTCCACTGCCCCACCTCTTGCGAACGTCTGACAAACATCCAAGAGTATCAATTGTCATGAGAAGCTTCTCAAATTTGCCGTTCGGATTCGGCTTAAAATTGTAGGTCCTTTCCACTTCGCAAAGAAAGTGGTTGGAGAAGCTAGGTTTTAGGCCCTCTATGGGCCGTTAATGCCTAATATTTATTTTATTTATGAATGCATCATCCTCCGAGAATGAACTGGTGGGGATAGTGATTTGGAAATTCTTCTCGAACTATAATTGGGGTATGGTTTAGTCGATGCTCCTTGGTAGAGACCCAAGTGAGTTCAGAATGATACACATCTTGGTAATAAGATCGATTCTTATGTACGGTATAGTTGTCTGGTGGACTGCTAAAAAAAAGCGATAAATCGCGATAAGCTTAGCGCGTAGGACATCCGAATCTTCTCAAACAGTCAAGCCGCAATAAAATCTCTGGATTCTGTTTCTACAAACTCCATCGTAGTCCTAGACTGCCGATCAACTCCCGCAGAGATGGCGGAGCAGTTCAACATTCACCTGTGCTGGGTACCGATGCACAAAGACATAACTGGGTTTTTAAAGGGTTGATGAATTCGCCAAACTGCCCCTTCCCCTTCTATCTGATAAAAGTCCATAAGGAATTCCAATTGCCTAATGCAAACTCCTGTTGAAGAGGGATCGCATCAAGAGAACTAACCTTATTTGGACAAGTGGTAATTCTTGACTGGCTACAAAACAGAAATGTTTTAGGTGTTTAATTTTTCTGAACAGACTGCACATTGGTGCTACATTGGTGTCATTGGACACTATCTCATAGGAAAGCATGCAACAAGGTTTGGCGTCTAAACAAATGACTTCTGCATAAGCTGCTAGGACGAGGAAGAGGCATCAACTTCTATGCACCTTTCTTCCTGTCTCGAAGACAAAAACTTCATCTGGGAGCTTTCTTCTATAATGACAAACATTGACATTAAAAGTATTTCAAGCTTTATTTAAAGCTCCAGCTGGTAGGACGAAGATAGATCAAAGTGGTATCACAATTGACCTTTTATTTGTATGTCGGCTTCGGCAGACTGCCGCTTCAACCTAACATTACTAGGTGAAGTTATTTTTGCCAATTCATATCTCACAAGTTATAAAAAATCGAGTTAGGTACCTAGTTGCTGAATCCGGGTTACTTGACTATGTATGCACTATGAATTGAAACAAACTAAATAATTGTTTATTTGTCATTAAAATAATGCCATCGCTTTACGGGAAGCGAGAACATTTGCGTTTAAAAAAATCGAACGTTTTACGTCAACAAAAAGAAAACAATTTAGACAATGTGTTGGTCAAGGATTTTGAGGTGGACCGGGTTGGTTTGGATATCCTCAAAATGTACCTCTCACTATTTTGTATGGTTTATTAAATATCAAATTCTTCTACCAACATTTTATCGATGGTGGTTTATTTCGATAGAAAAACAATTAGCGAATGTGAAATCGAGCACTTCCGCTTTTATGGAAAAACTTTGAATTAATACCAATTCCAAAACAAAAACATTCACACGCATAATAACAGATGTTCAAACGACAAATGAACTATTACTTTTGTTTCACCAACCATAAAATGATCATAGGCACATCCAGACAATTCTGTATCGCCTATTTGAATGGAAATCAAGTAATTGCAGTGCTGCATATAAGCAATAAACACTCGCACATACGTGTACATAAATAAGTTACAGTGTCAGTTCGTCTTCTAATTTCATTCGATACAAATCAAGCCGCAAAAGGGCTTCCTAGTAATTCAATACCCGAGCAGCTATTGAAGAAAACTGCACATGCATCAAAACACAACACAACTTACCAATATTTTTAACCATAATATACTTCAATTCATCAATCTGTCCGTGTACCCTCGAAATGGCATCGACCTCCCGTGACTGGCTAAAGAACACCATTTGCTGCGACAAAATCTTGGAAAACTCAGAGTTCATGGCGTATGCGATTGCCGTGGCCACAGTCAAGCCATATGTTTGAATGAATTTTTGCTTGATATCCGCCAGAAACAAGAACGACCTCGTTCTATCGAATTCCTAAAAATAACACAAACACATTCACGTGGTGAAATCCCAAAATACATCTCAAATCCTTACATCGTCTGTGATACACATGTAGATGATCTTGTTCTCGCAAATATAGTGGATTACATAGTTTCCATACGAATAGGTGAGTTTGTGATTGTCCATCGGAATCTTTGCCATGATTTGCTCCGTGACCTCGGCAAAATTGCCAACACATTCGGCGAATTTTGCTAGAACAGTTGTTCCCCGCGACACTACACTGTACAAGATCGGCATTCTGACTCGAGAGTTACTGCAGCGAAGCAAATACAATTTTTTAAAATAATAAAACATAATTTTTGTGCATTATCTCCTAACTGATTAGCACTTGTGACGGTCATTACTCACCCAACAAGTTGAAAAATTAAAACATCGAATACAAGGAAGAACGCTGAACAGAGGAGTCTTTGTTACTTGGTGTGATTTTACTTTATTTTTTTACGTAGGTATTTAAAACTTTAAAACTTCTGGGTCAATGATGTGGGATGCTCAAAGGAAGATCTGTTTTTCCTTATCTTGGAATAGATTTTCAGTTGTACATAGTCTTTACATTGAACAACATAAAAACGCAATTAAAGAAAGTTTAAAATGACTAATTAGTTAGAAGAATAATGTTCTCTTTTTTTTGTTGCAACAATAAAAAACGAATGTCAACATCCAGACGACAGTTTTTCACTTTTATGTTTTCTGTCAACGACTTTATGCGCACTTTTGGTGCAAGTGTAGCCGCATACAGTAGAAACAGAATGTTTGGTTATTAAAAAACCAAAACACTTTTAGCTAGTCATTCGAAAAATAATCATTTCGTAAATTTATTAAAATTAGATCATTCGGAAAGTATTTCTTGCTGTAGGTAATCGAACCTAAGGCAAAGACTTCTCTTGACTTTAGGTCCGAATAAAGTCCGATCGCTTACTAATATGCAAACATAAACTAATATAAACTTTCGTGCGAAACTACAGCCACTTTCCGTACTGAGAAAATTGTAAAAAAAATTAACGAAAGAAAAATGTACTTTCGTAAATTATTTTACACACAGAATTTCGGCTGGTAAAAAAATGAAAACTGTGATATAATGAATTCCTATGTGTTTGCCATAGAAAAACACAGCGGGTACTTCTTCACAAGCCAAACTTTGACGTTTTTATCTTTGTAGACAAAAGCGTTCACGTACTTTTCTTTGAAATGAGAGAATACTCTCTCGATTTTTGAGATTTGAAAGTTTTAATTTTTCAACACATAAAAGTACGCGAGGGGATCTTTTCTGTGTGGACAAAAATTAACGAAAATACATTTTACTTTGAATATTAGTACCCCAGCGGACCTTTTATATATTTACGTTTCCATATTAGTACTAGAACGGACTTATTTATAAGGAATAAATATATAAAAAAAAATGTAATATTATATCGACTAACATTTTTCGCCGTTAGTGTCTTAAGATTTCTGCTTTATGTACATATTTAGTTTTTAGAGGTTTGTTTTTCTTTTTTTTTACATAGGTAATTAAGATATTTTTACAGAAAAGTGATTCTTATTCTAGTTATTATTAATATTATCGCCGACTTAGAAGTGGCCAGGCTACACAGTTTCACAAGAGTAATGCTTTATTAAAATTTTAGCATAAATAAATAAATTTTTGTTAAATATGGAATTTTTATCCTCTTGGCATATGGGCGCGTAGTGGTGGTAGTGTCAACTGTCAAGTTGTCAGAAATGGTGGCATAAGCTGAAAAATTGTTTTCTTCGCCCACAGCACGGCAGTAGCAATTCTGCCGCTCAACATTGTTGTTTAGTTCTATTTTGATCTCATTTCCATCCAAAATTCGAAATAAAAAAATAAAAATCAAATATTAAACTTAGTAAAACTTACCATCGCTACAAATAATTTATTTTGCTTTCGGCACCATGAGTCTGTCCCAGGACAAGCGCGACCTCATTGCGGTTCTGAAGCTCATAAAGAAATACAATCTAAAGCAAACTGAAGAACTACTTCGCCAGGAAGCTAATCTAAAGGATGAAATTGACTCTGAGGTTAATGAAGCCGATTTGAGCCATTTACTGACCGGCGCTCTTGATGGTGAACAAACTGCCCCCGCTGGAAGCGGGGGCGATCCAGAACTTTATGAAAATGCTTTCGGGGACCTGAGAAATTTTGTAGAGGAGTCGCTGGACATATACAAACATGAACTGTCGCTTGTACTCTATCCAATATTGGTGCAAATTTATTTTAAGCTCGTCTACAATGACTACGAAACTCAGGCTCGCAAGTTCGTCGAAAAATTTGGCCCTGGACTAGACGAATACTATCACGAGGATTTGCAAAACATTTTACTGATTACCAAGCGCTCGCAAATGGAAAATAACGACCTGGTAGCTGCAATGGAGACTGACAAATTCATTATACGAATGTCTCGGGACTCACATTCGCTGTTCAAAAGGCACATTCAGGATAGGAAGCTTGACGTTCTGTCACAAATTGTTAGTAAGTATCTTCACTTTGATACTTATGAAGGTACGGCACGCAGTAAAGCTCAGTGCGATGCCACAGCGGGTGCACTTACCGGTGAAGCCCGCCGGCAGGACAACAAAGTTCGAGTGTTCTACGGGCTACTTAAAGAAGTAGACTTTCAGAGCCTGACAACGACTACGACTAACCCACCTGCAGAAGAGGAAGACGAAAACGATCCAGATGCCCCCGATAGACCAAAGAAGAAGAAACCCAAAAAGGATCCATTATTTTCGAAGAAGTCCAAGTCCGACCCCAACGCCCCAGCTCATGATCGCATCCCACTGCCAGAGCTGAAAGATGCCGACAAATTAGAGAAGCTCAAGGCCCTCCGCGAATCTTCAAAAAGAGTCGCACTGGGGAAGGATTCTTTCCCCTCTGTGTGCTTCTACACCATCCTCAACGGCGCAAACAGCGTTAACTGCGCAGAGATTTCCGAAGACTCTTCAATGCTGGCGGTGGGCTTCACCGACTCCAGCATCAAGGTTTGGTCGCTAACTCTGGCCAAGCTGCGCGAAATGAAAACCGCCGAGCAACTCAAAGACATCGATAAGGACGCCGAGGATGTCCTTGTGCGAATGATGGACGATCGTACAGCGGAGACCGCTCGCACCTTCTACGGTCACAGTGGGCCAGTATATCGCTGTGCATTTGCGCCGGAGAAAAACCTGCTGCTTTCGTGTTCAGAGGACACTACCATCCGACTGTGGTCACTGCACACTTGGACCTGTGTCGTCGTCTACAAGGGTCACCTGTTCCCCGTGTGGGACGTGCGGTTTTCCCCACACGGTTACTACTTTGCAACGACCTCCTACGACAAAACTGCTCGCCTTTGGGCCACTGACTCTAACCAACCTCTGCGCATCTTTTGCGGTCATCTTGCCGATGTCGATTCTGTTCAATTTCACCCGAATTCGAACTATATAGCAACTGGATCGAGCGACAGGACAGTCCGTCTATGGGATGTACTCACCGGGCAGCTGGTGCGTTTGATGACTGGCCACAAAGGACCAATCTACAGTCTGGCCTTCGCAATCTGTGGACGATACTTAGCTTCTGGATCTTCCGATCATCAGGTGCTTATCTGGGACCTGTCACACGGCCAGCTTATAGCTTCGCTATCCAAGCACACTGGATCCATACACACAATGTCCTTCAGCCGCGATGGAAACATTCTCGCCGTTGGTGGGCTTGATTGCTACTTAACCCTTTGGGACTTCTCCAAACTCACCGAAGATTACTTAACCGCCCAAAGTGGACATAACGCGTCTCATAATCCGGAAATAAACGATGGCACCGAGTACTTGCTGCGTGCGTTCCCAACGAAGTCGTCACCTTTTCTCACACTGCACTTTACCCGACGAAACCTCCTGCTGGCCGTGGGCGTGTTTAAGGCTTCGTAACAATTGATTGCGTTAGTATTTCTCAATGTCTCAATGTAGGAGCCAATAGTATTGTTATAAAATTCCATTCTGAAATGCATTGAATCTTTTTTTCCGCCTGATGCAGGGGGAATGCAATGGAAAATGTGAATGCTTCAGATTCTGGAAGGAAGTGTCAGTCTGGCAAGACGACAGTAGTAAATGAATAAGGTAAAGGTCGATGTGCGTTTGAAGATTCAAAGTAGATCAGTGTTTGCTGAATGGTGGTCAAAGTGGCAATTCTCTTCTGATCTTTAAACAGATAAAGCGTCATCTTAGCTTCAACGTTAGGAAAAACAAACAAAAACACATATTCAAGTTTCGAAAGTATGGAAATGAATTTTCTTGTATTTTACTTCTAACGACTTTTCCACCTAATTATTATATTCGACGCTTAGGCATTCCTCGCCAATGTTACTGGGCGAGGTCTCTATCATCTGATCGTTCGATTCACTGCAAAAAAAAACAATCCTCATTCAAGGAATTATAGTTCGAAACCCTCAAAACTTACCTATCCAACGATGGTTCATTACTAAACATTTCAGTCGGAACAGTTGGCGGAGCTCTCTCTGGCACTAGCTCCATTATGGACTGTCTCGACTGCAAGTGGCGCTCTACCTCCTCTGCCGTCATGTGACCTTCCGGGCGAGCGTTTGCACTGTTCTTGGGCGTTTCGTTTTTGGTTTTCTGAACAACTTTCTTCTTTCGGCCACGTCCCGAGCCGGTACCCGTTGCAGCAGCTTCAATTTTTCTCCTGAAAACAAATCAAAGCCGGTTACAACATTATAATATTCGTCTAGTTCATACTTTTTAGCCTCCTTAGTCTCTTCATCGGAAGATTCGGTTTCTTCGCTTTCAGAAGAAGTAATTTCTGGCTTTTCGTACTGCAGCAAGCGATCTAATAAGAATGACCGATCACGAGAAACTTTCAGCAAGCGACGTTGACTTGAACGCAGGGCATCTTGAAAGAATTCGTTCTCCTGGAGGTAAGATTTTTTTTTAGTGATCAGGTGTGACATAAATCCGACTACTTACGTATATAAGAAATTTTAGCTTACGCTTTAAATAGCGATATTGTGTTTTATAATCTACGGGATTGTTGAAGTTGTCCTGTCCTCCGTCTTGGCTGTCCTCAGAACCCGATTCTCCGTCATTTACTTCATTGTCTTCGTCTGGATTTTGCGACGAAGCTGCCTGCTCATTTGCCAAACTACGGCAATACCAACCGTCTAACATATTTGAGTCCTGCAGGATTAATTATTTAGGATATTGTTTTCAACAAAAAATATAAACAAATGCTGGTACACAGTCCAGATCCAGACAGCACTTAGCCTGAAAGTGACATTGCACTGTATCACCGATGAAGGTATGGTTTGTTTGATTTATTATTGAGGAGGGTGAAAAATGTCCACCGACATAATCCGTTAAGCAGCACTACTTTTGTTTCAGATCTGTCAATGTGCAGTTATCACAGAAGGTTAAAAAATTCCACCACTAGGGTGCTCCTGTTGTTGGAGATCAATAAAATTGCTTTTCTGCGTATATTAATTTTAATAACAACAATCATTATAATTAATAGTTGAAGTTATGTTTCTGTAAACTTACTTAATAAATATTCTTTTTTCCTTGTGTTTCTAATGCTTTATTCATTATTTAATTTTTTAACTATTGACGTTACGTATTTGTTTGCTATTTTGAACGTAAGCAAGTAAAATCTGGAAAACAACATTGAAAGTGTAGTATGGTAACATATCTCCAACCACAGCACCGCCGCTTACAGAAATATGTTGGTGTGGCTCCTCATTTGTGTGTTTTTTCACATTGACATTGAAAGAGTTTTATAATGAATTGAAGAATCGAATTGCAAGACGTACAGGAAAAAAGATCTAGGCTGGTATACAGCGACCACTTATAAATCAATTTTAAAACTAAGTAGCTCATAAAAGGCATCACCAGGCAGATTACTTACGCGGTGAGGCTATTTCGACACGGCGTTATTTCATACAACGCCACGGTGAATTTAACGCAATACTTGTAGTTTTGAAATGAAACTGAAAGCTTGAAATTAATATTACTAGTGTACCCCTGCGAGAACCTTTACATGTAGAAATCTATCCGGCGCTTTATATTTACAAATAAAGACAACGATTTCTTTCCATTTTGAAAATATATTTTTAAATATTAAGTGAGAGCCTGCTGATTTGGAAATTCATTAGAACTCTCCATACATAATTGTCTGTACCTTTTCCTAAAAGTTTTTCTGTCGATATGGAGACAAAAGCTAAATTACGGTTCGAATCAGCTTTCTCAATCTCATATACAATACAAAACATGCAACAACACAGTTTCCTCAGCGGTATATAATTCTTGTCTCAAGAAATTGAAAAAAAATCTATGTCTCCTCAGGTTAGGATTCGTATTCCAATTACGGATTCTTAAGCGATCCGGAGGGGTCCGTTTTGTGGAACTAGTCAAATTATTGACTAGTTGAATAAATTGTGTGCAGAAAAGAGTGTGCACTTCTACCTAAATATGAAGTACAATTATCCACCCCACCATCGTTTCGCAGTGGAACGGCGTACAGAAAAACGGAAAGTAGAATGCGTTTTATAATTTCATCGTGTTAGTTTTCAACGGGAATTTCCGTTTGGTATCAGCAGCGTATCAGACATCAGAAACAACGCCGATCAAAAAATATTTGTTTTATTACACTTGATATGTTAAAATCTCAATAATAAAGTTAGAGCGGCTGATTTGTGATCTCACTCTTCCCCGTTTTAGCATTAACCACAAATAACCGGGACGCTCTTTAATCTCATTCACGTGATGCAAGCGTTGCCAAAGTCACACTTTCAACTTTGATTTAAGCGACCAAAACATATATGCCCCTATTGTGTAAGACAGTTGAGTTGTCTCTTGGTTGTGATTCAAAATTCGGTATTGCCAAACACAACCTTAAGCGAAAAGTTGACCGTCAACAGACAACCAAGATGGTGGTGGTTGTCTGTGTGTATGCAACTACTTTCACGATTACAACTGAAAAAGGTTGTCTTGCATAATACGAAAAAATAGTTTGGTTGTATGAAAGTTGAATTGTATTGAAGACAACTCCACTAAGTTGAGTTGTGTTATACAATAGGGGCAATAATTTAAGCTAATATAGTTTGTGTTACGCTTTTCGTATAACCTTAGCACTTTTCGAAAGCAGGATCGGATCAGTTTTTGTTTTTTTCCACGCTCACACTCCTAAGCTCACGGTGAAAGAACACAGTAAATAAATTTGATCGTCAGTGTAAAAGAAACTCACCCACACCCCTGCGAAATCTGAACAAGAGAACGAATTCTTATGAGAAAAGTAGAATTTTGATAATTTTACCAAATCAAATATAATTGGGTAACACAACATAATTATATTCTCTTATTCTTGAACTTTGCAACGAATTGTGCGATTTTAAGCGATAGATGACAATAGCTGTGTTTTATTATCCATGCGGATCTGGATCTGGATCAATTTAATACGTAAAACAAAAACAACACAGGATCTTGCTATTTATCGGGATCATTAAACGTGATCCAAAATGTAATTACAAAACTCACTACCTGTTTTTTCGTGGCGTTGCTTATTTAAATTATAGGAAATTACAGGAACACAATAATATTGCCAGACCAAAATATGAAACACTATTAATAACACAAAAAAACAATTAGCATATTTTCATATTCGAATAATTTACCACTGCGACTTTTGAGACGTTTTGCTTCGTAATATAATACACAAAAATTAATGGAAATATTAGCAGTACAATACTGTTAATATGTTGCATATTTGAACACAACATTTGAACATAGTTTCTGAAAAAAAAATATTGAGTGCAAAATGTATGTTGATTTGTATTCAAATGGCAACACCCCCGACACAACAAGCGATCATATTGTGACGTCACATTGTACCCTATATTTGCAATATGGCTGAGTGCCAATCGAAACTTGAAATACCTGGTATCGTCTGTTATGTGTTAAAAACAACTGTTGCCACAACTTGCCACTGATGATCCAGATCGTTTTATTATCAGATCGGATCCGTATCAAGATCATATATATAGTGCAAAGTAAAGAGAAAATGATGCAATACTGAATAAGTGATTTGATTATTAAACTCAATTATTTATGTTCCACATGTATATTTATTTATATTATATATTATGTACATGTATATTTGATTTATAATTTGTTTGAGAATCCTCACTACTGAAATACTGGGATGGGATGGCCAAAACGTGATAACGTTTTCGTGTGAACGAACGACTTGGATCATCAAAAACGAAAACATTTTTCGTTTGTGCGAAAGAAAAAAAGCGTCGCCTTTTTTTAAGTTTTGGCTTTTTTGCTGCGCGAAACAAAATAATCGAAAGTTTTTCCTTCGAGTTAATCTTTTGTTTTAGTGTTCAAAAAATAGTTTCTTACGTGGCCGTCGTCGAGATTCGACATTCGACCAATAAATTTAAGGTTCTGAAACTTGCTTTAAGGTTCTGAGACTTGATTTTGGGTTCTTAAACTTTAGTTTTGATGTCATTACGTTATCGAAAGTTAAATAGAAAACGAAAGGAGTTTCTTGAGGGAAACTTTCGCTTTCGCGTGTTCGTTCTTTCGTTTCTTAAAATGCGAAAGCGCTTGTCGTTTCGTTTTTTACAGAATCCCACCCAGAAATCGAATTACAAAATAGTTTAAATTTCTCAGAGCAAAAGAGAAGTGGAGAATATGACATTTCGCTACAAAAGCAACCTTTTACAGGCACTTATCAATCTTCAAACACGTTCAGCTTATGCAGCCTTTACTCAAATGCAGGTTTTATAAATAAGGTTTTTGCGTTCAGAAGCATACTGGAGCCAGCGTTACTTTATGCACTCCTTAGGCTACCGCCAAGCTGTCGGTCAATTCACATTAGCCTAGCTTCCATCAACTTTAAATTGTTGAATGAACAACCGTATCTTGTGTTTACCACGTGAAGTAGGGATGGAGTTAGAACGCTGCTCTTGCCTGAAAATTTTCGTTCCAAAACTTGCTGGTTGAAACAGTTTCGGAAATGTACACTATTGAAAGTCCATCGCATATTTACTTCACGTGGGTATCTTATTAACCAAAACATTTTCTCAATAAACCTCCTTACCGTTTAAGATCCACATGACCGGCAACACAGTTCGTTTTGACAACCATTGACAACCCAACAATAAGGCACATGGCTGTCTGTCTGCTGACACCTTTGGCTGAAGAAAACCCAACTAATTCAGCAATAAGCAAGACAAAAAAATTCCACACACTGCGATTTCTGGTTGTTGGATATTCACTTTTTATTTAGTTGCCGTTCCTCTACCTCTAGTTAGTCTACGATCAAAACGTATGAAATTTAACCCATTTTTCAAATTTCATAATTATTAAAAAAAACAAAAAAACGGATTTTTTAATTGTAAGTCTCGAACGGAATATGTGATCCAACGACAATGAACTTCCTCTCTCATAGTCCCAAGTAAAAATGTCGAACATTTTTCTCTCAGCGAGTTTGAAACCGATTTTTATTACTCTATCGACGACGAATTGATTTTATCCTTGGACAATCGTTTTTTGTGTTTGAACTTTGTTTTACTGCAACCTGTGACAAAACAAAAAAATTGTGAAAATAAAAAATGCATTCGCTTAGTTGGACAACGAGGCTGATCTCTCGGGCGCTCCGCAATGGTTTCTCCACATTATTAGAGCCATCTGCGGCCAGCAAACACCGACCGCACTTTGTATCTGTCGTTTGTGGATTCCCCAAGGATTTCCTCACATCAAAATACAAGCCAGGCAAATATGGAGAAGATTCCTGGTTTAAAGCGTCCACATCAAACGCAGACGTTTTGGGTAAGAGATTTTTGAGCTTTTTAATTTTCATCAAAAAATTCATTTCGTAATCACTAGAGAAGTGTTTTTTTTTTGTCTAAAAAAATTGACAACGTTCTGCGCATCGGTTGAGTTGCGTACAAATCGTTTTTGGAAGAAATTCTTCGAGGAGTAAAATTAGAAATGTGTGACCGGCTGTGAAACATTACATTAATTCGTTTTCGTTGCGAGGCCACGATGTCACCTGCAGTTTTAAAGTGTTATGTTTTTGGAAACCAGTTTGTCACGCGAAATGCATTTATTTAGACCGTTGACTACGAGATTGAGTTGTTGAAAACATGATATTTAGGGACTTCAGTTGTGCTAATTAATTTAGACGAGGTGCAAAGTACAAGCACAATGCTTGGCTTTTGTGGTGGGGTGATTGGCGTTGTGTATCTGCATTGATTTCATTTTGCAAAGTCAGCTGGTGTAAGAGATAAAAAAAAAACACAATTAAGGTAGACAATTGATAGGAATCAAATCCTTTTACGCAGGTATTCCAAATTGAATTGGAATAACAAATTTGGATAACTCAAGAACGATTGTCCAAAAGGCCGTTGAAGTCAACTTACCTATTTGAAATTGCAAGTTAAAAGTCGCATTTCTACACTACAACTCATAATTTTGATCCTTCCGCTTATGTACCTATTTGTTTTATTGAGCTCGAACCGGCGGACCGGCAGTGAAGTCCTAAAGTTGCAGGATTACGATCCCTTTAATTCTGGATTACCGCATAAGCTAGCAAGCAATACGTCACTGAATTATGTGAGTATCGGGTTCTTTTGTTTGGCATTTCCGTTTCAGTGATTGTGCACTTTTTGATCCGATAGCAGTGAACCAATCTTATGGCTTATAAAATAATGCAAATTGCACGCTTATCTTCAAAGAATTCGTAAATAGTGGAAATGGAATGTTACAATGTTTTGCTCAATTTCGATAGGAAAAAAGATGAATTTTAGAAGAAAAATGAAATTGCATTATACCTATTACAAATTGTAGCAGAATTATCCTTATACAATTAAAAAATGTATTCGATACGTGATGCTTCGTATCACATCATTCCACTGTATTTGTTTGATTATTCGATAACGTATGGAAGCGACTTACTCGTTCACTGATGCGGTAATTATGCCCCTGAACGTTACCTCGCCGTAAAGGACAAGAAGACGAAGCAGAAAACCCTATAAAGGAAGAGTTCTATGACCTGGACGGAGCCTACGGAGTCTGTCCGGAGTACGATGTCAAGATCGTGCTCGGAGACTTTAACGCCAAAACCGGTAAGGAAAACATCTTTGGCGTATAAATCGGTAACCACAGTCTAGACAACAAGACAACAGACAGCGGCTTGCAACTAATCAACTGCAGCAACCCGTAATACGGTGATAAGTAGTACTAGGTTCCCAAGACTGTGCATTCACAAATCCACCTGGCGCTCTCCAGATGGTCGAACCGCCAACCAAAGCGACCTAGTGCTAATCGATGCGAGCACGCATCTAACATCTTAAACGTGTATACATTCCGAGGGGAAACTTCGACTTCGAAATTTTCTTGCGACGAAATTCAGAGCGACTGTCCAACTAGAAGAAGCTGCGAACCGCCCAGTAAAAGAAGTTGGAGCCATTAAAAGAGAGGAGAACGAGATCCTGCCTAGAAAGAAGAGGGCATACGCAGTCTCCCAGCTAAGGAAGATCGAAGAGTCTTGAGATCGAAACAACATCCGAAGGTTTTATAAAAAGGGAAAGCAACTGGCTGCTGACTTAAAGATTGGACATCATGTAGAGAGAGTGATAGACCAACAAGAGAACCCAAGTCCATTCAACGAAGAACCGGTTACACCACACAGTATTGCAGAAGTTAGCATAGATGTAAAAAAGCTAAAGAAAAACAAGGCTGCCGGCTCTGATGGTTGACAACCATGTATGGGTGGAAGAAAGCATGCCCGATAACTACAATATCAGCTCCATATGCCCCATCTACAAGAAAGGCTATCCTATGTCTTGCAAAAACTACCGAGGTATATGCCTGCCCGCACCAGATCCACTCCAACGTACTTTGTGAACATCTAAAGCCGTTCTGCAACACACTGATCGGCACGTACCAGTGTGGCTTCCGGCCCGGCCCGGCAGATCGACAATAGCCCAAACCTTTCCACTAAGTCAAATCCTGGAAAAGACCAATGAATTTCAAGTCGAGGCCAACCAGCTTTTGATCGACTTCAAAGACGCATATGACTGCATTTATTGCCAGGAGATCTACTTGGCAAAATTGGTTGGCCTTGAAGTCATCGAGGACAAAACAAAGTGCTTGCTTTCAACAACTAACCAAACAATTGTCCACCGAATAGGAAAAAAGTCATTGCTGATAGGAGCAACTTCGAGGTAGTATGGAAGTTCACCTACCTCGGAGTAAACATCAACTCCACAAATGACGCCTTAGTGGAGATCCGACGTAGACTAACCCTAAGAAACATTTGCTACTTTGGTTTGGCAAAGCAAGAGTCCTAATTCGGAAGGCCAAGTGTACAAAACACTGGTACTGCCAGCTCTGCTTTACGGCGCCGAGTGCTGGACGATAAGCAGGAAAGGAGAGCTGATTCTGGGTGCTTTCGAAAAAAAATACTCCGTCGGATATTTGATCCTGTTTGCGAAGAGGGCGAATGGAGGAGAAGATATGACCGCGAACTCTATGAACTGTACCAAGATGTAAATGTAGTTGTAAAAGCTAAAATACGTCGACTACAATGGCTCGGCCAAACTAATTGACAATAATGCTCCAGCGAAGAGGATCTTCAACTCCCATCCCCCAAGTTCGAAAGGAAGACCGAACCTACGTTTTAAAGACGAAGTCAACGCGGATACCAGAGCGCTTGGTCTGGACAACTGAAAGCAGTGTACCCGGAAGGCTGCAGGGTCTCAGGCAGAGACTCCACGGGTCGGGCCTAAAGTAATATATAAACACCATCGCACTAAATATTAATCTCTAGGGTCCCGAAATAATCAAGTTTACGAATTGGCCCACAAACTCAAAAAAACAAATTTTTGGAAAAAATCGAATTTTGAGTTAGAAAGCTGAATTTTTTTATATATGATCTATGACTTCTGAAACTGCTCGGGAGATAAAATTTTTAAAATCCGCCCACTGACACGCCCACAATTAAATAAAACAATTTTGTTGAAAAACCAAAGTTTGAGATAGGGAGCTGAAATTAATAATATATACTAATAATATACTCTCTAGGGTCTAAATAAAACAATTTCATTGAAAAACCCAAGTTTGAGGTAGGGAGCGTTTTTTCTTACAAAAGCTTCGTTTTTTTCGATAAAATCCTTTAAATGGCATATAACAAAATACGTGGAGCGTTCTTAACTTATGAGGGATCGGAATAAGAATAGGGTATCCAACAGTTCGCCCAAGCGGACTGTAGCCCGTCCCTATCTTTTTTTTTATTGATGTCAATTTTACATGTACCTTTGTGAATAGTGACACTGACAGCTATTAGTTGTTTTAAAATGTTTTAAAGTTTTATATAAAATTTTGTGAAGACCTAAGAAAACGAGTAGATTTTAGTAATGTTGATATTTTACGCTATTTGGCCCAAACAACGTGATTCATGGTGAGGTAAATAGCATTTTAAAAATAATTGTTAAATTATTTCCAGAATCAGAGATTAAAATGGCTGAAAGCATTAATTCTGAGTACAGAGCTTTAGCTGATTAGCCAGAAATTAAAATCTTTGCTGAATTAAATATATGTCAATTTTGGTGGGAAATCGGACAATTAAGAAACCAGTTGAACGAATTGATGTTCTCTAACGTTTATAGAATTCCACAAGGTATTCTATCATTACCACATTCGTCAGCTTCGGTTGAACGCATTTTTTCTATTCAAAATTTAATAAAAAGAAAATGCAGAAATAAATTAGCTTTACAGACATGTTCGTCACTGATTCAAACAAAAGACTTGATGAAATCAAGTGATATGTGTTGCTTCAACTTTAACATTAAAAGTGTACTTAAACGCGCATTGCCATAGGAAATTATGTGACGACGAATTACTTGATTAATTTGCTTTTTAATTTGATCATACATAATACATGTATTTGCTTTGTTTTTTTAACTATTTAAAAGAAAAGAACTGAATTTGTGATTTTGTTATTAACTTATGTTGGGTGATGTTTTTTAAACTATGAATTTATGTATCTGTTTATTTTTATTAATAAATACCCTTAAAACAATATGATGGACTGATTTTAAATTTTAGGTACTATTTTGCCATTTTAGGTACAATTTTTTTACCAAATTAGGTACTATACAAATTTTTAAAATATCAACCCTGGTTTATAGTCTTCAGGTGCAATCAAAATATGCGCGTATGCTCATTTTATGAAGTAAAAAATTATATACCTATATATAGTTTTTTTTTATATTTTGCTTTCGGTAAAGGGTTTTACCGTAAATGTTACAGTACCCCTATTTGTGCTATGAACACAGCGCGAACAGCAACTAGCACCCAGAAATGGCATATTTCATTGCATGCTTTTCGGTGCCACTTGCTTTAGAAAGAATAGAGAGAGGAAAGAAGTGTTTTGGTGCAGTTGTATGGTTTTTCTCCAACGGTTTTGTCTAAGTTGCTTAGGGAGATCAAGTGTTACATATATTCGGAATAAAGTAATGGATTTGGCTGGGATTGAACGCTCGACCTTCCAATCACTAAGCGTATACACTACTGCTGCACCATTGCCACCCGCTTTTTGCTTTTTGAAATGCTTTCAATTTTGGCATGGCAAAAGTATAAAAAGACAACCTGTGGCGTTCATAGCCTGCTACATCAAGAAACGTCAAAATGTGCGAAGTGGATTCTACATCATACGTTCTGCAGTCGATGGTGTATTCTGGACGCGTTTATACCTCAACTTTATTTCTCGAGCAAAAGAAATCTTATCAATTTTTAGTTCCAATAATAAATTGTTTCATTTTTGTAAATCTCGTTGTGTTTATTTGAACGGTAGCAATCAGTAGCTACAAACCTGTTGGCACCTAAGACACTTAGTGGGAAATAGTGAGAACTAATTTTCATGTAGATCATAAAATGTTATCCAGATGAATAGCAAGATCATGTGTATACGATAATAAAACACGGTTAATGTCACATAAACTATCTACAAAAAAACGAGTTAAATTTATTCGCGATCTGGGTGTGACCCAATTGTGCCCGAATTTAAGCTTGAAATAAATTTGATTTTATTATTTTTAATTAATAAAGATTTTAGCACTGACCAACATTTTTTCTTTATAGTCACTGCGTATTGGCTTTGCATCTGTTCTAATTGGACTCAATGTTAGCTTAGGCTGCCTTTTTATATGCTAATATTTTTGTCCATCACTATCATCTTTAACAACTTTTTCTACTGACAACTCCCAACTTAATTTTTGTATTTTCTTACCAAACAAAGTGGAAAGCTGTGTGAAATTATCAATATTATGAAGATTTGAGAAGCCAATGTTATTTAAAATGCTATCAAATGTTAATTTGGAATATTCAACGAATTTAATCTTTTTTCAACTTTTAATGTTTCGCTTTACAACTTTGCCTTGTGTATTTTTTGCATGAATGGAAGGGACTTATTCCAGGAGTTAAGGCAACGTCAAGTTGACGCCAACCGCCAGATTCTATATTTCCTAAATTCGAAAGTTGATCAGGCAACTGCGATTGAAGAAATTGATTTAAGAAGCTGAAAAAAAACTCAACTCAGTTAAACGTCATCTTCGAGCAAAGTAAATGCCCTTACGCATCTTTCTACTTCCGATTTCTTGTCGTTTCATGAACTATTACTGAGTTCTGCGTATCAGTTGCGAAAGTAGGCTAATGGCTACTAAAACTGTAACCAACGACCATACGACGTCGAGTTAATCGGTTCTAGCCAGATCAACGCAATTAAACGACGTTGGGCGCGGTTAGTACGTAGATGGGGACCGTTTGAAAGCAACCGCGTGTCGTTGGAAAGTCCCATCTGCGAGTTGAGGTAGATAATACATACGTGGTCCCATCTACGAGTTGAGGTAGATAATACATACGTGGTATCACAATGGACCTAAATTGGTCTAAGTGTGTCGGCTTCTGCCGACAGCCACCTAAACCTAACCTTACCTACTAAAACTGTACTTGAGAAAGCGGGATGTCCTCGCTTTGGCCAAAATGCACCATGATTCAGGAAAACTAGCAATTATACACCTAATTCTAATGAAATCGATTTGCCCCACTCCAACCCTTTTGCTAAGGGTCAATTGTCCGCTTTGTAGTTAACTCGGGCAAACGTTTCTATAGAGTGATGTTTCCCAATCTCGGCGGTAGCGTCGCTAAACATCCCGGTTTAACCGGACGTCAGGCGCCAACATTTAATTTCTATACATTTCTTTCTATGCTGATCACAAAAAGTTACTTTTAGGAATCTTTGACCAATATTAAGGCATGTAAGCGCTCAGTTATAGCAATACGTGGAACAGTAAACACATTGAAACTAACACAACATAAGAACGATTTTTATCATTTCTGTGAATTGCATAAGAAACTGAACAGAAGAAATTAATGAATTTGTTTTCTAGCCAATTTTATGTTCAATTTCTTCTAGCTATAACTGTGGCCTTACAAACTATGGGTCAAAATAAATATACCCTTAGGTCCTTAATAGGGTTTCCGAAAACAACATTCGGTCAAAACTTTTATTTTTTAATTTTAAAAGATCCTACGCTGCTGCCTAAGCTGAGAAAATCTATATATATTCTGCTCTATTGAGGTATCCGTCCGGAAGGAAACATTTGGAAAAATATTACGAAATCGCAGAATTTTTAATCGAGGTATCCGTTCCGATTCTTTAAGCGGACTAATTTTCCGATCAATTGAAACGGCATTATTTCTTCAGAAGCTCTCCGACAAACAAATGCTGCGAATTGTTTACAGTAAAATGGCAAAGTGTAAACACTTGAGAGTAATAAAATATAATTTGTTGTTGTTTATTTCTGTTATTTGGTATTCTAGAAAGAAAATAAAAACAAGCCGCACTATCCATTACTTTAAAATTGTATTAAATTTATCACAAAGTTTTTCACAATGAAATGGCTTCAAAACAGCTGAATCGCAGTCAAATCAACGACTTGATTCACTTAATGAAATTTCAGTTTATTCAATTTAACATGTTTTAAATTTTAATTTTGTAAAAATAACCACAAGCTTATGAAAACTAAGAAAAGCTCTTTAAAATATATTCAATTTTTAACTATGTATAAGATAAATAATAAGTTGAGTATGTTGAATTACAAACTTAATGGTGATAGAAACCCTAAATACTTATATGTAATAAGAAGATTTTTTTTCGAATCCTTAACTATTAGCTAATACAGGGTGCGGCAACATAACCTGTTTTTTTCAAAACACAATAAAACACATTTTATGAATTTGAATTTTTTTCTTTTTGTTTATAATGTAGGTATGTACAATGTACATACATATTTAAAGTTTTGTTTTCTTCTTCTTAAGTGCCGCTACAGTCCGGGTGGACCTGGGCCTCAACCGCCTCCAGTTGCCTAAGTTGGTTGAGGTCCCCTTCCACTTTGTGCCCCACCGGTGCCGTGAAATAAAGTAGATGGAAATAATATGGAATCGACTTTATTTCCATAAATATTGGAAATAATCTCGAACTGCGCAAATTTTAATGTTCGATTTTATTTCTATAATAAATGAGTAATTAAGTAGAAAATAAGAATGCCAATAAAGTCGAAAAGAAAAATAATATGGGTCTTCTTTATCCCCAGGAATGGAAATGGCAATAATATAGATAACATTTGGAAATAAATGCGAAAGCTGAATTCAGATAGGTAATAAAGTAAAAAAGCAGAGGTGATAATTCAAGAACCGTACCTCGCACCTACTCCAAATCAAACAGTGACCCCAAGCAGGGGGAGGTTACAGGGGGTCAGCACCCCCCCCCCCCCCCCCCATAGGCATTGTACTGTTTATGGGATTAGTGGCGAAATCGCAAGTAGATTCCATAAACAGTGCAATGCCTATGCCCCTGCAACCCCCCTGCTTGCGGTCACTGTTTGATTTGGAGTAGGTGCAAGGGCAAATTGTTGAAAACAACACCGATGGTCTGATTCTGATTGTCGAAAACAAATTTTTTAGTTTGGAAATAAAGTCGATCTCCGAAATCTTATTCGATATTATTACTCTTTTGTACTACTACATTGGTGAATTTCGACATTACCTAAGATTTCTTATGGAAATAAAGTCGATCGACATTATTTCCATCTACTTTATTTCACGGCATCGCCCCACCAAAGGCAAGGTCTTCCTCTATTGCGTTGTCCCTAAGGGTTGGAATCAAAGGCTCTTCGAGCCGGAGCGTTGGTGTCCATTCGCTCTACATGTCCTCGCCATCTTAGTCGACTGATTCGTACTTTTCTGACCAGGTCGATGTCGATGTAAAGTTTTGTTTTGAAATCATTTCAATGGCCCTTATCAGCATAGCATGCATTTAATATATCCATCAGGATTTCATCATGAATTTATGAATCAAAATGCTTCGCACATGCTTGCTTAATAATTTATTAAAGGTTGAGAAAATATGCACCGAACTATATATTTAATTATAGTAAATGTATTTATTTAATGAATCCTATTATTATTGCGATTAGGAGATATACCTATTATAGCGACTAATGCTTGCTTAAATTCTATTTTGTTTGTGTTTATAGATCTTAGGTGTCAGACCAGTCAGTCGGGTATGGAACAGCTTTCTGTTTGTTTGACAATTTCACTTAAGTTGTCCGAGATAATATTCTGGTTGTTACACTTTATTAAGGTGGCAGCTTTATGATAACGCTACCTTGGGACAGCGTGTTTTTCTTGGACAATTTACCTTGGAATAATCCTATATAGTAAACTCACGCCCATGTTCTGCAATCGAAATCAAAATGAATTTTAGATTTTGTTCGTTGTTGAAAATGTTGTCATGCGAGAGAAAAGCGGCTCATCCGGGAGGAAGGTCATTTCTTAATAAATTCGCCCTCGAAATAAACACTGATGGGTCAAAGACTGCGGACGGATAGGCCTGTACTCAGTTACGCACCGCTGCAGTGTGTTTTAGTCGGAATTCATGTCTTTCCGTGAACGATCGACGTCCGAACTATCGTGATCTACATAGACAGTCGGCCAGCGATAAAAGCTATAGAATCATCAACAGCAAGATCATAGTTGGTAAGACAATGCTGCGAATTTCTCAACGAGATGTGCCAGCCAGAAAAGGAACCGCGCAAGGCTTTTCTGACTACAGAGAGTCGTCGGCGTACCCATTCAAACATTAAAGTTCGAACTATCTGAAATGCACTCATATAAGCTTGCATTAGGTGCATCTCAGTAGACGTGCGTCTTCCAAACAAATCTGGACTAAAACTGATGCAAAAAGAAAAAAAACCAACTCCTCTCCATAAGTTAAAAAAAATATCAGTTCGGTGGTCGGAGCAATCACTGGTCACTGACTTTTAGGCAGACACGCCGCTAGAATAGGAGTTCCCTCTAACGATTTCTGCAAAAGCTGCAGAGACGTTTACGAAAAGGTAACCAAGATACACCTCCTTTGTAACTGCCCCGCAAATTCAAATTCTTGGCGGCTATTTCTTTGCAGATCTGAGTGATCTCAGCGAGATAGATGTTTGCCACATTAGCCAATTGTAATGGTTCAAATGGTTCAATTAACTTGAGGATGGATCCCCTCTTACGTTCGACGGTGTCAGCCACTCCTTTCTCCTAATCTTCCGTGGAGCAGAGTGGCTTGACGTTCAATTATGACAGGCACTTCAAGATACACACCTTCCACGACGCGCGAAGCATATAGCACTTCCTACGGCTCTTGTCAAGAACTGATTTCACTTTGAGGTTCGGTTGTATTAGTCACTTTATCCGGCTTTCTTTTCGATGGAATCGGGAAGCGGAACTGGGTTCGATTGTAGCAGTCACCCCATAAAGTTTCCTCTCCTCCGTGCAGTGCATTAGGAGCACATGTATATGCAGGTACACTCGACTCTGTCCTTGATATAGGGCTTGATTATTGCTCCAGTGATGGTATGTGCTTCACACGTGAAAGGAATTGGGAACTAACTAAGCGGAACGCCATTACAGCATCTTATTTTACGTCTTCGAGAGGTGGGGTACAATTGTTTGTAAATTTTGCAAACTCAGTGTACTTCCTTTTGCCGTGCACTTGCATTCAAAATGAATCAAATTAAAATGCTCCTTATTTTTTTTTGTGAATTTTGCATTGTTGGGCAACACTTTGTTCCGCAATATAAGCGTTGGGGTTTGTTGACAGCCACTGGTCTCCAAACTGCGATACTGTATAAGCATACCTGACAAAGATGAAAGTAACTCTAATAGGTTAAATCGGGATTAATACTGGCGGCTTGATGGGGCTGATGACGACTTTTAGGTTTATGAAAACCTGGCCCTGACATGTGATTTTTGATCTAACGATAAATGTCTTTCTTATGTTAGTAAGCCGGTGGAATAGAGATCACATGACAGGGCCTGGCACTAGATTAAGCTAGGTTATGTAAGTTTTTATGTTTCAGAAATTTATTAAAAAATAAAACTGTCTTAATATGGTTTGTTTTACATTTCTCCTTTTAACGAAAAAATAATAATAATAAAAACAAACAAATTATGTAATAAAACAATAAAAAAAACGGTGGTCTCAAAAAATCCTGTCTCACAAGTTTGCCAGAAAGAGAAATATAACTTTAAAAACCAACAGAGATGAATGCCACAAATAAATAAATGCAACAAAGTACACAGCAATTCCAAAATAAATGCAAATAGGTATAGATACATGTTGTATAAAAAAAAGGTGATCAAATTGCATTGACGGGGAAATTCGCAGACAATTCGAAAATGAAAGCTTATTTAAAAAAAACAACTCATCCATTCATGCGGGACGCATAACAAAGGTGTTCTTATAAAACATTGACCAAAAAAAGTAACCTACCACAATAGTAGCTATAGACATAGCTATGCGACAGACATGATAATGACCATTCGGATGAACAATTTTCTACTCTAAATAGAGATCTTCATCGCGGTTAATATGTTGCACAAAAAAGACACAACACACAAGCAATTAAAAAAAACGAATTTGGCAACTTCCCAAGCGTTCGCTAAAATTACAATTCTATATCTGACGGCACTCGTTCAACAAATGTCCATCTCGCTTTCACCTCTCTCCTCGATAATAATTGTCAGTTTTTATTTTTAAAAATATTCAGTTACGAGTAAGAATTTATTAACGTATAAAAAGTAAACAAGTTGTCTGTAGACTTTGAAAATATGTAATTAACCTTAGCATACGCATGGGGTGATCGCTCAAATTAAATGTCGAGATCAAATGAAAATCGAGAATGTATTTTGAAAGTAACTCAAATAGATACCTTGAACGCAATCCACTTGGAACAATACAACTTGTATCATTAAGCACATAATAAATGTCATGGCATGGTGCCATCCTAACAAAATTGTTCTCTTGAAGCGTAGAATTCTCTTTTAGCATCACATCAGCCAGCGGTGAATAGAAATGAAATCAACAAATAACGAAATAAATAGAACGACAAAAAACAACATTAATCTTGATAACGAAAAAGGTAAACGGGATGGTATTCAGGTAGGCCGGCCGGTTGGTCTATATAATTAAGATAAGACAACAAATAAAACTTGTAATCAGTTGCCGACAGGTCAAATAAAATTTCAACATTCCTGACACGGAAATTATCGCCCTGGTTGTCAATCCTAACCAAACATTTGATAGCACGATTTAATTTAGGCAATTTCCATCCATGTAGCATTTTGTTGTAGCCAAGAAAATTATGTAGTTTGTTGAATTAAATTCATATGGCGACATTTGATGTCGCAGCGTGGCGTTCAAACACCAAACTGCAATCATTGAAATTTATGATTTAGGTAGATTTGTAATGGCAACACATTTAGCCACATTTTGTGTTGAGAATAATCGCAACTGAGAGGATACATTTTAATGCACGGAAAGTCTTGTTTAATTCCCCTACTAAACGTACAGCACACAAGAATATATATTTGAAAGCAAGTGATGCCTGTTGTACGAATGGTCGGCCGTATCTTAAAAAGGTATTTTAGTCTTTAAATGTTGGAAGGTACTTTCATATTATTTATTGAAATTTCGTGTTTCATCGGAATAAACATGAGATATAACATAAAAAAGACTTAAATAAGAGGTAGTCATCCAGTCCATTTATTGCTATAATTATAGGACGCTTATTAAACCCCTTTTAGGATTTTTTGTCTTCTTTTTTACGTTCAACTAAATGAAAATGAAAAATTACCTAATACATAAAAGAAAAAAGAAGGCAGAGCCATGATGACCTACGACAGCTTAAGTACCTCTGCGACTGAATTTGCTACGTTATCGAGTTGAAAGGAAATTGAACAGTATTAGAGGCATCACCAACGTTCCGGTCCCGCTTCCCACCCGAAGGTTCAGCACAGAAGAGAAATACCTCGGCTTAAATGGTGCACACAAGATGAAGGGATCTCATCGAAATTGGGTTGCGCAACTGGAGGCAGTTTACCAAAGACTGCGCTAACTGAAGAGGCTTCTTGGTTCAAGCACGGTCTTAACTGGCACCTTAATATATACTAAAACGTCCGCTTGGGCAAACTTTTGAATACCCTATTCCTATTCCTATCCCTAATAAAGTCTGCGTGGCAAAAATCTAAGTATGGGAGAATTGTAAAGAAGGATCTACATATTTTGTTATAAAACATTTAAAGGATTTTATTGAAAAAACAAAGTTTTCGTAAAAAACGCCGTTTTTTTCAAATAGCAGATTTTAAAAATCTTAACACACGAGCACCTTGGGCCCCTAAAAACAAACTTGTATTTTAAAAATTCTTAAACTTGATTATTTTTGGCCCCCAGAGAGTATATGGTTAAAATTTCAGCTTTCTAGCTCGAATTTTAGAGCCTAATTTTCGCCGACATACGGACATTGCTAGGTCGAAATTACTATCGATCTTCACGAATATAGTAACTTAGGGGTCTACAGGCAATATAAAGATATATTACAAACTATGAGTCAAAATTAATACAATAAAAAACATAGGGACGGGCTACAGTCCGCTTGAGCGAACTGTTGGATACCCTATTCTTATTCCCTCATAAGTGGGCGTGACAAAAGTCTAAGTATGGTTGAATTGTTAAGAACGCTCTACATATTTTGTTATATAACATTTAAAGGATTTTATCAAAAAAAAAAACGCTCCCTAGCTCAAACTTGGGTGTTTCAATAAAATTGTTTAATTTAATTGTGGGCGTGTCAGTAGGCGGATTTAAAAAAAATTAACACATGAGAATAAAGGGCCCCTAGAGAGTATATATTATAAATTTCAGCTCCCTAGCTCAAACTTTGAATTTTCAAAAAAAAAAAAAAATTAATTGTGGGCGTGTCAGTGGGCGGATTTTGAAAATATTTTCACATGAGCATAAAGGGCCCATAGAGAGTATATACTATAAATTTCAGCTCCCTAGCTGAAACTTTGGATTTTCAAAAATTAATATACCCTTAGAATAGGGTATAAAAAAATTGTTTTATTTATTTGTGGGCGTGTCAGTGGGCGGATTTTGAAAATTTTTTTATCTCGAGCAGTTTTAGGAGTCATAGATCATATATACAAAATTTCAGCTTTCTAGCTCAAAATTCGATTTTTTCCAAAATTTTGTTTTTTTGAGTTTGTGGGCGTGTCTGTGGGCGGATTTCAAAAATTCGTAAACTTGATTATTTCGGGACCCTAGAGAGTATATGGTTAAAATTTCAGCTCTCTAGGTCCAGTTTAAAGGCCTAATTTTTGGCTACAGGCGGACGGACGGACGGACGGACATGGCTAGATCGACATTACTATCGATGCTGATCATAAATATAGTAACTTTTAGGGGTCTACGGGCAATATTAAGGTATGTTACAAACTATGCGTCAAAATTAATATACCCTTAGAATAGGGTATAAAAACGACTGTGTACAAGTATATAATATGTACATACAAAAGTTGAAGTAATTTTATTGCTTGACCGACGATAGCGGTCTCTGTTTATCTCTATAGATATGATAGGCACTACTATCATCGAAAACATGTCGTTTGATCATTTTACGTGATTTGGCACTGGTTATAATCTGGGGCATAGCGTCTTTAAAATTCGAAACATTTTCCCTACGTGGTGTGGTCTTTTATACTCTTGTAAATGTAAGTAAGCTTTTTCACAACAAACATTTATGGATATTTTAGATCTCAGATTGTTTCTGATGATTTGCTTGTCATAGTAACCTTGAACTTCGGACTGGACTATGACGTCTTTTAAAGTCAAATTGTTCGCATATGAAACCTGTTTATGCCTTGAAGTTTTGGTAACGTTAACTTGAATACGAAACAAGTCGAACCAGAAAGCTATAGATCAATTAAAGCAAGTGAATCGAAAAAAACCAACCTATGACAAAAATTCTTTATAAAACTGATCACGAATTTAATGTTGAGCAATGCAAGTAGTTTGCTCTACATATACTGGATTTCGCCCAGCTACCTAAATATTTTCCAAATCAGCGTTTAGTCATGCAAAGAAATAAATAACGTCTGTACTATGACCAAACCCGATTTAATTGTACCTAAAAAGACTACTAACTGCTTTAATAATTTACTCGCTCTCTAAGTTCGTGCACTTTTAATTAACACTTCACCATGAATCTGTGTGTGTGTGGGCAAATCGCAATGATCGATTATAACATTTCCCCCACCCGTATTCAGTTTGCAATGAGATCATTCGCCGACAAGGCTTAGAACCTATATTCATTTCGAATTATTTCGGTTCCATGATAGATTGTTTAATTTGTTGTCAGCTCCTCTCTGTTTTTTTTTTTTTTTTTTTTTTCATTTCATTTGCGTAGAAATTGCGACGCTAGTTTTTGAGTGTAAACGTAAACCACAGCTGAAATTATTCAATAAAATTGTATATCGAAATAAAGTCACGTGAACTGTAGTTTCGCGGTCTTGTGACTCCCACCAAAATAAACATGAAAATTCAAAAAAAAATAAAAAATAGCGCGTCATGTGTAGTCTGTGTCATTATTATTTGTCAAGCATGGGGTTTCATCTCAGATTCAACTGATGGAGTAAAGATTCTTATCTTTTATCTGCTCAGATGGGTAGGTCAGCTTTCTCGCTCTGGTCTATTTAAAAATACATTTTCTGTGTTTGAAATTTTCTTTTTGAAAACTTTGTCTGCGAGAATGAAAATTTTCCTTGGCAAATGATCAAACTCGTGATAGCAGACATACACATACATACATGCGGTATGTTATGTTTTTGGAAAAACAATTATAATGGCGATGAGTTATTTTTAAAAACAAAATCAAATAGATAATTATTTTCTTTTTGGCACATCAGAACAAATAAAAGATTTTTAGAGGAAATTAAATATTTTTTAGCACTGTGTACGGGCGTATTATTAGAATAAACATGTAAAAAAACAATCTTAGTTTTCTCTGCTGTTTGTCATTCGAATTAAACCGGCTTTTTTAATATTTAACATTTAGGCTGTGTGTAAATTGTGTCAGAAGCATGGCTATATTTTAACCATTAGTTAAATTATGGAATTATTTGGTGAAAATAGACATCACAATTTTAGTCGCTCTGGAACCTCATAACATTTTATAAAATAAAATAAATATCATATTAACGGTCTTAAAACCTAGATTTTTCAACCATTTGCTTGTGGTAAGTGGGACGGACTTCCAATTTTAAGCGGAATCCAAACGGCAAATTTCATAAGCTTCTTATGCAATTGATACTCTTGGATGTTTGTCAGACGTTCGCAAGAGGTGCGACAGTGGAGAAAATTCTAGAAGTTACTTGGGTCCGGTGGTATTTGAGCCTCTGCGCCCATAAATAAAATTGTATATTGTAGCTAATTTCTGACATTTTGTCTATGCCCATTGAGGAGTGTAAGAGATTGTGAGAGCTTGGTTTATTGTCAAACCTAGTGTTTCCATAGTGTGTAAAACAAATAACCAAATATTTATCAGACGATAGTGGCAACATCTTGTAAAACTTAATAAAATGTAGTTTTAAAAAAAAGATTGGAAAGTGCACATTGTATCTGTTCCCGCCTGCCTTTTGATTATGAAATATTTTTTATTACAATTGTTGATGTTTGGTCTTAAATCATTGTACATACACAAATAGCATATCTACCATTTTCAAACCAGAATTTTAAAAAGGAAACATAGTTGTTATTGGTAAGGTTTTTTTTTATATACATCTGTCTAAAAACATTTGGTTATTTTAGTCATATTAAAATATACGGCGGGAACAGAAATAATGTTTCTAAAAAATCCCATTTAATCCAATTCGGAGCGAAAACCTAAAATAACTGCTAATATCAGTCACCCGGAATTTACCACAGGGGGACCAGAAGTGGGAGGGTTATGATACCTCTCATGAATCGAAAGATCACAGGTCACAGAGTTGAGAGATTGAATTGAAGTAGAATTTCGTATAGTGTTGTGTAAGCCGGGACAAAAATCCCAGTCAAATGAACACATCAAAGGAAAACAAAGACGGCGCACATACACTCTCTCACTTGTCTATCTTGGTCTTTCAATTCGCATTTACTCGTACATGCTGATTTTCAATCCAACCGCAGAAAATAGCCGTGTTTCTTTGCACGCGGATATAGGGATAATTTGAAATTTGCATGTAAAATACAACAACAACTTATCCTATATACGCTAACTTTAGCGGGGATAGCCATCGCCGCTAAGTCATTTAGCGGAGATAAACGGTGCTTCTAAAACCCATTTTCTTCGTTTCTGATGAATCCTTCCGATGAATTTTTCAGGAAATATCAAAGTTTGACATCCCGCCGACCACTGGCACATCCCGCCGAATATTTTGTTCGGGATTTTATTATTTTTTTTTTTCAAAATTTAGTAAATCTGTCAATGTGAAACTGTTTTTTATAATCTAAGAATATGTTTGGCATTAATTTCAACTGTCGGAAATTAATATTTTTGAATTTCACGATTTTCAATACAAATTTCTTAACTCAACTTACAGCTGTGTCACTAATAAACGTGATAGGTGCATGTGTGCTGCCAAGTTTTTTTTAATAATTCTTAAGTGGCGATGGTCGTTTTTTAATGCCATGCCTATATCCGCGTGCAAAGAAACACGACTAATGTTGTGATCAGATTGTTCAATCTGCGTTTACATGGAATTCAATTGGGATTGAATCTCTCATGTAAACGGGGTAAAATTCTCTAGAACATCATAAACCTTATTTTTGGTTTACACAAAACCTACCCCCTACTTGTAGACACACACAGACTCCCTTAATTTTTCCATCGACAAAAATATGTATGATTTAATTGTTGACCACATTTAGCGATAGACTGTGCAGCAACCCCTTAAGTCAGCGAGGGGATCTCTCGACGTCAGTTTTTTTGTACCCTACCCTTTTTGTTTTAGAACAGGTGTATGCGCTGGTGCATGCTCTCCTAACAGCGAATTTCTTATTTTTTCACCAAAGAAAGTTTTAACGAGAGGAAGGCATTTCCCCATTGTGCGAATTTAAGCCGATGAAATTTCTTTTCGGCTGGTTTCTTTTGGAAATCTGCCAAATGCCTGTAAATTATTTTTGTTTCTGTTATTGGCTAGTGCCTTTGGTTTTGTATTTTTCTGACTGTTATGTTTATTTTCTTATGTCAAAAAATTGTGTGTTCGAGTAAA
This sequence comes from Portevinia maculata, assembly GCA_949715645.1. Lineage (NCBI taxonomy): Eukaryota > Metazoa > Arthropoda > Insecta > Diptera > Syrphidae > Portevinia > Portevinia maculata. The sequence goes on from OX454526.1 coordinate 15,403,696, forward strand.
TTTTGCATATCTGAGAGAAATTTATCTCAACTCTTTCACATTTGACGAAGTTTAGTGAAGAAAGTACCCGAGTTTTTATACCCTATTCTAAGGGTATATTAATTTTGACGCATAGCTTGTAACATACTTTAATATTGCCCATAGACCCCTAAAAGTTACTATATTTATGATCAGCATCGATAGTAATGTCGATCTAGCCATGTCCGTCCGTCCGTCCGTCGGCAAAAATTAGGCCTTTAAACTGGGCCTAGAGAGCTGAAATTTTAACCATATACTCTCTAGGGTCCCGAAATAATCAAGTTTACGAATTTTTGAAATCCGCCCACAAACTCAAAAAACAAAATTTTGGAAAAAATCGAATTTTGAGCTAGAAAGCTGAAATTTTTTTTTATATGATCTATGACTCCTAAAACTGCTCGGGACATACAATTTTCAAAATCCGCCCACTGACAAGCCCACAATTTAAAATCAACTTTTTTTGCAAATCCCAAGTTGAAATTTATAATATATACTCTCTAGGGGGCCCTTTATGCTCATGTGTTAATATTTTCAAAGTCCGCCTACTACACGCCCACAATTTTTTTTTTTTTTTTTTTTTTAAAATTCAAAGTTTGAGCTAGGGAGCTGAAATTTATAATATATACTCTCTAGGGGCCCTTTATGCTCATGTGTTACTTTTTTTTAAATCCGCCTACTGACACGCCCACAATTAAATAAAACATTTTATTGAAAAACCAAAGTTTGAGCTAAGGAGCGTTTTTTTTACAAAAGCTTTGTTTTTTTGATAAATTCCTTTAAATGTTATATAACAAAATATGTAGAGCGTTCTTAACAATTCAACCATACTTAGACTTTTGTCACGCCCACTTATGAGGGATAGGAATAAGAATAGGGTATCCAACAGTTCGCCCAAGCGGACTGTAGCCCGTCCCTATGTTTTTCTAATGGATCGGAAATTTGTTTCGTTCTCGATGTCACTCTCTTTTGGGACTTCAAATTCTAAGCTTTTTTCAAGTATGCACACTTAATTTCATATTATGAAGGTTTTGTTTTGTCATTTTAATATTAGAGACCCTACGATATCCGTCAAAAATTGCGATATCAATCAACGTGCCTATGCAATCGCGAAGGGGAGGCAGGCCCAAAAACTCCTGGATCACTCAAATACAACAGCACCAGCATTTGATTGGCTTCCATTCTGATTTCCACTCGGAAGCGTTAGGTGGCAGATGAACTTACTTTCGTTCGTCTTTTCTGCATTAATAATACCTATTTTGAAACGCGTTCACTTGTTTTGAAGTCTTAAACTTTTTCTAAAATATCAGCTAAGCAGTCCGCTTTGGGGTTCCTCTCTCTATCCGTCTCTCCTCCCATTTTTTTTATATTATTCTCACCATGCAAACCGTATTTCATGTTTATTTGCATCACTAAACACAAAAATGTTAATCAGGTTCTTTTGGTTTGTATTGTGTTTAGTGAGCAAAGTCCAGTTCATATATTTTCAAAAAATTGCTTGCCTCCTTTGTACTAAATCATATCTAAATAGGTTAAAGTGACTTTCTCTTACAGGTATAAAATTATAAATTGAATATATAAATAATTAAATGAAAAAATTATTTTAAATCTTACGGATGACAGCTTCAATTGAATCATTATTTATCACAATCGAAAAGCTTTCTTGAACTGTCAATATTCATAAGCTGCTGACATGTCTAAATTCTGTTTGAATAAATTGTCAGTTAATTTTTTAATAAGAATGCTTTTACAAATTACAAGGTACAATGAAAGGCAATACTAAGCACGATTTTATTGTTTACTCACTTTGTTTTGGGGGTTCGTTCGTTGGTCATTTGTTCATTTTTTTGGATACAATAGCTGCGTTAAATGAATCTGAGCTGCACGAAAAAGTTCAGGAAAGTACTGGATTTGGTGATCCATAAGTAAAAATGTTGCCCCAAAGTGTTTAACATTCTGTCAAGTTCTGTTCAGTGTAGCTGTTCAGATCAGCTATTAACAAGATTTTCTGCACCAAGTTTTGAGGTAGAGCAAGTGAGTGCAAAAGTTTGAAAATTAAATTTCTACTGATATCAACTGATTTATTTGTTTTATCATGAGATATCGTATTTAAGTCTGAAAATGTTACGATATTTTTAAAACCATTCAACAAAATGGATTTATTTTGTCAAAGTAAATTCACGGTTAGTTTGGAATTTTTTTCCAATAAAGTCATAAAATATAGCTTGTTTTTTGTAACAGTTGATAAGGACAAATGCAAAATCTACCGGCTAGACATTTAAAAGATAACAAAAAACTAAAGATTTGTTTTTAAATAATATGTAGTTTATAGTTTTATTTTTAGACTTTTACTGTTTAATAGTAGTGGGAAATCCCTTCCGGATTGTTGAATCAAGCGTCGCTTAAAAAGTGAGGAGAATATCGGCACAGGCTCGTTTTATGACATCAATTATCTCGTCCGTATTGTTATACTCCTCCTTCGTCGAGTTTGCTTGAAAGGCATCTCCAAACGTTTTCCATGATGTTCAGGCCAGGCGGATATGGTGGTCATTTCAATTGGGTTACATTTTGGGCCAGACTCCAGGCTTTTGTTGTCCTTGCGGTATGTATAGGCGCATAATCCTGCTGAAAATTACATCGTTGCCCACCAAACAATTCGGAAAAATGTGGAAAAGCTCTTTCCAGTAAAGATTTGTAGGTATTCGCTGTCATGCTTAAGCTTTGAAAATCCAGTTCTAAAAAGATAATTAATCGCCATGTTGATGGTTCTACCCAATATTATTTCATCCTTCCTGAAATCATGGAAATAATATTTGTACCCATCAGATCCGTCAAATTCAACGAATCGCCACTCCCGACCCCACCTTTGCGATTTTTCAGGGTCCTGTAGTTATGTACGGGCCTCTACAATCTTTTCCGCTATGCAGCGCATTCGTTGCCACTGTTCCTTGTAGCTCGAATTTTGCCTTTTTTCTCTTCAGTTAACGTCTTTTCTTTTCCCATAGCTGCTGATACGATAAAGAGTTTTTTTTAACTAATGTCCTTTATACTCTACAGCGCTTTTATATGATTCCGAATACTATAAAAGGAAGATTCTGCATTTGTCCTTAATCAACTGCTGCCAAAAAAGATGTTTATTTAATGACATTATTGGAAAAAAATTCATAAAATTTAAAATCGTTAATTTATTTTTACAACAGCAGAATTTTAAGAGATAAGAGAATGGTTTTAAAAATATCGTAACATTTTCAAAACAAATTACCTTTCCCTAATCAAGTGGTACGGAGTGTCAAGTGTTCAACGACACTTCCACTGCAAATTGAAATAAGATGTGTTTTCTTGTTGCAAACGACATAAGCTTTATTTTACCGGCATGACAGGTTAGGTTAGGTTTAAAATGGTTGTTAAGATTTGTTCATCATTTTACAAAAGATTTGTTTTGACTCGCTGTACATTCTTTATAATACTCTTTACATATTTACTTAACTTTGAAGCACTTACTGCAACTGTTTGCTCTCTTTCTTTTTCATTTTACATTCTTAATAAATGATTCACTTGTGTTCTAAATTTCACCGAGTTAACGTGTTTTATTACAACATTGGTTATGCAATGGCATACAGCACTAGTGACCTAAACGCGCCCACCGCGATCCCTAGGGAACCAATTAAATCTCAACTTTAAAAGGAGGAACCTAAACAGCTTCCCTCGAAATCCATCCTATATCCCCGCAGAATTTGACTAGCTTTCTGTAGTCTGTACAGCCCAATTCCTCCTATTTATTTATTTATTTATCTGCGTGTGTACGAGTCTAAGCCGTGTTCCGTGTGTACGAGTTTAAGCCGCTTGTTCCGACAGAAGCTTTACCACTGTTTCGAGCCGTTCCCTGCTCAAACTAAGAATTTCCCTCGACATGACAACAATTGCTAAAAATATCAAAATGTCAAAATTGATATAACCAGAGTTTTAGCCAGGATAAAACGTGTTTAAAATAATGTAAATTACTGAGTGGCCCACAAAGTACGACTACGAAATACACCACATGTCCTCCCTGCGTTTTTATAATTGTCCCATGTTAAAATACGATTGAAAGTCAATCGAACCGTTTTACTCTCAACCATCAAACTATTATTTCAAGATCGTCATTGACACAACTCTTACTATGCCTTATAAGTCCAGCGGCTGGCCCATATAGGGAGAATAAAATTGAGCTGATAATTAACGGCAACTGAGATGAAGATGCTCCGCATGACAGCAGGTATACAAAACTTGATAGAATAAGAACTTCAAAAAAATTCACGTCAAAGACCCCATCTCAAAGAAAATGAAGCGCGATCAGCTTAGTTTTTACCGTCATATTCAAAAAAGAGATCCTAAAAACCCAGTCAAAAAGGCAATATAATCAATGTCCTTATACTTCTTCTTCTTCCTTTCTTGACTGCAAAGTTGTGATCAGAATTAAACCCACTATATCTATAACCCACGTTACTGGTCCGCCTGTGTTCTTCGCCGGTTTGACCTCAATAAAAATCAGCGAGACTCTCGGTGTTATTGCATTTGTGTGGTCCACGAATGTTTAGACCTGCGTTTATTTTACTGGGAACAAGTTAAGTAAACACATGTTGCTCTAATTGGAATATTTTCCGTAGTAACATGTAAGCAAAACGGCGACATTTTGTCGACAAGTATTTGTTTTCATCGAAATAAGTGAACAAAACCATTCTTATCTAAATACATACAACCCTGCCGAAGATGAGTTCTAGCTTTGTTAATGCATTAATTTTAATTGTTGTCAGCCATTAACTGGCTAAGGCCAGTATTTTTATGCCCTATCTAAAGGGTATATTTATTTGTAACACGTCTTAAATTGCTCGTAGAATCCTAACTATTTATGTTTGTGATCAGCATCGAAATTTATGTCGATCTAGCCATGTCCGTCCGTCCGGCAGATATTTTGAGAACCTTAAATTCGAGGTAGAAGGCTGAAATTCGGAAGTCGCGACGGGGCCCAGTATTGCCTAAAGTTTTTTTTCCACAGAAGCTTCTCAAATTTGCCGTTCGGAGTCTGCTTAAAACTGTAAGTCTCTTCCACTTCAAGCGAATGGTTGAAGAAGCTCCGCTTAAAGTCCTGTATGGGCCGTTAATGCCTAATTTATTTATGGGAGGCGGTGAAGTAGGAGGGTTCTGATCCCTTTAGTCCAGGTTATAACCACAGATAACTACAGTAGCCACAGCAACCCACATTCACAGCATATTTTAGTTATTTATTTATAAAGTTGTATAGGGAGCTGCTGCTCCGGTAGGTGGTGTCCCAGTCTAACTTTTATTCAATTGTGTCGACACAGAATATTTAATAAAAAATGTTTTCACGGATGTGGGCTTGGGCGAAAAATGTTCGCCAAGTTCCCCTTCTGTATTTATAAACTAAATAAACTTAGTTAAGTTCCTCGAAATCACGTGTCTTTTATTTCGAGAGTTTGATTAGGAGTATTATCACAATAGACCGATATAATGGTCTGAATGAGCCTAGCTTTCGTGCCCAGGCAGCCACCTTATCTTACTTAACCTTGATTAAGTTCAATCATTTGACGTAATATGCGATTTTATTTATTTTTGGTATTTGCTTTATTGTGTTCCAAATTAGCAATCTAGTGTCAAAACAACTTTAATTATCTCAAAACTATTCATGGCGGCATTTCGGAAGTGAGCTTTCTTTTGAAATACTTGTCATTTAGTTCTCTTGTCATTGATTGATCACAATTTGATTATATAAACCCAGAAAGAGGGTGTGTCTGGCAGCCAACGAACTGTCGCCGGCTTTCGACTTGAATGTGGAGTTGTAGGAAATCGTCTTCATATGTCTGCCCCAAATAAAGTGCCTACATTTCTGTAAACCAAATCAAAGTTTTCTGTCGCCAAGCTACAATCGATGAAAAAGTACTCAGCACTTGTATGTTTGGCGCACATAAGAATGACTAAAAGCTTGTCATCGTCAGCTAAATTGTCGCCCGAACAAAATATGAATGATTTTGCTTTGTTATTTCAATTACGAGTACTGTGCGATTGTTTATTGTGCGGTATTGGTTATATGATCAAAATATGTACCTAGACAAGGTAAATGTGATTCAATGTTCTTTAGAGGTGTAGTGATTTTAGTGAAGGTGCTTTCAGTGTGAATCAAAAAAGCATTTTATTCAAACTTTATAACAGCATTGTTATCATCTAAGATGGGTGATTGTGGCTCAGTAATGGGTTTGTTGGTTGATCAGAAGAGTGTTGGTTTAATTATCAACAAAGGTTAATTTGAATGTGGATTCAGTGACATTCGATGAAATTGAATGAATTTTTGTTACCGAATCAAATCTGTTTAAATTTTGCCAGTGTTGCCGAAAGTACTCCCATAGGAGTATTGTACTACTTTCAACACCTCCGTACTCCCGTACTCCTCCTTTCATATTCGTACTCCTATTTTTTTAAAGACCTAAAATATCTTACACTTGCAGCAAAGTGGAATGTCAACCTAAATAAATTTAATTCACTTAAAATGTAATGTAAATTTGGCAGCACTTTTATCTTCCAAACTGTCGTCCAAAAGGGAATTTCACTCTTTCTTATTTGTTTTTGTGTTTCGTTGGTTTCATCTTTCATGAAATTTTCCTGCCAGTTCGGTATTTATTTTACTGTTACCCGAGATTGTGGTTTGTTGGTCGTTTTTTTTGTTTGAACTCTGTGAATTTCTATGTACAGTTAAAAAAAAATTAAAAGGTTTGTTAAAATAATACTTGAAATATTTTAATTCTTGTTAGAATAATTCAAAGTTAACTTGTATTATACATATTTAGTAAATTGGATTCCTTTGAGGCGGTTAAGGTAAAAAAGCTGTAAATGTGTCTTGTGTTGCTGGAGGTTCTAAAACAAATGAGTCCGCTACTGTTCTTAAAAATTTAGCACCAAAATCACCAAATCGGTAAAGGCAAAAACAGGTCCACCAGCCAATGTCAATGTGTCTTCTGTTGCTGGTAAAAACCAAATGAGTCTGCTGCTGTCCCTGCAAATTCGGTTCCTGAATCCCCTGCCGAAAGAACCCACGATGTTGAGATTTCTAACGCTGATGAAGTTAATACACCTACCACATCCTCTTTAGAAATAGCAGAGTTTTGGTCAGAGATATTTGTCTTAAAAAATGCCCTTAATGAAACACTTTTCCCTATGACAAGGGATTTTGTAAGTGCTTTGTTCAGTCTTCCGCAGTCTTTACGGGTGGCAATGGTGCAGTAGTAGTGTATTCGCTCACGGAATGGAAGGTCGTGCGTTCGAATCCCGGCCATGTCCATTACTTTATACCGAATACATGAAATCGTAATCTCCCTAAGTAACTTAGACACCACCCGTGGAGAAAAACCCTACAACTGCACCCAAACACTTCTTTCCTATCTCTCTATTCTTTCTAATACCAAGTAGCTTACACTGTGTTCTTAGCATTATAAGGGTACTGTAACAACAGAAAAAAAAAATCCCTTTAGCGTAAGCAAATTATAAAAAAAAAAAAAAAAAAAAAGAGCAGCGCAGCCGCAGAACGAGTTTTTCCCCAACTGCTTCTCATTAAAGATAAAAAAGAGAACAGATTGGAGGTAAACACATTGAATGCAAATCAATGAAGCATTTTTAAATAAATTTAACCAAAAAAATTGTGTACTCATCTGTTTTTGAAGACTAAAAATTGTTTGTACTACTATTTTTTCAAAATACTCCCCATTTTTGGCTGCAGTACTACCTTATAATATTACTCTCCGGCAACACTGAACTTTGCTGACTTGCTACATATCTACTTGATTTTGAATGTGTACTTAACAAACACGTGAACACGGAATGCGTATAGATATAACATGCTAACTAAAAATCAGTGTTCTTAAAACACGCTTATTATTCACTTGTACACGGAGGCAAACTACACGAATTTTAAATACACTGAACTAAAATACACTGTATCTAATTTTATTTTTATAACTCGTTTTACTGCACTCTTCTTCTTTCTCCTTAAAGACGAGTTATGAACTGGGCTGAAGGGACCATAACCCTCACACTTAACTGCATCTCTCCTGGCCTGTGCTGGCGTTGCTGCAATTGTGTGGTCTCTTTCGCCATTGTATGGAAATGCTGATTGATATTGCTTTTTTACGGGTTTCGTAGGATCTCTCTTTTGAACATGATAGTACCAATTCAGCCGGTCGGGCTCCATTTTCTTTCAGATACGTTTTTTGAAAGGAAGTCTTTCTCGGATATTCTTTCGATCAATCTTTGTTACTCCTGATGTGATGCTGCCGCAGCTGAGCTGCTGTTAATTTGCCCACATTTTTTTTGTACACCGGGCGCCCAACTGCGGTGTAGAGGGTTCCTTTCAGCTTAAGTGGCATTTTTCGGTCACATAAGATGGCTGAGTTTTCCCGCTACTTCATCCACCCTACGCTTAGACAATGCTTAATGTCTTCATCACAGCTTGCTTCACTATTGATCATAGATCTAACATATTTGTACTTTTCACACTTGGAAATCACTTTCCTATTCACATAAATGTCTGGAATAGGTCGGAGTGGGTCACAGAACGGACAACAAAAGTAATCTTTTTTTTGGACTAATTCGATACCAATTCCCCTCCAAAAGTCCATCCATGCATAAAGCGCTTGTTGAAGGGACGTTTGATCCTCGCTTATGAAGGCTCCATCACCAGCAAAGAACAACTGATGTACTTTGGAGTCCGTCAGTTTTCCTTCATTCATTTCACTGCACTATTGGCTCCGATTTCAATTGATATGATTTCGATTTTCGGGTGTATCAGTCACATGATATAATTTACTAAAGACAGTGCAGAAACATTTATTGGCCATTATGTACATACATGCATTATTATATGTATGAATGTTAAAAAAAACCGGCAACTTGTTAACATTTTTTTCTATTATTTTTGCTCTGTGTAAACTAACTGTTGTGTGCCTAGAATTCCGTTTGGAATTAAATAAGTAAGTTCCTAGTTAGCCTATTGAAACTTTTTTGTCGAGCTTTGATTTAAGAACTACATAATTTCAATTTAAGATCAGTTTGTTAAAAACTGGGTAAATCTGTGATGGGGTTAATTGAGATTTTCGTTAACCCACGGTTAAGAATTTCTGGTAAGCAGACAGTGTTTATTCACATTGTGTTTGTTTTCGTCACCAAATCATTGTTTTGCGGAAAAACGTTCCATTTTTCTAGTTTGTCTGTCAATTCAGTTTTGTCAACCTTAATATGTGGTAAACTTTGTTTTGGTCTGGCCGCGTTTGTTTTCGAGAAATAGCGAGTCGAATAAAATAATGTAAAATATGACGCCAAACGAGTTCGTCTAATTTGGAAGTTTGGGGAGAATGCAATTTAAAAATTCTCCAACCATATTACAAATAAATCAAATTCGTCAGCCTTTTCCGACTCGGTAACGTCAATAAGCCCCTCATTATTTTTTTCTTTTATGGTCAGTTAAATCCAGATCATAACTTCGCCGTTAAAGAAGAATAAAAATAGATTGGTCTTATTGGCTACACTCTAAAGTCTTTAAGATAAGCTGAGCCTTTTCGTTCGTTCTTCGCTTTGTCTTACACCTTAGTTTTTCGAAGTCCGGCTCATGGTTGTGTTCTGCAGTTTGTTTGGCTAAGTCTGTTGCTAAACGTTTGTTTGAAACGTCAGCAATATGTTCTCTTAAGTGATGTCCACGATATCTCTTTGTTTGATCAATATAAAACAGCGGACAATCTTTTCAAGGTGTTTGTTATAATGTAGATACTTCATAACTCTGTTGTTCGTTTATGGGTAAATGTTCATATTGTCATATATGTACGTTACCAAGCGACTTACGTTAACAAGCGACTTACGTTAACAAGCGACTATTTCGCAGTTCTGTGACTTTCTACCTTGTGAACATATAAAACGCCGTATATGTTTGCAGATATGTTTTGACCTTGCTCTTGATTTTTTTACCACATTATTGAGGCTTCCAAATGCGACCGTTCTTCTCACCTCTCCACTTTTCGAATGCAGTCGTATAAAATGACCGGCGGCAGATGAAGAGATAGAACCGCAGGGCCCGGGTACTAATTCCAGTATAGTAATTCGAATAGACATCTAAAATGTATTATTATTATACCCTATTCTAAGGGTATATTAATTTTGACGCATAGTTTGTAACATACCTTAATATTGCCCGTAGACCCCTAAAAGTTACTATATTTATGATCAGCATCGATAGTAATGTCGATCTAGCCATGTCCGTCCGTCCGTCCGTCCGTCCGTCCGTCTGTAGCCAAAAATTAGGCCTTTAAACTGGACCTAGAGAGCTGACATTTTAACCATATACTCTCCCGAAATAATCAAGTTTACGAATTTTTGAAATCCGCCCACAGACACGCCCACAAAATCAAAAAAACCAAATTTTGGAAAAAATCGAATTTTGAGCTAGAAAGCTGAAATTTTTTATATATGATCTATGACTCCTAAAACTGCTCGGGATAAAAAATTTTCAAAATCCGCCCACTGACACGCCCACAAATAAATAAAATAATTTTTGTATACCCTATTCTAAGGGTATATTAATTTTTGAAAATCCAAAGTTTCAGCTAGGGAGCTGAAATTTATAGTATATACTCTCTATGGGCCCTTCATGCTCATGTGTAAATATTTTCAAAATCCGCCGACTGACACGCCCACAATTAATTTTTTTTTTTTTTTGAAAGTTCAAAGTTTGAGCTAGGGAGCTGAAATTTATAATATATACTCTCTAGGGGCCCTTTATTCTCATGTGTTAATTTTTTTTAAATCCGCCTACTGACACGCCCACAATTAAATAAAACAATTTTATTGAAACACCCAAGTTTGAGCTAGGTAGCGTTTTTTTTTGTTGATAAAATCATTTAAATGTTATATAACAAAATATGTAGAGCGTTCTTAACAATTCAACCATACTTAGACTTTTGTCACGCCCACTCATGAGGGATAGGAATAAGAATAGGGTATCCAACAGTTCGCCCAAGCGGACTGTAGCCCGTCCCTATGTTTTTTAATTCCGAACTCAATGCAACACCTTCTCGCCTAAGTAAATTATTTTTTTTGTTTTTATCAAAACCCTTGCACTATTTTATTTAAAAGCAGTATTACATTCCTCTCAAAAATATTAATTCACACACAAAAATGTCTGAAACTAGGCTATAAAGGCGGTTGATGCCAAAATAGTGGTAGTTAGTAGTTCACAACTTGCAATTTGGAAGTTGGTATTTTCGCAATCACTTTTACTCCAAAATTGAGAAATGAAATCTAGCTCCAATTCACTATGGCGATAAAAAAATCATTGCGAGCTAAAGTAATTGTAATATCAATCGACAGCCAGACACCACTTTATCTTTGCAAGATAACCGCCACCGGCCGGTGTGAAATTGTACAGATGATAAATTAGCTTCGCTATAAAATATTTGCTCATCGTCGTGCCGGCCGTAAATGCACTCTCTTTGATTACATATCCACTCAATCCTCACTGGTAGTCGAGATCATCATATGTTATATTATATGATTTTTTCGTCTAGGAAACGCATTTTTTTGTATTTCACAAATATGTACCTAGACAAGGTAAATGTGATTCAATGTTCTTTAGAGGTGTAGTGATTTTAGTGAAGGTGCTTTCAGTGTGAATCAAAAAAGCATTTTATTCAAACTTTATAACAGCATTGTTATCATCTAAGATGGGTGATTGTGGCTCAGTAATGGGTTTGTTGGTTGATCAGAAGAGTGTTGGTTTAATTATCAACAAAGGTTAATTTGAATGTGGATTCAGTGACATTCGATGAAATTGAATGAATTTTTGTTACCGAATCAAATCTGTTTAAATTTTGCCAGTGTTGCCGAAAGTACTCCCATAGGAGTATTGTACTACTTTCAACACCTCCGTACTCCCGTACTCCTCCTTTCATATTCGTACTCCTATTTTTTTAAAGACCTAAAATATCTTACACTTGCAGCAAAGTGGAATGTCAACCTAAATAAATTTAATTCACTTAAAATGTAATGTAAATTTGGCAGCACTTTTATCTTCCAAACTGTCGTCCAAAAGGGAATTTCACTCTTTCTTATTTGTTTTTGTGTTTCGTTGGTTTCATCTTTCATGAAATTTTCCTGCCAGTTCGGTATTTATTTTACTGTTACCCGAGATTGTGGTTTGTTGGTCGTTTTTTTTGTTTGAACTCTGTGAATTTCTATGTACAGTTAAAAAAAAATTAAAAGGTTTGTTAAAATAATACTTGAAATATTTTAATTCTTGTTAGAATAATTCAAAGTTAACTTGTATTATACATATTTAGTAAATTGGATTCCTTTGAGGCGGTTAAGGTAAAAAAGCTGTAAATGTGTCTTGTGTTGCTGGAGGTTCTAAAACAAATGAGTCCGCTACTGTTCTTAAAAATTTAGCACCAAAATCACCAAATCGGTAAAGGCAAAAACAGGTCCACCAGCCAATGTCAATGTGTCTTCTGTTGCTGGTAAAAACCAAATGAGTCTGCTGCTGTCCCTGCAAATTCGGTTCCTGAATCCCCTGCCGAAAGAACCCACGATGTTGAGATTTCTAACGCTGATGAAGTTAATACACCTACCACATCCTCTTTAGAAATAGCAGAGTTTTGGTCAGAGATATTTGTCTTAAAAAATGCCCTTAATGAAACACTTTTCCCTATGACAAGGGATTTTGTAAGTGCTTTGTTCAGTCTTCCGCAGTCTTTACGGGTGGCAATGGTGCAGTAGTAGTGTATTCGCTCACGGAATGGAAGGTCGTGCGTTCGAATCCCGGCCATGTCCATTACTTTATACCGAATACATGAAATCGTAATCTCCCTAAGTAACTTAGACACCACCCGTGGAGAAAAACCCTACAACTGCACCCAAACACTTCTTTCCTATCTCTCTATTCTTTCTAATACCAAGTAGCTTACACTGTGTTCTTAGCATTATAAGGGTACTGTAACAACAGAAAAAAAAAATCCCTTTAGCGTAAGCAAATTATAAAAAAAAAAAAAAAAAAAAAGAGCAGCGCAGCCGCAGAACGAGTTTTTCCCCAACTGCTTCTCATTAAAGATAAAAAAGAGAACAGATTGGAGGTAAACACATTGAATGCAAATCAATGAAGCATTTTTAAATAAATTTAACCAAAAAAATTGTGTACTCATCTGTTTTTGAAGACTAAAAATTGTTTGTACTACTATTTTTTCAAAATACTCCCCATTTTTGGCTGCAGTACTACCTTATAATATTACTCTCCGGCAACACTGAACTTTGCTGACTTGCTACATATCTACTTGATTTTGAATGTGTACTTAACAAACACGTGAACACGGAATGCGTATAGATATAACATGCTAACTAAAAATCAGTGTTCTTAAAACACGCTTATTATTCACTTGTACACGGAGGCAAACTACACGAATTTTAAATACACTGAACTAAAATACACTGTATCTAATTTTATTTTTATAACTCGTTTTACTGCACTCTTCTTCTTTCTCCTTAAAGACGAGTTATGAACTGGGCTGAAGGGACCATAACCCTCACACTTAACTGCATCTCTCCTGGCCTGTGCTGGCGTTGCTGCAATTGTGTGGTCTCTTTCGCCATTGTATGGAAATGCTGATTGATATTGCTTTTTTACGGGTTTCGTAGGATCTCTCTTTTGAACATGATAGTACCAATTCAGCCGGTCGGGCTCCATTTTCTTTCAGATACGTTTTTTGAAAGGAAGTCTTTCTCGGATATTCTTTCGATCAATCTTTGTTACTCCTGATGTGATGCTGCCGCAGCTGAGCTGCTGTTAATTTGCCCACATTTTTTTTGTACACCGGGCGCCCAACTGCGGTGTAGAGGGTTCCTTTCAGCTTAAGTGGCATTTTTCGGTCACATAAGATGGCTGAGTTTTCCCGCTACTTCATCCACCCTACGCTTAGACAATGCTTAATGTCTTCATCACAGCTTGCTTCACTATTGATCATAGATCTAACATATTTGTACTTTTCACACTTGGAAATCACTTTCCTATTCACATAAATGTCTGGAATAGGTCGGAGTGGGTCACAGAACGGACAACAAAAGTAATCTTTTTTTTTGACTAATTCGATACCAATTCCCCTCCAAAAGTCCATCCATGCATAAAGCGCTTGTTGAAGGGACGTTTGATCCTCGCTTATGAAGGCTCCATCACCAGCAAAGAACAACTGATGTACTTTGGAGTCCGTCAGTTTTCCTTCATTCATTTCACTGCACTATTGGCTCCGATTTCAATTGATATGATTTCGATTTTCGGGTGTATCAGTCACATGATATAATTTACTAAAGACAGTGCAGAAACATTTATTGGCCATTATGTACATACATGCATTATTATATGTATGAATGTTAAAAAAAACCGGCAACTTGTTAACATTTTTTTCTATTATTTTTGCTCTGTGTAAACTAACTGTTGTGTGCCTAGAATTCCGTTAGGAATTAAATAAGTAAGTTCCTAGTTAGCCTATTGAAACTTTTTTGTCGAGCTTTGATTTAAGAACTACATAATTTCAATTTAAGATCAGTTTGTTAAAAACTGGGTAAATCTGTGATGGGGTTAATTGAGATTTTCGTTAACCCACGGTTAAGAATTTCTGGTAAGCAGACAGTGTTTATTCACATTGTGTTTGTTTTCGTCACCAAATCATTGTTTTGCGGAAAAACGTTCCATTTTTCTAGTTTGTCTGTCAATTCAGTTTTGTCAACCTTAATATGTGGTAAACTTTGTTTTGGTCTGGCCGCGTTTGTTTTCGAGAAATAGCGAGTCGAATAAAATAATGTAAAATATGACGGCAAACGAGTTCGTCTAATTTGGAAGTTTGGGGAGAATGCAATTTAAAAATTCTCCAACCATATTACAAATAAATCAAATTCGTCAGCCTTTTCCGACTCGGTAACGTCAATAAGCCCCTCATTATTTTTTTCTTTTATGGTCAGTTAAATCCAGATCATAACTTCGCCGTTAAAGAAGAATAAAAATAGATTGGTCTTATTGGCTACACTCTAAAGTCTTTAAGATAAGCTGAGCCTTTTCGTTCGTTCTTCGCTTTGTCTTACACCTTAGTTTTTCGAAGTCCGGCTCATGGTTGTGTTCTGCAGTTTGTTTGGCTAAGTCTGTTGCTAAACGTTTGTTTGAAACGTCAGCAATATGTTCTCTTAAGTGATGTCCACGATATCTCTTTGTTTGATCAATATAAAACAGCGGACAATCTTTTCAAGGTGTTTGTTATAATGTAGATACTTCATAACTCTGTTGTTCGTTTATGGGTAAATGTTCATATTGTCATATATGTACGTTACCAAGCGACTTACGTTAACAAGCGACTTACGTTAACAAGCGACTATTTCGCAGTTCTGTGACTTTCTACCTTGTGAACATATAAAACGCCGTATATGTTTGCAGATATGTTTTGACCTTGCTCTTGATTTTTTTACCACATTATTGAGGCTTCCAAATGCGACCGTTCTTCTCACCTCTCCACTTTTCGAATGCAGTCGTATAAAATGACCGGCGGCAGATGAAGAGATAGAACCGCAGGGCCCGGGTACTAATTCCAGTATAGTAATTCGAATAGACATCTAAAATGTATTATTATTATACCCTATTCTAAGGGTATATTAATTTTGACGCATAGTTTGTAACATACCTTAATATTGCCCGTAGACCCCTAAAAGTTACTATATTTATGATCAGCATCGATAGTAATGTCGATCTAGCCATGTCCGTCCGTCCGTCCGTCCGTCCGTCCGTCTGTAGCCAAAAATTAGGCCTTTAAACTGGACCTAGAGAGCTGACATTTTAACCATATACTCTCCCGAAATAATCAAGTTTACGAATTTTTGAAATCCGCCCACAGACACGCCCACAAAATCAAAAAAACCAAATTTTGGAAAAAATCGAATTTTGAGCTAGAAAGCTGAAATTTTTTATATATGATCTATGACTCCTAAAACTGCTCGGGATAAAAAATTTTCAAAATCCGCCCACTGACACGCCCACAAATAAATAAAATAATTTTTGTATACCCTATTCTAAGGGTATATTAATTTTTGAAAATCCAAAGTTTCAGCTAGGGAGCTGAAATTTATAGTATATACTCTCTATGGGCCCTTCATGCTCATGTGTAAATATTTTCAAAATCCGCCGACTGACACGCCCACAATTAATTTTTTTTTTTTTTTGAAAGTTCAAAGTTTGAGCTAGGGAGCTGAAATTTATAATATATACTCTCTAGGGGCCCTTTATTCTCATGTGTTAATTTTTTTTAAATCCGCCTACTGACACGCCCACAATTAAATAAAACAATTTTATTGAAACACCCAAGTTTGAGCTAGGTAGCGTTTTTTTTTGTTGATAAAATCATTTAAATGTTATATAACAAAATATGTAGAGCGTTCTTAACAATTCAACCATACTTAGACTTTTGTCACGCCCACTCATGAGGGATAGGAATAAGAATAGGGTATCCAACAGTTCGCCCAAGCGGACTGTAGCCCGTCCCTATGTTTTTTAATTCCGAACTCAATGCAACACCTTCTCGCCTAAGTAAATTATTTTTTTTGTTTTTATCAAAACCCTTGCACTATTTTATTTAAAAGCAGTATTACATTCCTCTCAAAAATATTAATTCACACACAAAAATGTCTGAAACTAGGCTATAAAGGCGGTTGATGCCAAAATAGTGGTAGTTAGTAGTTCACAACTTGCAATTTGGAAGTTGGTATTTTCGCAATCACTTTTACTCCAAAATTGAGAAATGAAATCTAGCTCCAATTCACTATGGCGATAAAAAAATCATTGCGAGCTAAAGTAATTGTAATATCAATCGACAGCCAGACACCACTTTATCTTTGCAAGATAACCGCCACCGGCCGGTGTGAAATTGTACAGATGATAAATTAGCTTCGCTATAAAATATTTGCTCATCGTCGTGCCGGCCGTAAATGCACTCTCTTTGATTACATATCCACTCAATCCTCACTGGTAGTCGAGATCATCATATGTTATATTATATGATTTTTTCGTCTAGGAAACGCATTTTTTTGTATTTCACTTTCGGGTGCCCCTGAGATCACATCTTTGCATTGTGACTAGGGCATAGGTGATTTTTTTTGTTTTAAATTTCCTCAGCCGATTAAGTCCCTTTGTATATATACGGATGGTTCTAAAATCGAAACGGGGGTAGGAGCGGGAATATACGGACCACACAAACGCTTTACGATACCCATGGGAAAAAGTCCCAGCGTACCTATTTCAAGCAGAGCTCCACGCCATTCAAGAATGCGCCAGAAACATTATTTTATCTGGCATAAAAGGTGCAACCATCCATATTTTCCGGGATAGTCAAGCAGCTATAAACGCCCTTAGCTCGTATACCATTGACTCCAAATCAGTCATCTACTGCTTCAATACCCTACAAACACTCGGAATAAGAAACAACACCAAATTATGGTGGGTTCCGGGTCATGTCGGGGTAGAAGGCACTACCCGGACGATCGTCCACTATACAACCTCGTTAAATCGATCTCAAGAAAAACGCATATGCATTAAGTCAACATCAAAACTTCATTCATTATGAGTCATCTAACCATTGAACCGGCTAAATCTGGAAATACATCAACCAGTTGTGAGTGAAAACATATGCGGCTCAATATAATTAACATTTATTTTATTTTTTCATCATCAACTTAGTGGAATTTATCATTTTCAAATCCCCCTTCTAGCTTATGCACAGGAAAATAAACGATTTTAACCGATTATCTTTTTTTTCTATTTTCAGGAGTCGCCGACGGTGTAGGAGGTTGGCGAAGCTATGGCATTGATCCTGGTGAATTTTCCTCGTTCCTAATGAAGACCTGCGAGCGTCTTGTCCATTGTGTTAATTTTAATCCCCAACGGCCAGTTAATCTTTTAGCGTATAGTTACTGTGAACTGCTGGAGCAAAAGAAACCCATTTTAGGTGAGTATTTTTTCCCGATTTCGGTCGGAATCCCGTTAAAAAAAATGGCTAATACATATACATATCATCAATCATAGAGCTGTTGTATTATTTCTTACTTTCCATTGTGGACTCTGATAGTTTAAATCACATAAATATCACGTTTTGAGTATAGCGCTGTACGGCGACAAGAATAATGTGAATAAAATTTGTAAATAAAATAAATTGCGTAGGTGATTAGAAATTTAATGAGGCTCTAGGAAGGTGTGTTTCCAATCACTTAGTTTCATAAAGAAAACCATACTGTGACTTTCGAAGTATCCTCTGGCTTATCAGTAAAAAAAATATATTTACACATTCTACGCAAATTTATACTATGTACTCGTATGGGATATTTTTTCAGTAAATATGCGCCTTAGAGAGATAGAGAGGGAGAGGTTGGAGAATGCTGGCGTCAATGCCGTATGACCTTTCTGAAGTTGATTCAATGAGATGATCCGCATAACATGATTTGATTGCTTTGGAATAACAAAATAGTACATACTACATTATTTGTCATTCATTCATTATTAAGTGGGCTTGTAGTTCTAATTAAACTCTTTCCCTTAAGTTAGGTTGTGTAAAAAATGCACTTTGATCTGAAAGTAAAGTCCATTGCAGTTTTCAGTCATTATGGAGGCTAGCTCAACAAACGCAAGATGATTAGTTACAATCAATTTTGAATGAGAAACAAATGCGTGCTCGTCGATGATCGACTTGGATGCGTTAAACTGAGAAACAAATAAATGATCTTGCCCATTTAATTGGGAAGATACTTTTTTTATTAAAAAAACGCAAGCAAATTGAGGTGAAGTTGTATAATTTGTATTGGATCTTATGCTCAAGTTCGCCCATGCAACCTACTATAACAATTAAATCGAGATATTTAAATTTATAAGAGACAAACATGACTTATGCTGGTCAACTTCTTTTTCATTCAAGTATGATTAGTATACAGACGGTTTAATTTTTCCTATTGTGCCCGTTTTGGCGTTGAACAACGCCCCAATTATTACAATATACCATTGATAAGCTAACTTCGGAAGTCACTTCCATAACTTTTTGCCTGACAAAATATAAATCGGAACTTCTTGACTTCTTTAAACTCTTTTTCGACTCTAATGAAGCTAAGTACATAATACATACTACATATTTTGGCCTTAACGGGCCCATACATTTCCTAGAACCTAGCTTCTCCAACCACTTTCATGCGAAGTGGAGGGGACCTACCTACAGTTTTACGTCGAATCCGAACGGCAAATTTGAGAAGCTTTTCATGACATTTGATACTCTTGGATGTTTGTCAGACGTTCGCAAGAGATGCCAACAACACCCGGTATTCCCAAGTGGTCCCCCATCTAAGTACTAACCACGCCCTACGTCGTTTAATTGTGGTGATCGAACGAGAACCGATTACTGCTTCTGGCTGGACCAGAACAATTGAAGGATTTATGGGGAACAAAGGTTTTAGTCAGCCGTGGCGGATCAAACCTTTGCGGAAGTTGCTTGTGCAAATTTATTGCAAACCATTTGCTGAGGAAGGAAAGTCACAAACATGAAACTTCGAACAAGGGTGACTTGCTGCTTATTTGACAGTTAAAATTGTTACCACTTACTAACAAGAGTTGCACAAAAGTTAGTTTAACTAATAACTAAAAAGTTACAACTAAATTAGCTATAGTTTCTTTAAAAGTACATTACTAAACCATAATTGTAGTTGTAGTTGCAACAAATTTTGGAACTAAATTACTTATTAGTTGCGAGTGTAACTAAACGTGTTTAGTTACGAAAAATTAGTTGCCAGATGGTAACTAACAATAATTAGCTTTAGTTTTAGCTTCTTATAGCTATCGAATAACACAACAAAAACTATTTTCCAAAATTTCACCCAAAAAGGCTTTAACTTACGTTACTTTAAGCTACTCAAAGTTATTGAAAACTGCTTAAAGTTGTTCCCTAAGACACAATTTCTGCCCAAGAAATTTCTTTGGGCAGGTTGTAAAACAGCTGTCAACAGTAGGTACTTAAAATGACACTTAATATTTCAGTTTGTTATTTTTTCTTTCATGTAAGTCCGTATGACTGTTTTCTGATTTACTTCATAGGCCAACTAATACCGATACGAAATTAAACATTTCTCCCATAATCATTTTCAATCGAATATTTCTATTAACCTCGATTTCACTAATTGTTTTGATTCTTCATTTAATGTTAAAGCTGTCATGTAGTTTGGTTACTAGATACATCTTACTACAAAAGCATTGCCTTACTTTTTCATTACTTCTTCAATCTCTGAGAGAATTTATCCCCACTCCTCATGATTTGAGAATTTATTTTAAGTTACTTGAACAGTAAGGACACACCCATTATGTATGAAGTTGGAAGTGAGAATAAAATCGACAAAAGGAAAATGCCTTGCGAAGTCAAAATAGAAGCAAGCCTAAGTGCTAAAATATTTATTACAGAGTGAAAAAGAGATAATGTTGAGTTCAAGGTTGGATTGCAAGAAGAGCCGAGTTTGGATGTCATTGGTAACTTTTAATTGAGCTGGAAAAGGAAGATTACTATTTTAATTTTTTTTTGTAGTAGTATTATGATGCGTTTGTTAAAAAATGTTCCAGATGAATGAGACAAACAGAACCGAAATGATCAATGGTGATTTAATTTAGACAATGAATATAAATCGGATTACAAAATCAGGCTCGGATTTGATACGTTACTGTTAAGCAATTTGCAATGGCTGACGATGACTTACGCTGGTGAAATTTAAACATTATTTAAAAAGAGAGTATAAAGAGAATTTTTTCAACAGTGTTTGCACTAAAAAGATGCTTTCTTAAACCATTTTGGTCCGATGTCCGTGCAATATTAACCCTGTTTTGTTGGGATGGAAAAGCATCAAGGGCAAATGGACTTTACGGCTACTTAATTCCAGTTTGAGACATTAAGATTTTATTTAACAAAAAAATAAAATTTTACACATAAAAACAACTCCGCCCACCAGCTTTGACTTCTTTTGACTGATTTTCATTATGGCATTAAGTAAATCATCCGTTACCATCCATCCATCATCTATTACCATCTGATATGCATTATATAGACTTGTAAATTCCATTATTTCCGGTCAACATGCGTCCCCACATCAGAGAAAAAAATCATATTTAAACACTTCCATGTCCTTCCTTGGTTTCGATTTACAAAATCCCTTTGGAAACGTACGCGACGAACAGCACTCAAAACCTTTTGTATACCACTAAAATTATTGAAAAAACATCTGTCGTTTTTGACGCTTAATACTACATTTGACTTCTAACTTCTTCGTAAATTTCTGTCTCTGTGATATCACGCCCACCACTGCCATTTTGACAGACTATTCAATTCAATGCAAAAGTAAGGGAACAGACCAAGCAAAATGATGATAGCAACGTTATATAAATTTGGGTAACTAATTTTGTTTTATTTCCGTTGTCTCTAAATTGTTTTATAAATTGTTATTCACTAACAATATGAAAAAATGTCTACAAAAATATATTGCAACCTAATATTAGACAGTTATTTGAAAAATGCCAAAACATTTTGGGCAAAATGCCAAAGAATATAATTTTCCGTATTTTGTCCTCAAAAGAAATGTTTTTTTTTTTATAAATGAACTCCCTCAAATAGGTACACAACAAAATCTTAAAAGCATGTTCGCTTCATGGTATTGTTGTTAACACTTTCAACACTCGTATCACAATAATTACTAAGGTCTTGGCATTTGTTTTTTAAATTAGTTTGTATAGATTGAAGAAGGCCTTTCAAAAAAAGTATTTAAGCCATCCATTTTATTTATGAAGATTAAAATTTCAACTGGGGCAACTCTGACAGATAATTAGTGTTTGGGTAAAAGCCAGACATAGGTAGGTCACAAACAAGTAAATAGATAATATTGATACAGGTTCATTGAGCTATCATGAATTATTTGTTCCATAACAAGATTGTATTAAATTGCTCAAGTGTACCTTTGCATGTGGAAACCAGGTTAGGTAAGCTTGAGGTGGTTGTCAGCTATAGCCTACAGGTACAGTGCCGTGTAACAACACCTATGCGGAAACCAGACTTTTTTTCAAATTAAGGTCATTGTACCTATATATTCAAAATGCAGAAAGGTATAAGAAAGAACTTGATGAAGGGATCATAAAAATATCAACAATTATTGTAAGTTTAACACCCTACTAACTTAGTAAAGGCAGACGTTATTGCGTTGAATAAATTTTGTTTTCCTTTAGGGCTTTAGGCGTAGACCTTTATCCTCAAATAACAATCCGGCAGAGGTTAAATGATCCGACTCGCTGGCGCACTTAACATTTTCCATTAAAAAGTTGAGTCAATTGAATTTCATTCAATTTTATTCCTTCCATCCTCTGCTGCTTCCAGTTCTCCAGACCAAGCGCTCTGGCATTCGCGACGGCTTGGTATTTCAAGCGGAGGTTCGGTCTTCCTTGCCTTCTCGAACCTGGGGGCTGGGAGTCGAAGATCCTCTTAGCTGGAGCATTATTTTCCATTCGCTCAATGTGGCCGAGCTAATGTAGTCGACGTGATTTAGCTTTTTGGACTACTATACATCTTGGTACAGCTCAAAGATTTCGCGGTTGTATCTTCTACTCCATTCGCTCTCCTCGCACACAGGACCAAATACGACGGGATATTTTTCTTTCAAAAGAACCCAATATCCCCCCCTTCTACATTTCGTCCAGCACTCGCCACCATAAAGCAGGACTGGCTGGATTAAGATTCAATAGAGCATGCATTTTGTCCTTCGAGTGAAGAGTTTTGAAGCAATTAGTTTCGCTAAACTGAAGTAGCATTGGTTTCCTACGGTAATTTTCCATCGGATTTCCTCTAAGTTGTCATTCGTGGATTTGTTGTTTACACCTAGGTAGATGAACTCTTAAATACCTCGAAGTTATTGCTATCAACACTGACGTTTTGTCCTTCTTCAATCACCGTAAAAGCCTCTAACATGGACGCCGGGAACGGCCGATGATGTCGATATCGTCCGCTTACAGTAGCTGGACGGATCGATTGAAGACAGTGCCTTCGGTGTTGATACCTCGCATTCCCAGTATTTTCTCTTTTCGCATCTCCTTGCCGAAATCCGGCTTGGAATACGGAAGAGCTGCTTCCAAACTGCACATTTTGCCGCGATCCCGAATTTGGTCGCCACGTAGAGCTCCTGACGAAGAATGCAATCATATGCAGCTTTAAAGTTGATGAAAATGTGGTGGACTTAAAATGCATGCAAACTGGTACGTGCCGATTAGTGTGTTGCAGAATGGCTTCAGACGTTCACAGGGTATGATGGTCCCTTCAATCTTGACAACCTCTGAAATGGTCGAAGTTAAAATGCTGTGTTCTAAAATGTCCTGTTAATCCAATTGAAATAAAAATGAAAACTTCTTCCTCCAGTAAAAGATCTATGTCATTTGCGATTGTGTCAGAAATATAGATTCACACACACAAATGGTTGAAGAAGCTGGGTTTAAAGTCCTATATAGGCCTATAGTGCCTAATATATATTTGTTTTAAAAAAAATATGGTTTTATCGGTATGTTACGGAATTCCTCAGTTGATCTGCCTATGATATTAGATGACAATAATTATTGACATGTTTAATTGTCATAAAACAATGCGCATTTTTTTAACAAATTTATGAAAACCCACATGCATCCATAAAATATGTTTGTTTGTTAAACAAAAAAGATCAAAATGTCTTAGCCGCTATCGAAAAACATGTTTGCATTTAACAATTAAGATAACATGACTTTATCTGAAGCATTCTTAAAATTTACAATAAAAGGCGCTCATGAATATTTTTTTTATCAACTACAGCCATGACCAACAAGAATTTTAATGTGAAAAATAAATTAGTGATCCCGATCTTTAAAATATCCTTTTGCTTTTGCATATAAGTAAAAGGGACTACAATTTTAAGCTTCATACTTAAATTGTTGTTACATACGTAAGTAATAAACATAAATTTTTTTCTTCTTTTCTTGAAGACCTCTGCCAAACAGTAAGTTCCTGAATAGAAACTGCAACTCATTTCAATTACAATAATTTGAAACGAGTGTTGTTGTTGTCTTTGCCGAGGTGAGCTCGGAGCAGGGATTGTGTTGGGTGGTAATTCCTATGGCGATGGTTCTCCTCTCACGGTTATGCTGTCCGGGGACTGCAGTAACGGTTGAATGGAAGAACCACCAAACTTTGATTTCTCGGAAAAAATAAAATAAATAAAACGTGCGAAATGTTTTTTTAAATGAGAACAATTCGTTTTTATTTACTAGAAAAAAAAATTATAATTAACAAAAGTTTTTCCAATGTACGAGTAAATGGATTGTGAATGCACTTTGCTACTGTTCTCCTTAGTGGTTATGCTGTCCGTGGGACTACAGTAACTTTTGCGGGCAATGGAAGCAAAACGTAAAGTTAATGAAATATAAGCGTAAAGCGCTAGGCTGATTTTATGTACTTTCCAAGGGAGACGGTCTTGTATAACCTTCGTCAATTGGCGAGCAAACAGAATCGGCAAATTGTTCTGGGCATGCGTGCCTTTTTATACTAAATTGGAAAGAGCTTTCATAATAAATTTCCTTGTTAACATCAGTTTCTTTTTTCTTATGTTAAGGCTAGAAGAGCTTTTCGAAATTACATTCGATTCTTTTTTACATTATTTAAAACTAGAAGAGCTATTCGAATATTAGGGCATTGCCACATTGAAATTTCTTAGAAAAATATATATAATTGTAAATTATAGGAAAGTATTTAGGAATTCATAAATGTTGGAAAAATATAATAATAAAAATAACAATAGAATAATAATAGAATAATAATAATATAATAAAAGTGATGATGATGATCGGTGGTTTGTTACAAATTACATTTTAAATATTTTTGCCGCACACTCTAAAAGGTTACAAAGCAACTGCGATGTAAATATATGCGAGCGCACACTATGGTAATTTCCCCGGACGATTAAGCAAACAAAATGTCGGGTAATTTAAGTGGTTATTCATTTGTTCAGTTTCATAAAATAAAAACGACAACATTTGTTTACCTCCCGCAGTTTAAACAAACAAAATGTAACTCATTGTTATTTGAGAAGTGTTCTCTTACTACAGCAAACACGCGAACTGACATAAAAGAGGGAGAATAAAATTGTGTACCTACAAGCATTTTAGCCAAGCAACGAAAAAACACGTGTTGACACTTACCCTACATATTATGTATGTAAGTAGACACTATGGATCGGATACACGAAGCCGTTTTTTTTAATGATCGAGCAGAGATCCCCATGTGTGTGACCAATAGATTTATAATTCATACTTAGAGTGCGTGTTCTTCGTGTGTTACCAGATGGCAGTAATATAACACGTAGGGAATATCCATAAAAGAAGTGTAGGTATTCTCACATCCAAAACGCCCATGTAGGTAAAAAGGACAGATTTTTGTATTTGCCGAAAACGTACGTAGGTTTTCGATATTTTGTTAAAACAAGTTTCCGAAAGATTTTCTTTCTCATTTAATTTGACAGTTCAATAAAGCGAATAAGAGGTTCCAATATTTGAGGAAGCCTTCAGGTCAAAGAAAGCCCGATAGGCTCAGTTGGCGTTGAAAGGAATAGGCTTCCATATAGTTTAAATAAAGCAAACAGAAGTTATACAAGTTTCAATCGAACCCGACAGAACTTCAACCGATTTTGATTAATGAATTGCACATAGGTAAACTTTGGCTCCAGTAGGATGGCGCTCGAACCTTTCCGCACTAAGTCCAATAATCTCGTAATAAACCGTTTTGATGATGTTGCTTGGAGCTGGTCTGAAGCCGTTGTACTTACTTTTGTGGGGTTCCGTTAAAGGTCGATGTTTCGCTGATAAAACAATTTAGGTACTTAGGTCAATATTGATTTAGCTATTCGTTAAATAGCGCCCCCCTAAACCATCGGAAATTTACTTCAAAATTGGGTTAACAGTATGCGCTACTGCAACGCCAATAGATTCTGCCAATGAAATAAAAAGTCCGTTCGCGTACTTTATGTGTAGAAAAATGAAAACTGTCAAATCTCTAAAATCGAGAGAGAATCCTCTCATTTCAAAGAAAAGTACGCGAACGCTTTTGTGTAAAAAGATGAAGCACGTCTAAGTTTGGCTTGAAAAAAAAGCAACCCCTGTTTTTTTTTGCTGGCACACTCATAGGATTTCATCATTTGACAGTTTTAATTTTTTTACCAGCTGAAATTCTGTGTAAAGAAAAATGAACGAAATTACATTTTTCTTTCGTTCATCTTTTTACCATTTTCTAAGTACGCGAACACGTTTCTGTAATTTTGCACGAAAGTTTACATAAATTTACGATTGCATATTAGTTCACGAACAGACCTAAAACTATATTTCAGGAAAAATGTTTTGTTGTCAAACTTTATTGAATATTGAAAAATACATCACCTGGTCAATCCGGTAGGTGCGTATTCCTTAAGGCTGAAAACACACCGGATAAAGCAAAACGTTTTTGATTCGATAGTCAAAAAACATTTTTTATTTCAACACACACCAAGCGAAACAGAATGTAACAAAACAAAACGTTTTGTTTTCTTGCTTCATTTGGTGTGCGTTGAAATAAAACAAAATTGAATTCGTGACTTGCTGAGTATACAAGAAAGAGTATACTTGAAACAAGAGTATACAATTATCGTTTATCCAGAGCTCGAAGAGTGGTTGAATGCGCATTTGGTATGATTACCAAAAAATTTCGTATATTTGATACTGTCATATTACTGCCACCCAATAAAGTGCAAATTATTACATTAGCCGCTTTGCATAATATGATTAGGGAACGCGAAGGCTTGCTTCAGGAAATATATGTTGAGCGTAAAGCTATGGAATACTTACCTCAAGGAGGAACACATGATAAAAATATTGGAAGAGCAATACCATCAAATGCTGCACGTAACATACGCATACGCAATCAGTATGTTCAATACTTTAACTCATCTACTGGAGCAGTTCCTTGGCAATACAAGTATGCCATCTAATTTTGGTTACATGATTTTTAAAGACAGTGTGTCAAGTATTTAAAGTAATGCAGTATTACTAAATAAATATTCATACACATTATATGCATTAATAAACATGAATAAAACTAAAATTCAATGAAACTTACCTTGGCAATTCATTTCAGTTGCTATTTCTATCCGCAGCTTATCAATAGTAACTTTATTAGCATGTTCCTTATCTTTATAATTATAGATAGGGTTTCTTGCCTCAATTGAAAAAATGAATTTTTCTCCATCTACGTCCATATTTGTTAAAATTTGCGCACAGAGTAAACCAGAGTATATCCATATAATGAGTAGGGGCACTCTCATATTTTTGACTGAAGGGTTATTGTAGAGGTTCATAATTAGGTGTAATCATTAACAAAAATAATCAGAAAAACCAGCCATAAACCATTTTAAAAATAAACCAATTACCACTGCAAGTAGTGAAAAGGATCAAATCATGCGTCTTTAAAAAAGTATTAAGAAAAACCCCACAATGTTTTGCAGAAAACAACAGGTCAGCTATCGGCAACGAAGCACGTTGTCTTGTTTTGCTTTTGTTTTTATGTTTCGTTTCATTTGGTGTGTGTTGCCTCATAAGAAAGTAGGCAATATTATCGACGCTGTGTCGAAACAGTTTTGTTTCATTCGGTGTGTGTTGCTCGTATACAATGGCATGTATTTTCGACAACCACCACCGAAACACTTCGAAACAAAAACCTGTTTCGTTTTCTTTGGTGTGTGCGCTCTCATAAGAAACAATGTTCTCTTGTTTCACGAAACAAAAACAAAACGTGTTGCTTTATCCGGTGTGTTTTCAGCCTAAGTGGGACACTCTGTATACAAAAATTAGCATCCTTATACTTTTCTTTGGGTTCTTTCCTTTTTTTTTCAAAAGTGCATGAAGGTATTTATAATTTTTTTTAACTATCATCACTGCTTCATGGTTGCTGCAATTGTCATTTGAAACCATCATGTTCCTGTATCTTTCATTGTTCGTGTTCGAATCGAATTGACTTTAGACTTATGAGTGACTGCTGACCGCTGATCTGCTTGGGTGACTCAATTGATTGCATTATCTAAACAGGTATTGAGATACGATAATGGACGATTGAGATTACTACTTAAGGAAAGCGGAAGGTGTTCATCTTAAAAATGAAAATTAGAGACCTACTTTACATATTTTAACAAATCTTAAAATAGTGTACGAAATTTTGAAATCACAATAAGTTTGCCGCTTATGCTTAGCTATTATTTGTAATCTGCATAATTATATAAAAACATCCTCAAAAATTAACTACGCAGTTGGCCAATGCAAGCAAAGTAAGTAAATCGTAAATCATTTAATTGGTCAAAAATTATTCCAATGAAAATAAAATGCCCTATACTTCGCCATGGGCGCAGCGCTGTCATTTATTTTTCTGATGACAGTTTAATGACCACCTGTTTCATTGTCCGCCTCTTTCCAAATTATTAAAGTTGAGCCTTGAACTAAGATGCTGGACATGCCTTACTAACTATGTAATGTCTCCCATTCGAAACAGCTCCATAGATGCCAAATTCGATTTCAATGAGTTAGTTAAAGACCAAAAGATTTTCCAAAATACAACTCTGTTTATAATAAACAAAAAACAATTCCTCCCACCAAAACATCTATTTGAATACTGGCATCCATCCAAATGATTTATAATTTACGTTTCTATTTTCACTTTTTATTTGAATTTCCTTACTTTCTATTTGCAGGCAGTAGCACAGCATGTGTATTAGTACTAAATCGAGAAAACAGTACTGTGTATACGGCAAATATCGGCGATAGTGGCTTCATGGTCGTTCGCAAAGGTGAAATCGTACACAAATCAGAGGAACAGCAACATTACTTTAATACACCTTTCCAACTGTCGCTGCCACCACCCGGCCATGGACACAATGTCCTCAGCGATAGTCCCGAATCAGCAGACACCCTTAGCTTTCCCGTCAAGAATGGTGATGTGATTCTTGTGGCGACCGATGGAGTTTTCGACAATGTGCCTGAAAAGCTCCTTCTTGATGTTCTCAAAGATGTAAGTTAAAAAATGAAAAAAATTAAACTTGACTTATCGATTTGTATTTTTTCCAGGTTGAGGGAGTAACAGATCCCGTGAAACTTCAAATGACTGCTAATACACTTGCGTTAATGGCACGTTCCTTGTCTTTTGACAGTGAATTCATGTCGCCCTTCGCGATAAACGCCAGGCGCAACAATATCAATGCAACCGGTGAGTTCACAACTTGATTGGATGTCCTTACATATTCTTTTTTTAACATATATGTTTTTTTAGGAGGCAAACCAGACGACATAACTGTGGTACTCGCAACTGTTTCAATGTGAAAATAAAATTCTAAACCTATTAGTTTGTATTTAAAAAGGAATCATCTTATGCAAACAAAAACTTGCGTCGTCCCTCGTCTACTCTTTGCTGTTCGATATGAATTCAATTGTTTAATTTTTAGAGCGCCGTAGTCTGGAGACAGGCTCAGCATTGTGATTGTTAGTTTCCCCCTTCTACCCCTCTTTTCCTTCGTATTGTTTTGTGATTTTTCTTCTAACAAAACGGCTGATGGTCTTTCACCTATACCGTGCGCTATTGTATATTATTTTTCGTTTTTATTTAAGGAATTAGCAAGTAAGCCAACATAATTTTAAATAAAAAAATTATAACAAAATTACATTTTAAAGGACTGAACGCAAACATTTACGAAGCGCGCGATAGAATGGCAAAAACAATTGTTTTACATAGATTAGAGTATTTAATTAAAACTTAGATTGTAAGAGAGATATTAAAATGGTGTGGCTGGCAGTGGGTGCGTCTCCATGTCTGCTCTGTCTGTCCACCGGTTTAAATGATCGAGTGCTATTTTCTACAACTTAACTTGGGTAACTTCTTTCTTGCCTCCTTTTGCAACCCATACCAATTTTAAATTAGTACGCTACTTCTGTTTAGTTTTCTCTTATATTTAATACCTTAAATTTGAATCAAGAAATCTAGTTAAATCGAATTCACTTTCATTTCATAAAACTTTTATTGCGATTTTAGTGTCAGTCTTTAATTTAGCAGTTTGCCTAATATTTAGGCTTTTGTTAAATGTGTGCATTTTTGTGTTCATTTTTATTTATTTCTCTTCAACAGAGTCAGAAAAGAGATTTGAATGAATGTAAATTGAAGCGCTTTTATTTGCGAGTAGTTATGCCAACAAATGAAATTGGATTAGTAGATAACTTTGTTAAAACATAAAAAAAAAGTTGAATAACCGTAGAGCTTCGAAGGTTTTTTTTTAAATACAAAAATCATACAACAGCTTTTTAAAGTGAAATTGGCTAAACGAACTAAAATACAAAAAAATGGAAATCACTGTTGATTTTTGAAACAAATTGTAATACAAATCTAATCATGCTGGTACTGTTATTAAGTTAGCTAAATCAATTGTAAGATTGTTATAGGAAATAAAAAGACGCAGAATTACAATAAAGAAGTCCACTTGAAAATTTCAAATACAACACTCTGTGTTTTTTTTTAATTTACTGGCTTTGGTGGCGGATGTCATTGGGGGACTATGACGGCAATAAAAGTGATTTTTTTTTCATTTGCGCGTGCGAAAGGGACTTTAAGCACCCTTATTATGTACATAATTACACAGCACTGCATTCAGGAAAAGAGGAGGAAGGTAGAAAGAGAAACCGATGCACGTTTGTTTTGAATGTTTGTAAATCACAATGTTTAGGAAAAACAGAGCGTGATATAGCATTCCACATTCGTGCTGTACGGCTAAGGAACGATTCTTTGTATTTCACTGTACGTTCAAAAGTAGGCTTAAGAGTGAGCTGATTCGCATTCTTGGCATGGCGGGTATTGCGGTTGAAATGTGCTAGGGGTCTAATGCAGCTGGCTACTTCATTAGAGCACTTTCGGTGGATAAAACAATGATAGGCTGGAGACATTACGACGATATCTCAAAGAATCAAGCGATTTCGTGATATCTCGATCGCCAATCAGTTATCGCGCGTTTTTGTATTTGATTGGAGCACCAGCTCAGATATGAGCGCTGTACTACAGTTTGGCGCGAATAAACGCCTTATAAATTGTAGCGTTCTTGGCGACATCGAACATGTGGTCATTTCAACGAAGGTTGTCTTTATCGAGAATGGAAAGCCGTCCGGTTTCAGTGATGCAAGTGCCATTCATGAATAATGACAGACTGTTAAGGTTTCGCTTTAATGACACAAAACAGCATTGCGTTTGAGAAGTATTAAATTCCACGCTGTTGGTTGTCCCCATTGAACTATGCGATCCCGAAGAAGAGGGGCGTGAACCAGGAAACGAATACGAAAAGCTAGGGTTACTGTCATCAGCGAAGGAATGAATTTGATTAGTAGTTACAGACAGGAGATCATTTATAAAAATGAGAAAGAGAGTGGGAGACAAAACGTAGTCTTGGGCAACACCAGCATTTATTTGGCGAGTTGCCGACTTGTAACCGTCCAAAACAACTTGAATAGAACGGTCCGAAAGGAAGTTTCTAATAAATTGAATAAGAGTATCATCGATTGCAAATGCAAACAATTTCGACAAAACAGCTTTATGCCAAACTGTCAAATGCCTTTGAAGTATCAAGCGCAACTATCTTACTTTCACAACCCTGCTGAAGTGATTGGCTCCACTTTTCGGTTAGATAAGTCATCAAATCACCCGTGAACCTGTTGCTGCGAAAACCATGCTGCCAGTCATTAAGAAGTTTCCGGGATTCAAGATATTTCATAAGCTGACGGTTAATCAGCGTTCCCATGACCTTGGAAAGAAGGGACGTAAGTACAATTGGTCGGTAGGAGAAGGGGAGGAGAAGATTCCCCTTTTTTTCGGGAGAGGCTGGATAAATGCTGTTTTCCATCTTCTCCGAAAGAGCTCTGAAGAATAGGATAGATAGAAAAGCTTACGCAGTGGTTTTGCCAGCGTAGAAGAACACCTCAGAACGATTGTGTATGTCAAGATCTCTTAGTACTCTTGCCACTGTACGAGTGCGTAAATGGATTGGTCGCATGGAGTACTCTACGCGCCCGAGTACAGGGGGAGATAAAGCACAATCAGAGAGCGTTGAGCCAACTGCAAAGTAAGCACCAAGCAGATTGACTTTATCTTAAGAGCTGACAGCTGGAATATCGTCGTAAATGAGTGTCGGGATAGATGACGAGGCCAATTCTTGATGTTTTTAGCAAACGACCAAAAGTTTTTACTACCCGTGGGACTTTGTAGTATTTTTTTTACTCAGTTTTTGGTCGTAGGAGAATTTGACACGATCAATAGGGGCACTTCAGTCATTTCTGGCTCGTTTGAATTTTGTTCGGTTTTCCTCAGATATATATGACCGAAAGCTTACCGATTTAAACCTGAGAGCCTCTTCGCAGCTCGAGTCACATCACGCGTTCACCTTAGGTTTGATACTTTTTATCCGGTAAGGGATAAAACATTTCATTGGGCTTCTGTAAATGAAACAGTAGTGAATTACAGAGAACTTTAGCCAAATAAAATTAAATTCCGGATTGAAACATCGGCCATATTGTGGTAGAAGTTGGTAGGCTACATCACTACGTACATAAAAGGCGAGACAGCGATGGGGAAAGAATAATGACACTAGGCCGTACCCAGGTAGACTAAATTCTGTTACATCAAAACTAACGCTAACCTGCGTTTCGCCAAGTTCCAGAACAGCTTGTTATTTTGAGGGACATAGGCATACAATGAAAAAAGATTCTCCCTCAACCAACGGATGTTATTCACATCTACTCAAACATTTTACAGATTATGATGACATAACAAAACAAACTCCGACGCTACCTAAGCGAGGCGGTGTAGAAAAGATGTTTGCGCCAGCTTTCGTGGTACGTGCTTGAACGTTGGTTGGCAGATCGGATTTCTATCTTAGTTACTTTCGATTACACTTACGGTTCATTTCGTGAAAGTGGTTGTAATGGCTGCGTTTTATTATTAGAGATGATCCATATTGAACCGTTCAACAACCGTACAACAACTTTAAGAGGTCCTGTTCAAGTTTTATAAACCAAAAACTTAATTCCAAAACTCAGCCTTTAACAATGGATGCATTCAATTTGCAAGGCAACTACAAGTCCCTACTATTTTGCCTTTCCGCATTGATAAAATAATTCACGTGACCATCGTTTGGCAAGTGATAGAAATTTAATCAGTAGAGAATTTGCAGTTGCATAGGAAATTTCCTATGATGAATTTAATGTCTAAATCATCAAAAACACAATAATGCATTACATACAAATTCGAGAAAATTTAAAGGTGTTTTTTTTTTTAATTTGAACTGGAGAACTGGTAAGCCAATATATAATTGCAGATGCTTACTAATAAAATGTCTCCAAATTCGCATAAAATACTTTTCCGTGATTTTTCTTACAGATATAACCGTTCCCCTCGATTCTACCCTACGCTAACGCCATGCTGAATGTCATCATAACTTGCTTCGCTTTTGTAGAGCGAAAAGCTCAGATATCTGGAATCTATGATTAAAAGTGATTCAAGTTGTGATGCCGACATTAAGAATCGTGTACCTAAGCGTAAGGTACATGAAGTGGCGAGATCGGTTATAGGGAGGAACAGAGGATTCGGCGTAGAAAGAAGAGGGCGTACGCAGTCTCCCAGCTCAATGAAATCGAAGAGTTTCGATCGACACATCATCCGGAGATTTTACAAGAGAAGCAACTGGCTGGAATCGGCCTAGGTGCTAGTTGATAGTCTGTGCAAAGTAGAGCTGTAGCAAACCGTATGTATTCGTTACTAAGTAACGAGGATTACATTAAGTAACGACTAACGTTTCGTTACTCCCAAATCAATGTCGTTACTCGTATAATTTCGTTACACCTGCATAAATGGACTCGTATCACACAAAACACATACTACAAAAGTACAAATCCGAATGTGAAAAAGAAACATTCCCCTCCCCATTTAAATCTGTATAAACTGGCTTGACAGAAGACAATGTGTATGTAAATCATTTTCCTGTTTCCTATTCTCTTAGCGCACGTACGAGATACACATATTATGATTTCTCATCGTTATACCTAAAGTAACGAAATATACGAAACATACGAAATATACGAAATATACGAAATATACGAAACATACGAAATGTACCTGATAGAGTGTGGAGTGGACATACGAATTGGCTTGGCAGAAGAGAGATTCATGTACTTTTTTTTTCCTCTGTTTTCTTTTTATATTTTCGCTTTGCGTCTGCACACGTGCGAGGTGCGAGATACACATATTATGATCTCGCATCGTTATACCTAAAGTAACGAAACATACGAAAATGTCCATTCAAATGATTTCGCACGTATCGTTACTAAAAGTAACCCTTGTAATTTATCTTGCTTTTTTATGTGTTCTGTGTGGCAGTGGTTGAGGGAGGAGTGTGTACAAAAAGGACTTCGTTTATTTTTTGTTAGATAGGTACCTAGAATATATAGAATTATAGATACTCATTTCGAATTATAATACATACATATATAGGTTTAAATGAATTTGAGTTTTGAGGTCAAGGATCGGCTATGGAGTGGATGTCGATAATTTGTTTTTCCTTTGTTTTGTTTTAGTGAACCTGCGCGCGAGGGAGGTTTAATTTAATTTCTTTATTTTTGCGTAGGTGAATAATTCAGTGATTGACATTTTGAATGAAAGTATTTATGGGAATATGGAGAAAAAAAGGAGTAAATTATGGACATTTTTTAGTCAAATACCGGAAAAACAAGACAAAGTTAACTGTGACTTGTGCCAATCCTCGTACTCAGTTAAAGGTGGTTCGGTTAGCAATTTAAAAAAACATTTACTAACAAGACATCGGCCTTCATATGACAGCTTGCTTAAATCTGAATCAGCTATCCATCCTCCTCAGCTGCCTTCGACAAGTCATCATTCCTCCGAAGAAGTTCAGGAAGTTTGCCCGGGTAACTCAAACGCTTGTAGTATGCAGCCTTTAGTTCCTTCTTCAATTCCTCCGGCAAAAAAACAAACCGACATTTCAACTTTCATAAGCAAACGTATGAATGTAGTGCGCGAGAAAAAAATTAATGACCTTATTTTGAACTTAATAGTTAAAGACCTTCAGCCATTTACCATTGTTGAAGACACTGGTTTTAGAGAATTAATGAATTTTGTAGAACCAAATTACAATATACCATCAAGATATCTATTAAGTGCATCTTTACTAGATGTTAAATTTTCACTAGTAAAAGAAAAATTAAAAGAGGATTTAAAACGTGTCAACCATATATCGCTAACTACTGATGGATGGACTTCCCGTGCAACAACCTCTTATCAGGCAGTGACAGCACACTACATTCTAGGAGACACCTGGGAACTACGTTGTGCCATGCTAGGCTGTTTCGAGTGTCACGAACGCCATACGGCCGATTATTTAAAACAAGAGCTTTTTCGCATAGCGGATGACTGGGAAATAAGCAATAAAATTTTTGTATGTGTAACAGATAATGCAGCTAATATGAAGGCAGCAATACGATTAGCAGGATGGGAGCATTTTCCTTGCGTTGCTCACACTCTGAATTTGATAGTAAGAGCTGGACTCAGTGAGATTCAAAATCTGTTAAAAAAAGTGAAATGTATTGTTGAACACTTTCATAGAAGCCCTATAGCCACAAAAAAACTTACTTCAATGCAAGAACAATTTAAACCTGGAGAGAGGACATTAAAACTTAAAAATGACGTTGTAACTCGCTGGAATAGTACTCTAGATATGCTTGAGAGAGTTAAGATTTTACAGGAACCGCTAGAGGCAGCACTAGGCCTTTTACACAATCCTGTGGAAACGCTGTC
Source organism: Portevinia maculata (assembly GCA_949715645.1). Classification (NCBI taxonomy): domain Eukaryota; kingdom Metazoa; phylum Arthropoda; class Insecta; order Diptera; family Syrphidae; genus Portevinia; species Portevinia maculata. The sequence continues at coordinate 15,439,746 of OX454526.1, forward strand.
AGTAGATGAATGGCTCTTACTTCCAGATATAATTAAAATATTAAAACCTTTTAAGCAACTGACAGAAGAAATGTCTTCTCAAAAGGAAGTTTCCATTTCGAAAGTTTTGGCAGGAACTAATAGTGTTTTACATATTTTAAATAATTTTAGATCAACTCCGATGAATGAAATATCTAAAAATCTGCTGGATACATTAATTGCGGAATTTAATGCTCGATTCAGGAATAGCTCGCGACATCCGGTCCTATCGAAAGCAGCTCTTTTAGACCCCAGATTTAAAAAGCAATCGTTTACGAATGATTCTTCATATGAGTGTGCTAAGCAGTCCTTACTAACAGAGTTACAACAAATGCCAATGGCACAGGCGGAATCCAGAAACCAAGAAGAAGTTTCCCATACACCAGCAATTGAAGAAGGCTCCATTTTGAATGACTTTGATATGCGAACAGCTTCGAGTTCAATAGGTTCGACGAATGCTGCTAGTGTTATTTCAATTCGTCAGTACATGGAGGAAAAACAACTCAGCAGGAAAGATAATCCACTTAAATGGTGGAACACACGACAAGTCTTGTATCTAGAACTTGCAAGTTTAGCAAAAAAACACCTGTCTGTGACGGCTACATCGGTACCATCAGAAAGAATTTTTTCAAAATCGGGCCAAATACTATCGGACAAACGGGCATCGTTAAATCCAGAACGAATGGAAAAGATATTATTTTTAAACGTTAACCAAAATTTATTCAAATAATGTTTTATTAATTATTACTGAAGATCGTAAGACCATAATAATAATGCCACATAATAATACTAAACGTTGTATTATTATGTGGTATTATTATTATGGTCTTACGATCTTCAGTAATAATTAATAATTAATTTTGGTTAACGTTTAAAAAAAATCTTTTTTTTTATTTTTCCACTTTTCATATTTAATAAGTTTGACATGCATTGAACTAAAGCATTTTATTTACCCATTTGGTTATTTCTTATTATATACTATGTTGGCAGATTTTAGTTATAAAAGTTGAATTTGATTTATGTTATGTTTTTGTTTGTTAGGAAAGTGTCAACATTTCCTATATTTTTTGAATTAACTTTTATGAATTTTTATTTTTTTTTAAATTAATTGCTTGTCTGCTATTAAAAAATTATTTACATTTCCTTTTTTATAATTTTGTTATTTGTTACCAAAAAAGCCAAAATATGGCTACTTTTAAAAAACTGATATAAGTGGGCAAAATGAATTATATTTTTTTTTTAAGTTAAAAAATTATTTACACTTCCTTTTTTAAATTTATTTATTTTTTTGTTTCTAATAAATTAATTTATTTTTGTTATGAAAGAAAAAAACAATAAAAGAAATTGTCGCGATGTTAATTTACAAAATCTGTACAAGCGAAGAATTGCATTTTTATTTATCTGGATCCTCTCATTTGATTTCGTTAAAGCGATGTGTTTTCATCATATTATTGTAGTAACGAAAGTAACGAGTAACGACATTTTTGTAACGAATACTCAGACCCCGAGTAACGAATACATACGGGTATTGATTTTGTCGTTACTTTTACAGCTCTAGTGCAAAGTGATCACTGCAGAATGCAGATTGATTATTGGCCGCATCTGTATTGTGAACTGTTACTTCCTTACCGACGCTGTCATTTCGAGCAACTTTTGCATATCCGAATTTCCTGCAAAATTATTTGCCAACTACTATTTCTATATTTAAGTTCCTTGTTTTTATATGTAAACAATTTAAAATTCAACATCAATTAGATTGAAACATCTAATTAAAACATTTAATTGATTTTCGGAAGTACAACTACCAATAAGGCTCGAATTTGGGGTCATTTTATGTGGCAGATCAAACAGGAAAATAACAATGACCGTTATGTGTATGTATGTAACAGGAATCAACAACATCCGACAATAAATATGCATTTATATACATGATGTGTACATTTTTTTTTACTTTGGAGTTTTACGATAATTGATTTATTCCTTCAATTATAGTCTCCATTTCCATCTCTGGTTGTAGTTCCGAATAATGAACTTAACATTAGCTGTGTTTAATGAACAAAAGATCAGAACAGAACAGAACAGATCAGCACAGATGAGCGAAAACTGTCAGATCAAGTTAGAACAAAAAAGTACAGCTTCATGTGACAGCTCTCATATCAGCTGTTGAATTCCAAAATAAATAAATCTAAATGAAAAGTGAGATTCAAAGTTGCTTTTGATAAATAAAACAAAATGAATACTTCAGACTTTTTAATACTCGAGATGTTGGAAGATTCTGGCAGTAGCATCTTGTTAAGTTCGTCGGATATTACAACATCGGATACCAGCAATAGCGAATTTCATGCCAAACAAACAAATCAGCTGACATCAGTGACATTTGACGTCTTCAATTTGACAACTTTCACGCAGTTGCCCTTCCTCAAAAGAAGGTGCAGAAAATGCTGTACTTATTACTTAACTGAGCTGGACAGCGTCATGGAACACAAAGTGACAGAATGTAAAACATTTTGGGGCAAGATTTTTGCTCATGGAACACAAAATCCTGTACTTTTCTGATCTTTCTGTAATTTTCTGCGCAGCTCAGGTTCATTAAACACAGCTATTGCGTCGTATGAGCACATAAAAAAGGCAACTATAACTACACTTTCTACGGAAATGACATAAATATAAAGCGTAAACAAAATCCTGTGAATATTCACTGTTAAATTTAAACAAATATTTATTACATTTCTTAATCATCATTCACTTTAAACATGTCACAGTAACAAACAAGCGATATGAAAATAACACAAAATGTATGAAAACGAGACCTAAATAGCTGTCGCATGAAATCGATCCCAAAAGCGATTGTCAATTTGATAATCAATCATTGGAGCGAAAGCTATAATTTTGATAGTCAACTATAGCAAAAAAGTGATTATCAATTTGATATTAACTATCACCTTAGCCGATTCCATCCCATATTAAACCACCCAGTATAGAAAAGGGTGCCTTAGCCTTAAGACAGCTTAAGATCTAAAAGGCCGCCAGCTCTGATGTCTTACCAGCGGAGCTTTTCAAATAGCAAGGTATTGTTTTGATTGGGCGCATTCACCAATTCATCAACCATGTATGGTTGGGAAATGCATGCCAAATGGCTGGATTATCAGCTCCATATGCCCCATCTACAAAAAGGCGATCCTATGTCTAGCAAGAACTATCGGATGTACTACAAAAAGCTAAATCACGCCGGCTACATTCGCTCAGCCACATTGAGCGAATGGACAATAATGCTCCAGAGTATCTTCGACACCCAGCCCACAATTTCGAGAAGGAAAAGAAGACCAAGCCTCCGTTTTAAAGACCCAGCAATCGCGTACATGCCAGTGTCGCACTGTCTCAGGTAGAGACTCTTTTTCTAGTCGGGAGTACGTTTAGTAAGTAGTATTGATATGGAATAGAAACAATGTAAGAGAAAGTAACGATTCTTGTGGACATTATTTATAGTAGGAGTACCAAAGCACTCCATCGACCACAACTTGAACGCGATTGTAAAGGAGCGCTGTTTGATATTGCCTTTTGACGGGATACGTATGAGCTTGTTTGTAGTGCATATTATTAACCTTCTGGAGTCGACAAATATTAATTTATTGTTTTACTTACGACAGCACCCCCATATTCTGGAACCAGTGACTTTTTAGATTTACCTACAAATACTCATGGCATCACCCTTATATCTTCATTCTCGAATGAAGAAAAAAAGCTCTGCTCATTTTCGTGTAGGGTAGGCAATCTGGTTGCATGCAGAAAAACACAAACAAAGGTTTTACTGAAATAATACCTCGACTGTTCCACACATTCAAATGGTTTAATTTCCTTTGTGTCAAAGTTAACTAAAGTATAACGACCTAACGAATATGATGATCCTAAGTTGGCATCTCCAACCACTGGATCGTCGAAGACTTGTCGCTATCTTTTAAAGATTTTTTTTTTTTTAAATTCTGGCTCGCCAAGGCGATTTAAAAGGGGGAGGTACTTGGACCTAAAAGATCTTTTGTACCGTATGGGCCAGAAAAGTTTAAACTAGTAGAATTTCCACTTTCCATGTAAAGCGGACAATTTTACCAGTAGAAGAATTCTTTATGTCCTCGGGGCTCATTTGCTCCCTGAAAAAGATCTTCTTTCTAATTCCATTAAGGGCTGGACATTCACATAAAATGTGTTCAGCTGACTCGTCCTCTTCAAGACAGAGTCGGCACTCGGAAGAGTCTGATATTCTCATTTTGTGTAGATGATATCTTAAACCATGGTGACCAGTAAGGTAACCTACTAGGTTTTTGATATCATGCCTGCTTAGGTTTAGACATTTGCTGGCATTTTTATTGAAGGGCCGAATGGCTCGTTTGGCCTGTCTTAGACCTGGGATGCTTTCCCAAAGATAGATACATTTTCTATGTTCCCAGCTTTTAATTGCTGCCGTTGCTGCTGATCTAGGAGTGCAGCAGAAAGGTTCGGGACCTATAAAAGGTGTTTCTGAAACTTTTCTGGCCAGTTCGTCGGCCTTTTCGTTACCTTCTACCCCGACATGACCCGGAACCCACCATAATTTGGTCTTGTTTCTTATTCCGAGTGTTTGTAGGGTGTTGAAGCAGTACATAACTGATTTGGAGTCAATGATATACGAGCTAAGGGCGTTTATAGCTGCTTGACTATCCGTGAAAATATGGATGGTTGCACCTTTTATGCCAGATAAAATAATGTGGCTGGCGCATTCTTGAATGGCGTGGAGCTCTGCTTGAAATACGCTGGGACTTTTTCCCATGGGTATCGTAAAGCGTTTGTGTGGTCCGTATATTCCCGCTCCTACCCCCGTTTAAAGATACTACCATGGGATATGTTCTGAGGAATTTAATGAAATAATTCATAGAAACGCTTTACTTGTTTGTCGTACTAGACAGCTTATTCTGACAACCGCCAGGACATATGGAAACCAAATCGAATTTGTCTATACAACAAGCAAACTTTGACGAGAGAACTATTTCTGAAAAATACAATATAAGTGGAAAAGCATTGTTTCTCTACAAACATCAGAAACACTTGCTAGGCGTCATGTATTGGTTCGCCGTTCCTGAGATTATAAAAAAAAAAACAATCTTGAAATGACCTTGTGGTTTAAACATTTGATGACGACTCTGCTGAAATTATTGCAACATCGTTGCGTTTTTTTTTTTTTAATATCGAGGTTATCATGAACAAATACATATTTGTTGAAAGATCATCTGGCAATTTCCTAAGCTGTTCTCAAACCATCTGTGAAGGTGGTGATCGTTTATTAGATAGGTGAAACATATTTACAATAAAACGTCGAGTACCAGAAACCAGACTCCATCAAAAATACTGCGCAGAAAACCGCCGACTCACGCCTAATCTTGTAGAGTACATACGTTTTCTGTTTCTTATCAAATGTATCTTTCTTTATTTAAACTTGCATTGTGTACATTCAAACAAACTTAAAATAACTTGCATCCGTAGCTTCGTCCGTAATAACGGCAGTTCCTTTTTTATTTTATAAAAAACTAAAAACAGAATTAAACATTTTTATTGCGAATTGAACAGAAAAAGTAATATGTCCTCTTGATCGGCGTAGAAAATACCCCTCTTCGAACTTTAGCAGTCAGCGTCTTAGTTTTGAGCTGGACGTGCAGCCGCTGGTTGATTATCGTCGTCACCGGCGAGTCTATTGCCTCCGCCCACTTGTTCGCCCCAATCGAAGCCACCAGGGCGATCCTCAGGCATTGGTTGATAGTTACGATCTATATGTTCGTTGAACAGTACTTTTCTGAAAGAATAAACGATGATTTAGGATCGGATATTATAAGGGAAAAAGATTGTATTCTTACAGGAAATTTGGTGTTTTCAGGAATTTATACCCATTCTGTTGCTGTGGAAATACATCCTCGAGGAAGTAATAAATGTGGCCCACTCCCATACCGATGATGTCGACCCATATCGTATTGCCTAAGATCATCGAGAAGCAGAGCAGCACCCAGGGTAAGTAGGGCGCCTGAAAATTAAGGAGCCCAAAGAAATTCATCCGCACAAAAGGATTCCTGCGTGACCACACATAGACAAGCATAAGAGTAAACGCTTGTCCCAGAAAGAGTAAATTCACGAAAAGTCCGAAGAACGTCATCAGAAGTCCACCGAAGATGAACATCATTACGAAGTCAGAGGTTCGCCCGCGGAATGAACCTTCCTCCAGCATGCGACAGTAGCGATATGTAAATATCATGTTGAAGAGGAAACCAAAGCTGACGGTTCCGAAGAAGAGAAATGTGGTTGCGAATCGCCATAGCTGTAGTTTCTTAATTATAAGTGTAGGGTGGAAGTACAGATGTAGAGGTGACACTAAGTCAAGGTGCTGAAAAATGCAAAGTTTAAAGTTGAAAAGGCAAACAAGAAATCAGGATGACGTGGGATTATGAGTGTACTTACTACCGCTAGTGTTGTGATAACACAGGCGCTGATGTAAAAGCGCGTAACTGTGGGGATTTCTAGGTAGCCTTGTCTGATAAGTTGGAGAGTCATGTTTTAACCTGGCTACCTTTGTGAATTTATATTTATTTGTGCGGCTTATTGGACTCAGTATTAACTAGGCCCATTGGTTTTTATTTTATAAACTATTGACGTGTGTACGCGTTTATAATGAAGCCACCAAAATGACTATGTGGATTGTGTTATTTGTCAATGATTATTGGATGTTGTGCTGATTTCTTTTGTGAATAATTATAATAATTCATAAAATTGTAATATTGAAACTTTTACTTCTGTTTTTCTTCTTGCAAATCAAAATCAAATTATAAATATCAATCTACTGACGTTTGCAGTAAGGAGGATGTCAAAACACCTTTACCGAACTGTGTTATCGGCATAAACCCTGCTAAAGGTTAATCCACAATAAGTGTACACTTTCATCAGAAGCTAAAAGCCAAAAATAGAAGGCAGCAGAACAAAACTTTTGGCCGGTTCACATGATCAGAGATGGCTGAAGTCTGAAGTGTAATTTTTCGGAAAAACTACATTATGTCACGTCTTCTATACTATTCGTGTATTTAACGTCGAAACTAACATTTTAGTTCTCATAAGGCTCTTCAAGATTATAATGAGGGTACCTACTATCGGAAGGAGGTTCTTGAAGAGCATATTTCCATTCTTGCAGAACCAGAATCTATATTCTTAGGCCATATAACGCCTAAATCTGGTACAGGAAGGGAAATAAGTAATTCGATGCTTAATTTTTTCGAAAACAAGGGATTTGATTTGAAAAAAATTCTTTGCATTGGTTGTGACGGCACTGCAACCAATACTGGCTGGAAAGGAGGGATAATTCGCTACATGGAAATGGAATTAGGTCGACCATTACAGTGGGCAATATGCTTACTTCATGCGAATGAATTGCCACTACGACATCTCTTCACGAAATTAGATGGATCTACTTCGGGCCCTCGTGAATATTCTGGCCCTATCGGTAAGTCACTAACCGATTGCGAACTTACTGATGTTACTCAATTTACACCTGTGACCGGAAATGTACCTGAAATCGAGCAAAAAATTGTTGATCAATTGAGTACAGAACAAAAATATCTTTTCGAAATGTGTCAAGCTATAAAAACAGGTCATTGTTCTCCTGGACTAGCAAATCGATATCCTGGGAAAATGGCACATTCAAGATGGGTCACAACTGCAAATAGATTACTTAGACTTTACATTAGTTTAAGTAGCCCATCTGAAAATCTTAAAATTCTTGTGGAGTATATAATGAAAGTGTATGCACCAGTGTGGTTTTCGATAAAAAACAACCCGTTATTGATAGATGGCCCGCGACATGTTTTTCAGCTTATCTCTTTTTCAAGATGGTTGCCAGACAACTTAAAGTCAATCGTTGATCCTGTCATTGAGAGAAACGCTTTTTTCGCACATCCTGAAAACGTTTTAGTGGCAATTCTCTTCGACGAAAGGATCTATGTCAGAGAGCTTGCCTTAAAACGAATTATAAAAGCGAGGCAAACCCATACATCAAACCGAATATTTAAGCCGCCAAATATTAAATTTAACGCTACGGACTACATGGACATAATTTTTTGGAATGAATGTCAAATTACTCCACCACCTTGCCTAGCTGAATTCACTGATGATGAACTTTCATTGCTGGTGCAAAGAAAAGAACTGAAGATACCGGAATTTCCTTGTCACACACAAAGTGTCGAAAGATGCATAAAATCTGTGACCGAAGCAAGCCAATGTGTTATTGGAGCAAAGTCGAGGGAAGGACTTATAAGAAATCAAATAGAATCACGAAGCGTGCCTTCTTTTAATTTCAAGGATCAATTTTCAATGTAAATATTTTTTTTTAAATTTTTGCAATGTAAATATATTTTTTTTGTTAAGTCCTCTCATAAACTTTTTTTTATTTGTTTCAAGGACACTTAAATATGTTTTACTTAACCTTAACTTTAATTTAATAAATCAAAACGATAAATTAGAATAATAAAATAAAAAAAAATAAAGGGAAAAAAATATAGGTTTTTACTTTCTTTTAAGACCCTTAAGCCTCGGTAGAGCCCCAAAAGTCATGTCCAAATCAAAAAGTAAGTACATATTCAGAATCTACTCGTTAATACGCAACTTTTGATACCCCTTTCGATAAAAAATTCATGAAATTTTTTTTCTTCATACAACGACGGGACACCCTAACTGACATGGCTAGATCGACATTACTATCGATGCTGATCTTAAATATAGTAACTTTTAGGGTCTACGGGCAATATTAATTTATGTTACAAACTATGAGTCAAAATTAATATACCCATAGAATAGGGTATAAAAAAAGCAATAAACAGTCATGAAAATCTCAATTAAATTTGCATTATTCAGGCGTTCTTGTACAAGATCAACAAGTAAATTGCGTTTCTTTGAGTGTAGAGCAAATCATTATGAATAAAAGAAAGCCAAAGGGCTTTAAGGCCAATCTCTCTAATTTATGGAAATATTGGAATGTTGCTCCTAGCCGGTAGGGATCTTTATTTTTGAAAGTTATAACACTGTACAAGAGAGTTAGGTGAGAAATGAACAATTGTACCGTAACGGCATCTTAAGTAGTCGGACCGTTCAGTGGTATTTCGTGGCAGCAAGTAGAGCATGATCTGCACCGAGCGTGCTCAGAGCGTTCTGATTTTTTTATGAAATACCGTTGAGAACTCAGCTATCATTTGGCAAGTGAAATGTTTATTTTTTAAATAAAAATTATTGTATTACTTTCTACAACTGCCGACGTATTTTGAATTCTTTTTGATTTCGTTTCCCCTTATTTTCCCTCCTCTCGGTCTGTACTGCATGTTTTCAGTTCTGTGCTCAGACTCAGACTGCTCAGCTCATTTATTATGTGCTCATAGAGTGCGTTCTAATCAAGCTCTGAACGAAAACATAAACACAGTTTGAACGTGCTGATGTGTCAGAGCTAAAAAGGAAACACGAAATATGAAATATAACTGACAGCATTTTTGACAACTGAGAGTGAATCTTTGGTTTTGGGTTTGATCCACTAAATGAACCAGTCTCCATACACTTAATAACTTAACGATTTCAAATTTCAATTACATTTATTACTTCGACAATTGCATGGACATGATTTTTTATTAACGAGCCCGTGAATTTGGTGAATAAAAGTGGTGAGTAAAGGTAGAGTTGTAGTATTTTCATAAGATGCGAAATAACTCTTATACATTGGCCATGTAAACCTCATTATTCTCTCCACAGATACTTCCAACACCCTTCGAAAGTGAAATTACGAGATGTAAACTCATAGATATACCTATCGTCCATTTTTCTCTTTGGAAGTAAGAGTTTTATCCTTTCGCCCATCAAAATAAATACTGCGAATAACGACATTATCGCATTAGTTTGATAGGCTTTCTCTTGATGTATTTTATTTTTATCAATAACTAGAGTCTTGTTAGCGCTTTCAATTATTCCAACATCCTGGAGTACTGCTGAAGCAACTGCTGCAGCAGATCGTACGGAAAGCCCATATCGATCACAAACTCTTGCTACGGATGGTAGAGTAAGCAAATTCCGCTTACCTGATGATGTTGACGTTGAAGGCTCTGATAAAAAGAGCTGTGACTGCACTACTTCGATTGGATGAACTGTATTGACATGCTCTAAAGTTTCGTTTGAATCTACTGTTTCGGAAAAAGTTGATACAGTAGTAGATTCAGCTCTTTGACTGCCTAATGCACTACGCTTTCTATCTAGTCGCTTTTGAATTTTTTGAGTTTCAACCTTGTCAATACCACCGATCACCATTTTTCTGCCATTTCTCTGGTCCAGTAAAAATGATCTTTCACTTAAAGGCACTTTTTTATCCTTTACACAATGACAGTCATTAAAGGAATCACACTTACACGATGCAATGTCAAACAATTTTGTGTTTGAAAATGCAGTAAAACCTTGCAATCTGTTGTGATAGCTTGTATTTTTTTTCGAATGTGGGTATCTTTTAAGTGTCATGTATTCATCAAAGTAGTATTTTATTAATTGTAGTATGACTATTAAATACAATTGGAATCGACGCATTCTTCCATATCTTTTCGATTTCTTTACTAACAATTACAAAAACTTCGGAATTAGATGGATTTCTGCCATTGTAATTTGTTTTCAGGTCACTTTGTATGAAAAGTACATATTTGACTACATCTTTTACTGTTGGTAACTTATTTTTGTTTAGTTCACTAAAGGGGCCGAAAAGGGACACATTATTTCTTGTCGACGAGGTCCAGAACTCATTGTGACTCTACCTTTTAAATATTTTTCAGAGAAACAACACAACTTAACACGAAACAAAATTAAACACTTTTTGTTTAGAGAGTTATAACAACAATACACGACACAAAACAAATACAAAGCCACATTTTTTCTTTTCGACGTCTTCAAAGCCTACTTTGATTTTATGATTTTAATATTTAAAAAAAAAACAGGCTACTTAACATAAAAATAATACGATGCGACAATAAAAATAAAACAGTTGTTCTTATAAAGATAAAGGGAAGGTAAGGAATTAAAAAAAAGCTTTTTAACGGTTTTTTTAAGAAACTAGAATGATAAAATACTACTCAAGTAGGTACCTGCAGAAATTGTTGATGGAATATCTATATTTTTATAAATATCAGCGATCAATAGATATCTTTGATAAAACGGTAAAGTTTACACTTCAATGCACAAAATTAATACTTAAAAAAATTAAAAATGTAAAAAATAAGAACAAAATTGTTTTTCTTAATAATTTCAGCGGTCGGTAGAGGCCCAAAAGTACCTTCCATTTTTTTTGTTTGTTTTTTTGTCCCGTTATATGCTAGTTAATACGCAGCTTTTGCGGGGTCTTTCGTTAAGATAATCTTTTAAAAAAAAATAAAATCAATAAAAATAAGGAAAAAATAGTTTTTTTTAAGATTTCAGCGAGCGGTAGAGGCCCAAAAGTACCCTCCGATTTTTTTTGTTTTTTTGTTTCGTTATATGCTATTCAAAACACAACTTTTGCGGGGTCTTTCGTTAAGATACTCCGAAAAAAAATATGTTGGGACAGCCTAATGTCCATCCGTCCGTCTGTCGGCAAAAAATAAGCCTTTAAACTGGGCCTAGAGAGCTGAAATTTTAACCATATACTCTCTAGGGTCCCGAAATAATCAAGTTTACGAATTTTTGAAATCCGCCCACAGACACGCCCACAAACTCAAAAAAAAAACAATTTTTCGAAAAAATCGAATTTTGAGCTAGAAAGCTGAAATCTTTTATATATGATCTATGACCCCTAAAACTGCTCCGGAGATAAAATTTTCAAAATCCGCAAACTGACACGCCCACAATTAAATAAATAAATTTTATTGAAAAACCAAAATTTGAGCTATGGAGCTGACATTTATAATAGCCGTGTTTCTTTGCACGCGGATATAGGGATGGCATCAGCAAACGACCATCGCCGCTTAAGAATTCATCAAAAAAAACTTGGCAGCACACATGCACCTATGACGTTTATTGGTGAAACAGCTGTAAGTTGAATTAAGAAATTTGTTTTGAAAATCGTGAAATTCAAAAATATTAATTTCCAACAGTTGAAATTAATGTCAAACATATTCTAAAATTATAAAAAACAGTTTTGCATTCACAGATTTACTAAATTTTGAAAAAAAATAATAATAAAATCCCGTACAAAATATTCGGCGGGATTTGTTAGTGGTCGGCGGGATGTCAAACTTTGACATTTCCTGAAAAATTCATCGCTTCGATTCATCAAAAACGAAGAAATGGGTTTTGGAAGCACTGTTTATCACCGCTAAATGACTTAGCGGCGATAGCTATCCCCGCTAAAGTTAGCGTATATAGGATAAGTTGTTGTTGTATTTTACATGCAAATTGAAAATTATCCCTATATTCGCGTGCAAAGAAACACGGCTAATATATACTCTCTAGGGGGCCCTTTATGCTCATGTGTAAATATTTTCAAAATCCGCCTACTAATACGCAAACAATTTACAAATTTTTTTTTTTTGAAAATCCAAAGTTTGAGCTACGGAGCTGAAATTTATAATATATACTCTCTAGAGGGCCCTTTATGCTCATTTGTAAATATTTTCAAAATCCGCCTACTGACACGCCCACAATTTACAAAAAAAACCTTTTTTGAAAATCCAAAGTTTGAGCTAGGGAGCTGAAATTTATAATATATACTCTCTAGGGGGCCCTCTATGATCTTGTGTAAATATTTTCAAAATCCGCCTACTGACACGCCTACAAAAAAACTTTTTTCGAAAATCCAAAGTTTGAGCTAGGGATCTGAAATTTATAATATATACTCTCTAGGAGCCCTTTATGCTCATGTGTTAATTTTTTTTAAATCCGCTTACTGACACGCCCACAATTAAAAAAAATAATTTTATTGAAAAACCAAAGTTTGAGCTAGGGAGCGTTTTTTTACAAAAGCTTCTTTTTTTTGATAAAATCCTTTAAATGTTATATAACAAAATATGTAGAGCGTTCTTAAAAATTCAACCATACTTAGCCTTTTGTCACGCCCACTTATGAGGGATAGGAATAAGAATAGGGTACCTATCCAACAGTTCGCCCAAGCGGACTATAGCCCGTCCCTATGTTTATACCCTATTCTAAGGGTATATTAATTTTGACGCATAGTTTGTAACATACCTTAATATTGCCCGCAGACCCCAAAAAGTTACTATATTTATGATCAGCATCGATAGTAATGTCGATCTAGCCATGTCCGTCCGTCTGTCCGTCGGCAAAAATTAGGCCTTTAAGCTGGACCTAGAGAGCTCAAATTTTAACCATATACTCTCTAGGGTCCCGAAATAATCAAGTTTACGAATTTTTGAAATCCGCCCACAGACACGCCCACAAACTCAAAAAAACAAAATTTTGGAAAAAATCGAATTTTAAGCTAGAAAGCTGAAATCTTTTATATATGATCTATGACTCCTAAAACTGCTTGGGATAAATAATTTTCAAAATCCGCCCACTGACACGCCCACAAATAAATAAAACAATTTTTTTGAAAATCCAAAGTTTGAGCTACGGAGCTGAAATTTATAATATATACTCTCTAGAGGGCCCTTTATGCTCATTTGTAAATATTTTCAAAATCCGCCTACTGACACGCCCACAATTTACAAAAAAACCTTTTTTGAAAATCCAAAGTTTGAGCTAGGGAGCTGAAATTTATAATATATACTCTCTAGGGGGCCCTCTATGATCTTGTGTAAATATTTTCAAAATCCGCCTACTGACACGCCTACAAAAAAACTTTTTTCGAAAATCCAAAGTTTGAGCTAGGGATCTGAAATTTATAATATATACTCTCTAGGAGCCCTTTATGCTCATGTGTTAATTTTTTTTAAATCCGCTTACTGACACGCCCACAATTAAAAAAAATAATTTTATTGAAAAACCAAAGTTTGAGCTAGGGAGCGTTTTTTTTACAAAAGCTTCTTTTTTTTGATAAAATCCTTTAAATGTTATATAACAAAATATGTAGAGCGTTCTTAACAATTCAACCATACTTAGACTTTTGTCACGCCCACTTATGAGGGATAGGAATAAGAATAGGGTACCTATCCAACAGTTCGCCCAAGCGGACTATAGCCCGTCCCTATGTTTATACCCTATTCTAAGGGTATATTAATTTTGACGCATAGTTTGTAACATACCTTAATATTGCCCGCAGACCCCAAAAAGTTACTATATTTATGATCAGCATCGATAGTAATGTCGATCTAGCCATGTCCGTCCGTCTGTCCGTCGGCAAAAATTAGGCCTTTAAGCTGGACCTAGAGAGCTCAAATTTTAACCATATACTCTCTAGGGTCCCGAAATAATCAAGTTTACGAATTTTTGAAATCCGCCCACAGACACGCCCACAAACTCAAAAAAACTAAATTTTGGAAAAAATCGAATTTTGAGCTAGAAAGCTGAAATCTTTTATATATGATCTATGACTCCTAAAACTGCTTGGGATAAATAATTTTCAAAATCCGCCCACTGACACGCCCACAAATAAATAATTTTTTTTTTGAAAATCCAAAGTTTGAGCTAGGGAGCTGAAATTTATAATATATACTCTCTATGGGCCCTTCATGCTCATGTGTAAATATTTTCAAAATCCGCCCACTGACACGTCCACAATTAAATAAAACAATTTGAGCTAGGAAGCGTTTTTTTTTATAAAATCCTTTAAATGTTATATAACAAAATATGTAGAGCGTTCTTAACAATTCAACCATACTTAGACTTTTGTCACGCCCACTTATGAGGGATAGGAATAAAAATAGGGTATCCAACAGTTCGCCCAAGCGGACTGTAGCCCGTCCCTATGTTTTATATATGATCTATGACTCCTAAAACTGCTCGGGAGATAACATTTTTAAAATCCACCCAGTGATACGCCCACAATTAGTCATAGTGAAATTTATAATATTATACTCTCTAGGGAGCCCTTTATGCTCATGTGTAAATATTTTCAAAATCCGCCTCCTGACACGCCCACAATTATATAAACAATTTTTTTTTAAAAACCAAAGTTTGAGTTAGGGAGCGTTTAATAGCGTAGGGAGCGTATTAATATTAGGATTAGGAATGTGCAATATAGATTAAGGTTACGTATTGTGTTATGTTAAAGTAAAGTATGCAGAAGTGCCAATATATTGCAATAGGTATGGTTGATGCGGAATCTAAACCAGCAACTGATAGAGACATATCGATGTGGCTATGTATGTAGCTTATATATAGGAATTTGAATTTTGTTAGGAAAGGACGGTTGAGTGTCATTGCCTTATGGTAAATCGGCCGGTATACTAGCATACAGCTCTCAAGGACAAAATAGCGATTTCCGAGCAATTGAAGCCAAGCGGAGGCAAAAGATCCTAACTACAGGCGATATTCCCTGAAAATTTTATTTTCAAACATAAAATATATAGGAGGTAAGTTAGGAATAAATATGAGAAACATGAAAACCAGTATTGACTTAGCTTCGTATAATAAATACCCTAGGTACGCGCATACGGGGACATATATCCCAGACAAGGAAGGCACCGAAATAGAATTGGAAACAGAAAAAGTAAAAAAATAAAAAAGGTAGGATATTACAAGATCAAGTTGTGAGCCGGCGATTACACAAATGTTTCCACTAGGTATTGGGTTGAGGCGTTTGGTCAAAAGACGACCCTCAACTCAGCAGATTTTTTTTGTCCTGGGATCGGTAAATCCGATATTGTCGCCCACAGACACTCCAGTAAACGTCGCATCGGCTTAGCTGTGCTTGATTCCAGCACAACAGCAAGCAACGGACGCAGTAAAAGGACCGGACAAAGACCCCAGAAACTTCGCCCTTGAAAAGGTCAACGCAGCATAGGCGCTCCGCTTGCCAGCAGCCATTGTGCGCCAGTTGGGTCATATCCCCCCCTAATATTGCAACATAAAGAACGTTTAAAAACAGACAATATAGTGAATTAGTGTGAATAGAAGATTGATTGAATAGTTTAATTAGTTTTATGGAATTTTTTTTTTCAAGATTAGGGTAAAATAATATTGTAAGGATATAGTGTTCTAGCGAGTGAAAACGCGAGAAAGAGGCGGCAAAGCCCAAACAATATTGAATTTGCAGAGATCATCGCTCCAAGTGCTGCCGGCAGGACGACGAGGGACGACACGTAAGTTTTTTTATTTCATTTTATTTCTTTTGTTTTTTTTTGTGGGCAGGAATTCTGCCATATTGAATTCATTTAGTGTAAGGGTAGGATTTTCACTGGCCAGAACTCCTGTATCTATTGGATTCCTTTTTGGTTCTAACGTAGTTTTAATTTAAGTAATGAATTTTTATGGGAATATAGTTGAATAGTGAAATTCATTTTGTTTTAATGGAGTAGAAACAAGAGTGATTTGGTGTGTGGAGATTTGGGAAGGCCTGCCTTCCGCCTGGGCAATGACGTAGACGATACGCAGACGACCGACGGCCATGAGGACGCGACGTGACGACGTATGAACTCTCCACTACAAGGACATGTAACGAACAAGTGGCTGTCTCTCGTTGTTTTCGGCCAGAGAGATAGCCAATGGAGTGTCGACCGACACATAGGGTGGTTAGGCCGAGCCAGAGCCAACATCATCTGGCAAGTCTCAGGAACGAGACGAACCTTACCAGGGAGCGCCATCAGGAAGCAGTGAATGCAGAGGAGGCTAGTATTAGATTAGATATAAGTTAGATTATGGATATATATTAAGGTTTAGCTTACGGTTTAGGTTAGAATAGGATTAGTTTAGCATAGTTAGGGTAGTGAAATTGCATCTGACTTCCTGGACTCTCTCCTTGGTAGGGCAAAGGTTATTGAGATTTTCCTTTCTTCAGTCCTATCTTTCTCTTCATTTCTCTTTCCTTTCTTTTTTTGTCCGTCCGATTAAAGATCTAGTTCTCTGCCTATCTTCTTCCTTTTTTGGCAGAATATTTTTTGTTTATGAGCAGGTGGTTTAGTGCGAGGTGGACAAGAACTACCCCGTCCGATGAGCGATAGCCGTGCAACCGCGAGCGTGCCACCGTCCTCCTCCACTACTCTGAAGATGCCCCTGTGGCCAACCTCGACTCATATCAATGGCGCCCAACGTGGGGCCCGAACCGAAACGTTGAGCCCCGAATGTTATATAACAAAATATGTAGAGCGTTCTTAACAATTCAACTATACTTAAGCTTTTGTCACGCCCACTTATGAGGGATAGGAATAAGAATAGGGTATCCAACAGTTCGTATGTTTGTTATTACATCTGTTACAATTGAAAATATTCTTGCTGTCTTAGCATTTGAATAAGGAAGACTTAGGACGTATTTTGCAAGATAAGTTTACTAATTTTTAACCAAAACTGTTCAACATTTAAATCAATCAGACATTTTTTTTTCTGCTTCGCTAAAATTGTATTCAATTAATCTCCATTCGAAAGAAAGTTCGTTTAAGCCCCAGGAGAGTTTTTTGGAAAAAAAATCAAATGAAATTTCAGATCCGTCACCATCTAATCCTAATACGAGTTTGGGGTTTAAGGAGCAAATTTCTTTAAATAATGTATATTTTTATTATGGAAAACCTTTGTTGAATTTCTTTCAAATAAATAACGCAATGTAATCAATGTAAGATGATGTTATCATACTAGTCCTGAAAGAAGTTTTACTGAAATAAAACCTAGGTAGATACTTTGTGAAAATAAAATTTGCAAAGTACCTAAATTCTGGTTGATTTAAAAATTCTGTCCTATTTTCCCTTTGGCTTCATTTTTGAGCTGGAATTCCCTACAAGTAGGGATTGTTCCCTACATTTTATCAGTGCTTTAAGCCATTTCATTCAATCATCCAATAGCGGTCGAGCTGTGTATCACTGCTAGTCGATTGTCAAAAACACCCCTTCAATTTTAAGCCAGTTCAATCAATCACCCAATCACCGGTGGAGCTGTGATGTCAATCGGCAATGATAGTTTTCTCTCATTTTTCTAATGTTTTGACCAAAGATTGAGCCTCTCAATTTTGTAATGCGTGAATCCAATTCAAGAATGTGTTAAGTTAAATTTTTGTATGCCGGCCGACTGACAGAAAAGTAAAAAGTAGACCTACTTTTTCCGTCGAAGTTCATGGATCCTTTGGTAATGGACCACCTTCCATAAGAACACGTGTATTCTATTGTCGCCTCCGTGATTTTTATCCATTTTATATTATACTGGGGACTTATAGTCCCAATAACGATTTAAGTTGTGATAGTTATATTCCAATATGTTCTTATAAATAGATCTATCAATTTCTATTCAAATGTCTGGAAAAAAGTAGGATAACAGGAGATTTTGGACTACTTAATGGATGATGAGAGCGACAGTGATGGCATAGACTGTAGTGCATCAGCATATGGCTCTGTATTCTGCTGGAGGGCAGATAACAACTAGCAATTGTGATTGGGTCAATTTTTGCGACGATGTCATTTAAGAACCTAAGTTTGAATGCGTTTGGAAAAAGAGGGCGAAGTTCTTCATAATCTTTCTCATGGAGCTCCGGAGTTCAGTATTTTTTGTTTAAAACAGAGAAAAAGCTACTAAATGTACCCTAACCGATGAGTATTAAACTCTTTTGGGTGTAGGAGTGTCTCTGGTAATACACTATAACCATTTACCATCTATTGCTGATTATAAAAGATAGATAGTTAGATAGTTTTTTATTTCGTCATCAAATTACAAATAGAAGCCATCACACAATTAAAAGTACAGAGATATGATATAGGGTATTTATATCTTTCAACTGAAAAAGGCTTAAATATTCTAAATAATATAAGCTCAATAATTTAATTTAATTTTTAAAGGGAAATAACGAAAAAACCCTTCATTTAGAAAAAAAAAAAATATTAAAAATATAATCTGATTAAATTAATAAATAATTTGTATACTAACTTACTTGCTAAATAAATAAATTAAAATTAAAGTGAATTTAATAAATATGTATATAGGTTAACAAAGAAAAATAAATAAATTAACATTAAAGTGAACTTACAAATTAATTACTAAATTTGTGTATAAATTAACAAAAAAAAAGTAAATAAATTAATATTGAAGTAAAATAAACAAATATATAAACAAATTTGTAAATAAATTAACAAATCAAAAAAGTTTATTAAATATGTACATATATAAATTAACGAATAGATTAACAAACAAGAACCTATGTTCATAAATTAGGGAAAACATATTGTATTAACAAATATGTATTTGTATATATCTAAATAAACAAAAAAAATAAATAAAATAAATATATATACATAGATACATGCATAAATAAGTTAACAAATAAATAAATTAACATAAAAGAAACAAAGATAAACAAAAAAAAACAAATAATTCAGGTATTTGGAAGAGAACATGTGTAAGTCAGTCTTATTATTAGTTAGCATTATTCAAAGCACTTATTAGGGGATTATCGGAGAAGTTGCATCTGATGAAGAACGTTTCAATAAGTTTTCGAATTCTATCGCAAATCAACTCAACATTAGCTCTGTTATGCAGATCAAAGGTGGAGTAGTGCCAAGGAAGGTTCATCATCATTTTTAATAATTTGTTTTGCTGTATCTGCAATTTTTTGATGTGGCAATCAGCGCATTTTCCCCAAACTTGACAGCCATAAAGCAAAATTGCCAGAAAAATAACCTTGTGTATCAATATTTTGTTGTCGTTGGACAATAGAGAACTCCTGTTAACAAAGGGATACAGCATCTTAATTGCAATACCAATTTTGTGTAATGTCCTTGCAGTTTGTTCCTTGAAGGTTAGTTTTGTATCAAGATGAACACCTAGATATCTGTAGCCGATATAAAAATATAGACATAGTGTAATCTTACCTTTGGTATAATTTTGTATCTTTTCTCCTTTAATTATCTTTCACTCACACTAACACAAATTTAAATTACCTGTTATACTGTTATACATTGACATTTTGCTTTAAATACGATACGAATTTTGATTTTAAAAAAGTCCTTCTTTGATCGTTGACGGAATCGGTAAATGAGTTTTGTAAACCAAATTTAAAAGTAATAAATGTAATATAATAAACTTAAAAGTTTGAAAAAAATAATAGTTTAATTGAACACGCTAAAAGTGGTGACCCCGA
Organism: Portevinia maculata; assembly: GCA_949715645.1. Lineage (NCBI taxonomy): Eukaryota > Metazoa > Arthropoda > Insecta > Diptera > Syrphidae > Portevinia > Portevinia maculata. Next base: position 15,459,988 of record OX454526.1, read on the forward strand.
CGTGATCGCAAGTACAGTGCCGTCAAATTAAAAATTATTCAAGTTAAACTGCCCGCGCTGTGAAAATCGCCGTCGAAGGCGTTCAAGAACAAAGGAAAAATTAGTTTTTTTCGCTTTAGGAAGTACTTGCGGTCCGCCATTTGTTTTGAGTTTACAACAACGCCAAGTCAACGGCAGGTAAATTTCAAAAGGTAAACGACACTCGAACTGCATACCAGCGACTCTCGATTGTTTTGTTCTGGTATTAGTGACAAAGTGACAACTGTGAACAAATTCTCTCGCGGTTTATTGAAACCCTGAAAGTTAAGTTAATTTAAAAATCGTATTTAAGAGATAATCAACGGAATGAACATTAACGACTGCGATGGCGACGGCCGCGCACCAAACGGTGGCGATGTAGCAGGCGCCGACATTAATGCAAATGCGACCATTCCACGCATGCCAATGCCAAGACTCATCGACCATTTGCACAACGCGGAACTTTATTTCGTCAGCTTGGAATTTTGGTTTGAGGCGAGCAATGTGACCAGCGACTACAAGAAGTATTGCTCAGTGATGGCACAAGTTCCACTCAACGATCTTGGCACTATACAAACAGAGATCGGCACAGTTCCGTCGTCTGGTAGATATAATCTTGTCAAACCAATAATCATAGCTTTTTATTCCGACTCACAGCAAAAGAGATTTCGTGAAGCCATAAACGAAATGCAGCTAGGCGACATGAAACCTAGTCAGTTTTACCAGAAACTAAAGAATTTAGCTTCCGATTCCCTGACTGACACTGCTCTCATCGATCTCTGGGCCGCACGTTTACCCGAAATGGCACACGCCGCCGTCATTCAAATGAAGGAATCGCCTATCAAAGACCGACTCGTTGCAGCTGATGCACTAGTGGAATCGATTCGATTGCGTGCTATCGGTGATCGCAGTATTCGCCAAACGACTTCGCAGCAACCGGGAACTTCGGTTCAAACAAAAACTCCATCACCGACGAAAGCCGAAGTAAATGTACTGGAGAAATTGAGCAACCAAATCGCTGAGTTGGAACGAAAATTCGCTAAAATGGGTGTTGATCGCAGCCGGAGTCGATCACGCAACGCCAGCCGAGCTCAGGAGCGCTCAAAATCTCGTCATGAACATCCGAATTGCTGGTATCATTGGAAGTTTGGCGCCGCTGCGAAACAATGCCGCATGCCCTGCAAATTCAGCAGCACGAGCGCCAACCAAACGACAAGTGAATGAAGCCATCTGCCCGTGTCAGATTTAGGTAGCGAACAGCCTGAATCGAAATCCATCAACCGACTAAAGATACACGACAAATCCACGAACATCGGATTTTTAATTGATACTGGTGCCGACGTATCAGTTATGCCACTTAGTCAGTCCACCGGCAGGGGCAAATCATCGGAAATTAAATTGTTCGCAGCAAACGGCACAGAAATCAAAACATACGGCGGAACGACCCTGAAGATAAACCTCGGATTAAGACGTGACTTCGTTTGGACGTTTTTAATCGCTGACGTAACAACTCCGATCATAGGTGCGGATTTTATTTCATACTTTGGATTATTGGTCGATCTGAAGGAACACAAAATGATCGATCCACTCACTGGCTTAAATTCAAACTGTATGCGAATAGTTGTCAACGGTACTACCGAATATAAAACATTCTGTGCGAACTCGGTTTATGCTGATCTTCTCGAAGAGTACAAACAAATCACTAAACTGCCACCGCCAGGAAGTCCGATTTCTACCGCTGTTGTGCATCGAATTATCACAACAGGGCAACCCGTTTACACTCGACCCCGACGATTAGATCCCGAAAAACTCGAAGTTGCCCGCAAAGAATTCGAAATATTGATGAAAGCCGGAATTTGTCGACCTTCAAGCAGTTGTTGGGCAAGCCCTCTTCATATGGTAAAGAAGCCTGATGGTTCATGGCGCCCGTGTGGCGATTATCGCGCGTTGAACGCCATCACAGTCCCAGACCGATATCCCATTCCATATTTGAACGACTTCGCCGGAAATTTGCAAGGTAAGACCATTTTTTCAAAGATCGACTTGCAAAAAGCCTTCCATCAAGTTCCAGTCGCTAAAGAAGACATCGAAAAAACGGCAATCACGACGCCGTTCGGATTATTTGAATTTGAGTTCATGACGTTTGGTCTTTGCAACGCCGCGCAGGCTTTTCAACGCTTAATACATGAAGTTTGTCGGGGACTCGATTTCGTGTTTGCTTATATCGATGACTTGTGCATCGCTTCAACAACGCCAGAGGAGCACCACGAGCACCTAAAAATAATCTTCGAGCGCCTTAAGCAATACAGTTTGGCTATAAACGTTGCAAAGTGCGAGTTTGGCAAGCAAGAAATCGCATTCCTTGGACATCATGTGTCATCTGAAGGACTTTTGCCGCTGCCCGACAAAATCGAGACCATTAAACATTTTCCGCTCCCAACGATGGTCAAGCAACTAAAACGATTTTTGGCAATGCTAAATTTTTACCGCAAGTTCCTGCCAAACGCCATCGAAACACAAGCTAGCTTACTCGAGATGATTCCTGGAAACAAAAAGAACGACCGAACGCTGCTGACATGGACGGACGAAGCGAGAAATGCATTTGATAAATGCAAACTCGATTTGTCCAATGCTGCTCTACTCGCCCATCCATCAAAAACGGCGGAACTTTCGCTTTATGTCGATGCTTCCGACATCGCTGCCGGCGCAGTACTTCACCAAGTCATCGACAAAGCGCTTCAACCACTCGGTTTCTTCTCAAAAAAATTCGACAAGGCCCAACTTCGCTACAGCACTTATGATCGCGAACTCACAGCAATGTATTTAGCAGTCAAACACTTCAAATTTATGCTACAAGGAAGACAATGTCACATCCACACTGATCATAAGCCACTCACATTCGCTTTCGCTCAAAAGTTAGAGAAGGCGAATGATCGACAAGCGCGACAGCTCGATTACATCGGTCAAACCACTACCGATATCCGACACGTAAAAGGGACCGAAAATGTGACAGCGGATCTGCTATCACGTATCGAAAGCCTGCATTCAACCGCTGAAATCGACTATGACATTTTGTCCGATGATCAAAATGTCGATGAGGAGCTGCAACAAATTTTATCGAAGGGTAATGACGCCAAATCAATTAAATTAAAAACTTTTATCATTCCAGGCAGTTCGAAGCAGATTTTCTGCGATTACTCAACCGATGTGATCCGACCGTTCGTTACAAAAAAATTGCGAAGGCAATTCATTCGGGCTATTCACGACATATCACACCCCGGAAAACGTGCCACAGCTAAATTGATGACAAAACGATTCGTTTGGCTAGGCATTCAATCCGACATCGCAAAATTTGTTCGAAGCTGCCTCCAATGTCAAAAAGCGAAAATTGGTCGTCATACGCATTCGCCTTTAAATAAATTTGACGCACCAACCGAAAGATTCTCTCACATTAACATCGATTTGGTAGGACCATTTCCACCGTCTGATGACAACCGCTATTGCCTAACTATCATCGACCGTTTCACCCGCTGGCCGGAGGCAATTCCGATTCGTGATATGACAGCACCGACAGTCGCAAACGCACTCATCTCTGGGTGGATTTCGAAATATGGCGTGCCGAAGACCATAACATCTGATCGAGGCAGCCAATTCGAATCGACACTTTTTGAAGAACTCATGCGAACCTTGGGTACTCGCCATTTCAAGACGACTGCATACCATCCGCAGTCCAACGGACTAATCGAACGATGGCATCGCACACTCAAATCAGCGATTCTTTGCCACAACACCGAAAAGTGGACTGCACATTTGCCGATGATTCTACTAGGCCTTCGCTCAACGCATAAAGACGATTTAAACGCTTCACCGGCCGAACTCGTTTTCGGTACAACGCTCCGCATACCTGGCGAATTTTTTGATGAGCAAACATCAAACAAAACTGCTGCGCAAACAGTCATCGATCTGCGAAATGCGATGAGTAATATTCGTCCAACAACAACGGCATGGCATTGCAATCCGAAGTACTTCGTGCACAGCGATTTGCAGACAGCGACGCATGTATTTCTTCGTGACGATTCTATCCGTCCGAGTCTAACGCCTCCATACAGTGGTCCATTTGAAGCCCTCGAGCGAACTCCAAAATACTTTCGTTTACGACTGCCAAAGCGGGAGGCGAACTTCACAATCGATCGCTTAAAACCTGCATATCTACCGACAAACGATGGACCAGTGATTACAGCACCAACACAACCAAAGCAGAAAGCAGAACCAAAACAGACATCAAAAGAACCGGCTACTTCTACAACGGTTCAACCATCGACGAAAGTCACTAGGTCCGGCCGACATGTACGATTCCCAGATAAATATCTTTGAAAACCGACTTTCGTCTAGGCGGAGGGTACTGTAGCCGATATAAAAATATAGACATAGTGTAATCTTACCTTTGGTATAATTTTGTATCTTTTCTCCTTTAATTATCTTTCACTCACACTAACACAAATTTAAATTACCTGTTATACTGTTATACATTGACATTTTGCTTTAAATACGATACGAATTTTGATTTTAAAAAAGTCCTTCTTTGATCGTTGACGGAATCGGTAAATGAGTTTTGTAAACCAAATTTAAAAGTAATAAATGTAATATAATAAACTTAAAAGTTTGAAAAAAATAATAGTTTAATTGAACACGCTAAATATCTAACAACCGGCACCCAGTTTATCTGATTGCCATTTATTAATAAATTATTAGACGGTAAGAAATAAGACTTTCTTTTTCTCGTAAAAAAGATAGCTTGGATCTTTTCTGCATTTACTTCTATCTTCCATTTACTGTAATATCTTCTTAATATTTCAGCCGCATTTTGAAGATTCGTCTCGATGGTGAGACCAAATTCATGCGACGAATATATTGCAGTGTCATCGGCATAAATAGCGATTTCGCACTCCGGTAAGGATGGGATATCCGATGTATACAAATTATATAATACAGGCCCAAGAACTGAGCCTTGGGGAACACCTGCGTCGATGTTTAGTAGATCGGACGGACTATTATTGACATACACTCTGTAACTACGACCTGACAAAAAACTTTGGACAATTTTACAAAGGAATAAATGGAAACCTAAGTCAAGCATTTTGAATAAAAGACCATTGTGCCAAACGGTGTCAAATGCCTTCTCAATATCGAGAAGTAATAATCCCGTCGATTTCCCTACGTCACGATTTGTCTTTACAGTATTGCAAATTCTGAGAATTTGGTGGCAAGTACTATGATAACGTCTAAAACCAAACTGTTCATCGGGAAAAATATTTCGGTCATCAATTATTTTTAACAACTTTTCCTTAAGTACTTTTTCAAAAATTTTACTTAAGCTACTAAGCAAACTAATAGGCCTATAGCTTTCGGGATTATATGCTGGTTTTCCTGCTTTTGGATTATGTATTACTTTGGCTTCCTTCCAGACAGTTGGAAAATATTGCATTTTCAGGCACGCATTTATTAAATAAGTTAAAAACTTATTACCAATCTTAGGTAGGTTTTTAAATAAATATTTCTTATATGGTCCAGACCACCAATTTTTTTAACAACTAAATTATCAGTTAAATATTTTATATCTGCTTCGCTCACAAACTCAATCGCCGGTGTTTCCACTACAGCAGAGATTAATGTCCGCAGCGAGTTGGATACAAGTAGGTCTGTGTTTGTATCTCCTAGATGTTGAGACACAGAATGATTTTGTGCAAATTTGTCGCGGAGCAAATTCAGAGAAAGCTGAAAGATGGATTAATGTATGAACTTAATTGTTGTTTTGCCATATCAGATAACAATCGTATCATGGGTGGAGTAGATATGGCAGTTTCGAAAGCCACCGTATACGATATAAAAAGATTATTTTTTTCAAAATCTTAATGCAGTCAGTCGTTAACGAGTGGATTATATGCAAAATGACAACTACGTCAAATTCCTAGTTACGGACGAGGGACTTCTAACATACACCAAACATTTTCTTTTATAATTCGCACAAAAGTTTGTATGTTTATACAGTTATATTTCATTTTATTTTCGCTATGCCTAACACAGCAAGATAAACTGTCCTAAAAAAATGCTGCCACACATGAATATTGCGAAATACTGCTATAGGGATAGTATCTAAGAATGCATATGTCTTTACCTAATCCCAAGCTCTTCTTGGAGATTACTTAGCTTTTTTTTTTTTTTTTTTTTATAATTTGCATGCGCTAAAGGGATTTCTTTTTTCTGTTGTGACACAGTACCCTTATAATGGTAAAACCACAGCGCAGGCATTTAGTTTGTTGCGCAGTAGCTCCCAGCAATTCATTGCCTATTTTTGGGTGCTACTTACTGAAAGAATAGAAGGATAGGAAAGAAGTTTGGTGCGATGGGATTTTTTTTTCTCAACAGGTGGCGCCTAAATTGCTTTAGGGAGATCAGTTTTTGTTGTGTGTATTCAATTTATAAAAATCATGGCCCTGGTCGGGATTCGAACGCACGACCTGCCAATCACTTTAGTGAATACATTACCATCGCATCATTGCCACCTGCACAAGGTCAATTGGACAACTTTGGCAAATTTGTACGTCATCGGCGTAAATGTGTGTTGATGAATGACAAATGATGTTCGGGATTTCATTGATGTAAAATTTACCCTTCTGGAGCACAACTGACGCTGATGCATCGACAGCATCGGCAAATTCACGCAAATGAACGTAATGCCTTTCCAGTGATGATTCCAAATATTCTGTGCCTTTCACAAATTTAAACAAAATGTTCTGTTCCAAAACCTGTGAACGAGTAAATAGGAAAGTAGGTACTTACTTGCACTTTAAAAATGTCCTTTAATTAAATAAAACCCCAACAGTTCAAATTGAATTGAAAGATATGGTTTATTTTTGTTTTCATTGTATTTTAGTTTTTTTTTTTTTTTTTTTAATTTCATAATATTTAAGATAATTTTTAATATTTTTTCATTCATTTTGTTTTTATTGACTATGTCATAATTGTTTACAATATTAATTGTAATATAAAGTTGTATGAGCTGCATTCACGTTCTACGGGGAAAAAATAAATGTAAATTTGATTTTCCTTATTTATTCATTACAATTGCAAACTATTAATATTTTGTTTTTTAAATTACATCCTCCATTATCTTTTGACATGCGTTCTATTGATCAATCCAACATGAATATGTTCAGTTTGTTTTATTAAGTTAATTTCTGTCTATAGAAAAAAATCCCTTATATTTTTTTTATAATTTTTTAATTTTGTTTAAAATTATCTTGAAATATACCTTAAGTAAACTATTTTATAATATTAAATATTTTATTTACATAAATACCTATAAAAAAGAAAAAAAAGAAATCGATTCGATTGTTTTTGTCCTTTTTAAACTCTATTTTTCTTTGTAACTATCCAAAATGGATTTTGTTAAAAATAAAAATGTGTATAAATATCCTGAGGTACGATTGTTGCTTGATTTTATTTGTGTTTTCTTTACTAAAGTTCATTTCTGTACCTGAGTTGAGCTGTTTGTTGTTTATATTTTGTCTAAATATAAAAATACAATTTATTTTTTCTAAAAAACTGGCGAACGAAATCTGCAAAAATTCGATTATACCGTGAAAGCGGCAATTTTGTTTTTTTATTTATTATTTTTATTTTAACAAGCAAAATTAATCTTTAAAAAAATATTGCGTTGTACTGTCAGAAAGGCAGCTGGTTACTTTAATTGTTTTTTTGGATTTAGTTATTATAAGATAGATAAATAAACAGCAACAGTATATTTTGCCTTGTTTTGTTTGCTTTTACAGGTTTTTCAAATTAAATTTACTGTTTTGCAAATAAAATGCATCCTATTGCATTTCAAGTTCAACTTTTTGCAAATTAATTTCATTGTTTTGCAAATCAAAGTCACCCTTTTGAAAATCAAGTATGTATGTACTTTAAATATATATTCTGTTAAAAAAATCAAATAATGTTAATTATAATGGAATTGCATAATTGCAAATGGAGATAAAGGTTTTAAATAAAAAGAGTGCGCAGATAAACTAATTAAATGCAGTTCGAAGACGATAATCAGTGCGTGATCTTGTTGGTCAGAGAAGGCACATTCTGCCTTTTCTACCTACATATTCTCCAATACTGAACCCCATCGAAAGTCTTTTCCAAAACCAAGTTCAATTGCAATATACATGTTAGCTGATCCTTTAAGTCGCGAAAGTTTGGTTCGGTAAAGTAGAGTGTGCCTTGTCTGACCAATAACAATAAGACACGCACTGCCTGCGACTTGTTGATACTTGCGACGTCCAAAATCAACCAAACTTCGTTCAGATTATCGTCTTTGAACAGCATTTAATTCAAATTTTTATTGATTATCTGCACACTGTTTTCATAACTACCTTCATCTGCATATATAATTATTGTGCAATTGCATTATCTGTGACTATGTAAATAACATTATTTGATGTTTTTTTTAGGTATAATATATGTTTATGTAAAAGTACTTGATTTTCAAAAGGATGAATTGGATTTACAAAAGAATGAATGTAATGTGCAAAAAGATAAATTTGATTTGCAAAAGGTTGAATTTAATTTATAAAAGAAATCATTTTATTTGGGGGAATTTAGTTTTAAAAACCTGTAAAAAGATTTATATTGGTAAAAACAAAGGATTTTGGGATATATAAATGGCATAGAGGTCATTGTTGTGTTTCCTTTTAGTGCTTATAAAGACTCACTATTTAAACCTGAAAGGTATTAGAGATATTTAAAAGCATTAAGAGCTTTTTTGAAGAAAAAGTTTCTATTTGTATTTGTGGTATTTAGGCATGTAGTTCGAATCAACTGTCGAAACGATAACTGGATCGAAAGTAGCAAATGTTGCTGTTCTGCTCGGTTGGTGATTGTCGACGGCTAGCAAAAAATCGGTGTTATCAACTGGCCAGATAATATGAGATGAAAATTATGGACCAACATCGTTTCGACCATAGCAGTCTTTGTCGATCTCTATAAATATGATATAGAAAGATATCGTTGAAACGATGTCGTTCGATCTGTTTCATTTCACTTAATTGGACCCAGGTTTCTTATCAGAATAAACTGATCGCTAGAGGTTTTTCACAAGTTGCAACTAAAGAGGTTGTAAAAAATAACCTTTCTACGTGACTGCTTTTAGAAACAGAAATTGTTTACGAAGTTTACAGGGCTCCGATTTACCACCAAATAGCGGGGCGTTCAGCGTATAGTACGGTGGAAATGATATATTTAGTTCTAACTAGTACCTAACTGTTATAAATTGCTGCCGGTACTGGTAAAAAGACGTTGCATTTCCTAAAACCTACCTTCTCCAAACATCTGCTTGTGCGAAGTGGAAGGGATCTATAATTTTAAGCCGAAACCGAATGTTTCGCTTTTCGCGAGACGTGTACTTGTATTTGTCCGAAACACTAACCACAGACCCACTGCGTTCACGGATAGCCTGAGTATGACTGTGTAAAGCAGTCAATACACGACTTGTTTTTGATTACCCTAGATATACCCATTTTCGACATCGGACCCAAGTTCGCTCGATTTTTGTTCCACCAACCTTGTGTGTTTAAAACTTAGCAAGAACCTACAACTACGTGCCATTTGAAAGTGAATAAAAAAAATTAGGCATTAACGGCCTATACAGGGCCTAAAACCTAGCTTCTTAACCACTTTCTTTGCGAAATGGAAGGGACCTACAATTTTGAGCCGAATCCGAACGGCAAATTTGAGAAGCTTCTCGTTACAATAAGTGATACTCTTGTTTGTCAGACGTTCGCAAGAGAAGTGAAAGTGAATAAGAAGTACTTTTTTTGCTGGAACAAACCCTGCTGCTAGAAGATCGATAATCACTGATGTTCCAGTTTTGGGGAATAAACAAATACAAATAGTTATGTCAGCTACATTAAGTTAATCGCATTTATTTTTTTTTGTTATTCAGAAAAAGATATGATTCTGCATGTATCTAAATCAATACATTATTATTATTATACTCGTATGTGTAAAGATAAATATATATATTTTTTATTTGCTGTTTATATTAATGGCAAAGTTAAACACTTGTTTTCTATATTGTTTATTTGATTATGTTTGATGTGTGGGTTTGTTTGATTTTATTTAAAAAAAAAACAAACTAAACTAAGAAAATAAAAAATATTTCTGTTTATATAATAGTACTTTATACATTAAATGTCCTTAATTAATAATAATTACATTTACACATTAATGATTCAATCAAAAGTAATTTTTATTTATTTATTATTTAATTTTACATCTACGATTATAAATTCGGACTTTGAAGATAAAAAGTTAAGAAGTTTATGTTTTTCTTTGAATTTTCAATTTTTTTTTCTGTAATACTGGTTAAAAAACAAAAACACGTTATAAATATAAATATACATTAATTGGTTGGCAACTGACATTTCCAAAAGAATGTAAATACATTTTGTCCACACTGTATTTCTGCTGTAAGGAAGTTTTTACAAGATCAAGAAAAAGAATTCATTGGCACTTGGTCACCGAAATATCAAAGACAAACAAAAATACATTTATAATACATTCTAAATTGTTTAAACATTCTTTAATAGTTCATTGAAAGTTATAAGATATATATATTTTTTTTTCTAATAATAAGTTCAATTTTGTTTATTTTTTTTTTTAAATATATATCCTTTTGTATTAAATCACAGATTTTTGTTTTAAATTCCGAAAAAAGACGACGACGAGTATTTTTCCAAAATGCAATATTTTTCTTTTTGGTTTTCTTATAATTTTGACTAAGTGTTTTTTTTTTCTTCTTTGTTTATCTATACATTAACAGTGATTTTTGTTTTGTATTTCATTTTGATATGCCTAAATTTAGTTAAAAAGTATTTTTTTAAAACAGTGCTGTTTCTGAACTATTTCAGTGTGTTTATTAAATTTTAACAAACATTATTTTGTTTGTTTTTTGTCATTGTTTCGAAGTACAAATAGAAGTTCATTTTTTATTTACCGACTTTCGTATATATTAGTAGTCATCATTAAAATGCTTTGTTTGTATTTTTAATAATTAACTACGTCAATAAAATAGTTAACAAAAAATAAAACTAGTCCACAGTAAATAGATGTATGTATTGATAGATGGACAAAAAGTGTTTTTTTTTCATCTGTTTAGTACTTTTATTCTTATTTTTTTTTATTCTTAAAATTACAACCTGAGACTTTTTGTTTTGTGGTCCATTTTTATGTTTGTTTGTATTGATAAGAATATAGATTTGTTTTGTTTCAATATGTGTTTACTTAAATCATTTAGATTATGTGCGTGCTACTCAAAAACTATTTTATTGAAAACTATTTCTTTTGTGTACGTTGATTGGTTTTGTCCTTAAAAAAAACAATTTGGCACGATTGAGAGTAGAAAAACAGTTTTTGAATATTTTTTTATGATTTACTTCAGCAGAATTAACTCAATGTTTTTTCATTGAAAATAAATAAAATATTTTTGGATAATTTGGCATTTGTCGAACCACAATTTTGAATTTGTTAACTTTTTTTGTCTTTAAACTTAAAATAAAAATTTACTTATAAGAATAAGAGAAAAACAAAATGTTAAATAATTTTTTTTGTAAAAAAAATAACAGCCAAACTAGAATTTTGTTGTTTCGAAATGATCACAGTTGGAGAAAAAATATTAAAATAATAATTCATTATTTACAAAACTTAAACCTAGTTGTTAATGCAAGGGTATGCACGCAAAAGCGTGCTGCTTTTGTGGAGCCGTTTGAAGTCAAAGTCGTCTGTGAAAATTAACTTGTTTTTAGCAATTGATAGATAAATGTTTAATCAACTATCCAGGATGCATGTTGCTAAAAATACGTAATGAAGAAATAGCAATGCGAAAAGAAAAGCTTTCATTTATCTTTTATATCCCTCGATTCGAAGAACCGATAATAATTGCAACATCGTGTATTTGTAAACCCTTTGTTGAACCGGAAATAAACAGTTGTAGAGATCATAATGGAGAGATCATAAATAGTTCTTCAAAACTAACTGTTAAACGGCACAAGGCCATCGAAACAATCTGTTAAACGATAATTAATGTCGATTTCGATTGTTAATTTTGTTGATCTTGTCCAAACCTCAAAAAATGGGTGTCGGCGGGAAAAAGAAACCAGAGTAAAACTGGTGTTGTATGAATTGGTACAGTATGACAGTGTGTTTTGTTTTTTTGTTGTCATTTAAGGCGTTTTTTTTTATTCCAGAACAAGTTCGTGTTTCTTTTTTAGCTCAGACAAATCAGAGCGTTAAAACTGTTCAGAGCTTAATCAAACTATGAGCTCAGAATAAATTGACTGATCAGTCTGAGTGAACACAGAACTGAACATAGCCAAGAACAGAATGAGGAAAAATAAAGGACAAAATCGAAAACAATTAAAAATATAGAATAGAACACAATTTAATGAAATTATTTTTATAAAAAAAAACATCATGTCTAGTGTGTTTCAGAAACAAATCGGAACGCTTTGAGCATGCTCGTCTTGCTCAGTGTTCTGAAATTAAAAAGAAAACCGCCTTTATGGTGTTTACAATTGCCAAATGGCAGAAATGTCGAAAATAGTAGTGGTGGTAAGTTTTTGCCCTTGCTATTTATCTCGGACGAAAACAGAGTGCTATAAGCGTTCACTTAGGGTGATTTTTGTGTCGAAACGAACACGATAAATGCTACTACAGCAGTTCGAGTTCACTGGGGGTAAAGCAAAAAATAAGACATCACCTTTTTTTTTAGTGGAAGATCAACTTAAACAGTTGCACGTTGACAATTTTGCCGTAAAAAGCTTGTTAAATGTACAATTTCACAATTTCGTTTCATTTACGATGAAGATATTATTATAAGCTGTAAGTTTGATCAGAATGGTAGTCATCTGATTGTACTATTCCTACTTATAGAGAAAAGTAGCTGACTCTTCTCTTGTCTTAGAGATTGGCTTGTACAATTATCCACAAAAACATCCCGTCTTTTAATTTCAAAACTGCTAAGTTTACCGCTTTGCTTAAATGCCATGCGGATTCCGCCGTCAGTTAAAACTAGTGTTTTTATATATTTTATTTTGTGATAAATATTTTTTCAATGTTAAAATGGCACACCATAATACTATTATTTAATTTTGTATTTAAATGTACGTAACTTGTTCATTAACTTAAAAAAAAAAACTTATTCCATTTTTCCTTTGATATGGTAAGAGCATAATAATTTTCACCCGGTTTGATGCTACGAGTAGATTTAAAAGAATTATTTTTTTAAAAATAATAAATTTCCTTAACTAAAAAGAAATCAAATACCTGAGAGCCTGGATATGTGCGAATAACAATATGTTTTACATGTATCCTCTTTTTTGCATGAATTTAAATATACTATATATGCTTTTGTTTTGTTTTTTTTTATGAGACGAAGAAATATGTATGTTCATATTGAAAATATAAAATATGTATGTTTGTGTTTAATTTTACTTTTGTTATTATTATTTTTTTCAAAAAAGATTTAATTTTTCTTCCATTTTTGTCATTTGTACTTCACTGGTGAAAAATCACTGAGTTTTTTTATTTCTTAATTTTCTTTAAATTTGTATCTAATATTTAAAGTTTTTTACACAAAGGAATCTATACGATAAATATATGTGTTTTATCCCTGAAATATATAATATTGTATTTTTTTTGTTCCTTCACGCAACATTTACAGATAGTTTTCATATATTAAATATATTTTCTTAAGTTTTTTTTTTTATAAAATTGTTAAGGTGAAACCTTTTATTTTTATTTGCTTATGTATATTTTTTTACCTTTTCCACTGGAATATTACTTTTTAGAGAAATTTTCTTTTCAACCGAAATATTAAACAAATTACGAGGAAGAAAAAATATATAAATAAAAAATAAAACTTAACGTTAAATCTAAGAACTACACTTAGACTAAATATTAGTTTAGAACCAAAATTTAATTAAAAATACAATATTATTTATAAAAACGTAAAAAACGCATTTGACAATTGTACAATAAGTCCTTCTTTCTCTTCCACAGAAAATTCTGCTGAAAAACAGATATTTTCAAAAAAAAATTAAAACTAATATTAATAAGACTTGTTTTATTAGTAATTGTAACTCTAAGCATTAACTTTAAAAAAATATGCAAAATTATTTACAAAATCTAACTGTAACTTTTATAAAAATAAAAAATTAAAAAAATATTAATGAAACTCTTCTCACGAAATATTGCACGTTCGCCAAATTTGAGAAAAAAAAATTACAAATAAACAAATTTTAATTCTTGTTCTATTTTTTTTTCTTTAATAACAAACAAAAGACACTTAGGCTTTACAGAAAGAAAACAAAAATTCAAATTGTATTTCTCTAAAAAATCGCATTCCATCTTAAGTCCTATTGGATGCCTGGCGGTGGCTGTCCCAGCTCACTGGTGAAGTCAAACAAACTTGTCGCTCTAGGATGTCCTGTCATCGAGTGGTGATGATGATGGTGTGGCACCAGAACATTTTTAATCGCCGAAGTCTTGAGTAGACGCTTTAGCATACCACTAGATCCGCGATGCTGTAGACTCTTGTGCGTGGTTAGGGAGTTTTTGGTGCGATATCGCCGATGGCAGAATTCACAAACGTACAGTGTATCCGATTGTTCGTGCTTATCTTGAAAGTGACGTTTTAATGAGTAATAACAGGAAAACGTACGTCGACAGTATGGACATTCTTGTGGCTCATTTATACCACCACTGGTGGGCGGTGGCATACGCAGAGGTAGTTGTGGCTTTTGATCACCACCTCCCATGCCGTGGTGTGGCGACTGCGTTGTTGGAGGTGGTGATGAATGATGATGATGGTGGTGGTGCATCGCTCCAATGAGACCACCCGACGTCAGTGACGAATTCGGCGATGTCAGTGAGATCGGCGAAGGGGATGAGGTAGAATTTGTCGACGATGACGATGTTGACAATGATGTTGGTGCTTGTTGTGCATTAGCGGCCGAGACAACAGCATTTTGGGGGCCTGGTGGGTGGTCGGGGTTTTTGTTTCATTTTTTAAATTGTTTGTTTGTTTTTTTTTGTGTAACGATTTGTTTTGTTTTTTTTTTCGCAAAATATTTTGTTTTGTGTGCAGGTAGATGGAGTAGTAGATGGTAGTAGGTGGTTGGTGGTAGTAGTAGGTAGGTAGGTAGTAACACATTACAAATTCGTGTACCGAAAAAATATACAAGAAAAAACAGAAAACGAAAAAACAATTTTGTAAGTTTTTGTTTAAAATCCAATTTTTTTTCAAGTTTAAAGATATCTTATTGTTATATAATTGCGCGCAAAAGTTTTACAATTTTTAATGAATAAAATAGTGTTCCTTTACGCAGCTTCGATTTTGAAACATTACCTTTTAGGGAAAAATAGAAGCAACAAACTACGGTAGAATTAAGTTGGTAATGCTTCAAAATCGAAGTTAATAATTTTTAAATGTATTTAATTTTTTTTATATATATTTTCCAATATTTATATTTTACATTACACAAGACAATTAGCTGCACACAAAACACAAACTATGATATTGACAAATTTTATTTTTACTGGTTACTTACTAATGAAGGTGGATATAACTTCAATGGAATGCGACGGAAATATTGAAATGCCATTATTGATGGTACTTATACATAACAAAATGTAACGAACACATTTTTTTTTGGCTTTTAGATCCCAAATTGTATTCTTCTGCAAAGATGTCTATTGAAAGTGAACTTAAAAGTAGGTTTGATCTTTTCAATGCTCTGGCAATTGACAAGTTCGAGGTCAGATGGTGATCTTTTATGCTGAGTGTGGATGTGCATTGTGCTTATCTGAACCCTTATCTGTATAATGCAGCATTAAGCAGCGCCATCTAGAGGATAACTAGGAACTACGTCGTTCAGATCAAAATGAAGTCTTTTATGTAAACCTAACTTTAAGAAAATAATGTAGTACCTGTTCCAAGCTAGATTAAAATAGTGATTGCAGGTTCAGAAAATTTAAACGAATCTGTACAATGTACACATTGAGGTAGCCCCAGTGGGTCGAATCCCAGTAATAAGTAGAAATGTTTTCCCTTTACCACAACTTACCAGCTTTGACAAGTATCAAAGAGTATAAGATCTGTGCATTTGGTTTTACATGTACCACTGGGTGACTGATACTCGTGAGAGCGATAGCATGGAAAATTCCATTGTAAACTGTTTATTAACTGTTAAAGTGGGGGTTAAACTACTGCACAAATCATCACGCGACTACGTGCTTAAGATATGGTTTTAGCAGGTGGCTGTCTTTAATGTACCCAGCACTTTGCTTGACATTTAGGATAAACTAAAATTACTTTTTTTAGTAAAAAATGTGTTATAATAAAAAAAAAGTGCTTATGATATTTACTTCAGTTTAATTTTAGTAGGTGGCTGTTTTAAATGTAACCAGCACTTTGCTAAGCATTTAGGATATATGTACTAAACTTATTTCGTTTAGTTCAAAATGTGTGGATCTTTTATAACCAAAATCATTTCGCCGTAGAAATGCATCCATCCTGTCTGTCATGGAGCTCCGAAATTAAAGTCCAGATATAACCGTTATAAGCGCCCAAAGCGTATGAACATTTTTTTGCAATAGTTAAGCAAACCGGGTTAGGTTAGAGCGGCTGTCAGCAAAGATTGATATACTTCGACCTATATCATATGGGAAAACAAGTGGATTTAGGAGAGTTATCTCTATACTCGTTAACCCAGTTGTAGGTTCTGATGAAGCGTCACAGAAAACGATACAATTGTTGGTCAAGTCATAAAGATCGTATTGGAAGAAAGCTTCTATGGGAGAGATCACAGAATGTACATGGAAGGTGAATAACAGACCCCTGCTCCTCCAAATTCATACAGCTTCTACAAAATTCATTTGAGACTTGATAAATACAATCGCCTATCGATGCGGCTTCTGAGAAGGCGTGCTTTACATATCGTCACAACGATGTCGACTTGACGATTTTGTGTTTGATTCATGTAGCACGGAAAACTGTCGAATACTATCGTCTCGTCAATTGCGATAGCTATTTCACTATCGCCTTTGTTGTGCATAGGTATCCTGCCAAGACGCTATTTTCAGATCATATCGTTGTAATCTTCAAATAGTGTCTCGGCATGATGCCTGATTAGTTTCTTTTGTTGTGTTTGAACAAATTCTATCAAACAATTTCCAAAAGCAATTCAAATTTGTTCTGGAAATATTTTATTAATTTAGCATAAATGTAAGCAAGTAGGTATTTGTTTAAATATCTGAAATGCATTTCCATTAAAGTTGCATCCGCCTGCATAGAAAGAAAGATGTATATAAATTTGTTTTAAAGCAAATTTCATTTTAAAAAAACAAAACATAACACAAAAATGAATGTTAAACGCTGTTTTTTGTCGACCAATTTCCAATATGAAAAAGAAAATCTATGATTTTTAGGCATGCTTATGATATTTGATTTTTAGTTCCTAAGCTATACAAAAATACGTTTGAAAAGCTTCAAATGCCAAATGCCCACAATGCAATTTTAAATGGTTTCAAATTTATTTAACAAAAAATGAGAAAAGTTTACATCGCCATAAGCA